>CM037153.1:26598647-27198647 GCA_020921065.1 Vaccinium darrowii | reverse complement strand
GATTTTGGTTTGCTTCACCAATCATTTCCATTTTTCACAATACGCTTACGAACATACTTTGATTGGTTATTTACTTCTTTATATTAAGTATCTGATGGATCTTTGCCTTAAATTCCACAAGCGTGGATCATTATCTGTTTAAGGTACAAAGTAAAGTCAATGAATCAGATATGACGTCACAGTTTGGCGCAACTTAGAAGCACATATCAACTTATGCAGTGTATAAGCTGCAACAATACTTTATAAAGTAAACAAGGAGAGTTCGTGGATTATGATCTTGAAGAACAAAGATATTCCTCCCGAGCCTGACAAGTTAAAGAAGTATTTCATCTTAAAACATGTGAAAAGTGATACTTTTAAGTTTTAAGTTTTAAGTTTTAACATACATCCAAATGAAACAATAATTACCCTGCTTAGCAACCTTGAGGTTTCCTAACATGAGCTCATTTCCTAATGGCTTAAGCTTTTGGACATTTAGTAACTTAACATGGTATAAGAGCTCAAATTGGGAGAGGTCTTGGGTTCAACTATCCCCTGTTTGCATTTGTTCTTTTGCATTCTTCTTCTTCCCTCATATAGTCATATTCTGCTTTGCTCTACCTAGAATATTTTCATATCCATGTGCAAGAAAGGGTTGCATGCGTGGAAGCAGGTTGAATAACTTGATATGCATTGATTGATTCACTCTCTAAGTGCTTATTATTCATAACTTTTCCCTTACATCTTCCGCGTACCTGTTCCTTGAGATTTTATCAATACATACAGTGATTGTTGTGTATATGCTTTTGCATTGCACATCTACCACTTGTTCCATTATGCCTACTCGTCAGTCTTGAAGTTCTGTGAATAATTTTCTGTTATTCTAGTTGAGCTATAGTCAATCTGTATCTTGTTTTGGGATGTTCGCCCATTTGATTGAGAAGTGTTTGGTAACATGCTGAAGAAATGTGCTAAATCGAAGCTCCAATATTGCTTTTCCAGATTTAGTTTCTGGCATGAAGAAAAACAAGTTTACAGCTACTGAGAGGGATCAAATTTCTTCTTTCTTTGAACGGGCTTTTGTCCGCCTTGAAGCATGGTTTCAATGGTTTAATACTACACAATCAGGTAATCTATACTGCTTCAATTTAAACTTTCTTGCCGGGGTCATTAGTTAACAATATATTTGTGACGATCTAGAAAAGTGTGTGATGAAAGTAAATGTTGTAGCTACGGTCCACTATTCGTAACTGTTGAGTTCTTGGTCTAAAGAATTTATTTGTGATGACCTTGCTTCTAATCTAGCAAAGAATTTATTTGCTTTGAAATGCTGCATAATGGTCCCTCAACAGTCAACCCTACTAATTTTACTATTTTAATGGATGCAAGTTATTTAATTTTCTAGATTTAGCATTACTACTATAGTGTTCTGGTCCTTTGGGACGAGGGCGCAAATTTGATATGCATATGTTGTGTGCATTTTTTCCATACTGGCGTTCCTAATTTTCCGTCTGAATGTCGTCTTCCAACACAGCATTGCTGATTTCTGTCTTGGTTGCTGTGTAATATTCATTCAAATTATTTAATGAGTTTTTTGTTTTTACTTTTATTCCCTAAACTATCCATACTGTTTCTACGTCATCCCTAAACTAAAAAAAACCACCTATTTCGTCCCTAAACTATTTGATTGCAACCCAACATTAATGGCATCCAGTTTTTTGGACGGAAAATAGTTTTCACGCATAGATCGCTCTGTGGGGCCCACTTCGGGGTCCCACATGAACGATCTGAGACATTCATTATTCTAATATCATGTTTTCAACTTGCCTTTGTAAGAAATCAATATCTCTAAGTGCTTGATCCAATCTTTCAATTTTTTTATTAATACTAAATACTTAATCAAAATTTGGAATGTAAGATTAAGCACTTTGAGTTATCCGATTGAGAATTTTTTTTCACAAGATTACCCATTAAACATATTTTAAAATTAATGAACGGATGAGATTGTTCGTGTGGGACCCTCAAGCAAAAAGTACAGATTGTTATTCTTTTAGGCGAGCAATTTTGGATGGTTATGGCAATGGTTTTTGAAACTTGTACAACACTAGAAAACAAATTAAGATATTACAGGTTCCTTATTTCTGTGAGTATTTTATTTTTCTATTTTGGTGTTTGATAAGTAGGTACAGCTCCGAGCAGCTATTTTTGGCATGGAAGAGACAATACAACTACCCGTGAATTAAATCCCAAGGTACCAGTTCATGACATTTTTGTTGATTCCATTAATATAGTAACAATGCTCTTTATTTCCTCATGAGATTTTGGGTTAGGTGTGTATTATATGGAATTGAATTCTAAAATGGTGGCTTTTCTGTATTTTACATGGATGTTTAGATTGTCGGCTATGAAGCACGGGTACTTCTAAACCCAGGGTACTCATACTAGCAAAACACTGGGTACATGTACTTTGCACGGTACATCTAAATCCATACTGGGTATATGGAACACGTACCAAAACTTTTCTCCGACTTTTGCCGTACCCAACACATAAATGAAACTTAAGTTAATGTGACATCCTTTTTCTATGCTTAGCATGATTGTAAAATAATGATTTTTGTCCATAGGTTCTCCAATATAATGGCATTAAACTCTAATTTGCATCTTAAGTTTGGCATTAAACCAATATTTGATATTGGATTCCTAATTGCCCGAGTTATTTAGCTTTTTTTTTTATTTGAAGTGTAAGTTAGGTGTAATACATTGCTCTAAATTATAAATATATATTTGATATTACCATACCGCAGCCATACTCGTACCCTACATTTTTTAGGTTTTCACCATATCGACGTAACCGTATCGTACCAGCACCCGTACACGTGTTTCTTAGGTTTTCAGGCATAGCCCCTGCTAGTAGGATCTCTTTATCTATCTTGATCTTTTTTATTACTAAACTTTTGATAATAGAAACAAATACCTATTGGGGAACCTCCTCTGTACACAGGACAAGGTGTCAATGTGCTATGTGAATCATGTTAACGAGAAACCTGCACCAACTAATTGAATTTTGTACACCTTTCTTCATAAGCGATCTCTGCCTTAGTTGTACTTGCTCTTCATCCAACAATGGATTAGTGTCCACTTTTCCACCCTTCCATCTCCTTGTGTTTCAAGGCTCCTAGAAGTTCTAGGTTTCACCCATTCTCTCTCTCTCTTTTCTTCTTGTGGTTTCAAGGCCCCTTGTGACTCTAGGTTTCTCCCCTTTCTTCCTCTCTTTTTCTTCGATCTTCTATGCATTTTGAGAGTGCTTCAAAGAAATCTAAGAACTGCAGTCGCTTTATGTTCAAGTTTCCAGGTTACATCAGTATACCGTGCTATTATGCAATACACTAGTTTTTGTACGACAAATTTCGTGACAAGGCTTAGAAGGTACCTAAAATTAGACCGGTACCAGTACACACATTTCAATTATAAAATCAGTACTTTAGCTGGAATGGTTTTCAGAACCTTGGGTGAGATGGGTCAAGCACAAATGGTCAAGTACTTGGCTCTCGAGATCACTCGATAGGGGCTAGCCATGAACTAGTAGAAGTATACGATCTCTTGAGGATTCAGGATCTCCAATCATAGTTTAGGTCATCCATTTATCCTAATTTTCCTTGTTGAAAATGGTTATAAATGGATTTACTCATCAAACACACCAAAGGGTTGTGCTGCTGTATTAACCGTTCACTGGAATTTCCAGACACTCTCCTCTGGGTTTGATGACTACCCACGTGCATCTCATCCCGGGAATGAAGAACGTCACTTGGATCTTAGATGTTGGATGCTTCTAGCTGCAGATTGCATGTATTCCATCTCAAAGCTTCTTAAGAAGGAAAAAGAACTGGGGAAGGTATGAAAATAAGAGTATACATTTGCATCTCAAGGTGTCATGTCTTGCCATAAGAAATTCTAATAAAATGAATGATGCAGGAGTATGGTTCAACAGCTAAGCTACTCTCAGATTTTGATATTCTAAACCAGGTTTGTGCAAAGCTATTCAATGTTTCCATTGTTTTTTGTTCTTCTTGACTTTTTTACCTATTGTAATTGGTGATCAGTGTATTTTGGTAATATATTTAAGAAGAGAAAAAGGAAAAGGAAAAGGAAGTATAAAATTACTGTAATTACCTCATCTAAAATTATTTTGGTTCCTACTACGCAAGACTATTTGTTTCAGGAAGTTCCGTAAGAGAGACATTTATTTTCTTAATTTTTTTGCAGATGCACTTTGATGATGCACATGGAGCTTATTTTGATTTTGGAAATCACACAGAAAAGGTGTGCTGCATGTCCATCTCTGTTTCTGGTAGATTATTATTCTACTGTCCTGTGTCCAACTTGTTTTCGTTAACAACTGCACGATATACTTGTAGGAAACTGAATCAAATCCAGCTTTCACATTTTGTGTGATTACCATCCTAAATCAGAATGAAGTGCATTTAGCTACTGTCTCTATTCCTAATTTTAAAAAATGAATAATCCTTTTAGGTTCGTTTGAGTTGGCGAGAAGTGGGGGGAACCAACCATTATGCAAGTCGAGAGCTAGTCCGGGAAGTTCTAGAGAGGCCGAAGTTGAGGTTGGTTCCTCATATTGGCTATGTCAGCCTTTTCCCATTTATGTGGAGGATTCTTCCGCCTGTAAGTTCCACGAGGAAGCTTATTATGAAATCTTTTCAGTCTGAAGTGCTTATTCTTTTTTTGCCCCTTTCCAGTTTGTAAGTTTATTTTCAGGAGGTTATGACATGCCATTCACATTTGCTAATGCATCATCCACAGGATTCGTTGATTCTAGGAAAACAGTTGAATCTCATTTCGAACCGAAGCATGTTATGGACTGACTATGGACTCCGTTCTCTTTCCAAGACAAGGTGATTAAATGTATCTTGATAGTTTATAATCCTGTTGCTGACGTATGAGCTCCTTTATCTGTACATATCATGTTACTTGACATAATTTTTAGTATAGAATTTTTAGTATAGAATCATTACAAAGATTAATGTGTGACATCCTATGCCAGCTCAATGTACATGAAACGCAACACGGAGCATGATCCACCCTATTGGAGAGGTCCTATTTGGATGAACATGAACTACTTGATTCTTTCCTCACTTCACCATTACTCCAGAGGTATAACCTAAAACTCTGTGTGTGTGTGTGTGTGTGTGTGTGTGTGTGTGTGTGTGAGAGAGAGAGAGAGAGAGATTGCAGTTTGTACTAAATCTAAACCATTTGCATTAACTCGTGCAGAAAATGGACCATACAAAGACGAAGCCACAAAAGTCTATAATGACCTGAGGAGCAATTTGATTAGGTACTGTCTGACTTGTTTGTTTCTGAAAAATGCCTCTCGACTACTCTGTTAAAAAACTCATTAATGCTGGTTCATTTGCGTTGTGGCAGTAATATTGTCCGGAATTATCATCAGACGGGGTACTTTTGGGAACAGTATGATCAGAAGAAGGGTAAAGGAAAAGGTGCACGTGTCTTTACCGGGTGGACATCACTTGTGTTATTGATCATGGCTGAAGCTTATAGTTAAATGTTAGGACTCTAATGTTTCAAGAAAAAGAAATGGAAAGATCAATGGGAATTAGAACTGGCTTATCGTCTAAGGTGGGAAATGATGAGAAAGTTTGTGCAACAGAGGTACGATCGGGACCATTATAACAGCCAATAACTTTTTTCTTACAGGAAAAAGTTTGAAGAAGAGTGCAGACAAATCTGCCTATTTGTAATTTTGTAGTGTATAACCTCCCATTAAAATATGGACTCGTGTATTTTTTTTTTTTTGAAAAGCAAGAGAGAATTTCATGAATTTACATAAGTTACTATTGATTTTATGGACATTTGGACATCATTTAGATTTGCATTCCTGCTCTTTGGCTTTTTTCGTATTGATCACGGCTGTTGGTTCAAAGCCCAAAGATTTGAGTAATTAGTTTGGCATGAACTCTTGAGATCCAACATTGAGACAACGCCGTCTTCCTTTCCTTCTTTCTTTTGGGATCAAAACAATTCAAGTGCGGAGTAGAATACATCTATTATGAAGTTTAGCTGTGTCCAGCAGAACTGGCTCACTATTGGAAATACCAAGATTGCAATCTCAATTACCACTGCCGCTAACATGTCAAATGAAACACCTCTGCCACCAAAAATCTCTATTCAAAAATCTATTCAAAAATCTCTCTTAGCCAGCATCTTCTTTCATTTCTGTGTCCTCGGCCATTATAATCTCTGTATCCCTGAGATCCCGCTTCAACACATTGCCTAGCCTGGCAATGGCTTCAGTCTGCTGTTGCAAGACCTGCTCCAGAAAATACATGACAATCGATTAGAGCACCACACATTCTATGACAACTGACTAAAGCCATGCATTTAGACAGATTAGGATCATGGACTTGTGAAGCACCAAACATTCGATGACAGAAAAAGGTTTTAATATATATCCTATCGTTTCCTATCTTTTCATATCCCTTGTCTCTCCATCTACAAAATCCTCCATAAATTAAAAAGACCCATAGACAACCTAATTGTTTGGGACTTGCAGTTGGAGAGGAGAGGACAACAGAAGGGGAAGCGAGGAGAAAACCATCTATGTTTCAGATTTTTTTTTTTAAAGAAAATGCTACAAATAACCAACAAAAGAGAAGAAAATCATACAATGCACGAAACATGTAACTAATAAAAATTAATCATTTTTTTCATACTTCATTTTCCTCATTATTATCCATGGTAACCAAACAAGTAACGTCATGTAGAACGAGTAAAGATTCAAGATCGGGAGATACCACAAAGTCTATCATTTTAGGTATTTACGTTTTATTATTAGCAAAGATGGTGAGATTGCAAATGATGTGACCCATAAAGTCCAAGTGGAGTGGCTAAAGTGGAGAAGCACTACTCGTGTACTGTGACATGAGGATACCCACAAAATTGAAAGGGAAATTCTATAGAATTGCCATGAGACTAGCGATGCTTTACGGGACAAAATGTTAGCCAATCAAGAAACAAGTGAATAAGATGGGTGTAACTGAGATGAGAACGCTGAGATGGATGTGGTAAGACTAGAAAAAATAGGATTAGAAATGAAACCGTTCGTGAGATGGCGAGTGTAGCACCTATAGAGGAGAAGGTGTGAGAAAATAGACTCAGGAGGTTAGGACGTATCCGTAGACCTATAGATGCATTAGTTAAGAAGTTGATAGAATAGAATTGGGTAGTGTACTTATAACGGTGAATTTATTTTTCCCAAGTGAAAATATAGTGAATGTCAGTCATCATTTTTAAGTTAGTATACTATTTTGTATTTTTTTAGATGAACCCTACGTTTCTAATTAATTATGATAGTAATCATGTGTTCATTTGTTCTCTTCTTTTTTTTTCTTTTTTTCTTTTTTTTTTTGGTAAGTAATCATGTGTTCATATGTAGAAGACGGCCCATATTGACGTTAGATGTTGTAGTCCGCAAGGATATGAGTACCTTAAATCTCAGCGAACATGACCTTGATAAAGCTCAATGGAAAAAAAAAAAGGATTCATGTAGCCGAACCCAATTGATTGGGACATAAGGCTCGGTTTGGTTTGGTTTAACCAAACAAGTAACGCTGATTATTCTGCATTTTCATTTCTCTGACCAGGTGATCTCCTTCGCACTTACCAACAAAAACATAAACCTAACAAAGCATAGATGACCCTAACAGTCCACACCAAACCAAACTAAGTCTTATGTTCCAACCAATTAGGATGACCTGGACTTTGTACTTTGGGACATTACTACTACGTTGAGTCACAGTTTTTCCCGAAACCTATTACAGTTGAAATGTGTTGCTAATAGCTATTGCAGAAGGAAGAAGAAGAAGAAGTACCAACTACTCATACAATAGCTGTATAGATTTCTCTTCAAGCCTCAGGAACAGTATATTGAACATTGGAACTTACCTCCTGCATATCAGCAAGACTTTGATCATGTATTTTGGTTGATCCTGGAAGATAAATAGAACCACTGCCACCACCATTTGCCTGAACACGAGCTACAGTGAGCAGATTTTGGACCCTCCTAGAAAGTTCTGCTCCAGATCCTTTCAACTGTACAGGTATCTTGCTTGTCAGTATGAACCTTTTTCACAAAGCCATAATAGATGCATGAAACAAACTGGAGAACAAAACAAGGACCACCAACCTGTCTAGTTATTGTGGCCAATTTCTCAGCCAATTCAACTTCTCCTTTCATTAAAGGCATTCTGCATCCCTTACCTTCCAATGCCTCTACCATTCTCATCACCTGTGAAGAACACCATGTATAAACATTCAGGAAAGACCAAAGAGTACGACGTTCTGTGTGTGATTATTTTCACACGAATGATAAGATTATCTCATGCCAAAAGAAACTGAAGAAGAATCTGTTTTCTTTCTAATTAAGCAACTAATGGTTGCAATCAATCTTTCATAGGCAGTACAAGGTGTGAGCAAGGGAAGCCAGCTAATCACTGTTAACAACTCTTAGTAGTAACCACAGAACTAAACAAAAACTTAACACTAACACAAACTAACTCCGGTTGGGTCTGATTTGCTAAATGTGTTGAGTGAACTGAGCTTAACTCCTATCCTTGCCCAGCAGATCTGATATGTATGGACATAGGTAAAAATATTTAAGCAGATTAAAACAGAACTGTTAAAGCAAACTGCCCAAATGTACCACAGCCACAGCTGGTTAAGCACTTGAAGTGCAGTAGATAACGACAATTGACCTGGTCATGTAGGCCTAGTTGCATGTTCAACAACTTTGATCCTCCATCCATCTCTATTCTCGAAGGTAATAAGTTTAAAAAATTAAAAAGCTAAAACAACAAGAGGTCCTACCCTTAATAGGCGCCTTTGAAGACCTTGCTCTTTCTGTCTCAATCTTTCAATCCAAGGAAGAGTGTCAGCTTGAAAATGCCTTTGAAGCTGCAATGCACGTGTATGAAATTGAACATCGTAAATCAAATCCATGTCAGGCAACACAGGCGTGCGAACGGCAGAGAGAGAGAGAGAGAGAGTACCATCTTGACATTGCTTTGAGTCGTTCGCAATCTCTCAGCATCAGAGAGTATAACTTCATCTTGAAGCTGCATCCATCAACCCTATAGTGTTAAAATAGAAGTACCAAAAAAGTGGAAATAACTACTTACAATACAATAAGCATTTAAATAGACGAGCATAACAGAAATTAAATCAATGAAAAAATATTGGGGATCAAAAAGTCTTCCAACAATTGTAGTTACTAATACTACCATCTTGCATTTTAAAATGCATGTGAAGTTAACAGGATACAGTCCTGTCTTGTAGTATTCAAGATCTTAATTGAAACAAGCCTTCTCACCAGAAGACGTGCACACACAAAAAAATTCATAGAGATAACACTGGACATTAGGTGGAGGTCTTCCTAGCAAGGTTTTAAACCCCGTACCGTTCCAGCCAGTACATACTGGATCTGTGTGAAATCAGCAAACTGACATCAAACTATGTCCTGACTCCAATACCGGAAAGTACGTCCAATCTCGGGTGAGATGATGGAAAGGCTAATTCGTAAAGTACTGTGCAAGTCCCTAAATCAATCACCCTCTTGATGGGCGACTCTGCACTTCTCTCTTGGTTCTCCCTTGTCCTCCAGCGACCTCATCTCATCTCCAGCTAACAATAGTAAGTCTCAGATCTACCAATTTTAGCTGGAAAAAAATCTTCAGGAGACATACAGTCGGGGGGGGGGGGGGGATGAGAGAGAGAGAGAGAGAGAATTCACTAACTTTTTCATCATTTCTTTGCCTTGTTAGAATAGATTATAAGCTCTGCTTACTCACAAAACCCAAAATCATTCATTCCCGCTGGAATATGGCACTCAACCGACAAATTTGGGGCTGCGAGGTATGTAAGATTGTTTTGGGGTTTTTTTTTTTTTTTTTTTTACTCATCTAGGCTTTCGTCATTGTTTTATCACAATAGTTAATTAGACTTTGTAATCGATATCCACTTGATGTTGAGTATGTTTTGTGATCATGTTATGCGCTTGGCACTTTGGTTACACTAGCATTCAGGGCACACACAATGCGTGTGGCATTTTGTTGCATATGGATCCCTACAGACCTCAAAACCAGGGCCAAACCGTAGAAGAAGACAAAAAACAAAAACAATTATGGACTTGTGTTAATATGAAGAGAAGAGAAAGGCAACTTGTGGTTGTCAGAACATAAACCCCTCCCTCCATTGCCAATCAAAGAAAAAAAGAAAAAAGAAAAAGAAAAAAAAAAACATAAACCCCACCATCCATTGCTTCAAAGGTGAAAATTTTGCTTCGAAAGCAATGGAATGTGCAACAGGTGTGTCCATGTAGTCACATAACGTGAGGAGTGGAGGCAACTTTTTTAATCAATTTACCAAGTTATCCTCAACAATTCAGTTATTTACTAAGATTGTGTTATGTGAGCAGCACAAACCATGGGTAATTTTGAGAACTACAAAAGTGAGCCAGCTTCAAAATTTGTCTTTACAAAAGGGTGCCTTTATCGATAGAATAGATGATATTTTGTTGTCTGATGGAAGTTTATGATATGATGGATTGAATTAAATGAAGCAAATTTTTGGTTTAAAGTTTTATAGTAGCACTAAATCCAAGGTATCTGACTGGTATGGTACTACTGTACCAATAGTAAAACCCGTACGCATTTTGGTTTTTGTTACTATTGTTAGTTTGCTTTGTTTATATCCCATAATTTTTAACTAATTTGAGTTAATTTTAATCACATTTCAAACTTTTAATTCATAACCTTAGATATAAGATTTCCCATGCACAGAACTAGACCAATGCTAGTTCTTAGGGGCGGCCCCATGTAGGGGCGGGGGTTAACCCCCCTGAGCAGGAAATCCTCCCCGAGATATGCATATTTTTTTTGTTATTTTGTAATTTTGCCTCACATGAGTATATCTTGTTGTCTTTACGTTGTGATCTTTGCCACAAATAATTCACTTGCCCCAAATGTGCTAGAAATATTTACAACATTACCCAAATAATTCATCGAATCTCCCCTGATTTTTCCCTTTTTTTGTGATTCCACCATTTTAACACACTCCTAATGATAAATCCTGTACGAAATTTGCATGTACAAAAATACTTTAATGTTATATCTGAAAATTTGCATGTAACTTCAAAGGGAACCATCAAAATGAAACGAAGGAACTAAATATTGTAGAATCTTGACCCCCTTAATGATAAATCCTGCGTCCACCCCTGCTAGTTCTGGTACGAAGAATGAGCCTATGCTAGTCCCAAATGTTAAGCGGCCCTCTCCCCTCTTAACTCTTCCTTGTTCCAATCTTGGCAAATTACTTCTAGGTATTGTAGTCCTAGTGAGTAAGTTTTGGAGTTCTTTGTTGAAGTTTTCCTTTGTGTCTTCTTTGTTCCTTTGTAATAGGAAGGTATGCCTTCCTTATTCTCTATTTGTGTGTTCTTTCAATAAATGTTAGACTACCAAAAAAAAAGGATGACTATTCTCTACGAACTAATTCGTGTAGCTTTAAGATCCAGTAGGTTCAGTTTCAGCCACTAACTGATATTTCCTTTACATATTCTCCAAACTTCCTTTAACAAGTTCCTCTGAAGTATGCTTTGACATAAACACATCACTGAATAGATAATAAGATCTTCAGTTCAAAAAAAAAGAAAAGATAATAAGATCTTGGAGGAGTAAAATAACCACAAAAAGGAATCCAAATGATAATTTATCTAGTTGGTACGAACGAAGATGAAGTACCTTCAAGCGCTGTGAAAGGTCTTTGAAACCCTGAACCAGATGAGGCCAAAGGCGTTCACGGTTGGAACTCTCCATCCCTTCAATCTTCCCCATAGCTTCTGCCCACATGATCTGGTGATGCAAACTATTTCCAAACTTACCATAAAATCCTCAAAGAGGTAAATCCATTAAGCTTTTATGAAGAGGAACAAATTAAATATGGTAGCCAAGTTAACCAACTCACATCCGATACACCAGTGGGCTTTATCCTAAATTGAGGCTCAGTCACGCTGAACAACAAATGCTGCCAAAAGAACACAAGGATCCCGTAAATCTCTGGGCTCAGTTTGATAGTGGAGAAGAGTTGGAAGTTTGAAACCAATAAAATGGAGTAAGATATATGGCTGTGCCGGTGGTTAAAGGTGTGAACAATGCACAAAGAGTCTGTCGGACTTTCAATACAAAACTACAAATGTTGCATATTCGAGTATAACATAATATTATGTTTCTTCTTAATTTTTTATAGTACACAGGGTTATCCAACGTTGGGTAGTGGTTAACATTGCCCAAGAAATAAGTCTACCTAAGAAAAGATCAATGTTGTTTAGCTAAAAGTAACAACATTGTTCAGCAGGTTTTATACATACATAACATCCAAACCAATATTTTTTTGCTTCAGTTTCCTCAGCAACAGAAGGGATTGTAAATTCCAGATAAAAAGCAGAGTTTTTGGGGGGCAAAAGGAAGAAAGAATCAAACCTTAAATGCATATTTCGGGTTTCCAGGATCCTCCTTGTAAGCATCAATAATCGCCTAATGGAAACAGCACTAATCGTTCAAAATAGACAAAATTAAAACAAAACAAAAATCCGAAGAGAGAGAAAAGGTAAAGTCTGGAGCTTATTAGGGTTTTAGCAGAAAAATACTTGGATATCGCGATCGGCAAGAGAGAAAGGAAGAGGAGCCACAGGGGCCATCTGAGTAGTCAACTGGGCATTTCCAAAAGGCAGTGACGGAGGATTCGTCGACTGACCAAACGGAGTAAGCTGCGATTGTTGTTGTTGTTGTGTAGTAGCTCCGAAGGGAGTGGAGAAGTTGAATGCGCCGGAGCTCTGCTGTTGTTGTGGTTGCTGCTGCTGCTGCTGTTGTGGATTGAATGAGGAAGGAGTGGAGAAGAGAGAAGTGCCGAAGCCAGTGGCGAAGGAGGGGGTAGAAGGGGTGCCGAAAGCGGGGGTGGAGGAAGGAGTGCCGAAGGGTGTGGCGGTGGTGGTAGTGGAGGTGGGGGTTCCGAAGGGGTTGGGGGTTAACGATGGGGTCCCGAAGGGCGACGAGGCCTGAGCTCCGAACATTTTCTAGAGAGAGAGAGAGAGAGAGAGAGAGAGAGGGAAACCCTAGATTAGATAGACTGAGCAATTACCGCCATTTTTTAGGGGAATAAAATTGGAGGAGCTGGAGCATGCGTTTCGAATTCGGGTCCCCCTTCGTTTGGAGTGGCTTAACGATGAGTTTTCACTGTGTACTGTGTTATTTACGGGGGAAAAAAAATATTTGTTTATCCTCATCAAAAAAAGAGGTGAACAAGTCTCTCACTGTGTACTGTGTTATTGTGTGGGATATACGGATTACGGAATCAACATTTTTTGGTGAACATGACATTACTCTGTAGTAAGATTTACACCATTTTTTGTGAACCCCACACCATTTCAACTAATCAGATTGAGGGTTTTGTTCACCCTCTTTTGGTGGGGAGTGAACAATTTTTTTCTTGTAAATTACGGTATTCAAAAGAGGGTGAACAAAATTTTTTCTATTATTTGCGGTATTCTTTGATTATAAGTAATCAAATTAGTTGAAATATTTGAAGAAAAAGACTTGTTAATTTGACAACTTATGGGCTAATAATACCTAAAAAATTATAGTATCGTGGCTATTATATGTTCCCATTAAACATGTGTACCATATGCACCTATTGTATAGTTTATATTGTGCTACCTCATCTACAATCGTAACATTTTTTATGATTCATAACATTTTTAAGCGTCTCGTAACTTTTATAAAAAAATCCTCACTTTTTATTAATCGATTCGTAACTTTTACAAGAATGTGTATGATACACATCCCAATAAAAAAATGTATATTGTAGCTTTTCCCTGTTTTACAATTTATTGATATCATTGGTTTATAAGTTCGCCTCTATTTTTTACCTTATAAATGACGATTAAAAAAAATATTGAGACAAAAATCTCATCACTTGTAGTTGTTTGCATGCAAAGAGTGGACAAGGACAGAAATAGTAAATCTTTATTGATTCTGTTTGTTCTCTCACTACTCAAGTGCTCATCACTAAATTTTATTTTATTTGAAAAATAGGAAGAAATATCATTAAATTTTATTGATTCAGTTTGTTCTCAAAAAATGATACATGTACAACAACTAACTCCAACAAGTATTTGTGTGTGGGCTCTACACATCATGTGAGTGTGTTGGAGACTTGTTAGAGACTTTTGAGTTGTGTTTGGTTTGGGTTTTGAGTTTTGGTTTTTGTAATGATTAGAGGGTGAATTAGGGATAATAATTAAAAAAATAGGTATTAATGATTAGAGAGATAGAGAGAAAAATAAAAAATAAAAATAAAGACAATAATTGAATAATAATTGAGAAAATCGGTTCTTGAAAACCAAAACAAACAATCATTGTTGTTTGTTCTCACTATTCCTCGCTATAATTGGTGGAAGTCATAAAGCACATAATTGGTAGAAGTCATAAAGTCACGGTTTACTATTTTCTCATCCTATTCTATACATATAAAGGGGTTGTAAACAAAGTCAAAAAAGCACAAAATTCACTCGGGAAGGGCTCTATTTGGGTATCTATCATACACATTCTTAAAAATATAACAATGAATCAATGATCTCTTATGAATAAAAAAAAGTTATAATTTTTTTGTATAAAAGTTATGAGACGCGCCAACATGTTATAGAGAAAATGTTATGAATCATATTGTTGAAAAGTTATGAGTTTTTAATATAAAAGTTACAAGACGCTAAAAAATATTATGATTGTCATGAGATTACACAATATAAACTACATGTAAGTGCATTAATGGGTGTTGTGGGCCCGAACAATCATATGCCGCTAGGTCAAGAGGCAAAGCACCAAGGCCCCCAGGCCAGGCGCCCAGCTAAGACATCTATTGGGTCGAGCTGAACGATGAAGGCCCAATCCCAAGCGACATTAGTCCGAGCGGGCTTATAGGACCATGTCCGTGATCCGAACGCTTATAGGCCAGGTAATTGATACTAATTGCTCGGATTCGGGTCAGGTCCGCGTGACCCAAGGAAGGCGGTTTTACCCACATGCACCGATGCACGGCCACCCTGCTCGATGTCACGACTCACGAGCAACATTGTCCAAATGGTTATGACATGCGTCAAGAAGTAATGGGTTGCATGTGCTGCTAACAAGGTCCCATCAAAGCGTCAATACAACTCGTACAAATTAATCCAACTCGTACCGTTACATCATAGCGTCAATACAACTCGCACAAATGAATCCAAAGTCCAAACCCAGACGTTAATCAGCAAAACAGACAACTGACAATCAATAAGAAACACATTTCCAACCAAGGTTCCATCGAAGTAGTGGAACTGGAAACATTCCAAATTCACAAGAGACTTCGACACAGATACACAATCTATGCCTTGATTGTGACACTGCACAAGCACAAACCAGATGGCTTTATCTGAGAAGTCTGCCACTCTGAACCCGGTGCTGCATTAGGGTCATACATCAGGGTGAGGCAACCAGGGCCCTCCTCTAGAGAAAACAACAAGAGCTTTTCACCCAGTATCCCAAACTGGAATCCAATTCTCGAGCTTCCAGCAACAGGTACCGCCACCATCTTCCACGAATTGTCCTCTGGGTTGAAAATAGAAAGTTTCCTTTGATTCTTCCACTCCATACAAAAGAGTTTCTTCCCAAGCACAGCATGTGCTGTGACCATAACACAACCATTTTTCATCTCACCCCAGGCGTGCATCTCTGGGTTGTACACATCGACGAACCTTGAGTTTCCAATTGTGAAGCTTGACCTTCCTCCCATAACATAGAGCTTTCCCTCGAATCCACAGGCAAAGCAGCCCCACCTTGGGCGGCGAAGAGACTCAATTAAGGTCCACTTGTCGTCATCAGGGTTGTACACCTCAGCACTGGAAAGAGATTCGCCATCCATCCCATAGCCGCCAACTGCATAAACCATGCCATTGACTTCTGCACAAGCAAAATCATAGCGAGCCACATTCATGTTTGCTAACTTGCCCCACCTACAAGTATACGTCATGCATTGCATACTGTTAGATAGGACGACAAGAAACTTGATTCTGATGGAATGCATAGCCTGTGGTTTACAAATCTCTAGAACCACAGTGTGATATCAGATGAAAATGATACTGAGAGTTTATTAAGAACCGTAATAGAAAGGTGATGCTTGCTGTACATGCACTGAACCATAATAGAATATCCCCGACAATGAGTCCATGAGAAAGGGACTTGATCACAGATCGTCAAAAGAATCCGTTCAATAAATCCACCAAGTGAAGGCCCTCACCAAACCAACGACGGCAAAATGTACCTGCAACTTCGTTTTGCACAGCCTAGGAACCATCGAGAAACACAAGCCGAAAAATAAAGCAAAAAACCCAGAGAGGATTATGGGAGGAGTTAAATCACCAAGAGACATGGGTGTAGGAATAGGAAACCAAACTCCCACCTAAACCAACTTCAACCAGTTTTGGTTGCATGGTCACTTGAGTTACGTAGAATACAGGGTAGATGCCAAACTGGATTCAAAAACCACATTGAAGCACATGCCGTGGGACTCCAAAGTAAGCTCATAAGCCATAGTTTATAAAAAGACAACTCAATTAGATCATTCAGAAGAAGAATATATAATCTCATTGCTAAGTAAATGGTTTCATGAAAATGAGATGCTATCACACATTGAAGGTGCAATAGATAAAGATTCCATAAAGGCCTGCACTTCCAAAATTTTTTTTTTTTGTGTGCGTGCCTAAGAGCGTGCACTTAACATGACCTCTGCTAGCTGTAGCTGGTTTCTTCCTATATCAGGAAGCCAGCAGCGGATTAGACCTGGGCAGATGATTCTATGAGAAAGCTAAATCACTAATAAACCAATTCTAAACCGCTTCTCAAGTTAATTTGAACAAAAACGCCAACTTAGATTCTGAACATGAAAAATCAACATCAAATTGTGAACTGGCAGCAGCCGCAGCACCACAGACCATTACAACCTTCTACAGAACTATGAACCAACCAAACTTACCAACCTTACTAGTTAGCAGAGTCACATCACATCGCATCAAAGAAAAACATAAGAAAGCACAAGAATGGCACAATGAAATGGGAGAAACATAACCGAAACAAACCTGTTGAGGCAAGAATCATATTGGTAAACATCCCCCGACGAAAACAGGGTTCCATCTATCATAGAGTAGCCAGCCATTACCAGAAGCTTTCCGTGGAGAACTGCCACCCCAAAACCAAGCTTGACAGGACCAGGCATTGGTGGGAGGACCCTGTGTTGTTTTCCCACACAATCCAAAACCTCCCAGTGGCTCCCTTTCCCTTCACCATCCACAATGAGGACATACAGCCACTCCTCAAGCATGCCAGCTAATTTCCGGACGGTAATGAATTCTTTGCTTTGCATATATGACCGCCACCGCCTGCAGACACCACCCATAGCTGGGAAGTCGGGACGCGGAACCAGAGCCAGGCAATGCTTCGCCACATCGTCTGGCAAACCAGGTAAGACGGGGCTGTGAAATTCATCAAGGGTCTTAAAAGTTGAAAGCAAATTGCTTTTTGAACGAGTTGCCGTGTCTTGTTGGTATAAATTGGTGAAATGCATATTTGATTCCGAAAGTCTCTTATTTCCACATACAAGACCAGGCATTTTCTAGATTGGACAGTCACACATATGCTGAGAGACTGGCATAATGGTCATGGTTGATTGAAAATTCCCCTACAACAAAGAAAGCACAACAACAAACATTCTACTAAACAAATTCTTCATGATATCCTTCTGATAAAGGTATTTTCAAAGACCAAGCCATGAAGTTCCGTTCTGCAGTTGATTTTCTTTGTTTTATCCAATTAGAGTCAATGCCCATGCCAGTTGTTTGATTCCTCAATTGGTTGTTCTTGGCTATTCTATCTACTACTTCCCTTGAATTGATTCCTACCCCGTACATTGCCCAAGTGCCTGCACAAAATAAAGTCTTGTTATACATGATAACGTAGCATAGGAAATAACAAAAACAAATCATTACAATCCAGAGTTTATATGTTTGAAAAAGTGTTACCGGCCAAGGCCATGGAAGTTGCCAAGTTTAGCCCCCTGTAACGTCCATCTTGTCAAAATGCCTAACCACTTGCAGTAGCAAACAAAAAAGAGGAAATTTAATTAATTTAATACATAATAATTATTACAGCTCGCAGTTCCAAAATACCTGAACACGAACTCTATGATAAGGTTAATTGGAATACGGTTGCAATGCGGGTCAAAGATACCATTGTTCAACCACTAATGTACAATATACAAGCCACCGCAATATACAAGTTATCCAACTTTCAAATGGCTTGTAGTCTTCTACCCACTCCCACCCACACCAACCAACCGATCCACAAAAAAGAAAAAATACTCATATATAGTTAACAAAAGATAAAGGAATAAATGAAAAATAATGAAAATCGATGGAGCACAGAATCCATTACATTTTGTTCCATCAAAATCACTTGAAATCACACATCAAGAAAATGGCCAGCTGAAATTAGATCTAAAGAACAAACAAATTAGATCTAAAGTCATCAGCTGAGATTAACCAATCTTGAGGGAAATCAAACAAAGCTAAAAGATTTCAGATTCTTCTCGATAAACATTTGACAACTAAAGAGATTCAAAGAGAAAAGTCTATAATTAAAACACGTCGAAATTTCAGCTCAAACAAACCGATGTATTCCCATCAACTTCAAGATAGAGAAATCGATGAATCAAAAGATTCAAAACACGTCGAAATTTCAGCTCAAAGAACAATTTTTTTTCCCCCTTAAAAATCCAATTTATTTCCACACAAACAAAGAATTCGCAAAGTTAAAATATGAGGGAGAAGTGAGCTTCCCACGTCTTAGACCAAGAAAATATTACATTTCAAATAGCTACCAAATTTCATATAACAAATAAATCTAGGTCCTCTAATGATGATGAAACAATACTTTTAAAAAAAAATAAATAAATCTAGGACAAAAACAACAAGAACAATTCACAGGAAAAAAAAAAAGAACCAGAATGTGGAAATGGTAATAGATCTCACCTCAAAGTCTGGTATCAAAGCCATGTAATACGAATCAGAGAAAATGGAAGCTGGAAGTTTTACCTGAGAAATGCTAGATTTTTGAGCAGCTCCGAATGGGTGAATCTAGCCTTCGTAGAGAGAGAGAGAGAGAGAGAGAGAGAGAGAGAGAGAGAGAGAGATTCGTGAATATGGATGTAGAGAGAGATGGGCAGTCGGTGAGCGTGGAATGGGGATTTGAAGACCCGAAATTGCAGCGTAAAGATAAGCCTGCCAAATCACGAGGCCGTCAGAATGAGAAGATTCAGGGCTCAACCGGTGTATGGTAGTAAAAGAAAGCGACTCTACCTATTCTTACCCTTTTCCCTCGACAGAGGCCTATACGAGTATTATTGGAGTATTTTAGTAGTACCGTAGTATTTTCATGATCAATCCTAGATATCGGTAAACATAAACAACGTACGCTTTTACACATTCTTGTGTCCGAATTTATGAATCGGTAAAACAACGTGCACACCGTGCACGGATAAATCTCGGGAACCCACTTTTAAATCAGAGATTTTTTGATCAACAATTTACACATGTCCAATAGAGCTGATTTCTTGTGGAGCCTCTTGGAAATTTTTTCTAAGATGATTGAACGGCTCGGATCGTTCGTATGGGATCTAAAAGTGGGTCCCTGAGACCCATCTCTGCACGGTCTGTGCACGTAGAAGAGTTCTTTATGAATCATCTGCAGTTCCAAGAAAAATGTAGTATTTTGTATTTTTCATAGTTATTACATAAATGTTTTTAAAAATGAAAATTTATGCAACGCAACATGTTGTTAATCACGTAGGGATCTTTCTACTTTTTTTTATATTAAAGAAATTTTTGGAAAATTTGTTGATCACCGTTTGTGTGATAGATAAAGCGGTACAACATATCCAGATTTGCAAAATATTTGGAAAATTTGAAGTTGAGAAAGAAAAGAAATTTTAACATTTTGAATGTACCTCAAGATTAGTTCTAGGAGGGAATTATATCTTATCCTAATTATATTATGGACTTAAGTTTTACTCAGTTATCTTATATTAAAAAAAAAAAGAGTCCAAGCCTTTTTTCCCAATAAAAAGTAAGCGATGGATGCGGAGCAATGGGTCGAATTACTATATAAAGAAAAATTGTGAACTAAGAGCATCCTTATCTGGGACACCAAAATTTTTACCAAATTTAACTTCAAAAACACCTTTTATAAATTAGCAAGTAACTTTATCAAAAACTCACAAAATCACACTCTCTATTTTAACTTTACTATATTAAACTATTCCCCTCAAATCTAAAAAAAAAAATCCCTACACACAAGTTACCTGGGGAGAAGTTTCGGTCCAAACAAAAGAGTGGACCCCGCCACTAACCTTCCTCCTCCCCACAGTACCCGAAAAACAAAACATTAAAAAACCAATCTGGTGTGTGAACAGTACCGCACCAAATTTGGTGCGGTACTGTAGCAAAAACAATTTGGTGAGGTAAAATAGGGAGCCTGGTTTTTTAGGAATTTGGGGGGGTTTGGCTACTCAATTTAACTTAAAAGCTAAATTATTAAGCCAAATGGAGATGCCCTAAGGACTTCTTGTTGAGAAGGAAGATTTCAGTTTTTTCACACCTTCTTTTTTATAATTGCACATCCTTTCTTATATTTTAATGAAAAAAATTGCACTAAAAACACAAGAGAGGGTGTGCAAGTATCAAAAAAGGGATGTGAAAATCATTTTCCGAAAGGATCAGCAATATTTTCGTACATTTCATCTAAAAGTCCAGATTATGACCAATATGGTCTAATATTTCAATGGTACGTATGCCTAAGTAACGTGTCTCAATTTAAAGATGGCACCATATGTGCAGTATGTTGCAGTACTACGAGATTGACATTCTGGTTTGGGCAATGTGATGACCGTCGTCCGGTTTGAACCACCAAGCTGAACCAATCTATGGTAGAAGGCAGAGGCGACACCAAGTGAGCACTGGGTGGTCCCGCGAACACCCTGATTTCTTTTTTTTTTTTTAAGAAATACTTGTAAATTTTAATTTATTTCTTTGTCATTTTGAACACCCTAATCAAAATGTTTTAACACCCTATCTAAAATGTTTGAACAGCCTACGCAAAGTGTTTGAACACCCAATCCCAATGACGGATGCATTTTATCCGATCTCATAAAAAAAAAAATTTGCCCAACCTATTG
This sequence comes from Vaccinium darrowii, assembly GCA_020921065.1. NCBI lineage: Eukaryota > Viridiplantae > Streptophyta > Magnoliopsida > Ericales > Ericaceae > Vaccinium > Vaccinium darrowii. Next base: position 27,177,269 of record CM037153.1, on the reverse strand, counting down.
AAATCTTAGCCCAAACTTAGCCCAATCCACAATCTAGGGACTGGTTTGTAATTAATAAAAAGGGAAAAAGATCTATAATTTATAAAAAAAAAAAACAAAAAGGGGTAAGGGACGGATCTAGAATGGCTTTCTTTATTCTTTGGACTCTCACCTCTCTGAAAAACAAAACGGAAATGGAGAAAATTAAGAAAATTCTGAAAAAATATTAATAAACCGTGTTAGCTCACTTAGTTTTTAAAATTTTTCACCTTTGTGATTTTTTTTTAAATCCAATGTAAGAAAAATATCACTTCTACGCTACTGTTGTGCTTGTTAATTGAGTATTGTTGATTCATAAGATTGTTGATTGGGAGGGGGGAAATGAGTCAGAAATATAAAATAAAATAAAAATAGGGGGAATAAAAAAGGGGGTAAAGAATGGCCAGAAAAGGCAAAAGTAAGAAAAACGGGGCACCTGTGAGTCGAACTTGAGTCACGCATGTTGTAGGGAGACTTCATTTTCCACGGAAGCAAGCGGAAACTTTGCCTCATTCTCAAGAGATTTTTCAGTGCCGGATGCGTATGGTACACGTGGTACCCGCTCGGCGATCTTAGCCGTCCTGTAGACACTAAAATTTCATCATGGCTTAATCGCCGTCCGATTAATTGAGATGAATAAATAATTAATTAATTAAAGTCAAAGTTGGTCAAAAGCCTGTAAATAATTATTGGGCTCGGCAAAATGTGGGTTGAAAATATGTGAGCTAGACCAAAAGAAGATGAGCCTACTCAATTGGCCAAACGGACCACGAAATTGGGTCAATCCATGAACGCAGGCGCAACCAAATTATATTGAGTCCAAAAGAGTGTGTGTGTGTGTATATATATTGAGTACACATACACACCGGTGATCCAATCAGGGATCCCTGACTGGAGGTTTTTGGGTGTTTTGAAAGTTTTAAAAATTGTTTTTGCAAAATCCGAGCCGTCTAATGTGTTTAAAACGCATTTTCATATACAGTTTTTTGTGAAAAACTACTCGGATCAAGGTCTTCCCGGTAATTTTTTTATTTTTATTTCTCGCGAGGACCCCTAAAAATACGTTTTAAACACATTGGACGGTTCGAATCATACAAAAAATATCGAGAATGTGGAGTCCCGGAGTTCGGACTAAAAGCTTGCCCCCCCCACACACACACACACATATACATATGGAGAGAAAATTAATCAAAGACAACTAATATATATACATGTGTATATTTGACCTGATTTATTTCTATAATGAGAGATCAATTTACTCTTATTTGGAAAGAAAATCAATCAAAGGAGACTTGTCAAATTAGAGGCCTCTCTTCTTAAGCCTATAAATATGGGCTCTCATTAAGAAGAGGGACAAGTTTTCGCTTGGCATTCAACCAGAGTTCTGAAACACTCTTCAAGAATTCAAGTATTCTTCAACGTCTTGGAAAAAATCATCAAGCACCAAGAAACAGCATGCTGATTTCTTCGTAAGTTCATCAAATCAAATCATCCAACAACTTAAATCATCCAAAACATCTTCGGCCAAGGAAATTCCAGAGCATTCTTAAGGCTTCTCTCCAAGTTCTCAATTCCCTCGAATTCTTGTGGAGAATCAACAAGCACCCAAGTTGCGTGCCGGTTCATCTACAATAACAACGGTCTACGCGTCAGCTAGCGAAAATCGTCGTCAAATTCACCGTTCGTTTGAGAAAAAGCTGTTCAAACCCTCAATTAAGCTTCGTTCTTCAAGCTTCTCAACCCAAAGATTTGAAAGAACTACCAACTGGTTCAATCCTACAACAAGCTTCTACAGCCGTTAGGTTGCACCTTCAACTCCGGAGATCGAATCAGAGGATATTTTGTTATTTTCTTGTAAAGAACAATTAATAGAGAATTGTACCTATTTATCAAATCAAGTCAATAAAATATTATTTTGTGCATCTTTTCTTGTTTTTATTGCAGGACTCGAATTTGTGTGTTACCCGTCAAAAAACGAGATCCAACGGTCTGAATGTTAAAGAGAGAGAGAGAGTGGTTGGGTGAGAGGAGAGAGAGGGAATCAATTTAGGTCATCCAAAACACGTTTTAACAGCTCGGATCACGCCCAGGTACCACCATGTGGTAGCTGCTTGGCACCTAAATTTTTTCCCTCATTCTCGGAAATAAACTTAATTATTTATAGTCTGAGTTATTTTTATTTTATTTTATTTTTATTTATTTATTTTGCCCCAGCCTAGGGGATTGCCCAAGTGAGTCGCTTGCTGGGCTTACCCTTGAACCGACCTTGAGTGGGAATCTCGAATGAATAACAAGGTAAAACAATTTGGTTTTCAATTAGTAAGACACAAGAAATTACCCAAAATTGGCAAGTAACCACATTTAGGTCTAGGTTGATGTTGTGCACCCAGTGCACAACACGCATGCTGTGCAGCCCCTATGGAGTCCATCCTGGGTCCCGTTTAATCCGACCCGTTCCCTTTATTCCATATAAAAATTGAAGTTGATCAGACAACGGTACTTGTTTGATCGGTGACTATTTAACATACAATTTTGTAGGGAAAAAATCACCTACAACAGTTTCTTTGAGTGTTCCGTTTTGTAGGGGAAAAATCACCTAAAACATAGGTACCAGTGTCCGATCAACCTAAATATCTACACAGACAACCTACACGACGAGACGAACAAAATGAACAATTCGGGTCAAACAACGGAACCCAGAGTGGACACCACAGGAGTTGCACAACACGCATGCTGTGCACCCAGTTATTGTAGGACAAGATGCCACGCGTTTTAATTTATAGAAACGTTATTTTAGTAAAAAAATTAATTCAAGATATTTTAATTTTTTTGCCGCTTGTTTTGACATGTTTTTACTAGGTATTAGTTTTAATTTTCATAAATAGGTAAGCATAATCTTTTATTTGTATTAGTCTTTTATTTTATGTTTTTTAATTTCCGTTTTTGTTTTTCTTGGTTAGCAAGATTATTCTATTTTCTAGTTGAGTTAGGGTTTAGGCTATAAATAAGGATGTAGTCTATGGGTATATTTAGCTTTTAATCAATTATGATTTCAGAGTTATTTTCTTTCTTCTTGTGGATTCAAGAACACTCGTGGATTCGAGACCTATTATCGTTTGAACTAGTACGCTAATTAGTTTCTCGTGAATTGCGCTGCATCACCGGTACACATACCAACCCCAAACCCATCACATTTGCTTCATTCTTTCTTGTACATTCATTTTACGTGTTGAGCTGATTATATTATGTTTGATATGGACATGTGATTTTCTGATGCACGGAAAAGAGAGCATCGCCATCGTCCACCGGTGACTCTGGTTCATTCTCCAATCTCCAATCAAAGACATTTTGACCAATTCAGCACTCACTCTCACGCCGATGTTTACAACTTGTGAATGCAATACCTTACAAATGGCACCAATCACGAATCAGCCAGCTGACTTCCCTTCCAATTAGGAAGTTACTCCCTCGGTCCCCAATTTTTGTCCACCGTTCTATTCGAACCGGATAAAAAATTAATTAACTTTAAATCGGTAATAAATTTTACATTCAATATGGATCTACATGTTTGATAGATCTTAGTTAGTTTTGCAAGACAATATTTTCAAAATCACGTACAACAATGTGAATTACATATATAATCAATTGAAAAATGGTACGAACTCCCAAAATAAACTAATGAACTACTCCAAGTGGGACGGATGGAGTATATCTTTTGGCAAATTACACTTAGATATCCAAATTCGGATTGGGTTGTGTGTTCTATACTTCAAATCCAGGGGAGGTGTTGTGCGGTAGGTATTGTGCGTCGTGTTGTGCAGCAAAACTACTTCAGTTTGCTCATTTCTTAGTACACCTCTACGTCGGTGTTGTGGGAGAGTTAATTTTGGGGTTCAATTTTAAGGGATTTAAGCTCTTTGGGGTAGAGTATAATGGGTTTAGGCATTTGGATTTAGACACTTCGGGTTTGGGCACTTTGGATTTAGGGTTTAGGCACTTTGTAGTGTATTTTTTCTTTCTCCAAACAAGGCATTTGGAAGCTTTGGAGGTGTGCCCAAAAATCAAGCAAGACACAACATGGCGCATAACACTTACCGCATATCACCCACCTCGGATCTCTATACTTCTCGGATCTCTATACTTCTACTCTCCACATGGAGATAGAGTACACTTTTGAATTTTGGATGTTATGAATTAGATAATTTCAATTAATAAGTGGTGACTATTTTTTGTATTAAATATTTAATTTTGCCACTGAGATGAATTATTTTAATATTTAAAAAAATAGATGGGATGTGTTATTGGCACTCCCATTTTCTGTATTGACACTCCTTCTTTTGTCTTCATTAGATAACCTTATTGTTGCATTTTATATGTAAAGATGAGAAAAACAGTGCCAATTGAAAAAAAGAGAGTGTCATTTCCCAAATAAGCTAAGAGTGAAATGACTTACAAAGTGAAGTACAGTGGTTAAAAAGAGGATAGTATGTGGAAGGCAATTTATATGCAATTTTTCAATCTGAAAAAAGGGATTTCTACTTCTGGCCACCCATTGTGAATAAGAATGGGACTGAAATCATTGTCAACTTTATAGTTGTGAGGTCCAAAATACTGCTAATGTGGACCTCTCATATATTTTCTAACAAAATATCACAAAAATTTAACCAACAGAGTATGTGATTGCAAGACTCATATTTTTATGGGCAAACAAAAAAAAAAAGATAAGATTGGAAGATTATAAACAAAATTAAGATAATTTAATCAAATTGAGATATAAAAAATAATAAATTGTTGTAGCTCAGTTTAATTTTTTTAATATCTAAGATATAGTGGTAATCAAATTAAATCAACTGTCATATGGTGCAACTTGTAGATGATATTTGTACTTTTTACCTGCAAAATCACATATACAATGAATCAAGTTCTTGTGGCATGCAGGAAAAGAAAAATTAAGGAAAAAGGTAATCAAATTTTCCAATATACAAGGCCCATTTGAACACAAGGCACAGTAGGGAAGGAACTTGTGCTAGCCATTTATACAGACCAAACAAGTTTCAAAATGAAGCTTTTACAGTTTTGTAAAACAATTTGGGGGAAACGGGGATCTAGTGTGTGCTCTCTGGTGTACGGCATCTAAGTTATCAGATGTGTTTTCAATTGTTTTGATTTCATCTTAACACTTTACAAATTCGAGTCATCCATTACCAAGATAAAATATAACCCCTTGATTGCTGAGATAACGGCCCGGATGCAAATTCTAGAACCGCACACCAACACCACGAGTCCCTTCCTCAAAGTTCTCCAAATCATGGATGGTACTGGCCATGTTCGGTTGGGAGCTTTGCTTCGGTTTTGTTTGCTTTCTGTTTTTGCTGACATCATCATTTTTTTCACTTTTCTCTCTATCTCTCTCCACTTATTACACCTGCTTGCATCATCAAAACTAAACTAAACTCCCTCAAAACTATAAACCGAACACCGCCACTGAGATTTGTATAGTGGCCCACTGCCCACCACAAGTCCCAATTCAGTTCATTTGTGGGGTATGGATGAGAGTCGACAGCATATGGGCCATTTCTGACCATGGGTCCCACAAGACGCACGGAGGCATCGTTTCTCCTGGTGTGAGTAGTATTTTTTGGTATTTTCGTTGAAAATGTGGATTTGAGAATATTGAAAAATTCTGAAAATACAGAAAATATTTTTAGTTAAAATCCAGCCTAATTTTTTTTTTACTTTAAACTGTAGATAAAAGTCAAATTGTTTCTATTTTTATTTTTTTTTTTGGCTTTTGAGATTTTTTTTTGTGCGAGGAGAGAAATATGAGGCTTTTTGAACAAAAATGCTAAAAAAGCTCAAAAAACAGACAAGAGAAAGGACACCTTAAATTACATATGATTTGGCTAAATTGAAAAAACTAATTTTTTGGTTTTTTTCATTTTGTCCTTATTCAATTTTTTTTTTTGTATTTGTTAGTTTTGTGTCAAGATTTTGTGGTTTCTATATTTATCTCGTCGATGCGAATCCAAAGAGTATAAAATTATGATAAAAAAAAATAGTTTTTTAAATAAAGCAAAAAATAAAGCAAAATAAACCAGTTTTTTGGATTATTTTTCGTCTTTATTCAAAAAATTTTAAGTTTGGCTAACAATTATATAATTTTTAGATTCCTCTCGTCGAGACAAGCCAATAAACCACAAAAAAATCAACCGAAAACTAACAAATGCAAAAAAAAAATTGAATAAGGACAAAACGAACAAAAACAAAAAAAAAAAAACCGATTTTTTAAAATTTGCCAAATCAGATATTCGAGTGCTCTCCAGCCTCATCCAATATTTTTTTCTGATCGAGATCATGATCTCCAACTCCATTGGCAGCTGGATATAATATGAGAATTTTATCTTATCCGTAGACTTGAGCATCTCGAGGACAAAGAATATTGGAATAGCACCTCCACCAGACTCGCACACTACCGAATAGAATGAAAAAGTTTTGGACAAATTACTGAAAAACCCCATGGTTTCATCATTGTATACACATTAAACGCTAGAGTTTCAATTGTAACACTTAAAACCTTGAGCTTCCTTTATTATTGCAATCCTCAACATTTATTTTTTGGTTTGGAACATAGTTAATCGTGCGTCAATAGTTTTTGTTTTAGAACTACGATTTTGGTTTTGGAACTCTGTAATTCATGCCTTTGGTAATTTTGCAACGGCAATGGATGTTTTGCTTGTTGTCTCCGTGATGCGTTTCGAATTTGGCTATTTTTTTGTTAGACCAAATTACATGTACATCCCTTAAATTATTGCCCTTTACTACTAGCACCCCTTAAACTTCAAAAGTGGACAAAGATACCCCCTAAACTACTCAAGTTATACACTTACGCCCCTTTCGTCAAGGAAAAGTTAGATAACCTCTTAACCCCAATAAAATATTGTTTAATTCCCTAATTATAAAATATAGTATCTATCCTTCTCTTTTTAACCCACATAAATCCTCTCTAATTGCTTTGTTTATGGATATATATTTAGATGAAAATAGAGCAATTTTGAAGGGTTTATGTGGGTTAAGAAGAGAGTGAGAGAGAATATATCTTGTAAAGAGCGAATTAAATGGTTTTTTAATACCAGAAGCATAAAACCCTAGCTAAATAAGAGAATATGTAACGTTTCCTTGACTGAAGGGGTGTAGGTGTTTAACATGAGTAATTTATGGGTTGTCTTTGTCCACGGTTAAAGTTTAGGGGGGAGGTAGTTGTAACGACCTGCGCTAGCTGACCTGCTAATTCTAAACTTTAATCAGATAGCTCAAAAAGTTAACATCAAGTTATACTGTAGCTCGTTTTGACTTATTATATTTGATTCACATTTTCCCCTTCCTACCGATATGGGATCTCCTAATGGGTTTTACAATCTCCCCCACTTGAGATCGCAGCGTCCCCGTTGCGCCCCATGGCCCGTCGCTTCCACCCACCAAGCTATGTGAGACAAGTACCCACTTAAGCACGTCAAACTCGTGTTATGATGGGACTAACCCATGCATGACAATCACCTTAAGCTCCTCCCTTGTTGGGTCCACCCAAACACATCTCCTTGCGGGACCCGCCTTATTTCCAATTCATGTAAACTCTGATACTACCTATAACTACCCGCGTCAGCTCACTTGCTAACTCTTAGCTTTAACCACGGAGCTAAAAAAGTTAACCTCAAGTTATACAAACTAACAATAGCTTGTTGCGACTCATTATATTTAATTCCCATTTTTCTCTTCCCACCGATGTGGGATCTACCGATGGGTTTTACATTAGTGATACAGGGTGAAAGTTAAAGGAGGTGTCCGTGTAATTTAGCTTTTTTGCTTTGGCAATATTAGTTGCATTTTCAGTCATAGATTTAATAATTGGGTGATATTAGCATACAATTGACTTTATCTTAACAACTTACTCGATACGATCATTAACTCATCTTAACAACTTACTCGATATGGTCATTTGAGTTTCAATATACATGACTAGTCGGAAGTATCTATCTAAGAATATAAAACTCCAAGTTGACGGCAAATCAATTTTTTTAAAGCACGAAGTAGCTAGGCACAACTCGAATAATATAAGGAACCAATAATACCGAACGCTCAATTTAAAATAGGGGTATCCCATTTGAAATGACCCTAGATGAAGCAAATCCAAAGTATCAAGTTTTGACCACTAGACTAATACGAGGCAAAACCATAATTTTTGGTTAGTGAAGTAAAAAATAAAAATCATAAGCAAGTTATTTTTTTATTTTCTTATAAAAAAATTAAATTAGTAAGATTTTTATTGTATATGAGGTAGATATAAACTGATAAACAAATTTTGTTTGGCCACAAGTTGATAATATTTTCTCCATGTGCAATTTTTGAATACTCCCTCCGTCTCTAAATAAGTATTCTCTTATTTCTTAAAATAGTCCCTCTGCCTAAATAAGTGTCCTCTAAAAAAATCTGCAATTTTTGAATAAAAAAATAAAATATTTCTACGCAAAAAAATTTCGATTTCTTCACACCGAATTAAAGATCTACTAATTGAGTTCTTTTGTTTGGTGTGAAGAAAAAAAAAAATGTACAGAAGTGCTTTACATTTTAATTTGAAAATTGTATGTCTTTTTGTATGAAACACTATTTAGGGAGTAGCTTCAAATTTATAGGCTTTAATTTGCCAACACGCCCAAATGAAAATAAAATATTTGCCCGTTGAAGTGTTCCAGTTTTTGTGATGTTTACAACCTGCAAGTTGCAACCCAACGCAATATAAATATGCAGCCGAACTGAGGTAATCATATATTATTGTATTAAAAAATTAAAGCTCCTCGTAGCCAGGATCAAAGTATATTAAATTGAAATGGTAATGGTAGGAATTCTTGCAGGGGTACTTTTGTGTTTTTAGTAGTCTATTTACATGTTAATTGAGAAATTGACACTTTGCTCGTATCACAACATTCAATCATGTATTTATTTATGAAACCGTATCACTTGAAAATCAATTAAGTATCGAGGTCTAACATTTATAGAAAATATATGCTGGCTTACATATTCAAAATCCACCGATGGGCGACGTAACAAAGTATATATTCAACTCAGTCATTTTTTATGATGGGGTTCGCCTATGACTCTTGGATTTTGTTTTTTTTTTTTGTTTTTTTTAGCCAAAAAAAAAAAAAAATCCATTTGACCCAACCAAACAAACCCTAACACAACCTATAAAAAAAATAAAATAAATAAAAAAAACTACAAAAACCGAAAAGAAACAGCAAAAATAACAAAGAAAAGCAAAAAAATATAGGGGGATAGAAGTCGCCGGAGTTGTCACGCCGCCGCCAATGATGGGAGTCCGGCTCCCCTTTGCCCAAAAATCGGGTTCCAAGCCGCCCATAGGAAGAAAAGAGGAGATCGAACACCATGGGGAGTCGCCGAAAACTATGGGGGAAGTAATAAAGGAGAGGAGAGGATAAGGGGAGGAGGGGGAAGAGGGGGAAGAGGGTGGAAGGGGCGGTGGGGGAGGAGGAGTGCGGCGGCCGCTAGGAAACCCTAGGGAGAAGTCTCTCCAGTCGCCTCCCCCTTTCTATCACTTTCTCTCTCTAAAACTTTCCTATCACTCTTGTTAGAACATTATGGATTTTGTTGAGTTGATCGAATAACGTTAACCTTTTTCTTATAATCTGAAATAGTAACAAATGAACATCTTATCGAATAGGGAAAAAAACCTTGTTACGCATTTTCACATATATCCACAATTTGTTTCAACTCTATCAACTGCCTAAAGTCCAAAAATTTTCCAGAGGCTACCCCGAATACACACTTCGAGGGATTTGATTTCATAACTACAATCACATAACATTACTTGGAAACACTCCGAGGCCATTTATTTGACCGACTTGAATATCTAATCAAATCATACATTTGAAAGGATTAGATTATTGAATAGATTAATACTATATTGCATCATTATTGATCTTGTCAAGCAAATGAACTCTCTAGGCGGTTGATAAAGAATTGGTTGATAAGTACTCAAACTAAAATACTTGTGCCTGTGACAAGTTTGGTGCCATATATACTTGATCATTGTGTCGTGGAATCCATGTCATGGTCGCCTGGTCGGCTGTGGGCACCTACGACTTACCCAACTTTTTCCTTTGTTTTTTGGTTCTTTATTAGCACAATAGTTCATCATTTCAATACATTAGGAGAGAGTTATACCTACGAAGTTGCCAAGAAAATGGTAACGTTGGACTTTTGATCCACTTGTGATAATTCTTTGATCCCTTATGATAGCCTACAATGATATGGAGTAGTATTTTAATTTTTCATTAGGTGTAACCTCAGGGCCTAGGTTTGGAAAAGTGTAAAAGGAAAGAAATTTTGAACGGCTATAATATTCTAGACTTCCAGTTGCGAAATGTAGCATAAAATCGTTTATACAAATTTAAGGAATACCACATCGTATGTCGTGTTAAGGTGATCTCATCTTTTTTTATCGGTAAGACAAATCTCATCTTATCTTGTGGCAAACGTAGTTCATTATATTTTACGTAGTTAAGATATCTGTTTCGAACTTCAACTTGTTTTTGTTTTGATAACTCCGGTGGACGAGCCAGCTTACCTTAAGTGACCTTACACGTTACTTCCCTATCCTTGTATTACTGTGAGGGTGTTGATTTAATATACTACTACTTTGAGCTTACTACTTTCCATTTCCCTTTTTTTTTGTGGTTCTTTATTTTTTTTGATGTTATCTAATATTGGGGTGTGTATTGCAAGATGGAACTAACCTCTTAGGTTCGAATTTTAACGGGTGAATCAATGATCATTTCTCATTTCCTTTCTAGATTACTTTGAGAAATAGATTCGGTAATCACCTAGTTTTTTAAATGGAAGAGTACATGTTCCGAGAGCACACCGGGTATATGATGGATACAAATACAATCATCAACAATATCAAAAATGGAAGTTCAAAAAGAATAATCAAGAAAATCAAATATGGAAGTTCAAAAAAGAAGAAAACAAAAACAAATATGGAGGACGAAATTTTCCATTCATAGGCAAAGTGAAGTTAAATGCAACCATCCACGTTGGGCCTAAGGTCTTGAACTCTTTCCTTGTAAGTTTTGATTTGGGCTTTTGTACTTATCTTAGACGGGCTGACAATATAGCCGGCCCGAGTTAAAACTGGAAACAACCCGTCAGATCCATGTAAGAAGGGAAGACTGTTTAATCCTACGTAAACCCGACAAAACGAAAAATAGTGTTTGTTTTTTAAAACTTAGGCATCATTAAAGCTATAAGTATTTGTATTTACATTTTTTTTTACATATAGTATAAGATAGTAAAATTGCACTTGAATAATAATTTTTCGTTAGCTTTTGTTTATAAAAGGACAAATTTCTAATATAAGATGACTAAAAATAAGCCTTTAGCAATTCAGGAGAGTTTGAGGCTGGGCTTGGAAATGGACATTAGAGCATCTCCACTCTTGACTCAACTTTTTATCCAAATTTGAGTAAAAACTTGATTTGATATGGAACACTTCAATGGGCAAAAGTAAATGTAGGCATAAATTTGAGTACTGGCTTCATTAATGGCACAATTATAAATTTGAGAGGGAAAAAATAGCCTTAAAAATTTGGTTCAAACCAAATTTGGTGAAAAATTGGAGTAAACTCAAATTTGGTAATGGGTTTGAGTATGGAGTGGAGTGATATTTTTGTTGATTTTTACTCAAATTTGAGTTTGAGTGTAAAATTGAGTTAAGAGTGGAGATGTTCTTCCCATTGAAGGAGATGCTCGACAAATCGAGTCAAAATTTGAGTAAAAACTCAATTTGGGTATGACCCTCTCCAATGGTAAGACCAAAATTTTTTCCCAACACAGTTTTTAATGGCAACGTGGTAAATATTTATCTAGTTCAAACAAAAAAAAAATGGTACTCCGTAAATATTAGAGGGATAAGATTGAGCCTTGAAAAAAATGGTAAAGGAAATGGGTCAATGGTAGGATTCGGCAGAGAAATTGGGAAAACTTATTTTGGGTAGAGAAATTGGTATGCCATTGGAGATTTTTTTTGCTTCTTTTGTCAAAAAAAGAAAAAAGAAAAAAGAAAAAAGAAAAAAGAAGAGAGTTTAAGTGAAGAAATGAGTCAAAATTGGATACGCTATCTCCTCACACGAGAGAAAACACATTACACACACTAGACTAACTTAAGTCATATAGACCTCGTTTGATTTGCGGACTAAAAAAAGGTAATGATTGATAGTTTTGGGATTAGTAGTCATAGATTATTTGTGTTGGGACTAATTTAGTTCTGAATCTTACTCAATCCCCTATTTGATTAGTGCAGGATTAATATAGGGATCTCCGCTGGTTAGGCTAATCCCATGTTTGGTTCTATCACTAAAATTTGAGATTAATTTCAGGATTATTTCTCCTTTTCTCTCACAAAGGCAACCTAAATAGATAGTTCATGAAAAATAAGTTCTTGAAACCATTTATCAATTGAACCATTTTGTTCATTGCTTGATTCTTCATTTTCAAAATTTCTTGTTCATAAAAAAAAAAAGAAAGAAAGAAAGAAAAAAAGGGTTACATATGAAGCAGATCTGAACAAAATTGGATACGTATCACCACATATTAGAGAAAACACATTACACACGCTAAACTCACTTAAGTCATATATGCACGGGGTGCGGGTGTGGGCGTGAGAATGCGGATATGAAAACATCTTTAAAAAACATCGCAATTCCCAAACCATGTGCGAAGAACGAGAGCGCGAGGCCAATGCAATTCCGAAGTATGTGACTACGCTCACTACTCACCCAAATACCCAATAGACAGTGGACGCCAGTTGAGCTACATGAGACTGGAGGAGAAAGAGAACAGAATGCTCTGTATATGATTACCCAACGCTACTCCCTCTCTCTCTCCAAACCATCGCCTAAACCTCTCGCTCTACAATTCTCTTCCTGCCCTAATAACCTCCCCATCCAAATGCCGCCGATCTCCTCCATTTCCATCCTCCGCCACCTTCCTCCACCCTGCCTCCGACTCTGCACCTCCTCCCTCCACTTCCTCGCCATCACCGCCAGACGACAAAACCCTGGCGATCCATCCAGAAAGTCCCAACAACCCAACAAAAACCTCCTCAAGGCGCGCAAAAACACTGCCAAGCACTACTCCAACCTCGCCCCCGTCCTCTCTCCCCATGACCACCCCAACCTCTCTCCAAACCAAGCCGTCGGCTTGGTCGCCGCCGCCCAAGCCAATTTCATGCGCGTCATCGTCCAATCAGAACCTCCCGAACCTTCTGGTAGCTTCCACGAGGGTACGGATAACAGTAATAGGGTTGGAGGTGAACTGTTGTGCGTGGTGAGGGCGCTGTTGAAGAAGATAAAGAGGAGAGTTCTGGTTGGGGATAAGGTGTTGGTGGGGTCCATTGATTGGGTGGACAGGAGGGGAATGATCGAGAATGTTTTTCGGAGGGACTCTGAGATTCTGGATCCTCCAGTTGCTAATGTTGATCATTTGGTGGTTTTGTTCTCGATGGATCAGCCGAAAATTGACCCCTTCGCGCTCACTAGGTTTTTGGTGGAAGCTGAGTCGACTGGTATATCACTTACCTTGGCACTCAATAAGTCGGAGCTTGTTGATGAAGAGGTATGAACTTGCAATGCCTTTTTCCTGTTCGGTAAATACTTTGAGTTGATGAGGTTTAATTTTCTCTTTGCATCAGCTTGTTCAGTCGATTTGTGGTTATGCAGTTTGAAAAGTACTCAAACAATTGACTAGGAAGAGTCACTTACTTGTGACGGTATTGAGGGGTGTGTTGATATTGGCGCGAGAGGTAGAATTCTTTAGGATTAGGTCCTTGAACTTAGGAGTATGGATTAGGCTGGCATTTAATGCGCCCAATGGCCTTAGCCGTCCTATTCCCTTTATGAGTAGTAGTTCTTATAGAACTAGGATTGCTGGGCTTATCCGCATAGGTATTTGGGGCAGTATAAAAGAGTCCTTTCATGCCTGGGAGTCTGGGACCCCTTTGGGGCAGTGATCAGGTCACCTGTTGTACTCCCCTGCTCGGTCGGTCAGGGAGAGATCCAAGCAAACATTTGTCTGGGTAAAAGTAGGTGGTTTCTAATAAGAAACCACATTTGTATAATTCATGTCAAAGTTGAAGTTCAAGCACACTGCGAATGGTTGACTTAATGTTTTGGTATATTCTGTTTTTTCAGCTTTAATTGCCTTTATGTATGAATTTAGGGTGTGTATTGGATTAGCCATTCTTAAATTGTTCCATGATTTAGTTCTATGATTTGTGTAAGTCATATCAAGTTGAAATTGAGGCTGTCTTTGGATCAAGGATGTGGGTCACGAATAGGAAGAAGTAATGGAAACGTTCTAGGGTTTGTTTGAACTTGGAATAGCGCAATGTTTCTGTTTCTTACTTTATATACTAATGTTTGTGCTGGTAAGATTTTATTTTGCTTCTGATTTTCATTTGCATTAAATTTGCTTATTTGCAACATAAGTTTTATGACCTAGAGACCTGAGGGCGTGTACATTGGAGTAGCAAACAATGTTTACTAAGGTGTGTTGTATACCAAAAGATATTAAAAAGGGATCCAATTTTGAGTGTAAGCATCAGTTGGTGTTGAATTAATGAATTCTGTTTAGACAGCAAATGGTTGCTCCATTTGTTGTGATAATTTTTTTGTCAAGGTTTGCTTTGAAGTATGAAAAAAATGCAGAAAGTACACATGTACCCCTCCCCCCTACCCAACATGCCTTCTCCCTCTGCATCCCCTCCTTCCTGGTAAACGATGGTGCATTATTTTGATCAATGCTAGCTAAAATGGTTCATGTCAGTTCACATCTAGCTCCAATGGTGCTTATGCTTTGAGGCCATGGTTGATTGGTTGGACTAATATATAAGAGGTATATAGTCACATAAGTCGAGGAATCCCACCAGAGTCCCAGACTAATGTTAAGAGTTTTGTACAGGGAGGATTTGGAAATCGCATATTTTGGAGCATTGATTCGTAACAATTCTTGATCTAATCTGGCCTATCAACAAATATATGAGATGTTACCTTAATCCATTGCAAGCATGATTTTGGTTGGTAAGTTTAGAATTTAGATATGAAACTGCTTGTTGTAACTGATGGATTAACATTTACTTCTGCTTTCAAAGGATGTCTATGTATTGTATGTGCTTGTGCTTTCAAAGGATGTCTATGTATTGTATGTGCTTGTGTGACTAATCATTTTCGCTTGTGTTTGTTATTTTCTTATGTTGGTTTTTAAATTTGGGAAAACCTTGATGGATTTGCAGTCACTAGAGACGTGGAAAATTAGGCTTCGCAAGTGGGGCTATGAACCAATTTTTTGCAGTGTTGAATCAAAACATGAACTCGATACTCTTCAATTCACTTTGAGAGAACAGACCTCTGTAATCGTTGGTCCAAGCGGTGTAGGAAAGTCCAGTCTGATCAATGCATTGAGAAGCCATAAGCCTCTTCTTGGTGCCACTGAAGGGGATAACTGGTTTGATTCGGTAGGTTTTCTGTCTTTGTTCTTATGCAATTCTATTGTTTTGTCTACCTTGTGTGTGTCCCCACTCAGTCATTTGTTCCCCTTATCTCTACCCTGCTTCAGGTTTTAGGCAGCAAATGGTTTGAAGATCAGCGTGTTGGAGAAGTGTCCACAAAAAGTGGCAAGGGGAAGCATACTACTCGCAACGTCTCTCTGCTTCCGCTGTCTGGAGGGGGATATCTAGCTGATACTCCTGGGTTTAGCCAACCTAGTTTGATGAAAGTAACAAAGCAATCACTTGCAGAGTATTTCCCAGAGGTTTTGCTTTCAACTTCAGGCATTTGCTTTTTCATTTGTTTATGTTGGTCTGCCAGTTTCTGGCATCACGTTGGTTCGCTTGTCTTCATCAGCTGCCGTTATTTTGCTTCTCTCTTCAGATTCGGAGAATGCTAGAGGATAGTGAACCCAAAAAATGCACTTTTAACGATTGCTTGCATGTTGGTGAACCGGGTTGCGTAGTGAATGTTGATTGGGAAAGATATCCATACTATTTCCAGCTGCTTGATGAGATTAGAATCAGGGAGGAATTTCAGTTGAGAACAATTGGAACCAAAAGAGAGGGAGATGTAAGGTATGATCAATATAAATACAGTGTGAATGGACCATAGCTGATACTTTATCCGTCTTGCCTGTGGACACACTGCCAAGAAGTTTGTTTCCTTCAGTGTACCATGTCATAGTTTTCGACTTTTTGAAAAAGCTGCAGAACTGGTTGATAACTATGGCCTTCATATAACACCCACAACACAATTTATGTAAGGAAATTGGTTTGATTGGTCTTCCATTTGTTTATGAGTCTCGTGTTGCTTTATATTGCATGAAGCTTATTAACTTGCCTTGATGCCATTCCTATCTCTTCCACAGAATAGGTTCGAACTACTAGCTTCGTTGAGGTGGTTCTATTATCTGCTAGTCTCCATGTAGTTGTTCAGGAACTATTGGCTTCGTTGAGGTGGTTCTATTATCTGCTAGTCTCCATGTAGTTGTTCAGGATATAAACTTTCAATCCATAAGAAAATGTTCCTACTACATCATTCACGGAGGAGTTTGCAGGTATCTGCAATACTTCTGGAATCGTTAAAAAATCCAGGCTTGCTTATTTTTTATGGCCTAAAGTCGCACATTGGCCTAGTATTTGTGGATATTTTCATTATGTAATGAAAAAATTCCTGCCACGATTTTGGACCATTTTAATTAAGCTGCGCTTGAGAAGTGCTGTTTTTTGATGAAACTCGTTCAGCTTTTGGGCTTAACTTTGGTCTGTTTCGGGTTTAATACCGATATTTTAGCAACAAACCCAATAAATCTAAGTGTGAATGTTTCCAAAGTCATATTGCATCGACTCTTATGTTGATTTACTTCTATATTTTTAACTTCTGCAGATACAAGGTGGGAGATATGGGTGTCAAGCACGCTGAACCACGGTTGGAGCGTAAGAAGCACAGAAGACAATCTCGTAAGACAGTCAACCAGTCAATAATAGATGAACTGGACGAACTCGATGATGACGACAACTTGCTAGATGATTCCATTCTAAGAGCCTTGAAGCATGAAAGCCAGTAGGAAACTTCTCTCATTCTATACGCCTTGTATAGTTTCTTCACCTGTTGATCAAACAGAATGATAGGAAGAGCGCATATCCTTACCCCGATTTGTCATGGAGGTTGAGTGTTTCACTGAGTACGATGGAAGGAGATGAGGAGTTGCTGGAGTTTTCCTTTTCAATTTTAGCAAATCACTGCTTGATGAAAGCTAACATGGATGGTTGGATATTGGATCCAGAAAATCGATATGCATACGCCCCATACTATGCACTCATGCTCCATTCATCTGGCAGAGGCACGACTGTCGACACTTGCAGTACATAACAAATGCCTTAGAGCCTTGGGTTTGTTTTACGCTTCACTTGTAATGACGTGAAATCATGACATTTTAGTTTCCTTAGTGCCGTAGTCCTTGGAGAATTGAATCCAGTGTATATACCTAAACCTGCTGCTTAGTATTAGAAACAAGAAAGCAGCTTGGCATGAGCTCCAGCCTCTTCTCTATAGATACTGCTTCCAGTGGGTAGACGTAATTTTCTACATCTTGTGATGTCAGTACATTGATATAGTAAATCATAGCAATTGTGAAACCAGGATCGAGAACTCCAGGTTCATCTGCTGCAGGCCGAGTGGGCTGGGCTGGATTTTCAACACCGTTTTTATAGAGGGAATAACCATTTTCTTTAAGTGAGTGCTACACTTGATAATTCGTATCAACTAATGTGGCTGCAAAGACCAATGACGTGTGATGTGAGACACATCATAGGATGGGATCCGTTTTTGCTACTGTTGGGGAAGGAGCGGTTGACTACGGTCGCTGATGTGGTCAAATCACAGAGTTGTGTGTTTTTTCGTCACCATGAGACAATGACGGGTGGCAACGGAGTTACTCGACTTACATGTGCTCTCTCAATTCCCCCACCCCATCCGAAGAAAAAGAGAGAAAAATGTATTCTGCTTCCCTGTCCACGTACGTCTGCACGTGAAAGAATGAGAACACCAGAAACCAGAGACACAGCTACATGCCACCTGCAGTTCCAAAAAAAGTTCTATTTCGCATTAATTTATTAGGTACCTACTGGTATCCAAACATTTTTCTTCATATTTTTACTCTACCAAAAATATACAGCAGTACTAGTAGACTCCCATTAAATAGTGCCACTCTTGAACCTAAATCATGGTTCTGTCCCTGCCGGAAACATCAACAACCCAGAGATCAATACCACAATGAAATATGTATTCAGTTTATCAAGGCTCTGGTTGTCTTCTTGGATTTTCTAAGTAATGGATGGCACATTGGCACTCCCATAATCACCCAAAAGAACTAAACGACTAAGATATACTCCAGACCAAACTAAATTAAAGCCAAGATAATAAAATCCTGTTTTAGTTGTATAAAGTTGTAACATCAAGAAACACGGTTGGTCCATTCAGCAAAAAAGCACGGAGATAGATACATACTACATCCGAAAAGCCATCAAAACCTAGGAAGAGGCTCATTACAATTAGTGAAAAGACCTACTTCTTACTGGTCTTCTTCTTCGAACTAGAATTAGCTACCTGCGGCTTTGGATGCTTTTCAGCCTCACTTGGATCCAGCCAATTGAGAGGGTGACGATTGAAGAGAGGCCAATTGGGAACAGTGACCAAAGTGGTGATAACTACCCCAGCAGCATATACTAGCAACATTGTCTGGAATGATCCCAATGCATAGCCCGTTGCAAACGCCACCACCGCGAAACCCACCAGCAGAATCTGCATCAACTGCTCTGCGAGCTTCTGCCCTTGCCAATCCATCTGGGAAGAGAGACACCAAAAAAGATGAATCTAACAGTTGAGTTCATAATCTGAGCGTATGAATGAACCCTGAGAATCTTACAAAAAGCACAGTAACACCTATGGAGCAATCAAATATACATGCACACTCGTATTAATTAGTTCGTTACTCAAAAGAAATGACTAAAAGTGACAGGATGGAGAAAGACTGGGACTCTACACAAACACTAACATTAACCAGAGTCCGATCTTCGGATCTTACATGCACTATACTACTATATGCATGGAGAGAGAGAGAGAGAGAGAGAGAGAGAGAGAGGGAGAACCTTTGACTGATGTCGATCGATGTGTGTTTTGATGTCAATCGGTCTCTAGGGTTTCTTGTGTGTTTTGATGTCAATTGGTCTCTAGGGTTTCTTGCTCCTGCCTTCGATGTATTTTTCAATTCGATGTTGATGTGTTTTAATCAATGATGATTGAGGAGTTTATATACGTTTCATTACACCAAAACCCAGTAATTAGAAAAAAGTATGTTTACCCCCAAATATTAGAAAAAAAATATACATATGCCCGTATCCCTTAACATGTCCCAATCGTATCCAAGTCGTGTCCTCTGAGGGTCTCCCTTCAAAAATTAATTAAATTTTTGGGACACGTCACGTGGCGTGCCTCATGTATTTAGCGGTGTTGTGTCCCCGTGTCCAATACATGGATATGGCAACCTCTAGGTGTGTCGATGCTTCATAGACACGTATCAATGTACCATAGAGGGGGAGAAAATCTTGGATTTCTCAAATCCTCGCGAACGGAGGGGGAGCCCAAACCTTGATTAGGAGGTGCAATGTTTGTAGCCAACTGTCCTAATCCTATTGATTCACTGTCTTGTGAAAAGAAATGGCAGACCAAATATGAATTGGAATCCCACACTTGGGAGGGAAAACAATCCAATCCAATACAGTAGCGATACCACATGGGAGTTCATTTCGAGTAGAGTTCGTTTTGGGGAAATGCTATTTGATAACCTTTCATCATTCAAGATTCTGAGAACCAAACAATATGTTCATTATACAGTTGCAGACTCAGTACAATCGCTATACGTAAGTATGATGGGTTACCTCTTGGAAATAAGGTCTATGCACTTACAATGAATGAATGCTAGATAGAGGTCTCACAAGGAACAAATCCACCGCGGTCCTGCGGCAGAATACCAGAAACCATTAGACGAGTATGACTTCTTGGTTGGAGTGAGGGGCACAGGCCCTGGTCAATGAAGGATTGCTTCACGAGTAGTCTTCTATATAAACAAAAGCGTAGCCTCGCAATTCTTTGGGGATTAGCTTCTCCTTAAGTGCATTAAAATTGATATTCTTTCTTCAAAAATCACCATATATTACGGACTAAAACTCCCAAGTTAGAGGGACTAGATCCTTTGCCCCACCATTTTGTCCCATTTTTCTGCCCTTACCGTGGACCTGCAACTACTTAAAACCAATCGACAGAGGACGTACTAGTACATTACTGTTATGTCAGACTCTTTGCAAAATCAATTAACCTCACCTAAGAAAATAACAAAAATTTGTACTGAATTGCAGGACTATACCGAAAAGGGTACCCTTCCAAATGGCACCCATTTTTCAGTATAGCCCTGAATTGCAGGCTAAACTGAATTTGTACTGAATTGTGGCCTGAGCAAACCCCAGGACATTCGGGTGGCAGTAGACTTAACTCGGATAAGACCTCAGTTTCTGCATCATTCTCTCCCAAGTGCAAAGATGGAGAACTTGACCATCCTGAACCGCCTCTAATTTGGAGTTTTTAACCCCCCCCCCCCCCCCCCCCCCCCAAAAAAAAAAAAATTGGTGTCCCAGAATTGGACATTTATTTATTTTTATTTTTCATTCTGATCGGCTAAATTCTAATTGTTAGACCGTTTACTCCAAAAAATTGGTGTCCCAGAATTGGACATTTATTTTTCATTCTGATCGGCTAAATTCTAATTGTTAGACCCTTTACACCTAAATGCACTCCTGAAGCCGTTGAGCCAAAGGCCTCTTGGCCAGAATTGCACAGTGTCAAACCCCAAAACGAGGGGAAAAAAGAAGGGACACTTCGCATCATCATTTCTGAAGAAATCCAGAACAAATTCGACTGGGATATGCAATCAACAAATTTTTAAGCTAAAAAAAAAAAAGATCGATCGAGATGTAAATGGATCTTACAGGAACTCTAAAACTGCACCGAAATATACGGATCAGAGAATCATATGAGTATACAGACATGAAATAGAAACCCCAAAACTGCTTAAATTCTGGAAAAGTGAAGAGCATGATTTTCGAGAGGAGACTGACCTTTGAGTTCGCCGAAGAAGACGACGATGTCTGAAGGTAAGGTAATGAAGAGTGGAGACGAAGAATGAACCTTTTCAGGTATTTTATCATTAATATAGTGGGCTTAGGGCCTGGTCCTAACTGGTAGCCCAACTAAACTACTGGCCTTTCGGGCCCAGTAATTACTAGAACAGCCCAGGATAGGCTTAACTCGGTGCAACAGTTTTGGAACCTCTTCTGCATGATATAAATTCCGGCCCACCCAAAAAGAAATTGACTTTATTAAATTAAAAAGGCCGTGAAATCTCTGCCTTCCGTTAAGCAGAGTCTTTAATTTTAATAAAATAGGAAAAATTGAATGTTTGGTCAAATAAACTTGAAGTCCCAAAAAAAAAAATGCACAAAGTATATCTTAAAAAATTATACTCGAGTTTCAAGTGTTTTAAGATGAACCAATAATATGAACAAAAATAACGTATCGGTATAAATTAACTATCCAAAAAAAAAAAAAAAAAACCAAGACACGAGCATATTTTAGTTTTGTTTGGTGGAGTAAGTGCAACACAATCACCAATATGCTCATTACATCCTTAATTTTTTTCCCCCCAAAAAGTTATACAATGTAAACCATAATATAAATATTGGGCCGGATCCGTGGACACACATTTTGCGCACACATATTGTCATATTGACACTCCATTCCGGCCATTGAGATGGAGGGGTGAGATTAACATTTTAAATGGACAAGCCCCTCTCTCTCATATCACAGTTCCAGCCCCGACTCCCGACGCCCCGCCACCAACGCCGACGCAGACGAAGAATTCCTTCGGCAGCGATGATGACAACCCCCTCACGTGTTCTACCTCTCCCTCACGTGTTCTACCTCTCCCTCCGAAGCCGAGATACGCAGGAGCAGTTGAAACAGAAATGACTTAGAAATATTGGAGTGAAACTGCTAGGAAGTGGACAATGCAAAGCTTAAGGAGTCAAAGAATTCCTTTTGTCGGTGCTGTTATTAGTTGTTAGAACAGATTGTTATAAGTTGATTTTTGCACTCTTTTGTTTAGTTTTTCGTCAATGTTTTGTAATTTTTCAGTTGTCCAGATATATATGTAAAAAGAAGATGTTGAGACTATAATTTCAGGATCTAGAATATCATGGTTTTCACAAAACTATACATACTGCGGAAGTTAACTCGTAGGTAAGATTTTTACTAACCTCGGTCCATGCTGATAAGCTAGGTTGATCGGACCGTCAATTAGAAGAGCAAGCCGTCTTGGAAGAAGGTTTCTCTACCCTGACCCTTAATCTTAATATCCCTGACCAACTTTCTTAGATGGGGTGAGTCTGGAATTTTCTGTCATAGGCGAGTAGAGGACCTCTCCCTTTTATTTATAGCATAAGTTTCACCTACCCATCATAATGGTGAGCACGAATTCTCTGACCAAAATAGCAGCCGAAACAAATAAAGCAGTGTAAAACATTGACCCACAATTGCTGTTATTGCAAGTCTAAAATGGCTGCTACGGTTCCCCAAAGAATTCTAACAGTTTACACACTTACTATCATGTGGGCCACAAAATAAGGAAATAATTCTTACATTCTCCCACTTGGCCCATATGATAATTTACGTTAGTGCTATAATACGGTAAACATTAGGCGCGCAATAATCCGTATGTAGCATTGCTTTAATTATTCGCAATAATGATACTATCATTAAATAAATTATTAATGTGAGTCATAGCGGTTCCACATCAATACATGATTAGGTTCCTTCTATGTACCACAACATCAATAACTTGTTCAATATAGTAACCAATAGGGAGTAAAACTTATAGGTCCACAATAAAGTCTTTTGGCAAAGACTATTCCTGTTATTCATTATTCACAAATATGTACGTACACATTATTAACAGAAAAACATCAGAAACACATTTATTGATATCTCATAGAGTCAAATAACAAACACAAGAGCAGTCCAATACAGAAAACGCAATGATCATGTGTTACACCCAAGACCCATTCTACTGGCATGTTCTTTAAAGGTCTTCGGTGATAACCCCTTTGTTAAAGGATCTGCAACCATAAGTTGTGTGCTTATGTGTTCTATTGACACTCTCTGTTTCTGAATTTCTTCTTTAACGGCAAAGTATTTTAATTCCATATGTTTAGCACCATTAGAATACTTGTCATTTTTAGAGAAGAAAACTGCTGCGGTATTATCACAGTAAATTTTCAGCGGCTTGGCAATAGAGTCGACAATCCCAAGTCCTGAAATAAAATTCCGCAACCATAATCCATGAATTGTAGCCTCAAAACATGCTACAAATTCAGCTTCCATAGTAGATGAAGCAATGATAGTTTGTTTAGCACTTTTCCATGAAATCGCTCCTCCACATAGTAGAAACAAATATCCAAAAGTGGACTTTCTACTGTCAACACATCCAGCGAAATCTGAATCTGAGTAGCCAATCACCTCAAGATTATTAGATCTTTTATATGTGAGCATGAGATCTTTTGTACCCTGTAAGTATCTCATCACTTTCTTTGCAGCTTTCCAATGCTCAATACCAGGATTGCTTTGGTATCTTCCTAGCATACCAACAGCAAAACTAATATCTGGTCTGGTACAAGTCTGTGCATACATAAGACTTCCTACAACAGATGCATAAGGAATCTTTTCCATTTCTTTACGTTCCAAAACATTCTGTGGGCATGGCATAAGATTGAATTTATCCCCTTTCTGAATTGGGGCATCAGATTGTGAACATTTCTCCATTCCAAACTCTCTAGAACTCTTTCGATATACGCTTTCTGAGACAGCCCTAACAATCCACGTGATCTATCCCGGAATATTTCTATTCCTATCACATAGGCTGCCTCACCCATATCTTTCATTTCAAAGTTGTCTGAGCGAAATTTCTTGGTTTCGTGCAGTAAACCAAGATCTTTAGTGGCAAGCAAAATGTCATCAGCATACAGAATCAAAAATATAAACTTGCTCCCACTGACCTTTAGATATATACATCGATCAACAGTGATTTCGTTAAATCCAAAGGAGACAATAGTATCATTGAACTTAAGATACCATTGTCGGGAAGCCTGTTTAAGTCCATAAATTGACTTCTTAAGTTTGCAAGCCAAATGTTCCTTTCCCTTAATGGAGAAACCTTCAGGTTGATCCATATAAACTTCTTCATCCAACTTCCCATTAAGAAAAACAGTTTTCACATCCATTTGGTGTAACTCCAAATCATAGTGTGCTACCAAAGCCATAATAATTCTTAGTGAGTCCTTCTTGGATACAGGAGAGAAGGTCTCTTTATAATCAATGCCTTCTTTCTGAGTAAAACCTTTTGCAACAAGTCTGGCTTTATATCGTTCGATGTTGCCCTTAGAGTCTCGTTTGGTCTTAAAGACCCATTTACAACCAACTTTCTTGTATCCATTAGGCAACTCGACGAGATCCCAGACTTCATTCTGTTCCATCGATTTTAACTCATCATTCATGGCATCAATCCATTTAGGAGAATTAATACTATCTATGGCTTCTGTAAATGAAACCGGATCTTTACTAATCCCTATGTCAGATTCTTGTATATAAACCACATAATCGTCAGAAATAGCTGATCTCTTTATTCTTTGAGATCTGCGTAATGCTACTTCTTGTGATGGTTCTACACTTCCTTCATTGGCGATATTCTCATTATGGAGTGGTTCAACATTTATTTGTTGTTCAACATTTGAAGGAATAACAATTCCTTTGGGTATGGGCAAGGAAACTTGTACCCTTACTTCATGAACATCTACCTTTCGTGGTTGATCACTCCCATTGATTTCACCATTCTCAATGAATCTGGCATTTCCGGTTTCAATAATTCTTGTACTATGATTAGGACAGTAAAATCTGTACCCTTTGGATTTTCAGGATAACCAATAAAGTAACAACTAATTGTTCTTGAATCCAATTTCTTTTCATGTGGATTATATACTCTTGCTTCCGCTGGACAACCCCAAACACGCAGATGTTTTAAACTTCCTTCCTGTCCACAGTTCAAAAGGGGTCTTTGGAACTGCCTTACTAGGAACCCGATTTAAGATATACATAGCGGTTTTAAGTGCATACATCCACAACATAATGGGTACATTAGAATTACTTAACATACTCCTAACCATGTCCATTAAAGTACGATTACGCCTTTCAGCTACACCATTCTGTTGTGGCGTACCTGGCATAGTGTATTGTGCACATATGCCACGCTTTTCAAGGAATTTAGCAAATGGCCCTGGGTGTTGCCCTGACTCATCATACCGTCCATAATATTCACCACCTCTATCAGACCTGATGATTTTCACTTTTCTTTCTAATTGCCTTTCTACCTCAGTAATGTACACCTCAAGGGCGTTCACTGCTTGAGATTTTTCATGCAACAAATAAATGTAGCCGTAACGTGATAAATCATCTATAAAGGTGATGAAATAGGTTTCTCCACCAAAAGATGGAGAGTCAAAAGGACCACAGATGTCTGAATGGATAATTTCAAGAAGACCAGTACTTCTTGTGGCTCCTTTCTTAGTATGTTTGGTTTGCTTTCCCTTAATGCAATCCACACATACACCAAGATCAGTAAAATCTAGATCCAAAAGAATGCCATCTTTTACTAATCTTTGTAACCTTTCTCTGGAAATATGTCCCAGTCTTTTATGCCACAAGATGGAAGAATTTTCATTCATTAGGCTACGCTTAATACCAATATTATGATGCAGAGTAAGAATGAGTTCAGCAAAATCATTGTCAAGATTCAGCTTATATAGACCATCACACAAAACACCAGAACCAACAACACATTTATTTTTGGACAAACTGAAACAGTTATTCCCGAACTTGACAGAAAACCCATCAAGATCAAGTCTGGACAACGAGATCAAATTTCTGGAAAGAGACGGAACATAAAGAGTTTGAAGCAAATCAAGATGACAACCAGAATCCAAAAACAAACGGTAGGAACCAATGCCTTCAACAGAAGCTTTATTTCGGTTTCCCATGAACAGAAAGTTTTCATTTGAATTTATGGTCTGGATTGTAAGGAATCCCTGCATCGTATTGGAAACATGAGTAGTAGCACCAGAATCAAGCCACCAAGTATTAGAAGGAACTTCAGTTAGGTTTGATTCGAAACATACAGAAATCAAATTTATACCTTTCTTTTCAAACCATGCCCTGCGTTTGTGACAGTCTTTCTGATAGTGTCCAGATTTTTTGCAGAAATGACACTTATCACTGTCCTTTCCCTTCTTGAGAGTCTTAGAAGTCCCAGCAGACTCACCAACCTTAGTTGGCGCTTTCTTTATGCCCTTTTGAGGCTTTCTTCCATTCTTCTTTACCTCATGACTCATAAAGTGGAGTGAATGACGTCCAATCTGTTTCAGCCTTGCCTCTTCTTGAATGAGCATATTAGTCAATTCATTAAAATTCCACTTGTCTTTCATGGAGTTATAGTTTATATGAAAAGCCCCATACTCAGGAGACAAGGTTAATGAGTTCAAGACAAATTGAACTAGAAAGAACTCATCCACTGCCATTCCCAAATTCTTTAATTGAGCAGCCAAACCGGACATTTCAAGGACATGCTCCTGCATCCCACGCGTACCATCAAATTTCATGTTGGTAAGCTTTGCCATTAGTGTCCCTGCAAGGGACTTATCTGCAGTTTTGAAACGCTCTTCCACATTTCTTAAATATTCCTTAGCATTGTCAGTATCAAGAAGAGTGGACTTGATGTTACTAGCTATGGTCATTTTCATAAACATAAGACAAAGCCTGTTCGATCTTTTCCATGCTTCATGAACAGGATTTGCCGCTTCAGTGCTAGTAACAGTGGCAGCAGGGGTTGCACTGCTTGAGTCAGTAATAGCAGTGACTCTACTACCTGAATCAGTTAGCCCAGCAGGCTTATCAGATACAAGAGCCAGGTCAAGATCTAAAACACCCAAATGAAATTCCACCCGTTCTTTCCAATCCGAAAAATTTATTCCAGTCAAGAGTGGAACAGACGAAGCATGTGAGTGTAGTGAAACGGGAACTGATGCTGCAACACATAATTCATGCTCATTACATTAGTGCTTTGGGTTATACAAATAATTATGCTAAACACAATAAATAATAGTATACCGTGATCTACCTTTGGGAATAATCTAATGGCATACCATTTACTTTTACGGTGACTCATTTCTCACCAATATGACTAATTGGTGAATATTCATAATTAAGTAGGCTTGTTACCTTTGGGAATTAAGTCCAAACTTAATTGTGAATACTTCACTAATCATCATATTCCAATTTAATAATCACTAGGAAGTGGTGCACCTTTGGGCCAACCTAATATCTTTGTGACTAGATAATTGCAATTTGCAAAAGTCATTAATTTTAATACTAAGGAGCTAGTAATAAAATTTCATCATTGATTGTCAATCTATAGGGCATTCCGGATGGGTTACTTTGGTAGCTACCAACCGTATCATAATACAGATTACAAATTAAAATAACAACTTTTGCATCATTATCTAAATAAACAGTATAAACACATTTATATAAAAGAACCATAGGGAATCCGTTACTCTTATGGGCAAAATACTACTGATATGCCAAACCAATTTAGCCCATTATGTCTTCCTTGCTTATGTCATTCATGACATAGGATGCCACCAAGCCATTTCATTATTGTTGAAATTCCACCGAAAGGTGGAGGCAATGGTTTACTTTATTATTATTATTTTTTTATTTATTTTAAACCTTTCATTATTTATCCTCCTCCTCTAGTCTATATCCCTCTGTCTCTCATCTTCTGCTTTCTTCTTTTTGGACAGAGAGAAGGGGAAAAAGAACCAGAGACTGAAACTCTCCGGTTAACTAATTTTGACCGGCGAGAACGAATCACCCTGACATCCGATGAAGACCTTTAATACCTTCCAAAAAAGGTCTCGACAAGACGAACAAGATGAACGATCAAGATCAACTCTATGTACTACAGATGTACATGACCACTATCAACTCTGTATCTATAGTTCCAGATTTCTATAACACAGGTACTTGATCCAAATTCTACTATGGCTCTTGTGTGTAAATAATCTTACCGAAAACATTCTATTCTATTTTAGGAAAACCCATGATAGTTCTAACTATGCTCTGATACCACATGTTGAGACTATAATTTCAGGATCTAGAATATCATGGTTTTCACAAAACTATACATACTGCGGAAGTTAACTCGTAGGTAAGATTTTTACTAACCTCGGTCCATGCTGATAAGCTAGGTTGATCGAACCGTCAATTGGAAGAGCAAGCTGTCTTGGAAGAAGGTTTCTCTACCCTGACCCTTAATCTTAATATCCCTGACCAACTTTCTTAGATGGGGTGAGTCTGGAATTTTCTGTCATAGGCGAGTAGAGGACCTCTCCCTTTTATTTATAGCATAAGTTTCACCTACCCATCATAATGGTGAGCACGAATTCTCTGACCAAAATAGCAGCCGAAACAAATAAAGCAGTGTAAAACATTGACCCACAATTGCTGTTATTGCAAGTCTAAAATGGCTGCTACGGTTCCCCAAAGAATTCTAACAGTTTACACACTTACTATCATGTGGGCCACAAAATAAGGAAATAATTCTTACAGAAGAATCATTTTAAATGTTAGTCCAGAATTTAGTAATATCTCTGATTAATTGGAGTTGTTGATTTGAATTCGTTTTGGCCATTCTGCATTATCTAGTTTGAACTGTTCTTTTGGACCTTCTGAGGGGCTGCCAAGTGTTTGATTAAATTCCTAAGTGAGCATTTTGGTAGTTTGGAACAACTTATGGGGGACAACAAACCATATTTACAAATGTTTGCAGAGGACATTAATGCACCAGTGCCTGATTTAGGAAAACGGGCATTTAATTTTAGTAAACTTGCATTTGCACTTCAAAGACCATAACTCAACCATATCAAAATGACCCAAATTGGGCCTCCAAACTCTGAAGAAATTTTGGGTTCTTGTCTTGCAATCGAAGATGAAGAGTATAGGAAAACTATGGCTGGACAGAGGACAGTGGGGTTTTTTTTTTTGGGGGGGGGGGGGGGGGGGGGGGGGGGGGGGGGGGGGGGGGGGGGGGGGGGGGGGGGTGGGGGGGAGAGAGAGAGAGAGAGAGAGTTCCAGTTGTGAAAGGGAGAAAACGTGTGGGAGGTCCATTTAAAATTTAATCTTAGCCCTCCATCTCAATGGCTGAGATGGAGTCAACGACTGAGATGGAATGTCAATGTGTGTGCAAAATGTGTGTCCACAGATCCGGCCCCTATTAATATATAAATTAATGATCCTTCTAGTAAGTAATGGGAGAAGAGCTTCCCATCCAGTTCTATCTTTTTTAGGCCCATACCAGACCCACATTGATGATCGTCATCCTATATATTAATAGGTTTTCAAATTAGTGGCATTAATAATTCTCGGTTCAATAAAAATAAAAAAAAAATGGATAGGATGGACTCTTTATGAAGTACCCCCCCCAAAAAAAAATCCTTCTTATTATTTTCCAAATGTCCTATAATTAATTCTATCTGTACAATTGCCAGAAGAATATATAATATTAATGGATGGACTCCGTGGACAAATCCGGAATCGATCCGTGACTCGCAGATCGGATTGAAACCGAATCGTGAGTCTTTTGGATCGGACATGGATTTTATTTAAAAAAAAATCGTGACTCACGGATTAAGATTGGATTCATGCCAATCCGGACTGTGAGCACCCCTACTTGACTGATTTTCGCGCATTCTTTGTATGGATTCGAAAAAAGAGAGTTTTTGAAACATTTTGAAATCGCTTCAAAATTTTACACAATGTAGCCCATAACATGTAGATGAAATCTGAAAATTTTCGTGTTGATCGGATCAACCGTTTGTGAGAAAAATGAAACCCTAGTTGTTTTTTCCGAAACTTTAAATGAACGGCATTTTCACTATGTTCAGTTCCAGTATGTGATCTTTATATGTATGCGTAACTAATTTCAAGATCTTCACAACGACATATAACTAATTTCAAGATCTTCACAACGACATATAATAAGCTTAATTTGGATTTATGGTTGGAGAGTTATGGCGATCCCCAGTTTGGGATCATTTTTTTTTTTTTAATCCTAATTTTTGGAGAAGATGAACAGTACCCGAGGGACATGCTTGGCAGCTTATAATTCAAAAACTAAGTTTTTTGGTTGTTTCGGACTCATGCAAACTCTGATGGGCTTTTGACTGGCTGGCCCTCTTTTGATGATCTTCTCCCATCCAACCCCACCACATGTCAACATCTTCCATTAAAGTCCTTTTTACGCGCACAACAAAATTTTTCCTCTCTCTGCTAGCACACGTCATCATCACTCTCTCTCTCCCCTCCACTTTTCGGTTGTGTGGGTGTGGGAAAGAAAAAGTGCAGGACACGGGACACCTCTCTTTCTCTCTCTCTCTCTCTCTCTCTCCTACCGTGTCGCGTGTTTGTACTAAAGCAACTACTATTTCAAACCTTGTTTACTGTGTGGTTGTAGAAAAGAAAAAAGTGAAGGGCACCTCTCTCTCTCTCTCTCCCCTACCTACTATGTCATGTGTTTGTACTTAAAAGCAACTATTTCAAACCTTGTTTATTTTAGATTTCAAAATAAAATAACTTTTATTATACACATTTATTTATTTTTATATGAAAATTACATATTTAAAATCTACTCGATGAGAACTTTGAAACAAGATTCATTTTGAATATGATATTATGTACATGTAAAAAAATTATTTTATACCCATTAATTAAGAATCAACACCTATTCTGAATAATTCACACCCTCCAAATGAAAGAATTCATACCTCTGAAATTGAAGAATTCACATGTCATAACTTACTCTCCAAAATACACAATTCACATCAAAAACGAAAGAATTCACACCCCTCAAATGCAGAATTCACACCCCTCAAATCACTCCAAAAAATATACAATTCACCTACAAAAAAAATTTACACCCTCAAAATAGAAGAATTCACACCTCTTAAATGCTAAATTCGCGCATCACAACTTATTTTCCAAAATACACAATTCACATCCAAAATAACAGAATTCGCACCCCTCAAATGCAGAATTCACACATTCCAAAATTAAAGAATTCACAACCCTTTCTGAACAATTCACACATCCTGTACACAATTCACACTTTAAAAAATCTTTTTTTTTCCCCGCATAATTTTATATCCAATGTGGGTCTTGTTTAATTGATCTCGTCGAGTAGGTTTTAAAAATATATATATTTTTTCAAAATCGGACATGTAAATTAAAAGTTATAAAAATAAAGAGAGAGAGAGAGAGAGAGAAAATAGCCAGTAAAGATAACTGTGAGTTACGGAGTAATAAAGAAGGTAATGGCAGGTGGCATGACGCGGCATGCATGCATAAGATGAGAAATCTTGTGGCCCTTAGATGAAAAATGAGGGTGGGCCCCAACCTTTGCGGGAAATGATTGGTCCACGCGCGCCAGAGCCTATGCGGAAGGGAAATGCAAAGATGGGCTGGTATGAGACAAATAAAAAAAACAGAACCGGCCTGGAACTTCCTGAACTCCGATTTGGATGTGGTTTGATCTGTTGGACTCGAAATTCAATTTCCTATGTTTCTGAAATTTTTTGGATTTTTCAGAAGTAATTTGTATTTTTCAAATTTTTAATACAAAAAGAGGATATTGGAGGATGGTTTTTGGACGCGTTCGAGGTCCAATGACATCCAATTTTTTTGTGTGACCTCCTGGATATATTACCTATTTAATGGTATATGTGGTGTAATTTTTTAGTGCATGTTGATATTATTTTGCAATTTTGGCTTGTTATTTATTCTTTGTGAATTAGAATAAATCCTTAAAGTTGATAATAATTTCATGTGAGCTACTGAAAATTCACAGAATATTAAAAACAACATGATTTAATTATTGGAGGAAATT
The DNA here is from genome assembly GCA_020921065.1 of Vaccinium darrowii. NCBI lineage: Eukaryota > Viridiplantae > Streptophyta > Magnoliopsida > Ericales > Ericaceae > Vaccinium > Vaccinium darrowii. Next base: position 27,144,977 of record CM037153.1, on the reverse strand, counting down.
CATGTTGTTTATGGCGTTTTTGAATAATTTTTTATTTTGATTATTGATCAAATTATTCAAGTTGAAGAATGATTAAAATTGCTTAGTATATAAAGAGTGTTATATACAATTAGAAAAGTATTTCATGCATATTATATGCCATATCTAGTGGGAGATTGTTCGGTGGAGAAAAATATCCACATATATTTTTCCAAAAACTAAAATTTTGCGTATGAGTTAAATTAAATTTAATAATAAAATACTTAGAGGCGCGAGAGATGATTATAAACTTAGCGAGTTTTCGATCTTGCGACATGTATGTTATTGTTATTATTTAATTTAGATTCTTTGCAGCAAAATAGTTGTGTTGTGTTATTAATAATCTCATGCGCATTTCTTTGATAAGAGTTGAAATGGAAGCTAAGTGTATAATATCAAATTTGAACAAAGTTGCGAAATTGGGAAGTGGCACTTAAAATATTTGGCGCTGTCAGATCTAGTTTCTCTCCGATGAGTTTGAGGTCTTGGAGACCCTCAACCATGAGATGGGTGAACAAGCGCATTGTGACTCACCACAGTATCTTTGTGATCTTGAGGTTTATCAAATGTGGTCCAAGGAAGATTAGTGTGCGCGAATTAATATGATACGTAGCATGCATAATATTCAAGTTTAGAGTTGTTCAATTAATTTGTAGAAATGTTCAATAAGCTTTCATTATTTGTTTCCACTGACTGCTCTTACTTTATTCTTCTTGATGCTTTTATATTCTCATCTACTAACTATACTACTGAAGTGTTTGTTTCAATGTTGAGTTTGAATTTTTGAATGAATCGATATATATATATATATATTTAGAATAAGTTGAAAATCCGTGGACAAATCCAGAACCGATCTGTGACTTGCGGATCGGATTGGAATTGAACCGTGAGACTTTTTGGATCGGGCATAGATTTTATTTTTAAAAAACTGTGACTCGCGGATTAGGATTGGATTCATGCTAATCCAGACCAATCCGGACCGTGAGCACCCCTAAATGAAACTCTTTTTAATTATTTATTAAATCTTATACAAGAAATATTTTGAATAATGCTTCCGAAATTCGAAGCGTTACATGTTTGATAATGAAATGAACTCCACTGGACCATGACGTACATAAGAGGTATTTGATAAACAAAATTTTATCAAAGAGGTATACTGGCTGTACGTACATATAGTTTCGATGCCGAATGAAATGTTTAGAATATTCATTTTCTAAGTTGGATTTAAAACAACAAGACATTTTAACATTGTTTGAAGAAAGCAATTTTGCCATAAAATAATCAAAATCAAATGTTTCCAACAAAAGACATGAGTGAATATGGCTAGTGATCCGCAGCTTGACAACACAAAGATGATGTAGCTCATTCAACCAACAATAATTTCTTTAGTGAGAAATGTAACGACCCGAATTTTTGTAAATAAAAATTTCGTTAAATAATTTAATTATTTATTTTTAATTTCGGATTATTGGAATATTTTTCTATTAAAATATTATTTAATCCTTTTAATTCAAATAAATAGAATTCTAGCCATGCATATACGCGTACGAGACCGAGTAACACATCCGTTACACTACCGTAGCACTCGGAGACCGTGTTTGATACCCGAAACCTACCCAACCACCGCCTTTACTCCATCCAACTACATCGGTACGACATGGTCATGTCACCTCCTCACATTGGAACTTGGTGTTTGACCAAGTTAGAGAGAGAGAGAGAGAGAGAGAGAGAGAGAGAGAGAGATCGGTAGAGAGAGAGAGAGAAGGTGATGGTGTGTGTGTGTGTGTGCATGCATGTTTGTACAATTGCACATGCTAGATTTAATGCTTGTTCACTTGCACAAGCAAGTGGAGGGGTAGAGGAAGCTTCCTAAATCTAAGGTTTTGTACCCAAAATTAGTTAGAACAAGCCTTGTTATTTTTGGAGAAACCTATACATACCCACACAATCCATGCATTTGTGTACAATCTACACAACCTAGACCTATTATGCTTGTCCTTGCACTCCAAGTCTCCATGAAACATGCTTCCATGTTTTGAGGAAGAATATTCCCCCTATTATTAGCCCATTAAGGCTACCCCCTTAGCCATAACTCCATGCACATGCATATTGTGCATATTTGCTCCTAAAAACACCCCGTAACAAAGGTGACCATGCAAAAACCTACACAACGAGAGGCGTAATTATCCCCCACTATGGATTCTCACGTTGGTTTCACTATGGATTCCCATATTCCTTTGCTTGCAAGTATAGAAAACCTAGGACCTAGCCTAAAACCTAGTGAACAAGTGGTGTACTTTCCATGTGCCAATTCAAAGTACACATTTAACACTCCCACATGGAGTAGTTCGGCCATGGATGTATGTGTGTGTGTGCCGTGAGTTTGAGGGAGGAGAAAGGAGCATTGTTTTGCCTATAAATAGGCCACCCTTTGTTCATTTGGACCATTTATACCCCACTGTATTTGTTTGTCTCCCATATTCCCAACCAATAACCAACTTCTACCACCTTTTAGCTAACTTATTAGGGTCCTAATTAGCTACTTACTAAGTTAATTAGTAAGTAAGTGAGGGAGATTTAAGAGGTTCTACACCAAAGGAATTGCTTTTCGGCTTCCGGTTTACACCCGGAAATCAAAGTAGTTTACTAAACTAACCTTCTAATTAGTTATTTCTAGCTCTATTATGTTATACTAATTAATTTTCTAAGCATGATTTTAGAGTTTGATTGGGTTAATTAGTGCATGTATTAAGTTACTTAGCATGTTACTTAGTGTTTAAGTGAGAAGATTTCATGTAGAAAGATTAACAAGAATGTTAATGAGGTTCTAATTAAAGTGGTTCTTCATGAAATTAGAAGTGGGATTAGTACGATTAAAGTGATTAGAAGTTGATTAGAAGATGATTAGAAGCGATTAGAAGACGATTAGAAGATATGTATTTTTCTAGACAAGGTTCTAGCATTTTTATGATAATATTTCATGAAGGAACTTGTTGATTAAATAAATGGTTGTTGTTATATTTAGTGAGGGAATTGTTCTTACTAAAAACAAATATCTAGTGTTTTATGGAAATTTTTATAAGAAAGTGTGGAGTTTTTACTAAATAAATATGAAGAGAGAATTTTTATAAATGTTTCCTAGAAATGTTTTTACTAAATTATTTGTGAGTATATTTTGTAGCTACGATGAAAAGAAAAGAAGCAAATAGAGATGATTGAATTTTTCTAGAAAGAAAATTGTGATTTTACTAGATATAAAAAAAAAATGTGTTTTATTTGAGTTATTAGAAAGAAAGTTTTCTAGAAATATAAAGAGTATATTTTTGAGAGATTAAATATTTTTCATAATTATTGGAGATAAAAATTTTGGCAAGAAATTTCTGGAAAAAGAAATTTGGAGTATTTACTTTGGAGAAGGAGTTAGTTGACTAATTTATTTCTTTAAAAAGAAATAAAAAAGTTTTACAAGAGAAAAGGGAGAAATGAGATTTTTGATGAAGAATAAAGTTTGAGAGAAATTAGGAAATATTATTTTGGGAAGTGTTAGTGCATTAAAGTGCATGATTTCATGTGGAATGATTTTTGAGGAAATATTAATTGCATGATTTTATGTGAGAAGATTTTTATTAGAAAAATATCATTTTTGAGAAAGTTGGTGTATTACTACGTATGGTTTTATGTGGAAATGTTTAATTGGGAAATATAAGTTTTTGAAAGAAAATTTTGGAATATTGCATGGGCATGATTTGAGCATGAGACAATGAGCACGTACACGAAACGTTACGACACGGGGTTTCGTTAATTGAATAACTGTTGACGAGAAAATAGAGATGAGAATGAAAATGAGTTTTGAAATGAGAAATGAAGTTTTCGAGAAATAAAATGAAATGAGATAAGATGAGATTTGGATGCCACCTCAAGTTCGCGGAGAGAACTTGGAGGAACGGTTTTGATGCGGTAGTGCAGCGAGAGCGCCACTTCTGGTTCGCGGAGAGAACTTGGATGTTGGGCTAAGCGTGCACAACACACGGTGAACGGACTTTACAAACAGGCTGTTAAGTTCGGTGATGCAAAGCGGCCGGGACTGTGTCGTGTGAGTCGCGGGGTGGACGGACCGTGCAAACAGGCTGTTAAGTTAAGTTCGGTGATGCACGATAACCGGGACCTCGAGCGGAAAGGTTGGTACCATCAGCTGAGAAGAGGCTTAAACGGACCAATAACTTTCGAGTGGTGGGAGATATATGAAATTTGCAGAAGAATGCCAAGAAGGGCACTGATATGAGAAAAAATGATTTTGGGAATATTGTTGATAATGAGTTATGTTCGAGTTATTAATTGAGACACTGTTTTCGAGAAACTGACACGTGACACTATACCGAGACACAGAAAGGAAGTACTGTTTTCTGCGCATATTACTGTTCACAAGTATCATATTCTGTTTTTGAACATATTGTTCTAGAATTGCTACTTAGAAGTTTAGCATAGTGAACTACTGGGCTTTGCTCACGGTGTTGCACTCGTGTAATCCTAGCATAATACCATGATGTTGCCTATGCGACTCGGACGTATTATGTCAGATTATCTAGATGGACAGGACCGATACTGTGGAGACCAGCCCTATGGAACAGGAAGTGCTGCCGGAGTGGGGAATGACCCGGCGCAGGGATAGACGAAGACCTAGAACCACTCCGGTTGTTATTTATATAATTATTGGAGACATTATTATTTGTATTAAAGTTTGAGATTAAACTTTATTAAGGTTTGTAATAATAATTAACGTGCCCAAATTTTTGGGGTCGTTACAAGAAATGAATACCGTAATCATGCACATACCAAATGAATTGAGAACAACTTCCTGTACCTCTTGATAATCAACTCAATGAAAAAGGATTCCAAAATCAAGAGAAACAAAATGAAGAAAGAAACACAGGCATCCGATGACAAGGAATTACTAAGAGTACTATGTGCTCGGATTTAAGCTCTTACAGGATCATTCTAGGAGATTCTAGGTCTGTCTTTTGATTCTTACATTAAGAATATTTTAGAACGATTCTAGTAGCAAAGCTGCAAATCCATTGACACTCTTATTGCTAGAGACAAGAGCGTAAGACTTTGTAGAAGGGTAAAATTATAATGGACACGTGGCATGCATTTCAGAGGACACATGGAAAGAGATCATCGAAACTTGGACTAACAATGAAATTTCCTCGAGTTAGACAAATTCGAAACAAGGGAAAGGACCCAACTCCGAAGCGATCAACTTCAGATCCGTGGCTCAACTCCAGGTGGCCATCACCGAGTCCCATCCCTGGGAGGCCAACCCCGGTTTTGCTAGCCCCGGGTGGTGCAACCCTAGTTTTGCCAGCCCCAGGCGGCTGAACCCTGAGTAGCCTAACCCCGAGTTCTCACATTCGGATCCTCGCTCCCGGGTTCTCAACCCCGGGTCTTTGGTATTTATTTTCATAAACCAAGGTTAAGTAAAGAGTCTTTACTTTAATTTATGTATGAAAATAAGGAAGTACCCCCCTTTCGAAAACAATGGCATTGTCAGAATTTTGAAATTCCAATCCTATCAAAATCTCATCCCCCCACTTCTAGTTCAAAGGCGAAAAACAACACATTTTTCTCCGAAGGAAAGAGCCAAAGACAACCTTCTGGTACTTAAAAGATCATTCGATTATACCATTGTGCTTAGAAAAATTCAAGGAACAAATACCGGGACTTTTTATCGGCCAAATCGAAACTTTTCGAAAAAGTTACTTTTTCATACTTAGCCAGATTTTGAAGTGACATACTGAGGTGCCTCGATCAAGAGGCAACCCGATGGTGACATAACCTATACATTCGAGTCTCGGATGAGAGACGATGATGAAGGAATCGATTATGATTCCCCAAGATTTTAGGCGACGACGAAGAGAGACGTTGGCCCTCTGAAGATAATTCAACCCGGACGATGAGTCCGCCTTCCACCGACTTGGCAGGGTTTGAAGGGAGGCCATTTAAAGGCTTGGTCACGGTATTGGCGTGACCGGGGAGGTCGTGACCATGCCGCTCACGCGGTGATGGCAAGGTACTACCGCGACCGTGCCTGATAGCGGCAACAGCGAGACCAAGGCAAACCTTGACCATGCCGTACACTCGGGATTGCTAGAGCTTTTGTGGTTTGGTGGCGAGGAACAAGGGTTCATCGCGGAGAGGCACCCGCAAGGGCACTTGCAGAGTAGCACCTGCGGGACCCTTCCGCGGGTGTCGCGGCCGCAGCCTAATAGTACGGAAGGAATATTCGCGCACTATATGTGCAACACGTATCCGAATTTTATTAGTCTACTTGGCCCAGAGGACAGGTCGAGTGGCCTATAAATAGTGCACTCTCCCCTCATTTGGGGAGGGCGATTAAAGAGATTCAAGAACGATTCTAGAGAGAGAAACACTCTTTCTAGAGATAAGTTGCATTTGACTCTTGCTAATTGGAGTGACGAATTTCTGCCAAGGGTCTTCCTACTGTTTTGCCTTGTTCTTCACCAGTCCACAGATTCTCTTTTAGTCCCTCAAGTTAATTCACTATTTTCATCCCTAGTCAACTAATCACTCTTTCTTGTTGATTTACGTACCCTTCAAATTTCTCCCTCTTACAGACTTAATATTGAACCTAATACTCCTGAATAGTTGAAATAGATGGCCCGCATACCCTATTCAATGTAGTTGGCAACTTGAAATATGCAATGATGCGCATATATTATGACATATGCTTTATAAAAGGACTAGTGGGTCGTTATCAATCTAGTCGTGGTCCTGCTCATTGGAAAGCAGTCAAAGGGTATGAAAATATCTCTAAGGGACTGTTGATTATATGCTTGGCTTCCAGAGTTCGAATCTACGCCTAGTTGGTTATTGTAATGCCGATTGGGGTGGCAATCTTGAAGAGCAAAAGTCCATTCAGATATGCTTTTGTGCTAGGTGGCAGGGCCATCACTTGGAGCATCAAAAAGCAATCATGTATTGCTTTATCTAAGATGGAGGCTGATATTATGGCTTGCTATATTGCCGTCTAAGAGACAGTTTGGTTTAGGAGGTTCTTTTTATTTTTAGGGGTTGTCACACTTGCTAGAGATGTTGTGATAATTCATTGTGATAGCAAGGTTGCACTTGCTTATACAAAAGACCCCAAGAACCATGGATGAACCGAAGAAATAATATTACACATAACTCATCAAAGGTATTGTTGCGTAGCTAGAAGCGATTACGAAACATATCTACGAGTCGCATAGTTGTAGGCCCATTGTGTAAGCCCTTTGCTAGGGAGACTTTAGAGACACATGTTAGGGCTTCTAGACTGCGTAGATGGAGTTAGATGTGTTCTTTACTAATCGCTTTTTCAAATATATGGGATATATCTTGTAACTCAACTTCACCCACACTTCCATTAGGTTGCTCACCAAAACACATAGCCCTTAGAGTGCTCAAAGATGGATTTCGAGTCCTTCACATTTGATGGTTGGGTTGTTTCGGGTCGGACCCAAGTGGGCCCAATGCAAAACTCCACAGCAACATAATTACGATTTTGCTACCCTAGGCTTAAAATGTCTAAGGTACTCTTCCTCCATGGCTACTGCATCACTCTCTCTCTGTCTGTCTCTCTCTCTCTTCCGCTCTTGCTTACCTATAAATTGTTTGATCTTATTAATGGCTCAGAATCCAATTATGTTTCCATTCCATAATTTTGGTTTCTATAATATTACCTTAAGTGTTTGGTAGTGATTATTTTGGTTTATTATAGATTCTGAAGTGTCATTCTAAAAGTATTTGGTTGCCGGGATGGCCGGGGTGTGTGGCACAAGTGTGTCCACTTACCTCCACGTCTGGAGTTCGAGTCCTGTGGGCTCCAACTACACCCTTGGGTGGACAGTTGGTGCAGGACATAGCTCTCCCTGTGCTGTGGAGGGCCCTCTGCCATCCTGTTCACACGGTGGTGCCTGTGGTGACGGCCTGTTCTCCCGGACAGTAGCTATGGCTCGAACCGGACATTCCACAGGCGGGTCGGGAACCCGTATGGTCACGCCCAAGGGAGTCTGCAACGCTGGTCGCCCCCTCCCACCCTTTTGTTAATCAAAAAAAAAAAATGTATAAAAAATAAATTATGCATTTTGAAAGTTTTTGTTCGTATAATTGGATTACTAGTTTGCGAGTGTACTTCTGACCATGATGCCCTTGGTTTGTTAAATTATGAATATAAGTTTGTAGACATAAAAAAAAAAATGACATACTGTAAAAATGTACATACTATGCCTACTAAAAATATTTAAATAATATATTTCATAAAAAAAAACTATATCGTTAATATTTACAATATATGGATGGATAAATAAATACACACATTTTTTGAAATTTTTTGTTGGTACAGTTCTATACAGTGTCCGTTTGATAACTAATCAGATCATATTAATCTACAAAAATAGGCAGCGGTTGCACCGGATAGAAATCACTTTTTCCCATTTTTTTCAAGATAAATACTATTTTATCAAGTATTGAAAGGTATCCAATCAACACGATTTTTGGCAGGATTGAAGTACTCGATAAGATCCACATAATGTGCAATTCCGATCGTCAATTTTAACCCGAAAAAAGGGAGAACTGGACTGGAAGCTCCTCTCCCATTACTCGAGAGGAGCCAGATCTTTAAGAGATGCATTGAACTCCATAAAACAAAATTCGGTGGTCACAATATATAAGGTCTGCCTCCCCCAGTTTAAGCAATCGGGATCTTTACCTTGGGAAAAAAGAGGCAGCAACATCCTATTTTCAACCTGTCTATGGCTGCAGTGATAATACCTTTCAGGGGGTGAAAGAAATATTAGATTGTTTCAAAGGGCATCATAGTCTTTTTATCTGCAGTTCATTATGAAATTAGAGCTTGTATCCTATTGTTTCATCGTGGTCTGGGTTATGCCCCTCGATCCTGTAATTGGTTGCTTTAATAAAATTATGTTACTAGAAAACAGAAATGTGATTATCAGATTGTATTGGCTCACAGTTTGCCTATTCTAGTTCTTGAGTTTCTTTATGAAGTTAGCAACTACTCTACAGACCACGAGTCTAGATACTTTTATTTCACAAATCCCAAACAATTCATTGCGGGTCTCAATTCGGTTAACATTCATACAAAAAAATCTAGTTTATCAAGAATCGATAAAGGCTTGGTCAAATCATCTTTCTCCGGAGAGAAATAAACAATCAGAATTTGACGGTCTATTTTTCTTGTGACAAATATGATTCAAATAGCTGGATATGTCCAATGAACTAGATTTTTTTACATGGATCTTGATTCCTCTTTGTTACCCAATCGACTTGTAGATAAGAAAAATTGGAATGTAGTAGAAATAACCTTGGTTGATCTAGATGGTTTCTTGCCTGCATTTGCCGTGGGACTAACATTTTTTATGGCACCAATCTCCTCTACAGCACTAGTTACTACACTAAACAGCTTCAACTAGAACACATGGGAAAAACAATCAAGCTTTGACTCCTGCAAAGGAAAAGCGTGACCGGGTTTCCAGAGAGAGAGAGAGAGTTCAATGTGCAGGTAACATCTCTTTCATTGCCAACTAGCCGAAGTTCAGAAACAGGGCCCGGAACCACATAATGACTCTGGAATACAAGTTGCAGAATATAAAGTAGCGAACGGATGATCAAAGGCAAACAAAATCAGAATTCAACCTTCTCCAGCACCAAACTCAATATAGGAAACATAAGGCATACAAAGTTACAAACTCACCCAAAAGGAAAATGTATCACATGTTACTGTCAAACTAACTCCTTTTTTTGCCTGCGGTCTCATGTTACTCACCGAACAATGCTAACAGGTGACTAGGAAAATGAAAAAACAAAACCAGTTTTGATTTGAAGAGGCAGTATGAAAACAAGATAGGTTAAGCCATTCATCATCGCCAAAATTCATTTCCCATTCAAGCATCCATCAAAACTGTGCCTGTCAAAACTAGATAGGTGAAGCTGGTCATCATCATTCAAAATTTACTTTCCACTCATGCATCCATCAAAGCTGCAGACTGTCGAAAATCCAGGATATTTTTTGAAAAATGAAACTACAGTGTTATGTCAAAATAGTTCATCAAACCAAAGCATTCTGAATAACAAATATTTCTTTGTAACAAAAGTATTCATACATCTTCTCTTCATAATGAAAAAAAGGAATAAAACGTCTTCCAAAGAACTGAGAGAAGAAGAGCGGAGACCCCAAAACTTCTGAACAGCATGATATATCAAACCCATTCAAGAGGATGCACCACTTCTTAGAGATTGAGACTTTCTGGATTTGCCAGTTGCCAACTGAGACTCGGGCTGCAAAAAGAACATGAGCCAATAAGACCAAACAGATACACATCCATCCTCCACCGTCAATAACGTATGACAAATAATCTTCCACTACCGTCAATCTTTCTCTCATTTCATAAACTGATAACATTACAAAGGGCCTACCTCCTTTTTGACAGGCTCTTCCTTCTCAGACAAAGTCAACTCAATATGGCAAGGGGAGGACATGTATGCTGCCAAGAGAAGTAACACATTAGTCACAAAGATAAGATACCCCCAAATATTTTTAACTTGAAACGTGAAAGAATCAGCCATACGGTTTATTCTTCCATGGGCACGGTATGTGCGACGTCTCTGCTTCTGTGCCTGGTTTACTTGAATGTGAGATATGTAAAGTGAATCCACATCCAAACCTTTAACCTGGAGAAATGAAGGAACAATTATTCAAACATTAAAGACAAGGTGAGAAGCAAAAACAGCGAGAGCCGAGACAATACCTCAGCATTACTCTCAGCATTCTTTAGCAAGTCAAGTACAAATTTTGCAGATTTGACAGGCCAACGCCCTTGTCCATTGGAATGCCTGTTCTTAGCCTGAGCAGTTCGTCCTACACCACGGCAAAAGCGGGTGAAGGGTATGGCCTGCTTGTGAGCCAGAACATCTTCTAAATACCTCTTAGCCTTGGTCAAAGGCAGCTTTCTGATGGCATGGGCAGTCTCCCTCGTGTTCTATCAAGACAATAAGAAGAAATAGCACTGTGAGTTTGAAGTTAAAATCCAAGGATGCAACTGCTGCTGAATATCATGACAACTAAAACTTACTGTAAAATATAAGTGCAAAGTGGACGGTAAATTTTAAATTTAAATTAAGATGAAATGAGAAATACAAGCCTTCAACCGAGAAAAACCTACCATCACTTGGATGCCGTGATGATGAATTTTAAATTAACTTTCACTATAGCAATATATTTCAAAAAGTTCTGGATATGTTTCATTGATTGATGATTCATCAAAACTTATTAGCCATCAGATGGTTAAAATTACAATCCAGAAGCAATCTCTTCAACAAGACCTATTTTGTTTGAGGTATACGTACTTCACCGATTCTAGTGGATGAAAGGCTACTTAGACCATAGAAAGTACAGACTAAAAACAACCACAAATTCCATAATGGAACTGACTGAATAGATGGACAAGCAAGAAAAATTGGAAATCCAAGATAGAACCACTAGCCAAAAGTCACAGGCTTTGTATTGCGATCTAGCCCATCAACTCAAATGATAAAATGGCCACACTAGACTAAACCCAAAAAAAAAAAAGCAGAAAATAAATTCAGCATTGGTGCACATGTACCATCATTTAATGAGCCTTCAGATACTGAAAAAAATCAGAGGTTCACCCAATAACAATGCAAGTGATGTCCCTGAGATCTACGAGAGCCCAGATCACAAATCAAATCAGGGCACTGCTTTTTTTCATCAGGTTCATGAATGATTGCAGACCATAATCCAATCATGCTTTTACCCTCGTATAATTTACAACTAAATCTGGAAATTTAATATAGGAAAATAAGATAACTTTTTGTATCTGAAATGCATGTGGTCAGGTCTAAAAAGCCACCAAGCAATATGTACCTTAATCTTGTGTCGACAACAAAACTCAGTCTCATGAACTTAGGAATTAGTAGGTACAAATCGTATTTGGAGTGCATGTAATGAAAATTGAGACAATTACAATTTACTTGAGTTGTATACAGACTAATTAATCCAATAGTATATAACTAAACCTCCCAATAACATAGATACAAATCTAAAATATAAGTCGATCCTAAAACCCAAGTTTATCAAGGCTTCCATGACCATCTTAAAAACATACGTTAACACACTGAATCCAAATATCCAATTATAATGCCCCATCATTTACTGAACCTTTAGACACCGAATAATCAAAAGGTTCACCCAAAAATAATGCAGAACTGATATCCCTGAAGGTTACGAGAGACCTGTCCACAAAAGGCAACAGGCCCCTGCTTTTTTCATCAGGTTAGAGAAACCCAAGACAATAAATAAGATGCAATATTCGCGACTACGAATAAGCAACAACGGAAACAAAAAGTAGAAGCGCATAGCTGACAAATGATCTAAAACCTACATAATTTGCATTTTTTTACCACTGTAACTACAACTGAAGCAATTCTTTACATTCATTTGGCCAGATTAAGAGGAAATATCGAAGACAACATAAATCGCAAAACAACTCAATAAGTGACAAGTTGTATAGCCCACCCACAAGTGATATATGCACATTTCTAGTGATGAAAATAACTTCACAATCAAACAAACAAATTGTCAGGGAAATTGAAATGGCTGCAAATGGAGACGTCACAATACCTTGAAATGAACTCTGAGATCGGAGCCCCTGGCTTTGCAGGCTGTAACATTTGCCACAGTCCAATGAGATAATAAAACGACAACGAAAATGCATAGGAATCCTACATATGCAGTATTCTCAAAACATTTGAAATGACGATCAAAACATAAAAACTTCCAAAGATTGGTCAAAAGAAATAGTAGCTGCGTACTAATCGAGAAAGATGAGATAGACACGGAAAACATACCCAAAGAAGCGAGTGAAAATGGGTACGAATCAAAATGTAAAGGGACGTAGAGAGTAGATCGGTAGTGAAAAACGAGAGAGAGAGAGAGAGAGAGAGAGAGAGAGAGAGAGAGAGAGCACTCACACTTAGTGGGATTGTCTGGCTCTCTCGAGTACTTCACCATTGCTGCGGCGGCGGCGTCGGAACTATCGACGAGGGAAGTGAGTGGAATGCTCCCCTTTGCAGTTTCTCTTCTCCCCTACAGAAGACGAGGTTGGTAGCGCCTCCCTTTATATGCGGCAAAATGAAACCCTAATTATTTGAGAAGCTGGAGGAGTGGGCCAATTTGGGCTGGGTTTAAACAAGCCCATGTGCAACTCTCCCTTGTAAGACGACGTCGTGTAATCATATTTATCAAAACAAAAATAATGAAGGCAAATGATTTTTGACAATCTACAATTTGATAAAGCACGCTTTAATTTTTGCCTTTTTGTTCATGTTATATGTATTTTTAACATTAAAAGACATATTGTGTTCATTTTATATGTATTTTTAATTCTAAAAGACATATCGAATTCGAAACGGGGAAGCGGGGAGCCTGTAGTGAGACAAAACACTACAGGATTGTAGTCCCCCGATCTGACCCTTTATTTCCTCACTTGATAGTTTAAATTCATGGATGAATTATTACCGCTAAGACTATACTCTTACCGCTATGAGTTAACAAATATATCTCAACCGTTGATTGTATAGATGAATGATCAGATCGAGGGACTACAAACTTGTAGTGCTCCGGATCCTATTGGATTGTGGTTATCAAAAAGTGAAGTGTCGCCAATAAAAAAATAATAAAATGTCAAATCAATTACCTTAATAAAAATTAGGGGTAGGAATTGCTAATACAATCTATTAACATGACACAAACAATACATGAAGTTAGAAGGTTTGAGTTGATAACTTACAAACACAAATTCAACCCATTAACTCGAAAGACATGACTCGAAACCGTGCAAAATTATAGTTGCTTGTGCCTTTTATTTTTTTCAGCTAAAACCATACCAAAATATTTCATTTTGAGACCTAGCTCTAATTGTAGCTTAAAGCATTTTTCATATCATGATTTGGATCTAGTAGACCACTTTTTTTGTGATAACGATGACGGTGGAAACATTCTCATTTTTGTTATTGAATTAAATAAGTTGTTTATGCGCAACATTATTATATGTATAAATTTACTTACATATTTAGAAAAATAATTATAAAGGTCTTATTATCATTGTTAAGTGTTAACCAAACACAACTTGGTTTTATGTTGATCGAGTTAGTGTCAATATATTTGACATGTTTTATATTAAAAAGTGTGTGACACAAACCCGAAAAGATACGAAATCCGAAAATGACATAATGGGAATACGGCAAGATAAGATACAATGCCCACCCCTAAATAAAATGCATGATGAAATATTGAAAATTTGAAATTGGTCTTTCCTATTTTTTCATATTGCTATATATTGGAGCACGTGGCATCAATGCCTCATATGATGGGGTGAGACATATACGCATTTGCAGAACGTCCAGATCTCCATATCAAAAGCAATGGTAGTAACCGAAAAAAAAATTTGTTGCTCTCAAAGAATTTGATTGAAAAAAAAAATTAGTGCCCACCCCTCCTTAGATTTCTAGACATACACAAGAACCCCAATTTCAAAAGGGAAAAAAATACATACAAGAAAGAATCTAAACTATTAAAATTGCAAATTCATTTCATTTGCAAAGTTATTTATCTTAGTTGATGACAAAAATGGAGTAGCCATTCCACTACAATGACTATAGTTTCAATTAAATCAGAGCAACTCTAGCCCGCTCTTATACTCTCATGCATTTGACTGGGGTTCAAACTTCACTAATTACAATAAACACTATTATGGCTAACACTGACTTTCACCTGGGAGAAAAAAAACTCCAATCCACTTTTCAAACTTTTTTTAAAACTATTTTGAAGAGCTATATGATATTTTGTACCTGCACTCTTCAATCAACTAACTAAATTTGAAGACTTCAACCCCTTTAAATTAGTACTTATTAATATGAAAATAACAAAAGGAAATCTTCAAAGTGGCATATAGGTCAACAAAGGGCACATTTGATGCAAATTTATGAGTTGAGAGCACCTCCAACCAAAAATGACAAATTTGACATCGCATGCCAAGTAGAAGAATTGACATGTGAAGTAACTCCCACCAAAATGTCAGAATGCTTAAATGATATGTTTGACATCTACTCTCTCATGTGAAATTTGGCATGTGACGTCAATTTTTTTTCTTTGATTATTTTATTGATTGAGCCCTCAATCTTGGCTATAAGCCTAAAGCTTGATAAATTTCAGAAAAACGATACATATGTAAGTCTTAACATATTAATTGGAGCGTGCATTAAAGATGTGAAATTTTATGTCATATAATTTGCCACATAAAAAAATTGACATCCCCATTTTTTAAGGCAATGGGAGATTCTCTAATTAAGCTAACACCTCATTCTTTATTGACCTCTAAATTCTTGGGTCTCCCTTTTTCTAAAGGCAGATGGGAGTGTCTCTGTGATGGTGGTATTGAGAACCATGACCATTTGTTTTTTGCTTGACCATAATCTTCTCATGTGTGGAAAAAGCTTATGGAAAGGAACAACGTTCATAGAGTTTCCGTCCCTTACTGCAGGAGATGGAATGGACAGAACAGATAAGAGGGGTGAGGGTATCCAACATACTCTCTGTAAGTTATCTATTGCAGCAACCTTTTACCATCTGTGGAAGGAAAGGAACCTCGAGAGTTTTTCAGAATAAGAGATGATGTTCTGCAGAAGGTTGTTTCTGATATAAGGTCTTGCATTAGTACTTGGAAGAACATCAAGAGGTGACCATCTTTTCACCTCCCACCGAGCTGCTCATAAGCCAATCCAAGGACAAGATTGTATGAAGAATCAAAGAAACTATGAATTGCTTTGATCAAATAAAATCATTGCGTACAAAGTATACATTCAACAAAATCAGGGCAGTAAAGATTGAAAAAAACAGTTCACTATTTCTACCCTTGCGAACTGGGAAACTTTGAAGGGATCTAGAAGATGTAACTTGACAAAAAGGCAGTGTAAGCAGTGAGATCCACCCAGTCTGGAAAAAGGCCTTTCAACTTCCTCACATCTTCCACCAAGTATTGGTCTAAGACGGCAACTTTGATCCTTATGGCTTCAGAACTGCTTGCCTGCCAAACACATACATGACAGGGAAATGAGACAAAAACACACACAAAAAAAAAAAACGTATCGAAGGTGGGTTTGGCCATAATATGTACAGGTGAGTAAAATCCGTTGATTGTTGTATGACACAGGTTTTAGCGGGACAGAGATTGGCAGCGCAATTTTTGGCAATTAACAGTCTAGTGATGGTACGATCTAAGTAACACAATGTGCCTGCATGAGCTTGAGAATGTTTTTTAAAAATATTCTCCCTAATGAAGGATTATGTGGCTAAGGGTACGACATATGTTACATGGATCCTTCACAATATAAAAAGTATCCGTGTCAGACACCTTAAAGTCAATAAGAGAATGGGATCAGTGTCGGACATCATTAGTTGGGCAATAACGTAACGAGCATATTTTCTGACTCAAATCTCTAACGAGTTATGCATAGAACTCTCATAATATGCATGAAGAAGTCCAAGACAACTAGTGAACACCATCTAAGCTAGAAACTAGTAGAAACTGGATTACAAATATTCCGGCTTGTCCAAATTATTTGAATTAAAAGTAGATGATTCCAATACTAGAACATAACTGCACCCAACATTCACTAGAGTCCATCAAACATAGCTTAGATAATGAGTTTGCAATTTTGTTGGTGTTTTTTTTTTTTTTTTTTCCCCAGTCATAAGATATTTATAGGGTCTGCTATCATTCAGGATAATTGGAATTGCAACAAATTAAACAAGATTAACTGCATAACTGTTTAAATGCCAGTTAATAGCCCACATTCAACAAACTGATCTAAGTCGAAGACTGAAAGGACTGAGTTCTGTAACCATATGCTATGAAAGAGGTTCTCATCTCTCATCTTGTTACGAAACCAAATTTTGAGCAGAGGACGAGCAATATTGGCTACAAAATGTTAATATTGGTCATAACGACACTAAAATGTGAGTAGCTATTGCTAACTGTAATACAAAATGCTGAAAAAGGAAGGCAATACAATAACGGATACGGAAAAAATCGTTATAAGAGGTTTGAGCTTTACCTCCAACCAGAATGTCCAGTTATCAGGGCTTGCCCCACTAAGTCTACACATGTAGGAAGGTGGACCACCATTAAATGCTTCAGGAGCTGTAAAAATATTTCAAAGCATGAATTGCATATAGAGAGAAGTATTTAAACTAATACAAAAGGAAAACTAATGCTGTGTTTCTTACCTGGAAGTACACCATTTGCAAGTGACCAATTAGATAGAGGGCCAGTAATGTTTAGTACTGTAACCCAAACCTCCTTTGAAGAACTGAAAGAGAGAAAAGTACAGAAACGTGATATTTTGAACCTTATCTTTCGATGTTGAGAGTAAATCATATAAAACCTCAAAAGTGTGACCCGGCCTACCATTCTTTTTAGAACCAAATAAAACAGAACAATACTTTTGAGCAAGGAACTATTAAACAAATAAATAAACCACCAAGGAGATTTTTTACCTGCTGACTAGTAACTCAGTCAATTATACCCAACACATGTAATATTTAGGTCTAAGTACAATTCCATTGCACTAACATGTTTTATGCAAATACATACAAATATGTCCACTGCCTAAACTGGAAGTGAAAATAAGTAAGCAAGATCGTGCTCAGGGAAGTTTTAGCACACACATTACATTATACTCACCCCAAGGATAACTCCAAGAAGACCTTTCGATATCCACTACGAGAAATCATTGGTGGCTTATAACTAGATAAATGGGGGAAATATTGATATTGCTCCGATATAGAGTCACTTTTTGCAGGGAACTTCAAGCTTCTTGAAAACAAGAAAGATACTGGATAAATGGCCTGCACAAGAAACCGATACTTGCATCACATGTCACCCGAAGAAGTCAACGGAAATTAAAAACTATCCAGAAACATAATGATTATCGCTCCTAAGGCGAACAAACTCATTAATGGTCACGAAAACATACAGCGAAAAGCACAAACGCAAAGAAAAACAAATTCACATACCATCCAATTCTCTTGGCTAGATAAATTAGTCGTCCCAAAAGATAGCTCTGAGCCAATTTTCAATTCCTTCGCCACTTCAGGTGCATGTTTAAAAACAAAATTTAAAGAATTCGAGTCAACTACAGACAAAACATAACTGGAGTCCACAATGCGACCTGCGTCTGTTCAATACCAGAAGTAAAACACGTGTTACAAGAAACAAGAGAAATCCATATGGAAGTACCTTCAATTTTAGCATAAAGATCAAAGCAAGCCAGAGGAAAAAAGGACATCTATATACGCATATATGCGAATATGGCTAAAATATTTCGAATAAATCTACACTTGAAGCAACAAAATTAACTGCAGTTAATTTATTACAGAAAAGAAAGGAGAAAACAACTTCTTCACCTTGTGAATCAGAAATGAGATAAGAATTTCAGAAGTGGTAAATCAAGCCTAATTTATACTGCTATGTTCCCAGAACATTGTTGTCGATTATTATCAATGTCTTTGAGAGTTGAGATTTATTTCATCAATAAGGACAAGTAACTTGTTGGAGACATTAAGTATTTAAAACAGATGCTTAAATTCAAAAATCAATAAAGGGAAGAGAAGAAACTCTCTCACAAACTGCAACTGGGCAAAAACTTCAACTGTAGAAAACATCAACACGCGCGCGCGCGCAGAGAGAGAGAGAGAGAGAGAGAGTTCATCACTTTAATATAATAGACTAATGCAGAATCTCAAATCTATAGAAGTCCCCAACTTACAATCAGTGTATTAGATCTATCCTGTTAATCATGACATCGACATGGCCACAGGAAAACATAATTCCTCCAATACCTAAAAAATGTTCCCAACATAACTGCAGGTATGCTTATCTAAGATGACAAGTTTCAGCATAAATGATTGGATAGAAGTCAAAACCAAATGCTGGAGGAGGTTTAGTATCGTCTAAGAGTTTAAGCAACAATAGCACTTGAAGCGTTTGAAAGAATCTTTCTTAAATACCTGCAGTCAAAATCGTATGTTGCAAACCAACCCTTTTAGGTGCATCAAAGCTATATGGAAAGAATTGTGATGACAGAGCCATGGAAAGCACAGTAAGTTGCAACAAGAATTTTATGATAGCTGATCTGGCCAACCAATGCCCAAGGACCGGTGTAAGAGGTCCCACGCACCAACCGGTTATAACTCCAATAGTTGCTGCGACTATAACATCAGGAATGAAAAACCCTGCAAGCAAAGGTTTAACTTTGATGTCAAATCTTGTATACCATCTCTCAGTACGACCTAGCCTTGCATAAAGGCTAGGCAAACAGTGCAATATAAAGAGAAGACTACCTGAGGATGCAGATAATAGATAATGCAGGACAATCAAAGAAAAAGATTGAAGAATGAACCTTAGGAATCCACACATTAGGAACTCTGGGAATCTGTGTCTACGGAAAGTAAAAGCATCCGCATCATTACTAAAACAAAGTTTAATTCAATCCACCCATCACTCAAACACCATTAGGCAGAGTCTTTTAAATTGGCTTTCCAAATGACAAGAAGATAATGTAAAGTAAAATAAAGTTCAATGATATCCACCCATCACTCAAACACCATAATCCAGACTCCTTTAAATAGGCTCTTCCAAATGACAAAAAGATTACGTAAGATGACCTAAAAGTATCTCACTAAGATTCAAAAACAAGATATTACATACTCAACAAATCAAATAAATCAACTGTGAAGTCCTTCCTGTTTCCCTCACTAAAGTCCAATGAAATTTCCTCAAGGAAATAATAATCATCACAAGAGAGCAATAGTACTGTCTACTGTGCTGAACTAATCATCATGAGATTACAGAAGAGCTTCTTAAACTCAAACTGCCAGAAATACTTACCATGAGGAGGAGGCAAAGAACCCATCATGCCCATCTTTTCGATAACGAATTGGGCAAGAAAAGCACCAAAGTATACTGAGTATGTAAGGCTCGGTATTAGAGGTACCACATAAAATGCTGTTGACCTGAAACCAAAGACACAACAAACTAGACTATCCTTCAGAAAGTGCAAAAACGTATAAGATATTGCTAAGAAATTGACATAACTGTTACCTGAGTGATTGACAACCAAATGACTTGAGCGATAAGCAAAAGCAGATCCAAGCAGGAAGCAAAAAAACTGACACGAAAAATGTCAAGAAACCTCCACTCAACCCAGCTACAAGATAAGCCTGCTTTCATAAAGTTAAATTAGCCAACTCTAATTTAAGTCTTTTCATGCAAATACTGATGAGTTATACCGACCTAAATTATTTGTAAAAATATATGAATTATAACTCAGCAATAGGATCGAATGACACACCAAAGTCAAGAGAGCATAAAAGCCAAATGCTCCCCAAAACCGTGCTTCGACAGCCAGTTCCTGCAAGATTTGTAGGAAGATATGCTGTCCCTCAGTGTTTAAAGAGGAGTACAAAAATATAGATCTAGTGACCTACAAAAGCCAGATATTTCTTTCGAGATCAGAGAGAAACAATTATAGTTAATATGGTTAAAGAGTAAAACTTGTACCTCTTCTGATGATTTAAGAGCAGAAACATCTTGAGAGAGAGGAAAAGATCTCAAAACAATTCTTGGAATCAGCAGACCAACAAGTGAACATGGTACGAACATCATGAAAGCCAAGAACGGATGAGCAAACCTGCACCCAGAAAAGCAGGATACATATGGAACTCGTCAAGCGAATACGTTCTGCACAAATAGTGTATAACAGGCTTTCATCGAAGACCAGGCCCAACTAAAATAAGGAAATATCTTGCCGCGAGTCAAACAGTTAGTGAGATCTATATGATGTATTGGACAAAAATTTCCTTATGGACAAACAAATGGATCTTTTATGGTAACATGAATACACGATATAGACAAACATCCCTTCATGGCAATTGCTTGGATGGAAAGTAAGCCAGAAAGAAGTGGAATCCTACCAGTTCATTGAATGGCCAGAGAAAAGCACTCTCAAGATGGAGAAGACAATTGGAACAAGAGCTGCAAGTATGACACCAATAGCATGGAGTAACATTCCTGAAGATTTACAAGAGTTGAGTCGTTTAGAGTCTTTAGACAAGCACAAAGACAAATATAGGACATAGTTTTTCAATCATAGATAAGCAGACGCATTTACCTTTAATGAAGTCAAAAAGTGTTGCTATCCAACAACGTAACCCAAAATTTCCTAAACGCAATAGGAAAGGCATAAAAAGGTAGACAGCAACAGGAATGCAGTGAAGAACCATTGCTTGCTTTCTGGAGTACAATATCTGAAAGATTCATAAATTAGGACTATATTTTATTACTCAATGTCAGGTTCTGTAGTGATTATACTAATTAGAAGAGCTCAATTGACCACATCTTGATTTGATAGACTCTGGCATACCAAGAACCATGATAAGTAATCGAAGAAAACAGCCCTTTCATCATCAGATTTGTTGGTAGAAGCTCCACGTGATTCTCGTTCGAAGGCAGTTTGTAGCTTGGAAGAATTAGTAAAGGCTTTAATTACACTGAACATATTGTCCCCACGTGCTTGGATGCTGCCGGGTCTGGTTGACAGTTCGCACATGCGTCAGAGCAAGTAAACATAAAAACAACTTTTAACTTCCAAGTAACTTTAATATACCAAATAGTAGTTTTAATGCGTACAATAGTCTTTCAACTGTGTCGTAGGAGGTATGATAAAAATAACCACCCAGGATAAAAATCACATCCAGTCCAGGAATCTTGCCGTAGTCATTGGAAAACATTCTGTAATCTGTGTCTCCAGGAAAAACTCCAAAAACATCCTGCAAGAGAGATGATGGAGGACAACTTCTACAAGAATCCATTGGTTTTGTAACTTAAAGTTGCAACTTATAATGTAACTATAAACTGTTGGATTTGCACCATGAAATTCTATTAGTCTTTCTCTTACTAATCACTTGTTAGATGCATACTTTAAAACTAAATTGTTTTAAAAAAATCTTCAGCCATAACTTTTAAAAACTGAATTACGTTATCCTTGCATGCTTTACTCCAATAATTTCACTATTCAGAATGATGCTTCTGTTATCAAATATCAACTAATATCAAGGCATTCAAAAGAAATACATGGAGAAGTATAAACCTGAGCTGCACTATGTGCCATAGGATATAAAGCTGACTGAGCATAGACAAGCGAAGGCCAAGACCCTGGTCCAGATTGGCAGACTAAATCTGCTCATTGTACAATAACGTATCAACATATATTCAAATAGCTCTGCTCGACAACACATATGGGAATCAAATGAACTAAAGTTCAAGTTGAGACAAGAAGATAGTTTCCTTTTTCTTTAATAAGACAGAAACACTTTTTATGTTTTTCGGCAGTTTACGGTAGCTACATCTTATTATTCTGGTTAGTACATACATTAGTACAGTCCCTTTTCAAATTTTCACCATGTATGACAATGCCAGATAGGTGAGGTTTGTTAGGACTTATTTGATTAAATATTAGTAAGTGAGGGTATTTGAGTCTTTGTATACTTTGTACTCGCACTATCTAAAATTATGAATAAATCTGTATATATTAGGGTTAACTTTTACACCCTAAACACTTTTCCTAGCTCAAACAACATGGTATCTGAGCATGAGCTTAATCTCCGGTTGGTCAGTTGGTTGTTGATCATTCGTTGTTGCTAGTTGGTTCCGTGTTGTTTACTGTTGCTTTGTTCTGGTTGGTTGATGTTCCTTCAAATGATGTCTAGTTGTGTATCTATTTCTATCTCCCGTGCTCATACTGATTTTTCTCATTATTGGTCTCCTAACATGACGTCGATTACTGCTATTCACTTGAATGGAATGAATTACGCTACTCGAGCTAAATCAACAATTTTCTGGGTTCGAAACAATTTACTTTTCTCACTGATGATCCTCCAACTGATTTGACACTTGCAAATTGGAAGATTAAGGATGCACAGATTTACCTTTTAAGTTGTGGAATAATATAGAGGCTGATATTAGTGGCACACTGGTCTTTTTGGATACTGCCATAATAGGTTTGGCAACGAGATGAGTCAGATCCAGGGGTGAATAATCTACGTTGGACTTCCAATTTATACCAGGAATATTTCTCTGTGGTCCTTGGTGACTCTTTCTTTGGAGGAGTATTATGCTAAGTTTAGTCGTGTGAGGAGCTCAATGTTTGTTAGCCTCTCTTTACAAATATTCAGGCTATGCATCGTAAGCGTTAGGGGGTCAGATCCCACATAATGTCTTGTTTCTTGGTTGTCCAATATATTCTCTACCTCCTAAGGTGTTTAGGTGAACATGCTATGTCCATGTTCTTAACCCCGGGCGGGATAAGCTTGATCCTCTATCCATCGACTGTGCATTTCTTGGGTATTCCCGTGTTCCTCCCCAATGGACCCGTCACATTATTTACCCATGCCAGTTCCCTCTCCGCCTGCACCACACTTGATATAAGCTCGTCGACCTAAAGTTCCATTCACCCCTGCCTCAGCCTCCAACCACATCTTCAACCTCGTCACGAGATCCAGCACCTTCACCAGATTCTCTTCATATTGCTCTTCACAAAGGTACTCGTAGTTGTACTTCTCATCCCATTGATCATTATGTCTCCTATGATCACTTGTATCCATCTCTTAGTGCATTTGTAACTTCTGCTTCGTCTGTGTTTGTTCCTAATATTGTCCAGAAGGCCTTGTCTATTTCTGAGTGGCGGACGACAACTACGGAGGATGAAATGTCCCTTCACCACAATGGCACTTGCAAATTGGTACTTCCGTCTGGAAAAACAACTATTGGGTGTCGCTCGGTGTTTACTGTCAAATACAATCTTGATGGGTCTGTTGAGCGATACAAAGCTTGCCTCATTGCTAAAGGTCATACTCAAACATATCGTGTTGATTATGTGGAGACCTTATCTCCTGTTGGCTGTTGCCAAGCGTGGTCCTGTTCGTCACGCTTTTGTGCATTGTGATCTCCAAGAGGAGGTATTCATGGAGCAACCACATGGATTTGTTGCTCAGGGGGAGCATAATTAGGTGTGTCACCTTCGTAAGCAGTTGCTTAGAGCTTGGTTTGGCAAGTTTAGTGATGTAGTTTTGCAATTTGGCATGCGTCGTAGTGAGTTGGATCATTTTGTAATCTCTCTCACGTCAGCCAGAGGGAAACTACTAAAGATTGTCCACGTGGATGACATTATCATGGTGATGATCACATACGCATTGATGAATTGAAAAACTTCCTACATCAGCAGTTTCATACCAAGGAGTTGGGAAAATTACGATATTTCTTAGGCATTGAGGTGGCGCAATCTAAGAATTTTATTAGTTTATCTCAGAGAAAGTATGTGTTGAATATTCTACAAGAGAATGGCTTGTTGGGGAGTAAGCCTGTTCAGACTCCTATGGATCCCATCGTTAGACTATGTATTGATCACGGGAGTTGCTCCCTAATCTAAATGAGTATCGTCGATTAGCTAGTAAGTTGAACTATGTTACCATTACACGTTCTCACATCCATTTGCAGTTAGTATGGTAAGTCCATTTACGTTTGCACCTCATCTTCCACATTGGGAAGCAGTTCTTAGAGTTGTGAAGTATCTTAAGGCTCATCTAGGGCGTGATCTGTGGTCCGTTTTACCAAGCTAGTGGACACTTGCGTGTTGAGGCGTTTACTGATTCTGATTGAGTAGGATCACCATCTGATAGAAGATCCACTACAGGATATTGTGTCTTTCTTGGTGGAAATCTCATCAATTGGAAAAGTAAGAAACAGACTTTTGTTGCTCGATCTAGTGCAGAGGCAGAGTATCGAGCCATGGCTCATACTGCATGTGAGATTGTATGTGCGCGTTCTTTTCTTGAGGAGATAGAATTCAATTTGCAATTGCCTATGAATCTGTTTTATGATAATCAAGCAACAATACACATAGCATCCAATCCATTTTTTCATGAGAGAACTAAGCATATTGAAGCCGATTGTTATCTTGTTCGAGAAAAGTTTACTGATGGCATGATTACTACTCCCTTTGTGTCTATAGGCGCTCAATTAACTGACATGATTACTAAACCTTTGTTCAAGCCATGGTTAAAGTTAATGTGTAACAAGCTGGGGACTAATTGATATTTATTCTCCAACTTGAGGGGGAATATTAGGAGTTATACTTTTCCTAACTCTAACAACAAGGTTTACGACCATGGGGTTGGGTTAGATACTGCAATCTTTTAATCCAACACCTCAAATTGATGCAAACAAAAGACTGTTTGGTTTGGTTGGTTTGATTTTTCGTTTAGGAATCCCCTCGTGCAAGCTTTGAGGTCATCAGGCACTTAGCCAGTTAGCTATCCAAAAAGAATATGGCATACAAAGAAGCTCTTTTCAGTCCAAATAGCTACCAAAAGCACATGATCAAGAATTAGAGAAAAATAGCAAGACAAAAGTAAGCTGCGGAAGAATTGTACCAGGGCCTCCTGTGCCAGATGCCTCCATATTGATAAAAGCTCCAATCGTATCACGCCATTTATGTGTTGTCATGAAGCCATGTGAACCCTGAAATATAAGAAACCATATTTAGAGGAAACCGGGCCCCTCTACAGGATTTGCTTATAAAGATACAAAACAACATATTTCTCTCCCTTCGTTTCTTCATGTTTGTCCTATTATCCAATTTGGGATGTTCTGAAATTCATATTCACTTTAAAAAGTCAAACGAAAAAACTTTATACACTCCCAATGTTGTCCCTCACCAAATGGTTATGATTACTCATTACTATTGAAAGTGGAGAATTAGGGCAATGTTCAACCAATGCCTTCTCATTTGAATTGAGTGCATGTCCCATTTAGAAATTAGAACTGCCAAAACGGGCTAATGAGATCGAGGGAGTACCAATTACAGGTATTATGCCTCTGCAATTTTAAACAAAACATTAAACAATTCATGCCCATGCACATAGATGAGAGGTCAGATTTTGCCCATCGAATTCCATGCTCTCAAATAGGTAAAAAGGTTGTTACTCAACATCAAAAGACATGATAAAATTTACAAATAAGAGTGACACAAATAACAGAAAAGAAAGAAAGAAAAAAAAAAGGAAAAAAGAAGTTAGTGGATATACACAATTAAATTTAGCATTTTACACCATGTTGCTCTTGCACTGTGGAAAAGATCAATTGGAAACCGTTGACACCGTTGATCATAACATCAATGTAGTTTTGTCAAAGCAAGTCATTGCTTGATTTTATGCCACAAAGCATGAGTTTCCCATACTATAATAACTAATTAACTAAATGAAATGAGACAATCTGAAGCAGAAATGTTGAATCCATATCAGCTCAAAGGAGATATAAAAGAACACTTGCCATTAATTTAAAACAAAATATCAAATGGTAATTCTTCTGTGCAACAACTACAAAAGTTTCTTACCAACATAAAAAGTTCTTCAGCACCATTAAATAGGAAAATAATTGGTCGAGGTGGAACCCAACCAGAATCAACAGTTAGCCTTGCTATTTCCAGCATTGATGCTGTTAAAGAGGACATCATACAGATACAGTCAAAGAAGTCTAAAAAACAGGACATAGTAAAAAACATAAAGATTATCTAGAGAACCCACCAACACATGAACCACAATCGCCAGCGCCTGGAGAACCAAGTGGACTATCAAAATGGCCATTCACTAAAACTGATGGGTCAGTGTCTTGTGAATCTACAGATGATATCCTGTGACTCAATCAAGTTAGTTCAAGGTATCATTCACTGATGATGGCTCAGTTCCTTGTATGACCTAGACCTTGTAACAATTGCCTTTGCAACTGAAGGCACAAAACAGCACAAATTCAATGATCATCGTGTCTTCGAAGTGAGTTTAGCTATACCTTTTCATTGGTTGTTTGTAGTTCATACCATATCAAATTCAATAGGAATTGGGACTGATTACCCCTAAGAGAAAATGGTCCTTGTACATAATCACATTTTCTAGAATTGAAGCTTGAAAATGGAAATGGACAAAAAGGGGAAAATGACTAGTTCTCCCCAGGCTACACAATACGGAGTTCATACTTCATATCTTACCAACAGGGTTCGCAATGGAGAACTCCCAAATACCTTACCTAATATTATCATCTTAACCAACAATAAATGAACAAGAATGCGAAACATCGTATAAGACTTGCTATTATTCCAAGTTTTAAATATCTTGGAGATGAATTTTGGCAAGTTACAACCAACATGTCTAAGTCGGAAGAAAGAGTTACGAATAGGACTAAGAGGGCGATTTGGATAATTAAATTTACCAATAATTCACTCCCAAATCCCAGTTACATATAAGTGCAACTGAGTAAGGATAAAGTATTTTTCGCACCAAATTTAGTTTGCTCTCAAGTGAACAAAATGAAATAAAACACCTGTTTCCCACTAGCCAGCACCTAAACTACAAAGGAAAATGTACATAATTCTTATGGTTCCCAAGTTGGTGAAACTAATCCAGAAAAAAAAAAAAAAAGTGAACCTCATAGCTATACACATAATTCTACAGCGAGTCTGTGACCAGTATAACAGTTGACAATACAAATTTAATGCCTTAGGAGTTAATGATGAAGAATTGAACAAAGTAGCCAACTGAAGAGGATATCTCAGCAGGGGTTGCAGGTTTTTATTCCAAATTGTTGAAAAATCGAGGACAGGAGTCATGTGTGAGCCCTAATGTTGACAGTTTTGGTAAGTTCTAGGGGTTTGAGGCAGACAATTTTCTCCATTGTTTTCTCATTATGGTGATGGAGGGTCTCAAACTCTTCCAGCGCCTTTATCCAAAGCATCTCCTCCTAATCATACATGGAAAGCACCTACCCAAACGAGTTTTTATTAAATAGCCCTTACTTGAATATGCTCCAACCTCCAGTTTGCACATTACGCGCATCAAATCGTAACCCAAATGTACCTCTCTTCCAGCCCCTCTGAAATCAAGATATATCTTATGATCTTCATCAAAATGAACAGCTACTTCAGCATGCCTTTTCCCATACGCTTTTGTTTTTGCTAAATTTTAGATAAGTATACTCTACTCTATATGTACAACTTTATCCAATCCAAAGGGTAGTATAAAGCAAAATCAATAGCATAAGCATGAACTACAAGTCACATACTACGTTACCAAGTATTGGCACGGTATAGACATACAAAGTAACAGACAGACAGAGTGTACCTGAAGATAATGTTAGTATGGTTTCTATATCCCATAGATAAGCTATAACCTAAAAACATCATGTTGAAGGTGCCATTAACAATGGTGTCCTCAATCTCAATCCTGCAAAGAAGACAATTCAGGGACTGATCAGCTCAAAGAAAAGAAAAAAAAACTCACAAACGTTACAGAATAAAAGCAACAAGAAACTGAAAAATACGGAGAATGGGCAGCCATTTACCAACCTAACATTAGATCCAGCTCGTTCCTTCAGCATTTCAAGCTGTGTTTTGATGTATCGAGCAGCATCATGTAGTCCTTGACGCCCTTCCTATAACCAATCTTACAGAAAACATCAGAAAACAATACAAAGAACTGCCTCGATACAACTGGTTCAATACTAACTGAATTCTATTGTGTCAGAAATGAGTCTTGGCTCAGAGAAAAGTAAGCTATACATCCACTAAATGCAAAGATTACAACTTTTGGTACTCTCTATTTTATTTTCACACCCAATACGGAGCCAGAAATTTCACTGCGTGCAAGGGCGAGCTTATATAATTCATAGGAAAATTTTGGAAATTTTTTTTCCTATATAAAACTGGATTTTTTTTTTCTTGCAGGGGCGACCGCCCTAGTTGGCACCCTGGCTCCATCCCTGCACCCAATGATATGGAAAACTCGAAGTCAACCTCGCCTTGGCTCTACTGCTTCAGTGGAATTAATTCAAGTGAAAGTTTTTGTTCTCTTAAACGCATGAATAGACAGATAGAGGAGAAGAATTGGAGTGACCTGTCGACCGTCGATATCTTTGGACAAAACTCGGACGTGCTCGACGGCTCGGGCTTCCGAAAACCGGTCGAGCGGAGCGTCGATGCCGAGAGGCGTGACGAACTTCATGTAAATAACGTAGTAAGCGAGGGTCGACATCAGCCCGTACATCACCGCCAGCGAAACCAACAATTTGAACCCGGATACGTCTCCCGAGCTCAACCCCATTATCGGCATCTTCCTCAAAAGCCCTCCGAATCTCCTAAAACAGCCCCACTGATTTCACTCGCCTGAGATCGACGCATACATACATATATAATATATATTTATATATATGTTGGAAAGTGCTGGAGGCTGGGGCCGGCTTTGAGAGTTGCGGGAGATGCTGGGTTTTCTTTGTCAGTGGGAAACTGGGAATCTGTTGGGGGAAGAAGTATCATTCACACGGAAGCTCAAGCGTTAACGTCGTACCTAGATTGTAACGGCCATTTCGCAGCCCTATATTAGGGAATAGGGACCCCACTAGGCCTTGTATTTGGTAATTCTATACAATTGACTAGTTAATTTTAGCAAAATGAGGACATTATTCACTAAAATCAATTCATTTCCATTTGCTAGATTGGGTGGTTTTTCTCGTTTGCTAAAATCACCTATGCGATGTATCCGGGTTAATTTTAGCAAATGAAAGGAACCATTTGTTAAAATCAACTCATTTTTCATTAGCCAAAAATGGATTGATTTTAGGCTTAATTTTTCAAAAGATTTTATCAAACAAGAAACTCAGCCTTAGTAAATGGTTTCCTCGTTTACTAAAAATCACCCACTTGATTTTATAGGATTCCCATTTTAACAAATGGAACCGAAATGTACAGAAATTGTACAGAGCTATTCGGGAATCCATTTTTGGGTCCCACACAGATGATCTGAACCATTCATTACTCTTGGAATATTTTTTCGAGTGGCCTCGCAAGAAATCAACTCAATCCGATGTGTATAAGTGGTTGATCCAAAACTCCTCCGGAACTAATGAACGGTTCGGATCATCTGTGCAAAACCCATAAGTGTGTGCTCAAACAGCTCTATACTATTTCTGTACATTTGAGTCTGTACCCTTAAGTTTTCCGCTACATTAGTGTGGATCAAGCTCTCATCTAGTAATTTTATCTGTCATGTTCGATCTAGTTTAGGCCTTTATGGAATCCTAATTGACCCACAATAATGATTGAAATAGTTTATTTTGTAAAGCCCATCGAATTGCATATATATATATGCAAAAAATTAACGTCATGGAACATCGCTGTTGTTGGTATAGTTGCCGAAGTTCAATCAAAGCTAATTTTTTACACGTAAAGCATACTTGACGAGCTTCAGGAAACGAAATACTCATGTTCATTGTTGTGGGCAAGTAGGGACCCACACGAACCAAAACTCCACGGGACTAGACACATTGAAAAAGGAGCTTGATT
Source organism: Vaccinium darrowii (assembly GCA_020921065.1). Lineage (NCBI taxonomy): Eukaryota > Viridiplantae > Streptophyta > Magnoliopsida > Ericales > Ericaceae > Vaccinium > Vaccinium darrowii. The sequence continues at coordinate 27,114,359 of CM037153.1, read as the reverse complement.
CCATTAGTGTATGCTCCCTCCTTGCAATTAAGATCGTTAAAATATAGCAAGGCACATCGCGATTTTATTTAATGATCCAAGCTGTTCATTTTACGAACATTGATTTGTTTGTTATTCCAGTAAAAAAGATTAGATAAAATGTTGATCGGACTATATTAATAGGAAACAAAATAGAAGCTCGACTCCTGGTCGTTCATTTCTTTTGTAAAGAATTCGCATAGTTTAGATTAGATGAATAATCGATATTATTTTATTACGTGGATAACAAATTTATTCGGGCTTACGAAATGGACGATTTGGATTGTCAAATAAAATTGTAATCAGTACTGTATTACTTCGTATCATGTAACAACCCTATGATAAACTGTTAGTACATGAGAGTAGCCTAACTCCCCTCATTTATTACCCTTCATTTTCTAGTAGTAGTATTTGTTTTCTCTTTTTCTTTCGAAGGTTTCCTTTGGAATCGGATTTTAATTTTGTTGGGTTAGTTGACATAATGACATTTGTTGTTTAATAAACGTTGTTTATTTTTATTGGAAAAGCCTTAAAACAATATTGGCAAAAAATGAGAGTTATTTTGAAGGAGGGCCTCAAATGATTAAAAACAGAAAATGACAACTAAAATGACTAAAGCTCTTGTCAAGTGACATATGATTATACCTACTCAAGTCCTTCGCAAACCTAAAATATTTAAAGATCTCAAATGATTAAAATGTCAAACTAAAATGACCAAAGCTCTTGTCAAGTGACATATGATTATACCTACCCCAAGTCCTTCGCAAACCTAAAATATGTAAAGATCTCAAATAGGGCTGAGCAAAGTCAACCTTATTGTGTTCGAGCTCAGCTCAGTTATAAATGTTACTGTCAACTTGTCGGTTGGTACGGGTCATTTGATTTAAAAAGTAATACTACTTAGAAAATAATTATTTAGTTTTTATTTAGTCAAAGTTTACTTCAAAAGCTTTTGGGACGTTTGATACTGATTATTGTGGATTCTTTGTAATTCTAGCTTCTTGTATTATGAAAAACTCACAATAAATAGTTTATGTAAAAGCGTTTGCTGAACGTAGGAAAATTAGATTATAAATCTTGAAGTGTTTGGTAGTATATTCAGATTACTAGATTGTGGGTGTATGATCGACCATAGTGCCCTTGCTATTGATGTATATGTGGACTTATATATAATTCATAATAGTTAAGTGTGTAATAATATTAAAACTACTCTATAGAGTTATGGTAAGTTTAATGCTAGGGCAATAATGAAATAAATTACAAAGATTTTCATGTCATTAACTATGGTAAGTTTAGCCTACGACAATAATGAAATAAATTACGAGATTTTCATGCCATTTACTTTTTCATTTCATGTAATCACCATAGCATGCAAATTAAAACATTGTCATATTAAATATCATGGGTTACCTTCATTACATATATCAAACAACACTTCCAAAACTTTTTCTCCACGTGTTATCGCCAATCGCCATTACAAAAAAGACATTTGTTCTATCCAAAAAAAAAATAGAATGCATACAAATGTTTATAGATGAATATTTTATCTATTTTATAAATACATATATAAATATATATATGTATCAATATAATATAAGCACAAACAAATACAAATAGGTATACAATGTATAAATACGTATATAACATATAAATGGACATGTGTTAAGTAATATCAAGTATAATATGTAAAAATGCTTTCGTATCTATGTATTAGTCAGAAGAGTGAAGGTTAAATAGTCCTCAAAATTTAAGAATCCATAATGAGAATCTAAAAGTAGCTCCATAATTACTTTTCCAATTATGTTTCCTTTTGCCAATTTTTAGAATTCATTATCATAGAATGCATTGTCAGAATCTGCACCAAACAGTTTGAAAATGCAAAATCATAATCTCGTATCCAAAATCAACTTAAATAATCTACACCAAACTCCCACTGAATCTTTTATTACTGTTGTTCACACCTATTCGATTTCGAACAATCGTATCTCGTCTAAATATAGGCGTCTCTTCATTGAAAAAGTGTGACATTTTTGTTTGCATTACTTCAAATAGCGATTTCGTTACCTAGAGGAATAGAGGTTTGTAAATTTTCATATGGATTTCAATGCGTCTCTTCATTCTCTTAATATTACCATAGTTTCATTTCATTTTCAGAGAGTGCATGAACAATTTCTATACTACATTACGCTACGGTATCTTAATAATGTCCTACATGACATATTTGGGTGTTAATATTTATTCATTTTTGCAATATAATAAACAATCCATTTTGTAACACCAATGTCTTTAATTTTTCTTATCTTGCTTTATTATTACTAATTATGTCTAATTAGGTATGTATTCTCTATATGTGATGTGATGTACCCAAGTTATGTTTGCATTATGTCACGTGTATGATTTATGTGTTATGTGTTAAGATAACAAATAGAGGTTCATTAATCAGGTTATGAGTCAATGTGTAAATATTTTTGGGTCTTTATGTGATGAGAATGTTATGTGAGGGTTTAATGCATAATTGCACCAATCATATTCTAGAAATATCCTTCACTTAAAAGAGATAAGCCCTCCCTCATGACACTCTCATTTTTAACGCTCTCTCTCTCTCTTTCTCTCTCTCTCTCTCACGCGCAAAATCTAGAAGGCTCCGTCTTCTTCTTATTTTTAGGTTTTCCATTTCATGATCAATCAAAGTTTATAGAGCACGATTAAGTCTTAATTCCATCTCTCATCCAAATGTTTGAAGCTCTCAATCCATATATATATATATATATATGAGGGGTAAGTTTTCTTGTATTGAGTTGGAATCTTCAAGTATGTGCACATACACATGTACATTTGCATTTGAATCTTTGATGATAAAGTATTCTGGTTCAAAGCATATGAACGTATGTTGGATGTATTTGCTTAGTTATTGATTTTGGGTGAAGAACAAGCATGAAACCCTAGTTATATTCTCGGAAATTTGACGAAAATCTATCCACAGATTTGCTGGATTTGTACTATACTACAAATATAAAGTAAGAGAGATCAGAAAACTTATAGTGATCGAGGCACGTGTAAAGCGCTCTCCTAAGAGAAGATATGTCCCCGCTTGCACCGAGTTGTGTGACATTCCACTCCCAAGATACAACGATCATCCACAGAAGCTTTGTGTGCAGCTAAAGCTTTCCACACGAATCAAGAACCGCCCATATGCTCAAAACAATAAATCTATATCTCAACAAATCTCGATATATATATGTATTACATATAGCTCATAGGTTTGATAAGATATTTTCAAGAATCGTTACCTTTCATCTTGTGGACTAGCCACCTTTATATAGAATAACAAATCTCCTATGCAATTAACCATTGCATATAATATGCTCTTAATACACAATATAATATTTGGGAGTTACTAATATTAATACCAATAACCACTAATTTAATTAGCTAATATAATTTGACACAATAAATTGATTTAAAGATATTTTTAAAAGCTTTTTTCTAACAAAAGGGACAATATCTCACGGTAGAGCAGAGTGTCGCACGGCATTGTCCTTGAGATTTTGACAATGTGTGGTAATCCCTCTACATTTTTATTGATTGCAAAAGGCCTGCCAAGTTCAGTAGTAATACAAGGAACTACTCTGAACTTGATAGTTCCCCTCAGATTACCGAAATGGTAAGTTTTGGTAGAGGAAATGAAAAGTATACCTTTGAAATGAGGTTCCTGAAGCTAATGCCCTTCAAACCTCCTAACCTTGGCTTGTTTACGGAGAGTAGGCCTCTGGTAGGAAGATGAGATTGGTTTTTGACATCAAATGTAAGAGAAAGGCTTGCATGAGAGTTCAGTTTCTTTGGGGTTTTGGAGGATTGGACTTGTTTTGGGGATTTTTCAAATGGTAATGAACTAGTTATGACATGGGTGAAATATTGACCAAGATTTGGGAGAGTCTTTGATGGAGTTCAGCCTCTTTCAACTTCAAAATGGCCTTGAATTTATAGGCACAGACCAAAACCATCCTCCAAGTAAACTTGGAGCTCACATAAAGTGAAGGTGGGCTAGAACCATAGGCATTTGTATGCCCAAGCAACCATCATCGTGCAGGGTAAGTTTTGTCGAACAAAGGAGCTGCTGGTCGTCTGCAAAAAGTTAATTATGAAGTGTGACAGTGCCGTGCGGCACTGTAAGAGTACCGTACGATACTGCAATTGTGCCGTACGGTACAATTACATGGCTACTTTGGTTTTTTCAGTGAAAAAAGTGCCGCATGTGACTTCCCAAGTGCTATGCGGTACAATTGACCATGGTTGACCTCTTTGTTTGAAGGGCATTCGTTCCAAGATGCTATTTGAGTATTCTTTTCTCATCATCGGCAATTTAAGAACCACACGGAAATTTTAAATTGGGGTGTCTATAAACCCTTAAATACATACTTTTGGGGAGTAGATTAATATGCACCTGAACACATTTTTACTATATGTCTATACCACAATACGCTATTAACCCCAATGATATAGAGGTGGAAGGGACAAAATACACATCGTGCCATAAGAGTAAACATGTAAAACCAATAAAGCTCGTATGGTCAAATGACATGCTTGGGGATAATCCAAACGATTTGTTAGACATTTTGGCACTTTCCGGGGTTGTACAAAAATCATCATTCGTATATTTATTTTGAATTGTAATGGGTAGTTTTTTTAAGGGGTAGTTGCTCGCTCGATGCTCCTCCCATTATCTGCGCCAAATTGACCGTTGGAAGGTAAAATGCATTGTACAGCATATCATGCATATTTTTAAATAAAATATTATATTCTGCATGTTTGCATTTTCAATATAACTCTCCGAAAAATTTGCTTTCCCTATATAAATATATATGTTGATATCAATCAAACGATTTTCTTTTAACTCACCGAAAATTCGCTTTCCATACTCATAAATATATTTCTATCAAGAAAATGATTTTCTTTAAATCACCAAAAGTTTTGTATTCCATATATGAATTGATATCAAACAAATCATTCTCTTTTGAATCTCCGTAATTTTCTTGTCCATATATGCATCATAACAGATTGTCATGGTGGGAAAGAAATAAAGGAGTTGCTTGTTTTTGGAAAAGAAATCTTAACTTTGGAAAATCAAAGAGTTGCTGGTTTTTTGGAAAGGATCACCGAGAGTGATTTTTTCGGTAGGCACATGTATATGCAATTCCTTTGCCTATATATATATATGAGAGCATCACCTTGTTTAGTGATGCACATTATTCGTTTACGAGAAAAAAACCGAAAGGAAGAAAACTCATGTATTTTGTTTACTAGCATGAAGTCCACGTTCATTGATTCAATAAAGAAGATATACTGCTAGCTTTTTATTGTGCATGACATTTTTCAAGCAATACTATTTATATCATCCGTTCGTTTGATTCGGAGCCGGTTGAATCCGGAGATCAGGCGTGAAGTCTGTGGTTCATCTATTGAATTTTGAAGAAGCTCTAGGAGCATCGGAGATTGGCGAGAATAGGTAAAGGCTTGGGGTAAGGCTTTTTGCTATTTCGCAATCTGTACTTCTTTTTAATGAATAGAATAAAGCAGTAGTGTTAGGCCGTGGTTTTGGCTTAGGGTTATTTAGGACCCTAAATTTTTCCACGTAAATCGTGCGTATCTTGTCTCCGTTTTATTTTCACTGCACTACTCGTGGTTTGGTTAAATTGAATTAATCAAGAAAATTAACCAGCTTTTTATTTGATAATTTTTAATCGGTTATTCTTCTGAAAGAATTGTAATTTTTATCAAAACTCCTATTCACCCCCCCTCTAGGAGTAAATTGAACGCTTCCGCATAATTTCACGATTAATTTTGCCATCCTCCTCAATATCCTTAATCCTAATTCAGTGCATTTTTTCAGGGGTACAAAATAAAATTGCCACATCGTTAAAGAGAGATTGAGTTGATTTTTTATTGGGTCATCTGAAAAAATATTTTAAAATTATTGAACGGTTCGGATCTTTTGTACGGGGCCTGAAAATAGGCCCCGCAAACCAATCTGCGCACTATCGGCACTGTTTGATCTGATTATAAACACCGGATGGCTTCTCCTTTTATAGGCATTGCTTTTACGGCTAAGACAAGAACAAATATATCTTACAAGAACAAGCTTATCTTACAAACTTTGACATGCGTGGGGAAAAAAAAAAAGAAGAGAATTATGGCCGCGATGGATATCATATGATGATTCTTTTACCCAAAAAAAAAGAAAAGGATATCATATGATGAGGTGAAGGAACAAAACGTGCCTTGGAATTGATTAGGAGGCTTGGAGTAATCAGAAGGGGCTCTTAGGCCAGGCATTCTCACCTTCTCCCTTTCGAGAGAGAGAGAGAGAGGCAATGAAAAATGAAGATGAACATGTGGCTAATGGTGGACTCCACTTGGTGGTGGAGTGAATATTCACGGAGAGCCACAAACCTCTCGTATTGAGTTTTCCAGAGGGGAAATCTAATAAAATCAACGTTTAAAATGACCAGTTGATTAATCAATTGTTGATTTTAGTATTAACTTTATTAGATTTTATTATTTGAAAAACTCACCATATAGCTCATCTCACATATACAGTTTATGCGCATGACTATCGGTGAATTCCCCTGTTTTTGCCAACAAATATTCATATGAATGTTCCTGTAAAAGACCAAGTATACATCCCGACGCATTTTTCCATGAGTAGTATCTGGCAGTTTAAATTTGTGGGTTCATTAAACGGAGTAATTTGAATTCCAAAATCTACTTATGATATTGAAGTGAATCGACATATCAAGTTTTTTTTTTTTAAAAAAAAAACAAACAAAAAAAAAACAATCATAAGATAATTTTAATTAAGCATCCTATTTGAAAATTTTGCAACCTTATTAATTAGCATCCCTATTGTAACCTTATTAATTGTTTTTACATATGTATACCTATTAATTAAAGGCAAGCAGTTTGAATTTCACAATCTGAATTTTTTTTGGGTTCATTAAACAGAGTAAGAATTCCAAAACATATTTATGCTATTGAGGTTAATTGACGTATCATGTTCTTTTTTGTCAACTACAACTACAATAACATAACCCATTTAGTCCCCAATAATTGGGGGTATGGGCGGGGGATGGATAGGAGACAGACCTAACCTTTGGCAATAAATGCACAAAGTGGCTGCTCCCAGAATACCACTGAAACAGATGGATTGGAGACAGACCTAACCTTTGGCAATAAATGCACAAAGTGGCTGCTCATAGAATACCACTGAAACAGTGGTCCCCCTATACCGTCACGTTTGCTGCGGAATCATGCCCTCAAATCACAGCTAAAAGGCATCAGAGAGGGCAGACCCAAGAATCATTTTGATTTATGTGCACATTACCATGCTTCTTTCATTCAGCATCCAGAGCATTGGCGTTGCACAAATCATGTTCTTTTTTTGTAAAAAATAATAATCATAAGAGAATTTTAATTAGGCATCCAATTTGAAAAATTTGCTCATGTTCTCATTCCTGATGTCATCATTAGTTATGTTTTCATCCTGCAATTGGTTGAATGCCCTATTGTACCCTTATTAATTGTTTTTACATATGTATACCTACTTATTAACGGTAATGCTACATACACAACAAAATGGACAACAGCCCCAAAACGACGTCGTTTTGGGGTCTGTTGTAAAAAAAAAAAAAAAAAAAAAAAAAAAAAAAAAAAAAAAAAAACTTTGAAATCTACCTTTCCCCATCAGTCGATGAAGAAGAGAGGAAGAGAGGACACTCCGCCACTGCCGATCGTCGACTCGCCCCCTCTGGCAACCACCGCCATTGCTGACCGTCGACTCGCCAACTCTGGCGACCACCGCCATTGCGAACTCCCCACCACCGCCGATCTCCGCCACTGCCGACTCCCCCACCTCCGGCGACCTAAGGAATCCAAATCGTCTATCTGAACCACCACTACGAAGGTCTATCTCTCTCCCTCTCCCTTTCTGTCACGATGCGCCCCCACCCCCCCCCCCCCCCCCCCCTTCTTCTCCTTGTTTCAATTTGAGAAACCCTAGCTCAGTTGAAAAACCCCCAATTTTTTCCAATTTGAGAAACCCTAATGCAGTTGAAGAAACCCAATTTCATACAGTTGACAAAACCCTAGTTCTAGTAACCAAGACCTTAATTCCGTTGAAAGAACTCTAATATGGTGTACTTCTTTGAAATCTGAGTAAGTGACTAGCCCACTGAATTTGGGTTCCAATTCCACTAATTCTTAGTTATTGCCTTGGCTCTGTTGAAGTACACCATACCCTAGAATGTTTGTTCGAGGAGAAATACACCTCTCATGGCATATGTATGCACTAAAATTATGGCCAAGGGAGAAGTGTATGGTTATCAAAATCTTTTTCATGCATCTAAAATTTAAGGCATATTTATGCACTTATAATGCCTAATGAACTACACATCCTTTGTCTTTTACTTCTACAAATAGATATACATTCTTTCTGTTGGAACTTGCTTCCATTGCATTTCATTTTGCTTGAAGGCATAGTTATTTTCTTGGTTCTGTAATATATGTGTGTATGTGTGGTGTGCCTGTGCACTAAAATTGTTGGTTGTATCTTTGCTCATCTTGGTGGCTACCTATTCTCTATTACTGTCATCGTTGGCCTAATTAAGCCAATTGGGGGAACATGTACTTTCAAGTCACTATAGGTGTAGTAAGATCCCATTTGGCTTTTCTTTTTTCCTAACTCACAAGTAAAGTTTAGTTTTGCATAGCTATGGGTATGCACTTATAATGATTATGCAAGATGTATAGCAAGATTTTGATCGAGTATATTGTCAATTTAGAAGCTGTGTTGTGAATTCCAGTGGACTGAAAAATGAACAAGGTCACTCCAAGGGCTTTCTAACGTGATCCAGTTAAGTGCTCCCTGAAAAATGAATTATAAACTTGATTACCACTAGTCCACTACCCTCGAGCATAAGTCGATGCAAAATAAAACTGCATAAGCCCTGGTACAAGTGCATAGTCGAAAAGATGCGACATGAGGAAGCATTAAGAGTTTATCCAGTAGGACGAAAAAATGCATGAGGAGGTGTATGTTTAGGGATGATTTACAAAATGACAACTTAACATGTTTTGGTATTCTGGTGCACTTATGGAAAAATGGAATTGTGGGCAGTCTTAATGGCAGTCTTGTCTTCTTATTTTGGTACATCAGAAATATTGGCTCTCTTGTTATCAAAGTACATAGTAGTAGGACTTGTGAAGTAACCACAAGCTTAGTAAGCAATGAGCGCAACAAAACTATTTCTGCCACTGTAGTGGTGACCATTCCATGGTATTTAGCCTCAATAGATAAAGTGCTTTCTAATGTTGACCAGTTAACGTGATCCAGTTAAGTGCTTTCTAATGTTGACCTCTAAAGGCTAGTTAATCTGTTAATGTCATGGCATGGTGCTATGTTGTTGTTTCTAGTACTATTGCATTACTGAAAAAGTCTGTCTCATTTGTTTATAGCAGGCAAAAAAAAGCCAAGGAGAAAGAGATGCAAGGCAAAAAGAGAAGCAAGACAAAAAGAGATCCCGCAAGAGGCGACACTCCAGCAAAAAAAGAAGATACGAATATGGAGCGTCCAACCAAGAAGGCCAAGAAAGGCAAACAGAGATGCTAGAGACACTTAGTGTTTTTTTTTTTTTGGGGGGGTTTTTCTACTGACTACTGAGTTAGGGTTTCTGAAATTGAAACAAGGGGGGAGAAAGAGGGCACTGTGACAGAGAAGGAGAGAGATAGAGATAGACCTTGATAGTGGTGGTTGTGATTCCGACGATTTCGAATCCTCTGATGGCCGGAGGTGGGGAGTCGACGGATGTGTCGGCAGTGGGGGAGGTCGGCGGCGGTGGTCGTCGTGGAAGTCACTCCGTTCTCTTGGTGGTCGCCGGAGGTGTCGGAGTGGCGGAGGTCGGCGGCGGGGGTCGTCGTGACAGTCAATCCGTTCTCTCTCTCCTTCTTCCGTCGTCTGTGAATGGGGATGGGGAAAGAGGAAAGTTTTCACGGTTTACCCCTTTTTTTTTTTTTTAACAAAACAACAGGCCCCAAAACGACGTCGTTTTGGGCCTGTTGTCCAATTTGTTGTCCCATTTGTTGTGTACGTAGCAGCGTTCACTTATTAAAGGCTACGGATATATGTATCAACAATATTTATCTCCTTTCCTAAATAGCCAAACAATTTTGAAATCTCTTGATTAAGGGGGATTCGTTACCATTATTTGGGGTAGGAACATACCTAACAACACCTAACCATAGCCCACCATAGCCACCACAACACACCGTCGTCCAAGGTTTGTTTCCAACGCACATATCAGAAATGGGGTTTTTGAAGGATGTCGATTAAAAAAAAAGAAAGTGGGTTTTGAAGGTTTCCCCGTCCAAACTATGATATATGAATATTTGTCTACTTTAGTTACAAGTCAAAGTAAAATACTAAAAACTTTTCACCTGAAAAAAAAAAAACTAAAAACTATAATAAATGAGATGCTTGTCACATGCATGTATCACAGCTCTTAGACGTTGCTTTGCATGATGCTTTCCTTTCTTCAATTTGTTGTTAGGTTTATTTTCTTTTGTGATGATTTAAAACCTTAATACAAACAGAGTTTGCATAAAATACTAAAGTTTAGTTTTTCTTAATTAATTTAGACATCATGTTTTTTGATATTTTACTTGGCCCATTAAATTTGGCTTTGGACTATTTTCGGGGACCTCTTTGATTAAAACAACAACTAGAAGACTAAAGACTTTCTATATAATAAAAGCAATAATGGAAATAATTAGTAGTGTTGAGCCTATATAATTTGGGCGTAAATAATAACACTTTAAAATCATTGCGGTGGCGACCGCCGCTACTTATCCCTCATTAACTCCATTCTTGTGCAACGTGCACTAAACGGGGCCTCTTGTCCAAACTAAAAGTGTGCAGTTCACTGATGACAATTTTTTAAAGATGATCAACTAAATTAGACGAAAATTTACATCACCCTCTCCATTTCTCTCATCTCACCCTCTTGTCTACTTCCACCCTTCAACTTCCCCATAACTTTTTCATTGGCCACCACTGTTCGCATCTCTCTATTTTCTTAATTCACCTTTATACTTTCTCAAGTCACTCTTTTGTTTGGAAATATATCTTTCTAATGATTTGATAATTTTAACTTTTATTTTTTAGTGGATACTCCATAAGTAATCACATTATTTGCGTGTGATTAAAAAAACTTATCTTGGAAAGTATAGTCTAACGAAAAAAAATTCGTGCTTTGCATAGCACGGATACCACTCTTGTGCCAAGCAATTATGATTTTTTTAGAAAAAAGACAAGAACATCATATATATACTAGCAGATTAGCGTACAGAGCTCCTATCCAGTTTGGTTCAATTTTGGTCTTTGTGAACCCCTCTCGGGGCCATAACAATTAACAATAATTGAAATTGTTTATTTTGTAGAGCTCGTTGAGTACGTTATGTTAGGAGTCTGATCCGCCTGAGGTTCTTCCTGTGTGCGCAGGCCCAATCCGTTGGGGAGTATTCAAAGAGTCCACCACATTCGTTGGGCCCAATATACATTAAATGACCCATATCCACTTAAAAGGCTAAGCCTTGTAAGTGGTGAGCCATCCAATTGTATATTAAGGTCCAACTCTTTTTCTATTTATCCGATGTGGGACTCATCCTTCACACATGTTCCTAACAATCTCCCCCTCATGTGTGAACCATACATTGCGCCTAGCTCCCCCTCAATCTGATCCACTTGACTCCCCCTTAATTCTTGATCTATCTCTCCAATACCATGTTCAAACCCGGGCTTATTTACCGCACCCACTCCATCATGAGCCACCATACTCCACGAGAGCCACCTTTGCTTGCCAGCCAGGTGCCGCACGCACTAGGAATTTTTCCTGCTCCATCGAGAGTACCCACTCCACCGAGAGCCACCTTGCTGCCAACCACCTACTGCACGCACCAGGAATTTTTCTTGCTCCATCGAGAGTTACAATGGATTTTTCCTGCTCCTCCGAGAGTCTCCGTGCAAGCCCACAACCACCGATGCTTCCAGGAGAGTTCGCCCATAGATCGTCAGCCATCGGCTCTGATACCACTTGTTAGGAGTCTGATCCGCCTGAGGTTCTTCCTGTGTGCGCAGGCCCAATCCGTTGGGGAGTATCCAAAGAGTCCACCACATTCGTTGGGCCCAATATACATTAAATGACCCATATCCACTTAAAAGGCTAAGCCTTGTAAGTGGCGAGCCATCCAATTGTATATTAAGGTCCAACTCTTTTTCTATTTGTCCGATGTGGGACTCATCCTTCACACATGTTCCTAACACGTTATCCAGGTGAAAAATTAGTAATTTGTTTTGTTCATGTACGTATGATGTTCGATCAAGCTATTTTTTTTACGAGAATGACATACTTGACGATCTCTACAAAATAAACGATTTCGATCATTGATATGGGACCAAGGACCCACAAAGCCCAAAACTTTACCGAACTGGAATGAAAAATTGGACAGGAGTTCTGTTCCAGATTACTACGGGTTAGGAAAGTCAAACTCCTCACTTGAACTCGTCAGTAGCACTATTTACAACCCGTTTGTCAAATGAATAAGTTTTTGTGGGATAAAGAAGTAGGGTAGATAAAAGATGGATATGTTGTACCACCCCGCCGTTAATAAACAAATAGAAGGATAAAAGACAAAAATAGAATGTAAAAAAGGAGGGTTAACATCTAGTGGCCGCGCACTAACCATTAGGATTTATATATTTTTGTGTGACTTAAAGCCTATAATATCTATATATATGCACAAGAAACTTCCAGTAAGGGTCCCTTATTTAAAAATTCCATGCGGACCTACCCCCTTTTCGACTTTTAGGACTAAATTTTGACGATCCGAACCGCTCGATGTTTTTAAAATGTGTTTTCAAGGGACTATGCGGGGAATCTCAAAAAAAAATATATATATACCCGGAAGGGCTTGATCCAACTAGCTTTCGATAAAAATTGTACATATATAGTTTTTATCGAAAACTGCTCGGATCAAGCCCTTCCAGGTATTTTTTTTTTTGAGATTCCTCGCGTTGGCCCTTGAAAACACATTTTAAAAACATTGAGCGGTTCGGATCGTCGAAATTTAGTTTGATAAGTTGAAAAAGGGGTAGGTCCGCATGGAATTTTAATATAAGGGACCCTTATTAGAAGGGGGTCCATATACGTGTGTGTGTGTGTGTGAATTTTTCAACCCTGTTAACGCCGCCTCGGCACAAAAATGAGGTAAGAACCGCCGCGAGGTGAAGAGTCTTGGGGAGCAAGTAAATGTAATCCGGAAAGCAAAAATGATTGTGACACAAATTTTGTGCCACAACCCCACTCACATGGGATGTGGGTCCCACATGGGCCCCACACCCCATGTGAGTGGAGTTGTGGTTGGTTGTGGCACAAAGTTTGTATCACTATCATTATTCTCCAAAAAGTGGGTGAGTTGGCATCCTTTTTATTTTTTCATTAGTGTTCCGCGAGAATATCAAGCTTCTCTCAAGCAATTCAGGATGTTTACATCCGTTAGCGCGCATTATTAGTTGCGCGTTATCTGATGCTATTTATCATAGGTAATGATCGTGCACACAGGACCGATCGTTTTATTCTCCCATGCTTTCCGTTGGTCAACAACCAACAAAAGTTCTATGAAAGATTTTAGTTGATATACTTTGATCTTATATAACATAAAAAGATAACTAAATAACACAGGAAATACAAACAACAAACATAAATAACAGAACGAAATAACTAAGGGGCGCTTCCGTCACCGATGTTCGGGTGAGGAACAAAAAAGACATGCGCATGCAGGAATTCGATACGTATCAGGTTGCGCTTATTATTATTATTTCTCTCTTTACCAAAAAAATTGGATTTTATAAGATAATCCTAGATCATTCTAAGATTTTGTTAGGTCCTAATAGACAATTCTAGACTCTAAACCACCAATATAAATAGGCCCCCTTCCATTCACACACAACACGCGGACACACCATACGACAGTTAGAGAGAGAGAGAGAGAGGAAAAAAGAAAAAAGAGAAAGAAGGAAGAAACTCAGGTGGTTAGTTTCCCTCAACTCATGCCCCTCCTTTCACTGCCACACACAATGCACTTACCTTTGTGATTTTCCTCAATTCACTCATACAGAAAGTGAAGAAATTCTCCTCTCCTCACATAGTTTCGTGAAATAAAAGGAAAAGATCATTTCAACTCGGGATCAATTCGGTTCATAAGTTCAAAACAAAATCTTTTTTTTTTTCTAACCCAAGTTTAAACCTTGGTTAAGATTGATTGCAACAAAATGTAATTTCTAATCATATGTTATGTATTTCATAATAATCTTTGGTAAAATATGCGGATCTCGAAGAAGCAAACTATTTTAACAATCTAGGCCATTCATTTTGTTGCACTTATTGATTAAATCATTCCTGTAAAATTTTGGCTCGATCGGGTTTAGAAAACTCGTCGATCTAGACCCTATTTGTTTTTTTGAATAATACTTTTCTTATGATTAAATGGCTACAAATATGTGATCCACACAATTTTTTTCATACGAATGATTGACTCCGTTATATGTAAAAGATAGACAGTTCCGATCACCCAAATAAATTGGGGTGCTTTGGGTAAAAAACCATAAACTGGTTTTTTAAAAAACCACTTTTGTCCTTATTCAATTTTTTTTTGCATTCGTTAGTTTTGCATCAAGATTTTGTGGTTTCTGGATTCCTCTCGACGAAACGAATCTAACAAGTATAAAATTATGGTCAAAACTCAATTTTTTTTGAATAAAGCCAAAATAGGTGGATTATTGGCCAATAATCCAAGTATTTCGGCTTTATTCAAAAAAATATTTGGTTTGACCATAAATTTATACTCGTTAGATTCGTCTCGCCGAGAGGAATTCAGAAACCACAAAATCTTGACGCGAAACTAACAAATGCAAAAAAAAATTGAATAAGGACAAAAGTGGTTTTTTGGTTTTTGGTTTTTGGTTTTTTACCCAAAGCACCCCTTAGTTGGAGCTCTGGTTGTCCACTGTAAGATTTTAATACCTCAAGATGTATTAAATATGATCCGATCACGCGGTCTCCGATATCCAATGATCTCCTATTTTAGTGACACCGATGAAATCAACGAAACGCAAAATTTTAACTGTTCAAATCGACCATTGTAAAAATTGACATGGCAATGACCTTTAGAATCTATACGTTGAATGTAATAGATAACAAACTAAGTAGTGTGCTGTAATTGAATGTACAGTAGCCATGAGACTGCGACACAATCAAGATAATCGATACCGTTGATTTTGTTTCGCCTATTGGTTAAATCATTATTGTAAAAATTTGGATAGATTGGGTTTACCGAGGTCGTTGATCGGGACGCAATTTCATTATATAAACGAGCTTTTATGCCCTATTAGTGTGTATTGAGACATCATCAACTTTGTTCTTGATACAAAAAATCTAATGCGTATAATGTAAAAGATAGATTATTCCGATCGCAAAAAAATACTTCGGGTGAGGCGAGTTAGTACTTTGTAATCATTCAGTGCCTTGGAATGCATTAATGTGATCCGATCAAGCAGTCGCTGATATCCGATGATCTTCGATTTTCGTGAATTTGATAGAATTTGTGAGACGAGTAATTCTAATGGTTCAGATTCATCATTGAAAAAATATCATTGGCGATTACTATTTGAACATAATGATTGCACAACACAAGCACACTAAATATTTAATGTTTTGGTAACAAAACGCAAAACTGGTTTTTTGGTTTTTCGTTTTGTTGTTATTTATTTATTTTTTGCATTTGTTAGTTTTCCATAAAGTTTTCGTTGTTTATTGATTTATCTCGAGGAGACGAATCCAAAAAGTATAAAATTATGGTAAAAACTAATATTTTTTTGAATAAAGCCGAAAATAAACCAGTTTATTGGATTAATTTTGGCTTTATTCAAAAAAAATTGTTTCGAACATAATTTTATATTTTTTGGTGACAAATCAATAAATCACGAAATTTTAAAATGCAATTTTTTTGCATAAAGACAAAATAAAAAACCAAAAAACTAGTTTTACGCTTTTTTGCCAAACCTATTTCCTCCCAAAATCCAAATGGACCTTTATTTATCCCTCCATTCCCAAAAAATTTCACGTACTCCCTCCATTCCCAAAAAAATTTCACGTGAAAAATTAAAAACTCCCTCCATAACCAAAAATCCCCAAATCCCTCCCACCACACCTGACCTAATTGGCTTTCTCTCTCTCCAAAAGGCAAAATCCCCAAATCTCTTCCATTCCTCGCAGACTCTGCAACCACCGTCCACTCCACCTCTTCAGTTCTTCAATCGCTGCAGTAGTTGAATCGAAGGTGAGTAGTTATACTAGTTGTTCTAAGACACAACCATTACTCTCCACGTTTTTTCGTGGCATTATAATTGTTTGTATGATGTTTTAGGCTACAATAATGAGAACGGGTTTAAGGGAAATGAATGCCTTCTCCAAGCTCCTGTTCTCTTCCGTTAAGGATAGCACCCTTTTTGAAAGCTGTGGTGTAGCCCTCTTAACAACTTGCTGTAAGGAGGCAGGTTTTTTCGGTTCTCTAATAAAATTACTTATCCTTATAAAGTATCCATTGAGCGTGATAATAGTAACATGCAACAAAATTATATTGTCTTGATTTTGCAGTAGGGGGAAGAAACAGGAAATGTGCTTTTGCTCGGAATGGTGGGAAAAGGTCTTCCAATGAGCTTGAACCAGAGATGCTGCAGAGCCAGAGATTACAGGTAGATACCCAAAGAAAAAGTTTTTATGAAATATCGCTGCATTTCTGTTTATTAATGTAGTTTGCTTAATTTCTTACCAAAGAAACGTGTACGAGGAGTTCCAATTGGATGATTGAAACACTTGTATCTCAAAATTGATAATGTTCGAAAATCAAGACCACTCAGAATCTGTTGTTGAAAACAAGATGTTCTAAAACCGTAGAGTTTTTATCTTCTATGAACATCTTTGATCTCCACATTCATCTACAAAATCACAGGATAGGCAAAAAAGTATGGTATATTTTTCCTTGATTAACGATTACTGAAGAAGTCACACTATAAACAAGTTATTTGAACAGTATTTTTCCCTGATCAATTGTGCTTTGATCATATTCATGACAATTGTGGGGTTATTCTTTCTCTTTGTTTGGGACTTTGATGCACATACGTTTCTACTCATTTTGATGATGGATGAAATAGATACACCAGCTCATTGATAGCTTGCATTAGAATACTGCAGGTAGTTATACAATTTTTTTGTTCAACGATGAACTCGCCTAGAGTAAACGAAACTCGAATAGATTACAAAAAAATAAAAAATAAAAAAATGACAAGACTCGGAGATGTGCCGGCACAGCTCGACACAACACGGCACGGCACGACACGACACGATTAAAAAATGGCACGACATGACACGACACGACACGATTAAGTAAATGGGCCGGCACGATTAAGAAACGGCACGGCACGACACGATTTAGTAAACGGGCCGGTACGGCACGACACGAAGCACGGTTGGCACAAAACTAAATGGGCCGCGCCGGCACGGCATGACCCATTTGACACCTCTACCTATGGTAAGTCTTCGGTACTCTTCCTCAAGCTACAGTACTTTGCTTCTTTTACCGAAGTACTGTGAACAAGTGAAACGACTTTTACCTTTTTTTTATTATTCTTCTCTCTCCTCTCTCTCCCTTCTCCTTTGTAGTCTCCCATGTCGATCTCCCAAATCCTCACCGCCTCATTTTTCTCCGGCAAGGCTAGAGAAACCCAAACCAAGGAGCAATCCCTTTGGATCGGCCAAACCAATTGGGTCACATGAGCAAAAATTTGGAAAAAGTTATTGAAATCTAAGAGGGGCTCTCCCTCTCAAGATTTTGTCAGAAGAAAAAATGGACTGCTTCGTACTAAAATCTAAGTGGAGCTTCCTTCCATGGATGGGAGGGCTTCGCGAGCAGAAATTTGAATTATCAATTGCTCATCTCTCCTCTTGAGTTTAGATTATATAGTTAGAGTTGATTTGTTTGGTGAGAAATAGTTCGTTTTGGAACTTGTAGTCGCCTAGAGGGATTTGTCTGGTGAAAAACAGTTCGATTGGAACTCGCAGTCGCCTAGAGGGATCCGGCGTCCATGATCTTCACGGTGATTTCTTGGTTGGGAAGATCTGGTGTATCACGCATGTATGTATACGTACTTTGTAGTATAATGTAATATTTTATAGTATTTGATAAGAATGGAGAGGAAAATAGTGATAATTGTTGGAGTGTTGAAAGAGATGGGGTAGGTATAGTAAAAATAAAGTAAAATATGCACTGTTCACTAGCAATTTTGGCTCATATTTTACCTAATTTGCTGCACTTGCTTATCTTTCAAGAGTCCATTGTGCCCTCGCAGCCTCAAGAGACAAAACAAATGGAGGAGAGGGTTTTATGGATGTAGCTTCAGGTCTAGAAGGTTTAGACATCATTTGGCTCCCTGAATTGGTTGCCCACTTAATATCTAGTCATAAAAAATAAAAGCACATACAAGTAAAAAAATAAGTAACCAAGGTTACGTTGTTCTTTTTTAACTTGAATTATGTCAAAGAAACCACAATTTTTAATTGTATTATCACAATTTAACTTATCAAAGAACTCATTTTTAATTGGATTTTAATCAATCCACTTAATATCTTTCGTGAAAATGTAAGGTAAATTTTTATCAACTTCAACTTACAGAGCTTCTCTCTGCCAAAGCAATTGTAATCGGCAATGTAGCCTGGCCGAAGCAAACTCTCAACATTAATTGGACCCCCTACATCTTCAAGAGTTCTTTTAAAAAATACAAAATTAAGAAAAATTGCAAACTAAAAGGATACAATTATGAAAGATTAACTCAAAAGGATGTAATTGTAAGCGTTCTATTTTTTTTTTGATTGAAGAAAATAAGAAAATATCCTCATATTTTAACCTATTTTTTTTTAAAATTTTCCACCATTGGGATTATTATTTTAATCAAATGTTAGAACATATCACATGTACATTACGGTTGTTTTTGTTAAATGCAAAATTTTTAACAAAGTAATTGAATAATTTGATTTTCGTGATATCGTGGATCAAGAGGGAAAAAAAAAAGTGTAGAACCACACCAAAAATGCACACATTTACCCAACTAGGCAAACACTCACATAAATTTGTGGGGCTCACATACACAACACCACCGGTTTGTGTGGTCCCATACGGCCATACATCTGTAAGAGTGTGTATATGTGGATGTATATTTTGGGTGTGGTCCTAGACTTGTTGGGGAAAATAATGGATTGAGTAATAGCAAAATAAAGAAAAGGAAAAAAAAGGGAACTAAGGGATCTGCTGTAAAAAGGGGAAAAACAAAAGAAAAGAAAAATGGTCTTAAAGTGGCAAAAGTCAATAAAGGGAAGGTTGAGCCTAGGATTCGAACCTGACTCACCCGGCAAATAATCAGCGCTTGGTGACCAGCAGGACATGTCGAGACCTTGCACGACTTTTGGAAACTTAATTATATTTATAATAATTAACGATTTTTTTTTATTTTTTGGTTGCTCCAGCTTGAGGGTTGCTCAAGCCCGGAGGCTTGCTGGGCTTACCCCTAGGCCGGCCCTGCTTATGACTTAGTCTACATCTGACTTCAATTAATTTCAATTATGAAATGCCATATACGTATGCTAATTTTTTCGCTTTTCCAACCATTAAATTTGAGGACTGTGTTTCCATAAATATGAAAGTGAGTTTGGGAGCATCACCAGCTGTGATTAGTGCTCAAATAGTTAATCCCAACCAGTTGGGATTTGCTAATTTTAGTTTTTATTTCTGTTCGCGAATTCATAAGATTGACAAAATGTCAAAGTGTTTCTAAATGGCCTAATTTGAATTGTGCTATGAGTCAACGTTTGCTATTTGTTTTTTATTGAATGGTTTGGCGGGTAGTTCTCGAGTTTTCAATTGAATGGGGTTGTTCGAGATGAAAATAAGGCAAATTTTATGTTTTTTTTTTCCTTCCCCTTTTTGTGAATATGACATATTTTCATGCGTTCTTATTATATAGATGAGCAAGGCACTCATTTTTGTTGTTGTGTACCGTTTTTTTTATTTACATTGGTGTGTTGGAGGGTGTTTTTATTTTATTTTATTTATCTTATCAAGCTTTATGTGCGTGTGTGTGTGTGTGTGTTTTTTTTTATAATTATTATTATTATTTTTATTATCTTATCTTTATTGTAAAGAGAATGCTATTTTTTTAAAGAAGATAATGAATCGTAAAGAATAATTACTTTTGAATAATAGATGTCTTTCACATACAATTCGAAAAATGAGTAACCTCCTGATTTAAGATAACCAAACCAAGAAATTAAATTCACTTTGTGCCCACACAACCCACATTTTCCCTAGGACGCTTGAAGTCCTCTACAATCCGATGCTTTGTTAGGAATTGAAAAGATGTTTGCTTTATAATTGCTGATTCAAAGTTAACCAAGTCAATCAATATGCTTGGGTTACTGTTTTCCACATTGGGCAGTGGGTGACATATTGTATGCGAGTCCAACATTTATTTGCTTGCGCTCATTGTTTGAGGTGTGCCTTTAGAGCATCCACATTGGCTTAACCAAAATTAAAAGGTTGTTAAGGTTAGCAATGTTAGTCCAAAAAAGTGCTCAAATTGGAATAGTCGTACTTAGCAACCCTGGAGCAAATAACCAAATTCTGCCCCTTCAATAACCAAAACTATAATAACCTTTCTCACCAACCAAATTTAAATGAACCCCGCCATAACAAAGAAATTCCACTCGCAGGTACACGGCGCACGTTTTTATTTCAGAAATGATAGGTACAATGGAAGGCCACTATAGATGCCGACAACGGCCCCAAAACGACTTGTTTTGGAGCCCTTCCCATTAAAAAAGGAAAAAAAAACTCGCGATCAAAAATTTCAGATTTTTCCCCCTTCTTGCTCTAGTCGTAACACACACACACACACACACAGAGAGAGAGAGAGAGACGACGACGACGACGACGACGACGAACGGCGTCCAAGCTCGAATGCCACCACTCCCGACTCCAACCGCGGCGAACAGCACCACCGCCGTCTCAACCACCGTCGAATACCACGACCGCCGTAGTACGACACCGTTGAACACCACCACCACCACCACTGCCCGTCATCCGCGTCTCTTCAACGACCCCATTGCCTGTCGTCTGCCTTCGCAGCATCGTGTAAGTCTTCTATCTCCACTCTCTCCTTCCGAAATAAAAAACCCTAACTCCATTTTTTGGGACAGAGCTAAATCAGCCATAGGCCCCTAGCACACCAAGTGTTTGATGTTATTCCTCAAAGAGATTAGTACTGGATTTTCCCATTACTTCTGCACCAACTGTTAACGTTTGTGCTGATGCTACCATTGCATTTCTCTCTATTGATGTGTTTGCATGTGTGATATAGCTATGCAAACGCAAATTGGATATTGTCTTGTACGTAAAATGCTTGGTGGGATTTTTAGTCCCAAGTTGGATCAATTTGAGTCGGCCATTTACTTTGTCTAAACTTTACTATTCCCACCACTTGTCATATGTTGCATAAGAACCTTCCACATATCACCTATTAAAACTAGTAGTACTGCTCTACAAAATCCCATCAATTCGAAAAGGTCCTTGCCTTTTTTAGGGAAGGCAAGCAATTCATGCATGCATTTGACTTTGATTTTGGGTTAATTTGAAAAAATGAGCCCTCTTCTTTTTGGATTAACTCATAATAGGCTTAACTTTTTTGCTTAATATAAAGTACGTATTAAATTACGTGCCCCATTTGAAGTAAAGTTTGGAGGTGCAAAACTCAAACCTTGCCTTCCTTGCCTTA
This sequence comes from Vaccinium darrowii, assembly GCA_020921065.1. Lineage (NCBI taxonomy): Eukaryota > Viridiplantae > Streptophyta > Magnoliopsida > Ericales > Ericaceae > Vaccinium > Vaccinium darrowii. Next base: position 27,092,353 of record CM037153.1, on the reverse strand, counting down.
GGCAGCCCTTCCTACTTCACTACTACATGTTTGGAGGCTGTAGGGAATGTGATGTCTTTTGAAATAGTGTCTAAAGTCTAAACTAGCGGCATCGATTCATACAGTATAGTTTTATGTTTTGTAATGTATCCACTTTCTGCATTGTTATACCCTTTTTGATCTTTTTGGTCTATTGGAAGGAAATTGTTTTTATTGTGTCTTAGCTTATCTTTTTGCTAGCTTGGTTAAAGTAGAAGTGAAGGAGCCATGAAGAATTAGATCAGGAAAGTTACATTAAGGAAACTAGCATGTAAGGGAATTGCAATGGTGAAGAAAATCCAAAGCTGCCAGTGAAAGTGGGTTGTTCTTGTTAGTAAGAGACAGAGAGGTGGGTTTTGAGTTTTGTCTGCCTGGCTAGAATAGTAGTTCTTGAAGCGGGGATTGATACCTATCTATTACGATATACAGACGATCCACCGCGGACAACACAACCATTTCCCCTAATTACAGGTTATGGCAGCAGTGTCCATGGCGAGGAACTATTTTTTAGCTCAAATGTTGTGTGCCAAACGTTAAAGCATTATTCTACCCCATGTTTAAAGCCCTCGTGACCCCGTCTTATGCACATCGTATTGAGTATATATGTTTACGGAACTCTGTGATGGTTGATGTACTTGTTGATTATGGATGTGGGAAATTAGTTCTTTTATGTTTTCCCTTGTTTGACTATTCCATACGCAACCTATAGTGTCTGATTGCCATTGAAGACATCTAAAAATCGAAATGAGGATGAAATAAGGAGTTGAAATAATCGATCTGGTAAAGTTAAGCTCTTATCTAGGATGGCTTTCTATTTATGTTTGCTACTTGCAGTAGTTGCAAGTAATTACATTCTGCCAAAGGGTTTGTTGTTGTGCCCTCATGGTCTTTTGTATGTGTGGCTCAGTTCCCCTCATAATCTTCGTTGCTATCTATGACTTCTCAAATGACACATATAATACACACTAGGTCTGGTTTATTCTGTTTCTCCAACATTTCATCTTTGGTATTTATCGTAACTTTTAAGTAATTTGTCAATAAGTGGTAATGCCTATGAATTAAGCAATGTCAATCCACTGAATCTGCCCTTATGTAGATTACCTTATTCGATTGGTTGTTTTTTCAATTATCTTGGTTTCTTAAAAATATATGGTATAGGAAAGCTGTGCAATTAGTTGTGTTTTTGGTGATTGAATTAAGTGTGCCACCGTATTGTTAAGATTTAGTTTTCTTAGAAACGGAAGAGTTACTTCATTTCTTTCCTTTTAAATCTGCATATGTAACTAATGTATCTTATATTTTGTTCACATGTCCTCAGTTTTAATGAACTGAAAAAACAGCTTGAATCAAGGCAAGGTCATGGCCTATTGTGGATGATCATCTTAAGAAAGGCCCTCTTCCTCTTAAGAATGTATGGAGTCGTGTTTTATCATTTCAAATCATTTCAACTTTGTGACATAAGCTTCTCACTCGCACTTGCTAGGAAACCAGGCCATTAAAAAATGTTATGACTGTCTTCCATCCCAATGACATACCGAAAAACCCAAAAAATAAAATAAAAAAATACACAGTCTTCCATCCCATCCAAGATATGGTGACAGTGGTGATTTGACTTGGTTATCGATTGTGGGTTGCATAATTTCTCTTTCGGTTTTGGATTTAGGGTTGAGAAATTACGGACTTCCTGTACATTTGGAATGAACCATTAAAAGGATTGTAGTGTTAATACAACAATGGTACTTGTTTTGATGCTTGTAAAAGATTGTATATATTGCGTGGTATCTCACTCTCGCTCTCTCTCTCTCTCTCTCTCTCTCAGCGAAGCAAAATTCAAAGCCGATTCAAAGCAAACTTAGCAACCTCTCCGATTCTCACCAATATCTATGGTTCTAGCTTGGATTTCAAATCGTTTCTCAGCCTTCTCTCTCCTAGGTACGACGGATCAATCTCATTAATCTCTGCGATTCTCACCAATATCTACGATTCTAGGGTTTAGTTTTCTATTTTGTTATTTGTAGTAGTTGCTAGTAATTACTTTCCACCTAAGGCCCTATTTGTTTGGTGAGATTTGGGGGTGGAATGGAGTGGGACCCAAAATCCCATGTTTGTTACCCTTTTTTCGGATGGGATTTAAAATCCCTCACCAATGGCTATATCCCGTTTGCTAGTAATTACTTTCCACCTAAGGCCCTATTTGTTTGGTGAGATTTGGGGGTGGAATGGAGTGGGACCCAAAATCCCATGTTTGTTACCCTTTTTTCGGATGGGATTTAAAATCCCTCACCAATGGCTATATCCCGTTGAACACAAACACTAGACATGGATTTTGTCCATCCATTGATATCCTAAGCAATATCCCAAGGATTTCATATCCCACCCATATCCCAAGGGATTTCATATCCCATCCATTTATCTCTAATCAAACAAATGAGGCCTAAGGGTTCCTTTATGACACTTTATTGTTGTGCCCTCATGGTCTATTGTTTGTGTGGCTCAATTCCCCTCATGATCTTTGTTGTATGTGACTTCTTGAATGACACAAATAATACAAACTAGGTCTGGTCTACTCTGGTTTTCCAACATCTTATCTTTGGTATTATCAGAACTTTAAGTAATTTTTTGAAAATTGTTAATGCCTATGAATTGAACAATGTTAATCCAGTGAATCTACCCTTGTGTAGATTACCTTATTCGATAATTTGGTTGTTTTTCAATTACCTTGGTTTCTTAAAAGTATTAGGCATAGGTAAGCTGTGCAAATTATAGTAGTGTTTTTGATTATTGAATAAAGAGTGCATGTGTGCCCCCATATTGTTAAGGTTTAGTTTTCTTAGAAAAGGGTTATTTCATTTCTTTCCTTTTAAATCAACATATGTTACTAATGAATCTTATATTTTGTTCAAACGTCCACAGTTTTGATGGAACTAGAAGAACAGCTTGAATCAAGGCAAGGTCATGGCCTATTTTAGATGATCATCTTAAGAAAGACTCTCTCCTCTCAAGAATCTATGAAGTCGTGTTTTGTCATTTCAAATCATCATGTCAACTTTGTGACAAAAACTCAATTGTAACAGCTGTTTGTAGGCACCCGGAAACGCTATTGTTTAGAAACAAATGCAAGTCTCCGATAGGATGTAACATCGCTAGAACCAGCGAGCCATTCACACTTAACAACCAATTTGTTCTTTCTCCTCCATTAGCCTTATTCCGGCGTATCCTTACTTACAATTTATGACACATCGCACAACTCAAGCATACTAGGAGGATACACTTGGCATTTTTGAACGAATTTCATTTAGCTTCCCGAAAAGAACAATATAAACGTTGTGACGTGAGCCAAAACTAATTATCCCGGTAATGCAACCCCTAGAATAAAAAACCGGCCCTCCACTTGCGCTCTTAAAACTGTGTATGTGAAGCTGAATCAATGGAATCTCGTCATTAATAATAAATTTAAATTCTGGCAAAAGGTCAGCATGGATCAAACTAGCCAATGACACATGTCCCATTGCAAAGTTGAATGGTGAAGTATTCGAGTCTGCAATGGACTTAACATCCATTCCCATGGTGACACCAAAGAATTTGCAGAAATTGTATTCCTCAGCTACTTCCTTAACTTGGATAATGGCAACGTCCGACTCTGGATCATCAAATACCAGTCTACATTTCTCAAACCTAGTTGGATAGTTTGCACAAACAATGAATATGGTGACTATAATTCCTTCGTCCGGATCTTTAGAATCAGTGTCTATACTGCCTTCAGGATTTATAAAATGAGATGACTTAATATTGTGATCGTCCTTGCTTGTTAGAAGTCCGGTCCCCGTTAGCATGCTTGATCAAGTTTGCCCTCACACTGACTTCTTTTGCATGAAAAACATACAAGGAAACTGAAACCAACCTCATTTTATTGTAGAATCGTTCCATCAACTGGGAGCGGAGATAGAGCGGGAGGCGAAGATTAACTTCTAATGCAAACTGAATTTCGTGGCATTGAGAGCCCTGTGTTGGGAGAGGTGGTGGGCATTATACCGGAGAAACTCTCGTTCGAAGGAAATCTCCATTCTTTGACATGGTAAGACACGTACACAATGGTTTCCTTTCCGAATCCCTAATTTGAACGTTGTTGCACCTCTTTCTGGAATTTGGAAAGGAAACTGTTGTGTACGTGTCTTACTCAGTCAAAGAATGGAGATTTCCTTCGAACGAGAGTTTCTCTGGTATAAAGTCCGCTGCCTCTCCCGACACAGGGCTCTCAATGCCACGAAATTCAGTTTGTATAAGAAGTTAATCTCTGCTTCTCGCTCTATCCCCCGCTCCCGGTTGATGGAATAATTTTACAATAAAACGAGGTTGGTTTTAGTTTCCTTGTATGTTTTTAATGCAAAAGAAGTCAGTGTAAGGGCAAACTTGATCAAGCCTGCTAATGGAGATCGGGCTTCCTAATAAGTTAGGACGACCACATTATTACGGCGTCTCATGTTATAAATCCTGAAGGCGGTAGAAACACTGATTTTGAAGATCCAAACAAAGAAATTATAGTCACCATATTCATTGTTCATGCAAACCATCCAACTAGGTTTGAGAAATGTAGACTGGTATTTGATGATCCAGTGTCGGACGTTGCCATAATCCAAGTTAAGGAAGTAGCTGAGGAATACAATTTCTGCATATTCTTCGGTATCATCACGGGAATGAAAGTTAGGTCCATTGCAGACTCGGATACTTTACCATTCAGCTTTGCAATGGGATGTGTGTCATTGCCTAGATTGATCCATGACGACCTTTTGCTAGAGTTTAGATTTACTATTACTGATGAGATTCCCTTGATTCAGCTCCACATACACAATTTTAAGGGTGCAAGTGGTGGGCTGGTTTTTGATTCTAGGGGTTACATTATCGGGATGATTAGTTCTGGCTCACGTCACAACGTTTATATTGTTCTTTTCGGGAAGTTAAAATTAAATTCGTTCAAGAATGCCAATCGTATTCTCCTAGTATGCTTGAGCTGTGCGATGTGTCAAAATAGTAAGTAAGGAGATGCTGGGATAAAGCTAATGGGGAAGAAAAAACAAATTGGTTGTTGAGTTTGAAGGGCTCACTGGTTCTAGCGATGTTACATCCTATTGGAGAGTTGCATTTGTTTCTAAACAACAACGTTTCCGGGTGCCTATGAACAACTGTTATAATGCGCGATGCAATCTCACTGCTGCCAAGACCCGGACATTCAGTAGGATGTGGAATGACTGCTACAGTGGGATTGCTTATCCTTGTTTCAGGACATGTAATACCCCGTTCAAATGAGCATGTATGTTTTGTATCCATAGTTGAAGTCGCGTTTCATGTTTTGATCACCACAAAAGTGTGCCTCTCGTGGCTATGTTGCCTCTAGTAGATTACCAGATGAAACAAGAGTTGCCCATCAAATTTCAAAGGATTACATTGATGGGAAACTGCCTAATTTTGAATGCCCCCCGGTACGTCAAATGGTGAAGGTGGCTTGGAGATTGCAGATTTTACATCTGAAATGCATGAATCGGATTCATCTGATAGTGAAGGCTCTCCGAACAGTGAAGATGAAAGTGGACCCTCATAGTAAGTTTTTGAATTTCAACACTTAGTGTCGTGTTTTCTGATAAATATGTTTGTTATGCTATTAATCGCATGTCATACTCTATTTATGGGTTTCAAAATTGTTTTTAGAACCTCATTTGTCATTCTGAGTTTCCTTTCTTGAAAAAAAGTTAGTGATTACCGGAATCAACACAGAGGTGAAATAGAAGCGTAGCCGATAGACTACAATAGAATTAGTGGGGACTCTAAATTTCTTACCGTAGAGCCTAGAGGCAAAACAACTCGGGTGTTATCTCAAGTCCAAACATCCATTTGAGTTGGAAAGAAGTACTCCAATATGTTTTGCTCATTTCTTATCCATGACTGCCGAGAAGCTAATAAACCAAATTGGATCTTGGTAAGGTGCAGTATCTGGCGGAGACTGATACAAGAGAGAGAGGACAAAGGAAAATGGTATAGATCATGAAAGTATTATATAAGTTGTACTTATGTAGGCAAAACCAAAATAACCCTGGGAATCTTGGAGCCTAAACTACCTTTTAGAAATTAGATGAAATATAACCACCTCAAAACGATGCAATATTATACATTCACAGTCCAGGTTCGGTTAGGGTAGTATGGACTATGGAGACTTTCACAAATGCTAATTCAAACAGTGAAATCGCTTGAGAGATCTTATATGCTTAGGTTTTGGTGTCCTGATGAATTAAGAGGAGTTTTATGAATGAACTTACAAAACCAATGTTCAATGTGCTTACTTTCTGAAGTACCCCACAAATTTTTCTTGAATCAAAGTTTAGCAATGTATTGTCCTAAATTTGACGGAAAATCGGAAATGACGAAGGAGGAGAAGTGCGACCTCCGTATGGCGGTTTGTTTGACGATTATGATGAAACAATAATTCTGAGAATCAAAAAATATATTGAAGATCAAGAGCAGGTAGATTTCTTCAGTTTTGGGTCCGCAATACCACCTTAGAAAATATGTACTATCTTGATATTAGCTGGTCATTCTATTACATCAGTGATGGTTTTCTGCTAACTGGACTTATTGGTTTCTTTGTTTTTTGGTTTTTTTTTTTTTGGTTCATGCATTGTGAGAGAATGACCTACCTCAAAAAGCGTGAAAAGACAAATGTCAAAAGTCCCTTAATGGATCAAAATTGATATGCATACCACCAATTGTGAAGTTGAGCTTGAGCTATTAAAATGATGTCAACTGGAGCCTAGGTGTGAATTGTGAATTTTCACTTAGTGTAATGCTTTGGATTCATATTTAATCGCGTATGTCATGATTATTTATGTGTTTTAAGAAGTTTCAAGACCCTCATAGTAAGTTTTTGAATTTCAACACTTAGTGTTGTGTTTTCTGATAAATATGTTTGTCATGCTGACTAATCGCATGTCATACTCTACTTATGGGTGTTAAAATTGTTTTTAGAACCTCATTGTTTTCCTCTTATGTAGAGTGACATTGGTGGTAGATGTTGATTGCTTTCTGAGTAGACTTTTGATAATCAACACGGGTGGTTGATGGTTACCATGGCTGTCTCAAGATCTTGAAGCTTATCGTTGATTGTTTTTTCTCGTGTTTCAATACTGTATGATGCTTTTGTGGTATTTTCTTCTTAGGAATAACTGTGAATCTTATGATTTTGCCATCTGATGAGGTATTTTTGGTTCATAACTCTTTTGATATGAATTGACTTTTTCCTCCCTCATTTTGGCGTGGATATAGTTTGCAAAATGTGAGCTACTCTAAGGTGCAACGCTCAAAAAAGGATACGTCTTTGGAAGATGAGTGTGATTTGCTAGGAGAGGGTTCAAAGGCCACAGGTTTAATTGGATAAACATGAAAAGCTGTTGGGCAATACTGAGAGGGATTAGACTCTTTTCGTTGATGGCATTGGACGAGACGGGAAGAGAATTTATGATCCAGTCAAGGGAAAAAACTTGTCATCAATGCAGGTCTTTCTTTTGTTTTTCATGGAAATCGACTACACGTCATGGATCAGAATCTTACCTTACTTAGAGCTACACATTCACCTTGAATGGCCTTGCTTAAATATTTAGACTCTGTTACTCAGCTGTTGAATCATATGGCTACATCTAAGATTTGCCTTTTTTGCAGACAGAAAACCCTTGGACACCGCACACACTGCAGCAAATGTGGCATGGTCCAAGGACAGTATTATGCAGCTACATTATGCTCCCTATGTATGCCCTCGTAGCTCAGGTACTCAAAAAGTCTATGTTCTTTACTCTACTTTGCAGCGTGTAATAAGCTTTTTCTTGTATTGGTCAAAACAAAAGAAAAAACAAGCCTTTTCTTCTAAATGTTGGTGACACAAGCTTCGGCCAATGCCACATTCTCGTGCCTCTGTCAAATGAACGATCCAAATCAGTTCGAATAGCACGGAAAGTTGTTATCGACACACAAGATTTATCCTGAGAATTTAGATGCAGAGTTTTATATTAATGCTGGAGGTGACTTAATGAGCTTAATCGAGTCTGCTATTAAGTTGTTATAGCTGGCTTGAAGCCTTGAAAATATCTTGAGTTACAAAACATACTCAAGTTATTTGTTTCTTCTGTACTATTTTCAAGCTTGGTTTATTCATCAATTGAGCTAATATTTTTTCCCCCGAGCTTCATCAGTTGAGAATCCCGATATTCATTATAACGAGGCATCATCAAAGTAATGGAAATAGCAAAATAAATCATTATGATTTGCTTTGTTCCTGAAAGTTTGTTCATATGTGGCCACTTGGTTTGTTCACATTACAAGTAGATTCGAACGAGCTTTTAACGAGTAGAACACGAGTCGAGTAGCTTGGTCAGTTTCAGGCTTTATTGACTTCGTCCAATTATTGATTGGCTGATGACTTCATGGCGGATTTTTAGATGGGCTCACATGAAAAAAATCCATCTTTGATGAACAAACATCCAAGGCCCTTGAGAAGTGGCACAATGCAGTAAAGAAGAGGCACGGAAAGGGAAGGAAAGTCTCCGTCCTGAAACCTAGGAGGCGGAAGCATGACAGCTTCGGTGCTTTGCTTGAATAATTACATTGATGTTGCAGGAATGCCAAATTCAAGAATACTATCTCAACTTTGATCAATTCTGAACTCACGATTTGCGTGTTAGTTTTTGATTATCAGCCCGAATGAGGCTTTTAATTTAAGGACGAAGGGGCTGGACTTACTTTTTAGGATTTTCTCTTTGTTAAAAGGACCATCAGAAATACTTATAGTATTGGCTTCTGTTTTGAAGAGTGTAAAAATGTATGCTCTTAGTATTATTGTGTAATTTGAAGAATGGATGAACGTGTTTGGGTTAAGTTTTGGCTGTTGTGTATGAAGAGATGCTAGTCATATTGCGGTTTAGTTTTAGAGTTTCAAAAGTTGAAACTCGTTGAAACTCTTCCATAATTGGTTTTTTTAATCATTTATATAAACTCTCGTGCATTCCTTCCCTTGTGTAAAGATGGAAAGGATAATTTAGAATTATGGATGCATTAGGATTCCTTAGTTTGGAATTCAAAAACGATTTATAGGATATAATTAGATGATTTGATCATGCTACACAATGAGAGGTCTCCTCACGAGAATCCATCCTGCAACAATATATAAAATGCCTATTTGTAATTTGCCATGAGAATTTGTTTTTTTTTTTTTTTACCCACTACTTTTTTCCCCCCAAAAATTCCCTAAATTTTGGTACTCATAGAATTAACATTTGGAAATAATATTATCCCACTTAATTTTGAATTTCCACCATTTCATAATTTTAGGCAACACAATCATCCACCATTTCAAAAATTTCATTTGAAATAGTCAAATTAATCCCCCTTTCTTAGGAGACAATAGTTATATAAATCTTAATTTCCATATATTTATAGTATGTACTACTAGAAATGTAAATAAGGTATTTTACAAACAAAAATGATAAACACATAATCGTTCAAACTTACAAAAATAAAACTTATGTTGTGTTAAAAAAAAAAATGATTATTTAATTACTCTATTTCTTTCCCTTCAAAGGGGCGCTTTGGCAAAAAAGTACAGAACTAGTTTTTTGATTTTTTTGTTTTGTCTTTATGGTCGAAACTAATAATTTTTTGAATAAAGCCGAAAACAAACAAAATTAAACCAGTGGCTTTATTAAAAAAAATTTCTTTTGACCATAATTTTATACTCTTTGGATTCGTCGAGACGAATCCATAAATCACGAAAATTTGACGCAAAACTAAGAAATGTAAAAAAAAATTGAATAAAGAATGAAAAACAAAAAAAACCACATTTTTCTTTTTGGCCAAAGCGCCCCAAAAGCATGCAGGGGACTGTACTCATAAAAAAAAAAAAACCAGGGGAGAGTTAAAAAAGCACCACTTTCTTCTCTTCTTTCCCAACACCACCCTTTATCCTTTTTTTTTTCATAGGTAAATTCACTCTTTATCCTAATCCTCTCTCTCTCTCTCTCTCTCAACTCCGTCTCTTTTTCTCCTCTCTCTGTCAAGGTTTCTTCAAGGCTTATACGAAGGTTGCGAGCACCCCGATCGCGGATATGACGCGAAACCCTCGACGCCAACAGCCACCCGGAACCGCCGCCCAGAACCACCACCATTGATGCAGCCATGCAGAACCATCAACGCGCACATCCACCCGGAACACCCAATGTCGATTGGACCCCTAATTAGGTGCTGTGAGTTTCTTTCTCTGCGATTTTGTTCTGAAAATAGGGGTTGTTCTTCCAAAATTGGGCTTTGCACAAATCAGGGTTTGTTCTTCAAAAATTGGGGATTTCCACAAGTTAGGGTTTATACACATAGTGAGAGGGGCAGGTTTTGCTGTGTTTGGGTCAAGAGTTTGTTGAGGACTTCCACAATTAGGGTTTATACGCATGATGTTTATCTGATTAGTATGGTGGAATTTGGAGTTAATGGTTCATGGGTCCAAAAACATTTTAGGCCTAATTTTCTGTTTAGTTCTGGTACTCCTTGATATGAAGTTGGTAGATTAGTACCGCATTTATTTTGTTTTTTAATATCTATCTTGCCCAAATCTTGCATTTGATTGATTGTGTTTTCCAAACTTAGGCTTAGTTTGCCAAAAGATTTTAGCAACTCATTTGCTAAAATCAACCATGATTTTAGCAAATGAGTTGAGTTGCTAAAATCATGAAAATTTCAAATCACAAAATTAAGTGGTTCTGTTTATCGTTTTTTCGATTTTTTTCGCACCAAGTTAAAGTACTAGAGGAATACTTTAATTTGGTGCTAAAAAAATCGAAAAAAGGCAAACGGAACCACTTAATTTTGTGATTTGAAATTTCCATGATTTTAGCAACTCAACTCATTTGCTAAAGTCATGGTTTATTTTAGCAAATGAGTTGCTAAAATCTTTTGGCAAACTAAGCCTTAGTAGAACCAATTTCCCATTGCAGTTGAGTTTGTTTTTTTAGACTGAAATAGACTAGTTGCTAGTAATTACTTTCCACCTAAGGGTTCCTTTATGACACTTTATTGTTGTGCCTTCATGGTCTTTTGTTTGTGGGGCTCAATTCCCCTCATGATCTTTGTTTTTGTATGTGAATTCTCGAATGACACAAATAATACAAGCTAGGTCTGGTCTACTCTGTTTTTCCAACATCTTATCTTTGGTATTATCATAACTTTAAGTAATTTTTCGATCAGTGTTAATGCCTATGAATTGAACAATGTTAGTCCAGCGAATCTGCCCTTATGGAGATTACCTTATTTGATAATTTGGCTGTTTTTTTCAATTACCTTGGTTTCTTAAAAAATTAGGTATAGGTAAGCTGTTGAAATTAGTAGTGTTTTTGGTGATTGAATAAAGAGTACATTGTAGTGTGCCCCCATATTGTTAAGGTTTAGTTTTCTTAGAAACGGAAGGGTTACTTCATTTCTTTCCTTTTAAATTAGCATATTAATGCTCTTATATTTTGCTTCGATGTCCTCAGGTTTGATGAACTAAAAAACAGCATGAATCAAAGCAAGGTCATGGCTTATTTTAGATGATCATCTTAAGAAAGACCCTCTTCCTCTCAAGAATCTATGAAGTCGTGTTTTGTCATTTCAAATCGTGTCAACTTTGTGACAAAAACTTGTCAATTGTAACAGCTATTCGTAGGCACCTGGAAATGTTGTTGTTTAGAAACAAATGCCTCCGATAGGATGTAACATCGCTAGAACCAGCGAGCCTTTCACACTTAACAACCAATTTGTTCTTTCTTCTCCATTAGCTTTGTTCCGACGTATCCTTACTATTTATGACATATCGCACAACTCAAGCATACTAGGAGGATACGCTTAGCATTCTTGAACGAATTTTATTTAGCTTCCCGAAAAGAATAATATAAACATTGTGACGTGAGCCAAAACTGATCATCCTGATAACGCAACCCCTGGAATAAAAAACCGGCCCACAACTTGCGCCCTTAAAACTGTGTATGTGGAGCCGAATCAAGGGAATCTCATCAGTATAGCAAATCTAAACTCAAGAAAGAGGTCACCGTGGATCAAACTAGGCAATGACACACGTCCCATTGTAAAGCTGAATGGTAAAATATTCGAGTCTGCAATGGATCTAACTTCCATTCCCATGTTGATACCGAAGAATTTGCAGAAATGGTATTCCACAGCTACTTCTTTAACTTGGATTATGGCAAAGTCCGACTCTGGATCATCAAATCCCACTTTATATTCCTCAAACCTAGTTGGATAGTTTGCACGAACAATGAATATGGTGACTATAATTCCTTCGTTCAGATCTTTAGAATTAGTGTTCGTGCTGCCTTCAGAATTTATAACATGAGACGCCGTAATAATGTGACCGTCCTTGTTTTTTAGGAAGCCCGATACTCGTTAACATGCTTGATCAAGTTTGCCCTTACATTGACTCACGTCTTCTGGCATCAAAAACATACAAGGAAATTGAAACCAACCTCATTTTATTGTAGAATTGTTCCATCAACCGGGAGTGGGAATAGAGCGGGAGGCGGAGATTAACTTATTCTACAAATTGAATTTTGTGGCATTGAGAGCTTGCATCGGGAGAGGCGGCGGGCTTTATACGGGAGAAACTCTTGTTCGAAAGAAATCTCCATTCTTTGACAGGGTAAGACACGTACACAACGGTTTCCTTTCCGAATCCCTAATTTGAACGTTGTTACACCTCTTTTTGGAATTTGGGAAGGAAACCGTTGTGTACGTGTCTTACTCAGTCAAAGAATGGAGATTTCCTTCGAACGAGAGTTTCTCTAGTATAAAGCCCGTTGCCTCTCTCGATGCAGGGCTCTCAATGCCACAAAATTCAGTTTGTATAAGAAGTTAATCTCCGCCTCCTGCTCCCGGTTGATGGAAAGATTCTACAATAAAATGAGGTTGGTTTTAGTTTCCTTGTATGTTTTTGATGCAAAAGAAGTCAGTGTAAGGACAAACTTGATTAAGCCTGCTAACGGGGATCGGACTTCCTAATAAGCTAGGATGACCAAATTATTACGGCGTCTCATGTTATAAATACTGAAGGCGGTACGAACACTGATTTTGAGATCCGGACGAAGAAATTATAGTCACCATATTCATTGTTCGTGCAAACCATCCAATTAGGTTCGAGGAATGTAGAGTGGTATTTGATGATCCAAAGTCGGACGTTGCCATAATCGAAGTTAAGGAAGTAGCTGAGGAATACAATTTCTGTAAATTCTTCGGTATCACTATGGGAATGGAAGTTAGGTCCATTGCAGATTCGGATACTTTATCATTTAGCTTTGCAATGGGACGTGTGTCATTTCCTAGATTGATCCATGGCAACCTTTTGCTAGAGTTTAGATTTACTATTATTGATGAGATTCCCTTGATTCGGCTCCACATACACAATTTTAAGGGTGCAAATGGTGGGCTGGTTTTTTATTCCAGGGATTGCATTATCGGGATGATTAGTTTTGGCTCACATCACAATGTTTATATTGTTCTTTTCGGGAAGTTAAAATTAAATTCGTTCAAGAATGCCAATCGTATTATCCTAGTACGCTTGAGCTGTGTAATGTGTCATATGTACTAAGTAAGGAGACGCCGGGATAGAGCTAATGGAGAAGAAAGAACAAATTGGTTGTTAAGTGTGAAGGGCTCGTTGGTTCTAGCGATGTTACATCCTATCGGTTAGTTACATAAACAACAGCGTTTCTGAGTGCCTACGAACAGCTGTTACAATGTGCGATGCAATCTCACAGCTACCATGACCCGGACATTCAGTAGGATGTGGAATGACTTCTTCAGTGGGATCGCTAATCCTCATTTTAGGACATTTAATACTCCGTTCAAATGAGAGTGTATGTTTTGTATCCATAGTTGAAGTCGCCTTTCATGTTTTGATCACCACAAAGGTGTGCCTCTCGTGGCTATGTTGCCTCTAGTAGATTACCAGATGAAACAAGAGCTGCCCATCAATTTTTGAAGGATTACAATGATGGGAAACTGCCTAATTTTGAAATGCTCCCCGGTACGTCAAATGGTGAAGCTGGCTTGGAGATTGCAGATTTTACATCTGAGATGCATGAATCGGATTCATCTGATGGTGAAGGCTCTCCAAACAGTGAAGATGAAAGTGGACCCTCATAGTAAGTTTTTGAATTTCAACACTTAGTGTCGTGTTTTATGATAAATATGTTTGTTATGCTATTAATCGCATGTCATACTCTATTTATGGGTTTTAAAATTGTTTTTAGAACCTCATTGTTTTCCTCTTATGTAGAGTGACATTGGTGGTAGATGTTGATTGCTTTCTGAGTAGACTTTCGATATTCAAAATGGGTGGTTGATGGTTACCATAGCTGTCTCAAGTCCTTGAAGCTTATCGTTACTTGTTTTTTCTCATGTTTCTATACTTTAAGATGCTTTTGTGATATTTTCTTAGGAATAACTGTGAATCTTATGATTTTGACATTGAGGTATTTTTGGTTCATAACTCTTTTGATATGAATTGACTTTTTCCTCCCTCATTTTGGCGTGGATATAGGTTGCAAAATGTGAGCTACTCTGAGGTGCAACCCTGAAAAAAGGATACGTCTTTGGAAGATGAGCGTGATTTGCTAGGAGAGGGTTCAAGGCCACAGGTTTACACGGACAAACATGAAAAGCTGTTGGGCGATACTGAGAGGGATTGGACTCTTTTCGTTAATGGCATTGGATGAGACGGAAGAGAATTTATGATCCAGTCAAGGGAAAAACTTTGTCATCAATGCAGGTCTTTCTTGGAAATCGACTACATGTCATGGATCGGAATCTTACCTTACTTAGAGTTGCACATTCACCTTGAATGGCCTTGCTTAAATATGTAGACTCTTTTACTCTGCTGTCGATATGGCTACATCTACTCGATCAAAAAAAAAGATATGGCTACATCTAAGATTTGCCTTTTTTGCAGACAGAAAACCCTTGGACACTGCACGCACTGCAGCAAATGTGGCATGGTCCAAAACCAGTATTATCAGCTACATTACGCTTCCTATGTATGCCCTCGTAGCTCAGGTACTGAAAAAGTCTATGTTCCTTCCTGTACTTTGCGGCGTGTAATAAGCTTTTTCTTGTATTGGTCAAAATAAAAGGAAAAACAAGCCTTTTCTTCTAAATGTTGGTGACACAAGCTCCGGCCAATGCCACAATCTCGTTCTCTCTGTCGGACAAACGATCCAAATCTGTTCGAATAGCACGGAAAGTTGTTATCGACACACTGAAGATTTATCCTAAGAATTCAGATGCAGAGCTTTATATTAATGCTGGAGGTGACTTAATGAGCTTAATCGAGTCGGATATTAAGTTGTTATAGCTGGCTTGAAGCCTTGAAAATATCGAGTTACAATACATGCTCAAGTTATTTGTTTCTTCTATACTATTTTTAAGCTTGGTTTATTCATCAATTGAGCTACGGAGTAATATTTTTTCCCGAGCTTCATCAGTTGAGAAGCCCGATATTTATTATAACGAGGCATCGTCAAAGTAATGGAAATAGCAAAATAAATCATTATGATTTGCTTTGTTCCTGAAAGTATGTTCATATGTGGCCACTTGGTTTGTTCACATTACGAGTTGATTTGATCGAGCTTTTAATGAGTAGAACACGAGTCGAGTAGCTTGGTCAGTTTCAGGCTTTATTGACTTCGTCTAATTATTGATTGGCTGATGACTTCATGGTGGATTTTCAGATGGGCTCACATATGAATTGGCACAATGCAGTAAAGAAGAGGCACGGAAAGGGAGGCTCCGTCCCGAAACCTAGGAGGCGGAAGCACGACAGCTTTGGTGATTTACTTGAATAATTGCTTGATTAATTACGTTGATGTTGCAGGAATGCCGAACTCAAGAATACTAGCTCAACTTTGATCAATTCTGAACTCATGGTTTGCGTGTTAGTTTTTGATTATCTGCCCGAATGAGGCTTTTAATTTAAGGATGAAGGGGCTAGACTTACTTTTTAGGATTTTCTGTTTGTTAAAAAGACTATCAGAAATCGACTTAAAGTGTTGCACATTACTATTGGCTTCTGTTTTGAAGAGAGTGTAAAATGTATGCCCTCAGTTTTGTGTAACCCTTGATATATTTATTTGAAGAATGGATGAACGTGTTTGGGTTAAGTTTTGGCCATTGTGTATGAAGAGATGCTTGTCATATTGCAGTTTAGTGCTGCGTATGAGTTTCTAAATTCTTGGCTTGCAATGTAAGCAAATGGTAATTATTATGCATTTTATGTTTACCATCTTGTTAATTAGCATGAGTCTCCGTGCACGCATGGAGGTTCCTTTTAGTCTTAAAAATATGGATTCATAATAAAAAAAGTAAAAAAAAATCACTAAAGACGAAGAAGTTTGAAATGAATGATTAATCCAAGAATACGTTGACACATTTCACTAAAGACAAACAATGTTGAACATTGTTTAATACTGGCTATATATACACCGATCAAGTTACTCGTTCAATTTGAAGATGATGCCAAATATTCACGAAGGGAAAGCAGGAATGACATACATGGTGTAAACCTTTTTTTCTTTTTTCCTGGCAATGGAGGATACCCCGGGTCAGGTTGCACGTACCTTGGACTAATCAATTAGTCCCTTTCACAGGGGTGTGAAATGGCACCTAGAAAGAATTGCTGTCAAAGAGAATCGAACCGGAGAATATAAGAGAACGAATCCCTAAATCCTAGTCCAAGAGGCCAAGCACTTCGGGTTAATTGTATTAACTATTTACCATCACCCTCACTTAAAAATTTGAGTGAATGAGAGAACTTTGAATATTTCTATTCTCAACATGTCCTCCAAACTTGTACTGAAGCGTTTAGACTTTCCTCCATAAGCAAGCCACAAATGTTCGACTATTATAATGGTCGGAAGGCACACACACATTAAGGTATTTTAAAGGGGTGTTCTGCCAAGGGTGTTTCCTGAGTAAACTAGTTTTTCGCGGTTTTTTATGTGATATATTGTGAGAGAATGACCTGTCTTGGTTTTTGGAAAAAAAACTATTTTTTGGTTGTCGGTTGTGAAGTTCAAATACGATATTTGTCCCCACTCGAATACCATGTATTAGATACACTTATGTAAACATAGATCTATGTATGCCTTTAGACAATAGCAATAAACTAATTCCAGCCAGCAATCCCTTAGTATCAAAAGAGTCATATATATTCTCCATGTGTTTATCCGTGTTAGGATATCCCTATCTAGATTAATGCCTCCGGAAAGGTTGTGTGGAAGCAGATCGCTAATTTTAATTGTATGAAACTGGATAGTGTTTTTGCAGCATCGATATTTCATCAGTCAAATAAAGTGAGTTAAGCACTTTAAGATGTTATTATCCGAACCTTCAACTAATACTTGGTTTTGGTTGTATTAAACAACTGAACTAGAATTCCGTTAATCATATCACCATCTTTTGATGCCTGCCAACATAAACACAATAGCAAGCCTTTTGGTGTGATCAATCAATATGAATAGCGTCTTGTACAGAGACGGAGCCAGGATTTTGCGCAGGGGGACGAGCTATATATGTGTGTGTGTACACACACACACACACAAACACACACACACACAATAAATATCCAATAAGGGCTCCCTCACTTTCTACAATGAGGGAGTTTTTTGTTCGGGATTGAATTTCGACGATCCGAACCGTTAGATGTGTTTAAAACGTGTTTTTAAGGTCCAAGGCGAGGATTTGTAAAAAAAAAAATACTCGGAATGGCTTCATCTGAGCAGTTTTCGATAAAAACGTACGTATACATTTTTACTGAAAACTGCTCGGATTAAACCCTTCCAGGTATTTTGTTTTTACAGATCCTCGCGTTGGACCTTAAAAACACGTTTTAAACACATCTAACGGTTCAGATCATCAAAATTCAATTCCGAACAAAAACTCCCTCACCGTAGAAAGTGAGGGAGCCCTTACTAGATATGCTCTAATATATATATATATATATATATATATATATATATATATATATATATATATATATATATACACAATCCCGTTCTCTCTCTCTCTCTCTCTCTCTCTCTCTATATATATATATATATATATATATATATATATATATATATATATATATATATATTTCAATGTAATAACTAATAATAGGTTTTTTTTCAAATTGTAGCAGGGGCGATAGCCCCTACTAGCCACCCTGGCTCCATCCTTGGCCTTGTACATGAATTTTAAATAAGAATATCATGAATTCCCACCAAAAACTTCTGCAGCCGCTACTGGATCCACTTAATTAAGCAACTAATCTCCTAAGATTAACGAAAAAACTCACCTCAAAGTTGGGATTATAATCACAAAAACATGAACAGATCCTTTCCGACTCCGGCAACAAGTTTATGGTCTGTTTGGGACATGACGAAAATGATGGAAGGGAAGGAAACGTTTAAAAGGAAAACTCTTCTGTTGTTAAGAAGAAGGAGAAGAGAAAATACTCCTAACAAGACAAAGGTAGTTGTTGACAACAATTGATTTTTCTCCAACGCTGTGTTCCCATTTTCCTTTCTTCTTAATTAATGTCACAATTACGGGCGCGGGAAAACAAAAGAACAGAATTAAGGCGGTAGTGAATGTCATATGATGAGGTGAAGGAACAAAACTTGCCTGGGAATTGATTAGGAGGCTTGGATGACGACAAGGTTCTTCGGAATAATCAGAAGGGGCTCTTAGGCTAGGCATTCTCTCCTTCTTCCTTTAATCCTTTCCTTCCGAAATGAGAGAGAGAGAGAGAGATTGGCAATGGTGGACTCCACTTGGTGGTGGAGTGAATATTCACACCTTTCAGCTCAACTCACATATACAGTTTATGCGGATTTGAGTATCGGTGAATTTCCCCGATTTTGCCGACAAATATTCATGTAGAGTGTTCTTGTAAAAGACCGATGAGGTGTTTGGGAACCTATTTTCAACTTTTCATTTATATTTTTTTGGTTTTTTGAATTTTTAGTGCATTTTGCAATAGGAGTAATATTCGGACGATAGGTACAAAATATATTTTGTAGGTCTTTTGTTAATGAAAATAGAAAAAATAAAAAATGAAAAGTGAAAAAGCTCGTCAACCCCTCTTTTTTCCTTCTCCTCTCTAACTCTCAAAATTAAAAACTCATGGGGCACTCAAATAATCATCGTCTAACCACATTCAAATTAGAGTTTCATCCTGTGTTTTTTTTGAAGTTATGATTCCATCCCGAGATTCAAAAAAACCCAATATTGCCCTTTATTATATATATTAGGAGATTGAGGACTAAAACGAATGTTGCATATAGGAGCCGGGAAAAATGGACCAATTTCAATATTTGGAGGTCCTCCCCTGCAATTAAGAGATTTGGGGATAAAAATCAATCTCATATATTACGTATTTCAAAATCCTCAATTTTTACTCAAGCTTGTACCATGCTCTCTCATTATTATTGTAGCTTTCTTCCCAAATCAATAGTCGTCCTCTCACTCTTCTCCGCCCCACGATCGTCATTCCACCATTCCAACATCGTCCACCTCCGTCGTCCCATTTCGTGGTCCTAGAACTTCACTAGTTGGCGTCAGAAAACGGTGTCTAAATCGTCCACCTTCGCCGTCCTTACGCGGTCCAAAAACTTCACCAATCGAAGTCCCAAATCGTCATACGAACTCATTCAACTTGGTGGACAAAATCTTTACCAAAACCATCCCAAACCAATTTCCGATTGTAATTTTTTTTTGTTCGTCCCTGGCATTGAATCTTTTTCCATCAAATTCTTGATAATCATTAGTAATATATTCTTCATTTGAAGCATGAGATTTTGGATGTATTTGTATCTGATGAAATCCTTTTCACGCGGATTCTCACAAAAATGGAACTCGCATTTCTAAGGGTCTATCGGCGATTGTTCGAAAAACATACGAACATCCTGATTCGTATGATTTTACCATGTTACTGATGGTTGAAACATCCTGATTTTACCATGTTACTGATTTTGGAATAATAATGGAAGGACATTTTTTGTGTGTATATTTTTGATAATTATTTTTATCATGATTATTGCAAGGTGGAAACTTTTTACCATGGCTCAATGAAAAGATTTGTATGAATTAACCATGTTAATGATATTGGAAGCATATTTGTTGTAGTTGACTAATATTTTTACCATAATCATTAAGTGTTTTTTTTTTTTACCATAAAACTGGATTTGGTGTGATATTTTTGCCATGATCTTTTATCATTTTTTTTTATTTTTACCAGGAAATCGATTACATGGTTGATATGTTTTACCATGATTCAAATTCTTAATTTAACAATTATTACCAAGTTTACAAGAGAATAATTTTTTTTTTTACCATAAAAACCGCGATATGTGATTTTTTTTTATTATCATGATTCATGTTCTAGAAAGATATTATATTTACCATATTTTTGACTAGTTGTAACACGTTTCTCATTAAAATTTGCCATGTTTCTTTTGTTTTTTTAGCAGAACCTTATGTGGTGTTTTTTTTTTTTTTTACCATATCTTCTATAAGAGAGCCGCTGTGCGGGCCTACATAGATAAAAAGTATGTACAAGTAGAGTGTACATACTCCTTAATATATATATATATATATATATATATATATATATATATATATATATATATATATATATATATATATATATATATATATATATGGGATCAACTTCTAATGAGGGATCCCTCATTTTAAATAAAATGAGGACCAAGCAATTTTTCCACTTTCCGAATTGAATTTTGACAATCCGAACCGTTAGATGTGTTTAAAATATGTTTTTAAGGTCCACTGCGAGGATTCGTCCAAAAAAAATACTCGCAAGGGCTTCATCCGATCAGTTTTTGTTAAAAACGTTATATATAGCGTTTTTAACAAAAAATGATCAGATGAAGCCCTTACGGGTATTTTTTTTGGACGAATCCTTACGGTGGACCTTAAAAACACATTTTAAACACATCTAACGGTTTGGATCGTCGAAATTTGGTCGGGAAGCATAAGGTCCTTATTTTAAATAAAATGAGGGATCCCTCATTAGAAGTTGGTCCTATATATATATATATATATATATATATATATATAGGCCAACGCAGCGGCTGTTTTGTTATTTTTACCATGATTTTTTATCATTTTTTTAGATAAGGGGTTTTGTACATAACACAAGAGATATTTCGTTATTTTTAAATAAAGGTTCTGATAAGGGGATAATTGAAATGATGGGGATAATTGTTTGTTATCACGTATTGCCTAACATAACCATGATTTTTGACTAGTTATAACCATAAAAATCATCACTAAATTTTGAATCCCCTCATCATTTCAAAATTCCTTTATTTTAGACAACAATTATCCCTTTATTTTAGGCAACAATTATCCCCACTCATTTTGAGACCCCCAACAATCTCAATTAATCCATGATTTTCGGAAGTCCCCATATAGAATCGCTACAAATTCGGAAATGATTATGTTATAGTATTATGTATTTATTTATAAATATCTATCTATATCACAATGAAAGGGTAAAAAAGTTAAATCACACTAAAAGAGGATGAAAACATAACCCTGAAAAGTGGGCATGATGAAAACATACATGGTGCCCATAAAGAGGAAGATTATTTAATTACCTCAAAACTCATTATCCTTAAATGTGCTTTGCAACGAAACTGTGAAACACTTATAAATTAAAAAAGGAGAAAATGAAAAGCCAAAAAGTGGCTTCCATTTGAATATATATATTTTTTGGTTCATTAAAGGAGGTAATTTGAATTCCAAAATCTATTTATGCTATAGAGGTGAATCAACGTACCATGTCCTTTTAAAAATAAAATAATAATAAGAAAAAATTATAAAAAAATTAATTAGAAGAACATGAAAATATAATTCCGTTTAGGGAGCTGATTTTGGGGCTCCATTTTTTTATGCAAGCACTCCAAAATATAATAAAGTTACAAAACTATCCTTTTGAAAATATAAAAATTACAAGAGGCACTCCATCCTCAAATTATCTCATCATTTACTAAAGCACTCCAAACAGAATATTGAATCAAAACCAAACGGAAAAAGTCGGAAGCAATTAACGTTAGCAATTCAAATGGTAAAGACAAAAGCAATCAAAGTCCATAGCTATGCAAATCTACTGTTACATATTAGATCGGAGCAAGAGAAATCAACGATCAGCGCGGTGGCTAGATGGATTGGGGAGAGAGATTAATCAAAATGCTTAGAAAATAAAAAAACAGGGGGAAGAGAGAGGAGCGGGTGTTCAAGAGACTAGCGTGAGGCGCCCGACCTCCCCCTGAGCTGTGGCGGCTGGCTGAGAGGCGGCTGAAAAAAGGGGACTTATGAGAGAAGTTAGGTTAGAGAGAGTTGGGTTAGAAAAACTTCAAAAATATACATAACAAATTTACAGCTAGAACAAGGAAACCTTATATCAGAATACAAAGGTATGTTTTGACATGGAGAATCTACTAAAAAAAGAACTAAAAATAATCACGAGCTTGAACTAGCTTTCAGATCCAAAACATTTATGCCTATAGTGGTAGTGGTGGTGATGTATTGAAGCGCATCGATGTTTTTTCCCCTATTTGGTTTCCCTCTCATCTGGATTTGTGAAGGAATGATGGTGACATTTTTTAGGCGAAATTTTTTAGCCAAACCACGTCCTTCTTAAAATACACAAAACCCACCCAATCATAACCTAATCCTGACAAAATCATAAGAAAAGAACTAAAAAAAACTACCTTTCGAGCTTGAATCCTCGATCTACAGCACCCAATTCACAATAGAGTTTTATTACAGGTTAGGGTTTGGGTGGGCGTCCATTTCTTCTTCTTCCGTTAATAGAGGAGGAAGAGGAGAAGAGTAAAAAAATTTAGGAGCGCCTGAAGCAAAATTGAGAGTAAAAAACTTTAGGAGCGCCTGAAGTAAAATTGAAACTTGTAAAAGGGTGGTTTTGGGAAATCACTATAGCTTGGAGTGTCTGCATCAATTTTTGGAGTGCAATTATCAATTCCCTTCCGTTTATTCTTACTTGCTTTACCTTAATCTTCTTTCTCTTACATTTTCATGCAACGCCAGGGGAGTTAGAATTTTACCTTAGTGGTGGTGAACATGTATACTGAAAAAAAATAATAATATAAACTATGATATTATGAATATTTGCCGACTTTAGTTACAAGTCAAAATATAATGCTAAAAAACTTTCCACTGGAAAAAATGACTAAAAACTATAATAAATGATGTTTGTCACATGCATGTATCACAGCTCTTAGACGTCGGTTCGCATAATGCTTTCCTTTCTTCAATTTGCTGCAGGTTTATTTCCTTTTGTGCTGATTTAAAACCTTCATATAAACAGAGTTTGCATAAAAGACAATGTTTGAAGTTTAGTTTTTTTCTTAATTAATACAAACATCATGTTTTATGATATTTCACTTTGCCCATTGGCTTTGGACTATTTTTGGGGACCTCTTTGATTAAAACAAAAACTAGAGAACTAAAGATTTTCTATATTATAAAAACAATAATGGGAATAATTAGTGGTGGTGAGCCTATATAATTTGGGCATAAAATAATAACAATTTTTAAAATCATTGCGGTGACAACTGCCGCTACTTGTCTGCCATTAACTCCATTCTTGTGCAACGCGCATTGCACGGGGCCTCTTGTCTAAACTAGAAGTGTGCAATTCACTGAACAATTTAGATCACCCTCTTTTCTACTTCTACCCTTCAACATCCCCATTATTTTTTCATTGGCCCCACTACTTTCATCTGACGTCTCTCTATTTTTCAGATCGGGGGGTGTTGTGCAGCCTCATGGCGAGGGCCGCGCCGATGTCTTTCCGACGATCGAAGACGTTCACCGCGTATAGTTCATCGAGTACTATAAGTGCGCCAAAAATCAACTTGATCGAATATTTTTAAGTGCCTCACGTTTATACTTTCTCAAGTCATTCTTTTGTTTGGCAATATATCTTTCTATTGATTTTATAATTTTAACTTTTATTTTTTAGTGGATACTCCATGAGTAATCACATTATTTGCGTGTGATTTTAAAAAACTTATCTTGGAAAGTAAAGGCAAAGAAAAAAATTTCATGCTTTCGGGCATAGGATACCCACTCTGGTGCCCCTAAGCAATTATGATTTTTTTTTTTTAATACAAAAAAGACAAGAATGTCATAATATATGTTAGGCCACTGATAATGCCACGACTCAAATTTTTACTGCCACGACAACTTTTATGCATTGACCTTAATAGCCTTCGTCATAGGCTTTTGACTTCTGAGAGTATTGACCTCCTTTCAGTTCTCTCTCTCTCTTCCCCACCACAGAGCAACAATAGAGGAATCCACTTTCCCATCTTTCATCTCCTTGGCATCACCCATCATCAATTCATAGCATGGATTCACTTCTCTTTCTCTGCCCATCCAACCCTTGCCTCATGAGAGAGATTTCGATCTATTAGAAAGAAAATGAAAAGCCCTTTCATCAAACAAGATGAAGAAAACTAAGTGGAGAGAAAACAAATTCGCAAGACAACTCAGTCCCCTCATTTTCTCTTCTGCTAGCTCCACATTTGATTTTTGATCTAGCAAATATTCCCCATTTCACCTCCGGCGCCGCCAACCGCCAGCAACTAATTAATTGTAATTGACAACCGCCACAGTCACCACCGGCGAATTAAATCTTCGAAGCCAGCAAATCAAGTCCATTGTTATCTAATAAATTGAACCAATGAAAATCCCCACCTTGATGGCTTGATCCACCAGCATTTCCCATATATTTGTTAATATTCTATCTAGACATGCCCATAGTCGGGCATGGAATTTAAGGTTTTCTTTCATCGATTTGAGACTCCAAAAGTTCTAAATCTGAAGTTCTCCATTCTGGTATTTGCTCTAAGTTCGTAGAGAGAGATTGACAGATCTTTCATAAGATTGTTGGAAAAATTATAGTGGCAATCACAGATCCAAAGAACAAATTCTCTTTATAACATTATACATGAACAAAATGTAAACAAATTACATGAACCGGAAATAATAGAATCGAAACAGAGATACAAACAGTAGATTGGAAACTGCCGAGTCGTGTGTAACCACACTCTCCTTAACAAAGATTCGCCGCCTACCGTGGGTGTTGTAGGTTGAACCGACGTCTTCGTCCCAGGATACAACGGCTAGAACCACGAGCCGACGAAACACCACCGTCGACCGCCTTGGCGAACTAACTAACGCCTGTCTCTCTTCCTGACTCAAATGAAATTTGTAGGAATGAATTGGATTGTATTGTGTGTTTCAAACACAATGAGGAGTGACCTATTTATAGGAGAAACTCCAAGTGTGAAAGAGGGTAAAATAAGAAGCCCTCAATGGTGACTTCTAGTGTGAAATGAGGAAGATTAGGTAGCCTACAAAGGGAAGCCACCCATGTGCACAATTCATTCACATTGAAGCCACCCATGTGCACAAATTCATTCACATTGAATTGTCAAAATTCCAACAATCCCCCCCATGAATGAAATTGGCATGCATTCTAATGCAAACTATAATGCTGACCTAGAAAGAGAGACAACAGATAGGTCCTGCATAGGATAGGTAGCTTTTGGCCTTGAACCTTCCCTTGTGATAGCCTATCGAGTTTACTGACAGACCAGTGTGCAGTCCTGCTTTGAACTGTTCCGTCGCTGGTGTAAACTTAGACAACAGACGTCACACAGGACTTCTCCTGACGTAGTTCAGTTCTCACTGTTGGGTTCATTTCGGCCTTGACACCCCCCTTCCTAGTTCTGCAAGTATTTTCTCAAGAATTTTGCCCGAATTCTCACAGAAGCGGCCCCACTTCATACTCACATAGGTGACCTTCTTATAAAGGGTATCCTATTATACCCCGCTCGGCATCTCCGACGCATAAGAGTCATTAAAAGCAACGCTTAGCCTTTTTTCCACTTTACAGGTATCACTGTTCTACATCTTATACAGGAATGGGTAGGAGACCTCGTCTTCTCAGTGATCGTCCTCGAATACACGCAAAAAGTAGTCTCATTGAACCTAGATCTTGGGATCTCCAGTCAGCTAGGTTGGCTACCCTCACGGTAACTATGAGCGTATTGGCTTTAGCCCCATTCCTCTCGATGCTTTCTCAACTAGCTCTCGAGATAACCCTTTGGTTAGCGGATCCGCAATATTGTCCTTTGACCTCACATAGTCAATTGTGACAACCCCACTTGAGAGCAGTTGTTTAATGGTATTATGTCTTCGACGTATATGTCTAGACTTACCATTATAATTGGCACTCAAAGCCCTACCAATCGCAGCTTGACTATCACAGTGGATACTAATAGCTGGCACTGGTTTTGACCATTTTGGAATTTCTTCCAGGAACTGACGTAGCCACTCAGCCTCTTCAGTTGCTTTATCTAAAGCAATGAATTCAGATCCATTGTAGACCGTGCTATACACGTCTGTTTAGAAGACTTCCAAGCAACTGCTGCACCACCAAGCGTGAAGACATATCCACTTGTGGATTTTGAGTCCTTCATATCCGATATCCAATTCGCATCACAGTATCCTTCTAGTACTGCTGGATATCTGGTATAGTGCAACCCCAGATCACGAGTATACCTTAAATAATGTAGTACTCTGACTATCGCCTTCCAGTGATCATGTCCTGGATTACTCGTGTATCTGCTCAGTCTGCTTACTGAGTAGGCTATATCAGGCCTTGTACAACTCATCAAGTACATGAGGCTCCCAATTATCCGAGAATACTCTAATTGGGACACCCCTTCCCCCCCATTCTTGGATAAATGGAGACTAACGTCCACGGGGGTTTTTGCGATGCCTGTGTCAGACTGATTGAACGTTTCAAGAATTTTGTCAACATAGTGTGTCTGAGACAACGCAAGTCCATCAGATGTTCTGGTGATCTTGACACCTAGTATCACATCTGCAAGGCCCATATCCTTCATGTCAAACTTAGAATTCAACATATCCTTGGTAGATTGAATAACCCTGTCATTACTACCAACAATGAGCATATCATCAACATAGAGACACAGAATGACATATCCTTCATCAGTGTTCTTTACATAAACACATTTGTCACATTCGTTGATGCGGAAGCCACTAGACAACATTGCATAGTCAAACTTCTCATGCCATTGTTTTGGAGCTTGCTTTAGACCATACAGAGATCTAACAAGCTTACATACTTTCCTCTCTTGACCTGGCGCGGAAAAACCCTCGGGTTGTTCCATATAGATTTCTTCTTCTAAATCGCCATTTAGGAAAGCTGTTTTTACATCCATTTGATGTATCTCAAGGTTTCGCAAAGCTGCGATAGCAATAATCATTCGAATGGAATTGATCCTTGAGACCGGCGAATAAGTATCAAAGTAATCTAGGCCCTCTTTTTGCCTATAGCCTTTAATGACAAGCCTAGCTTTGTACTTATCTATCGACCCATCTGCTTTCATCTTCCTCTTGAAGATCCACTTATAGCCCAGAGGCTTACAACCAGGTGGCAGATCCACCAGTTCCCACGTATGATTCTGTAGAATGGAGTCAATTTCACTTTTAATGGCCTCTTTCCACAGAGGACCTTCAGGACAGCTAACAGCTTCCTTGTAAGTCCGAGGCTCACTTTCTAACAAATAAGTTAGAAAATCTGGACCAAAGGACGTTGATGTCCTAGCACGCTTGCTACGTCTGGGTTCAACATCAACTTCCTTTCCTTGGTCTCCACTGCTATGGTTAGCAGGATGCAAAGTCCGTTTCACTGAACTGGACTCCCCAATGGATCTATACGGAAAAATGTGCTCGAAAAATGACACATTTATAGACTCCATGTAAGTGTTTTTGTGTATATCTTGTACTCCAGACTCATACACAAGGAACCGATATGCACTACTATTATGTGCATAACCGATGAACACACAGTCAACGGTCTTCGGTCCTATCTTCTCATACTTAGGAGGAGGTATTGCTACTTTAGCAAGACATCCCCACACTCGCAAGTGCTTAAAGTTAGGCTTCTTACCTTTGAGCAACTCATAAGGTGTTTTGTCTAACTTTTTGCGGGGCACTAAGTTCAAAAGATAGTTAGCGGTCAACACCGCTTCACCCCACATGTTCTGAGGCAACCCAGAACTAACCAACATAGCATTCATCATTTCTTTTAATGTGCGATTCTTGCGCTCTGCAGTTCCGTTCTGCTGAGGCGAGTAAGGTGCAGTGGTTTGGTAAATAATACCGTGTTTAGCACAGTAATTCCCAAACGGTGATTCAAATTCACCACCTCGGTCACTTCTCACCACCTTAATCTTACTGCTAAGTTGGTTCTCCATCTCATTCTTAAAGAGAATGAATTTATCCAACGCTTCATCCTTGCTTTTTAGCAAGTATACATAGCAATATTTTGTGCTATCATCAATAAAAGTAATGAAATACTTGTTTGCATTTGGCGTTTGGACATATTTCAGATCACACACATCAGTGTGGATTAGCCCCAATGGTTCGGTACTTCTCTCAACCGATCGAAACGAAGTTCTAGTTAACTTTGCTTCGACACAAGTTTCACACTTGTGATTTGTATCAATATGAATAGCTGGAATGTGGTCCAAGTTAACTAATCTACGCATAGATTCATAATTAACATGACCTAGTCTACCATGCCACAAAATGGAAGACTCAAGCACATAAGCAACTGGGGCAGTTGTCTTATTAATAGTAGGGATAACAGTCATTACATTCATTTTGAACAGCCCATCGGCCATATAGCCTTTCCCTACATATGATCCAGCTTTAGTCAAAATGACCCTATCTGATTCAAACACCATGCGAAAGCCGTGATTGCTCAGCAGAGAGCCAGATATCAGATTCTTGCGAATGTCTGGCACGAACAACACTTTGTTCAGGGTCAATGTCTTCCCCGAAGTCATCTTCAGGACCACTGTTCCTTCACCAGTAATATCTGAGGTCGCTGAATTCCCCATAAACAGCTTCTCCCCATTAACTGGCTCAAGTGACGTGAACATCTTCTTGTCACAGCAGATATGGCGGGTAGCCCCAGTGTCAATCCACCACTCCCGTGGATTTGAGCCCACCATGTTCACCTCAGATACCATAGCTGAGAAGTTCATGTCAGAACTACCTCCCGAGGCTTCTGCAATATGCGCTTGTGGACGAGGTGGCTTCTTGCATTCTGATGCTTTATGGCCAAACTTATCACAATTGAAGCATTTCCCTTGGAACTTCTCCTTGGGCTTCTTAGCGACACCACCCTTTGGTCCCAGATGGACACTCTTGCCTTTCTGCTTTTTAGACCGCTTGTCATGTTGGTTCTTTCTCACACCACTTGAGGAGGGACGACCATGCTCCACCATATTGGCCTTTGCCATTTCGTCCTCCTTGGCAGCCATCTCTCTAGCCCGGTTTCCTTCCGTGACATTGAGCTTGTAGAAGAGAGTCTCCAACGTCATCTCCTTGTTCTTGAACATGAGATAACTCTTGAACTCCTTCCAAGTTCCCGGAAGCTTGTGGATGATAGCAGCCACCAAAAATGGCTCAGGCAATAACATCCCTTCTGCTTTGATTTCATTGATCAACATCTGGAGCTCTTGGACCTGTTCAGTCACAGGCCTTTCATCTCTCATAGTATAATCAAGGAAGCGGCCCACCACGAATTTCTTAGGCCCAGCCCCCTCGATTTTGTACTTTTTGTCCAAGGATTTCCACAGTTCCTTGGCTGATTCTGCCTCATTGAACACAGAGTACAACGAGTCATCAAGAGCATTCAAGACATAGTTCTTGGCCAGATAATCAGCATTCTTCCACTGATCCAGAGCCTGTCGCTTCTGGTTGTCCTTCTCATTTTCAGCAACAACTGGGGCATCCTCAGATAAGCACCCAGCGAGATGGAGAGTGGTCAGATAGAACATCATCTTCTGTTGCCATCTCTTGAAATCAACCCCTGGACCAAACTTCCCAGGCTTATCAACATGGGACATCGGTATCGAGGGGACTCCATGCAGAGGAGTAGCAGCACTTGAGCTTCCCACATTTGGAGTCTCATTGTTCTTTGTCATCGTACCTTGAGAAATGACAAACCACAAATTAGTGAAACTATTTTCACAATCATGACAATAAGCATAGATTAACAATCTAAACTTAGCAACCAAAAATTGGTCTTGCACCCACAACGCACAAGCGTACCCCGGGGTTCCCAGGGGCATGCCCCCTGGTGGGGGTTCTAAGGGGCCGTGCCCCCTAACGGGGTTCCTAGGGGCAGCGCCCCTAGGCGGGAGTTCGAGGGCAGCGCCCTCGACGGGGTATACCAATCCTTGTGCCAAGTGACTACACTGGCCATGTACTAAGGCTGAGTAATTAACCTTCCACTGGTTATATTACTTGCAGGCAGAGCACACGCTTAGGCCGAACTAGCCCAACCACTGGCTGTTCTTAAACCCAGCACAAGGACTGCTATCACAAAGCAGAGATCCAGAGGACTGTGGCTAAGCAACGTCACTGCTTAAGCAGAGTAGGTTGCTCCAGAAGCCAAACAATCCACTGATCAAGGCCAGTTGCGCACAACTGCCTAAAGCCGTGGCTTAATCAGTGAAGTTCAATCGCGCACGATTGACTTAGGTCGTAGCCTCTGATTGTTGTTTGTATTTATTTCCCACACGAGTAATCTAGTCAGATTACTCTATGATCTCAACGAGATCCCACCAATTCTGTCTCTTCTTCGATTCTGTTCTTGCAACTCAAAAGTCAGTACCAAAACAGAATTGTTTTCTGGAACTCGATTGCCAATCGATAAGAAAAATCTTTGTTAAGACTGTTGGAAAAATTATAGTGGCAATCACAGATCCAAAGAACAAATTCTCTTTATAACATTATACATGAACAAAATGTAAACAAATTACATGAACCGGAAATAATAGAATCGAAACAGAGATACAAACAGTAGATTGGAAACTGCCGAGTCGTGTGTAACCACACTCTCCTTAACAAAGATTCGCCGCCTACCGTGGGTGTTGTAGGTTGAACCGACGTCTTCGTCCCAGGATACAACGGCTAGAACCACGAGCCGACGAAACACCACCGTCGACCGCCTTGGCGAACTAACTAACGCCTGTCTCTCTTCCTGACTCAAATGAAATTTGTAGGAATGAATTGGATTGTATTGTGTGTTTCAAACACAATGAGGAGTGACCTATTTATAGGAGAAACTCCAAGTGTGAAAGAGGGTAAAATAAGAAGCCCTCAATGGTGACTTCTAGTGTGAAATGAGGAAGATTAGGTAGCCTACAAAGGGAAGCCACCCATGTGCACAATTCATTCACATTGAAGCCACCCATGTGCACAAATTCATTCACATTGAATTGTCAAAATTCCAACAAAGATCAATTGCACTCATTACGTCATTACCAAACCTTGACAATGGTGATTGCATTTTCGATAGAGAGATTGGAAAGGAGAGAGAGAAGAAGACAAAAGAAGATGAAGATAGATGGTAGCTCTTGTTTTCCACGGGGGAGAAGGGAAAGAAAAGTGTGGAGAGAGAGAGAGAGAGAGAGAGAGAGAGAGAGAGAGAGAGAGAAGAAAGTGGGTCACACTATGGTGGAAAAGATTGCCAGACTTTTTTTAGAGGGGAAAACATGTCACTTAAAGATCAAGATCGTGGCAGTAAAAGATATTGTCGTGGCAGTATCGGCACCCTATATGTTAGCGGATTAGTGTACATAGCTCCTGTATAGTTTTTTTGGTTCAGTTTGGGTCTTTGTGGACCCCTCTCGGGGCCATAACACTAACATTTGAGCTCTCTAATATTCTCACTTAAAATCCCTACTTGCTACAATTTTTCTTATCTTGTTTATTTAGAAAAACAAAAATCTTATACACACACACACACAATAAACATCTAATAAGGGACCTTATTTAAGTTTCCATGCGGAACTATGGGTATTTTTGACTTTTCAGACCAAATTTTGACAATTCGAAGCTCTCAATATTTTTAAAAAATGTTTTTAAGAGTCCCTATATGATCCCCTTCCAATAAGGGATCCCTCATTTTAAATTTCATGTGGACCAAGGCATATTTTCACTTTTCGAACTAAATTTCGACGATCCAAACCGTTAGATGTGTTTAAAATGTGTTTTTAAAGTCCATCGTGAGGATTTGTAAAAAAAAAAAAAAAAAAATACTGGGAAGAGCTTCATCCGATCAATTTTTGTTAACAAAAACTGATCGGATGAAGCCCTTTCCGGTATTTTTTTAAACAAATCCTCGCGTTGGACCTTAAAAACACATTTTAAACACATCTAACGGTTCAGATAGTCGAAATTTGGTCGAGAAGCGTGAGGTCCGCACGTTGGTCCGCATATAAGAGTCTTTATTAGAAGTTTCTTGTGTATGTGTGTGTTTGTGTGTGTGTGTGTGTATATATACAACCCCCTTCACATAAGAGACACTTATTATACCCACCATCCGGACTTGCAACAACAACCCTTGGATTCAATCCAACGAAGCTCACGGGTTAGAAAACCCATTCCGGGTTGACCCATTCGCGGATTCGCAGGTTAAAATCCACATTCTGGGTCATTTCTCTTATGTCGTTTACCCCAATTCCCAAATTGGAGAGAGAGAGAGAGAGAGAGGTGAGGAAGAGATCGAAGACAAAAAGAGAGAAGAGTAGATCAATCGAAGAGAAGAGATCAAAGAAGAAGAGGAAGAGAGTAGATCAAACCGCACAAAGTTTCTTCTTGGGTTAGTTTCTTCTCTCTTACCTGGTTGAGTTTCGTTTGATTAGAAGAATAAAAAAAAGCCATTTGAGAACTGGAAGAAACAAAGACGGTCTCGAAGGACATCGATAAATCGAATATGCAAATGGAATAACCGAGGTTCTTTCTCTCCCTCTCTCTCCATATCTAGTTCGTCATTAAAAAAAAACTAGGGTTTCAAGTTGATTTCGATTTCAAACTAGCCATACAAAAAACCTAGGGTTTCAAGTCGATTTCAATTTCAAACTATGAGCTCATGTTATGTTCTAATTAGTAAGTTATACAACCATTTATCTGCTATAATAAGATGCTGATCCAATAGGATTGACTCCACACATTCAGTTAGTGTTAACTCAGAACACCCTGAAATCGGAAAAAAAGGGTGTAGATTAGTAAGTTAAACAACCATTTATATGGGTGAAATATTAACAGGAAAAATCGAAACGGTCAAATTAACCGGCCGAAATAACCGATTTGGTTTGGTTGTAGAAATTGGTTCGGTTTGGTTTGTGATTTTAGAGAAATATTAATCCGGTTCGGTTTTCGGTATTCATGAAATTTGAACCGAAAAAACCAAATCGAACCGGTTTTTATACCCCAGTACTTTTATTTCCATCTCAGCCGTCCATGCCTACGTTAGTTAGGGTGAATATCAGCCATCCATTGTCTTACCCTATCCTTATCCTCTAACCCGCCGCACCTGAGTCTCACACCCTCACTCTCGATTCTCAAACAAGACAGATCCAATCTCTCTGTTGTATCAATATCATATCTCTATCTCTCTCTCTCTCTGCTTCTTAGTTTCTCACTTTCTAGATCGATTTTCTTCACACAGCCGTGGGACGGTGGCGAGTTGCGTTTGGCGGTGCGTCTCATACTCTCAGTCTTGTGAGTTGCGACTGCGGCGAGTTTGTCTCTATAATCGCCTCGTAACCATCTCAGTCTCTCTCTCTCTGTGGACCGATGGTGGTGATGGAGAAAATCTCCACAAAGTGAGAAAACTGCTATATGCTTTCAATTTGTTTTATAATTGGTCAATTCCTTCTTTTGAAGTTGGTGATGAAGAAAATCTGGAGATAATGGGTTTGTGTTTTCTTGTTTACTGAGTAGATATGGGTTTCATTCTTTGAGAAAGTTCTAAAAATTGGGCTCGTTACTCGATTATTTTTTTCTTGAGGCCCAAATGTTAGAACCGAAATGACCGATCAAAACCGAAATAACCGAAACCGATTTCACCGAATACCATTTGGCCGGTTTCGGCCTACAGAAATGGTAAACCGAACCGAATATTCGGTTTTCAAAACCGAGGAAAAACCGGCCGAACCAGACAACTTTCACCCCTAGCCATTTATATGCTATAAGGTAAATTATATGCTATAAGATACTGATTCTTTGTTTCTTATTAGTCAGGTATTGTTTCTCCTAAGGTAAATTATATGCTATAAGATACTGATTCTTTAATTGCGAATTATAAGTCCGTCTGATATGGCTATGGCTATGGAAAAAATAAGCTATGGCCCTAAGAAATATGTTTTGAAAAAATTAGGAGTTCCCAGTTCTGATATGGCTTTGACATTTAGTGTTAGTGCTTTCTTCATCGCTGTCTTAGAGTTGCATTGCTAAAGTTTTACTACTATGTTCTTTTCTTTGTTTGTTCATTGAAATTTCACTTTGTTGTTTTTGTTTGGTGGCATCAATAGCTTGGAATTTGTTAGTTTTATGTAAACACAATGCAGCTTCCTCTCTAAAAGGTCTAGGCAGTCGTGTTTTGTCACCGAATTTCCTTTGTTCATTGAATTTCCTTTGTTTTTTGGTGGCATCAATACATCTTTTCTTTGTTTGTTCATTGAATTTCCTCAGTTTTGATGAACTAAAAAAACAGCTTGAATCAAGGCATGGTCATGGCCTATTCTGGATGATCATCTTACGAAAGACCCTCTCCCTCTCAAGAATCTATGGAGTCCTTTTTTGTCATTTCAAATCATGTCAACTTTGTGACAAATACCGATAACAACACCCACACACACGCACAAACAAAAAAAGGTCTTCCATCCCATCCAAGATATGATGACAGTGATGATTCGACTTGGTTATTGATTGTATGTTGCATAATTTCATTTATTTTTTCGATTTAGGGGGTGAGAAATTACGGACTTCCTGTACATTTGGAATGAACCATTAAAAGGATCGTGGTGTTAGCACTACAATGGTACTTGTTTTGATGCTTGTAAAAGACTATATATTTCTTGGTATCTCACTCTCTCTTTCTTCCAGCGAAGACAATTCAAAGCTTTATTGGAAGGAACAAGAGTGGAAACACTATCGAAGGTAAGAATCAATGAGGAAAGTGTGCCCCTTTCTTCATCTATATTATAGTTTGGATACAAAGAGTTTTTCAAAATTACTAACCAATAGCTATAGTAAGATTAATCAATGCTGAACTCCGTATGTTAAGGTATTGTTCACACCAATTTCACCAAACGTTGGGGGCGTATAGCAAAATCAAAGTGGCGGGTAAAAAAAATCAACCCCAATACTTTCCCATTGGAGTCGAACACTGGAGCCCCATGTGACGTAGACAAACCATTCAAATTATTAATTTGGATGAAGGATGAGTTCTCGGGGGATGATACTTGCTAGAGTTAATTGGATTCCCTAAAAGAGGCAATGTCATTTTTCAGCCTCTTAGGATGACCCACGAAACCTTGTACAAAACTAAAACCTAGTATGTCTGGATGAGTTATAGAGTACAAGGTCATCCTAAAATGGAGCGCTGAGCTGCAACCAAATTCGCAAAACAAATTTGGAAGACTATGTGTTTTAGTCATTTTGACAATGGCTAAGTCATATTTTGCATCATAAAGATAGACAATGGCCTCGTGAAACTCATCATCATCCCATCACCGAATACTTACTGCAAAATTCTCGGGCACTAAATGTGCACATGTCAAAATGAACCCTTGTTGGTTAATTACCGCACCAACCCCGTGAAGACTTTCATCCATCAAAACCTCCTTTTCCTCCTTGTTGGTTCATTTAGTGCCCGAGGTTTTGATGGATGACGAGTCTTCACGGGGCTGGTGTGGTAATTAACCAACAAGGGTTCATTTTGACGTGTGCACATTTAGTGCCCGAGAATTTTGCAGCAAGTATTCGGTGATGGGATGATGATGAGTTTCACGAGGTCATTGTCTATCTTTATGATGCAAAATATGACTTAGCCATTGTCAAAATGACTAAAGCACATAGTCTTCCAAATTTGTTTTGCGAATTTGGTTGCAGCTCAGCTCTCCATTTTAGGATGGCTTTGTACTCTATAACTCATCTAGATAGACTAGGTTTTAGTTTTGTACAAGGTAACGTGGGTCATCCTAAGAGGCTGAAAAATGACGTTGTCTTTTTTTAGGGAATCCAATTAACTCTAGCAAGTATCATCCCCCGAGAACTCATCCTTCATCCAGATCAATAATTTGAATGGTTTGTCTACGTCACATGGGGCTCTAGTGTTCGACTCCAATGAGAAAGTATTGGGGTTGATTTTTTTTACCTGCCACTTTGATTTTGCTATACGCCCTCAACGTTTGAAGAAATTGGGGAGCGATACCTTTGACATATTGAGGACATCATTGATCAATCTTGCTATAGCTATTGGTTAGTAATTTTGAGAAACTCTCAGTACCCAAACTACA
This sequence comes from Vaccinium darrowii, assembly GCA_020921065.1. Taxonomy (NCBI): domain Eukaryota; kingdom Viridiplantae; phylum Streptophyta; class Magnoliopsida; order Ericales; family Ericaceae; genus Vaccinium; species Vaccinium darrowii. The sequence continues at coordinate 27,055,754 of CM037153.1, read as the reverse complement.
ATATAGATTATAGACGAAGAAAGGGTCACACTTCCTTACTGATTCTTACCTTCAATATTGTTTCCATTGTTGTTGTTGAGTTCTTGAATTTTTTGGCTCACTGAAAACTAAAAGGGAGGGGACAGTTTACTTAAGAGGGTCTTGAAAGCCAAATACATTGTTTGTTCATAAAAGCCACTGCTGGGTCTAACCTTTCATGGACATGGAGGAGCATCCTAGAAGGGAGAAGGGTGCTTGAAGCTGGTCTTCGATGGCGGGTGGGTAAAGGGAATCGGATACAAGCAGTGGTATTCTGAGAGAGAATGGATTTCGACCACATTGGATAGCTGAGTTTGCTATGAAGCACGTTGAGTGACTTCAGAGCGGAAGGGAAAACTGAACTAATGACTAAGTACTTTGCTTTACCAATAGCTCAGGGATTGCCATGTGTTGCTCTGAGTTGATGTCTTCCATTATCTACGCTGAAGTCACTTATGGCCAAGCTATGGTTCTACTCATGTTTAAAAGTATTCATCGAGTCTATTGATGATTTCACAGATGCAGTATTTGTTGTTCACTTATCCCCCTTTGATGTTTGTTTGAGAGGACCATTAAAATTTTAGTTCTGTTGACATTTCACATTCATGTGTAGGTTATAGAGCTCAGCAATCATCATACTCGTTTTGGTGATGACCGTTGCGGATATGATAGAGATATTCTTCCTTCGCAGCAATTAATGTATGACCTTTCTGTAGGCATGGAAAATTTCGGGAATTTGGGTGCGTACACTTTCTATCGTATAATTATGCATGTGTGACCCGGCAATTGTTAGAAATAAATCCCATTGTGCTCTCTGTAGCTATTTGCCTCCATTTACAAGATGACGCAATGCAGGGTGTACATGGTGGCTATTCTGAATGAATATCCAACTGATTCAAGTTGTGTTTGTTGTTGTTAAGCTTGTAATGTCAGTGGGCATTGCTGTTGAGTTCTGTGTGCATGTAACACATGCTTTCTCGGTCAGTTTTCCTCTGTGTCGTATTTTACGTTGGTCTTAATTCACTAGGGAAAGGTTTGAGGAATTAGTATTTGCTTACCTTTCACCATATTCAAACAAATGGAATAAACTGAATAAAATCAAACTAAATGCTCTCTGCGTATTCTGCTATTTGTTTGATTTGGGCATTAGGGTCGGCTGATTTCTTTCCTAATGTTGGTTCTACTTCATCTTCTGGAGATGAAGAATTGGCCGACGATGGCGGTGCGAGATCCTTTGTGCCCAAACGGGCACAAACTCTCTGTGCCTTTATGTCGAGGGGATTTGGCGGTTAGATTGTGTGTTTTTGTTTTTTATATATTTTCAAGTGATCCAACGGCCGAAAATCCCTTATAAGGATTGTTAGGGATGCAAATCGGACATACTCGAGAGTAAATCAACTGAATTTGAGATTTTAATCGTTATCTCAAAGATTGTCATATGAATTAGTGGGTGCAAGCCATATTGAATAAAAGGGTATTATGGTCGCCAGATATTTCTCTAAAGATGAATAAGGTTTGAATCGAAGGGTTCGTTTTTTATCAACTTTTTTTCCACTTTGAGCAATATTATTTTGTTTGCCCGATTATCTTTCATTTTTAATTCCCCGAAACAATGTCCAGAAAGGTAAACAGTCAAAAAAAATTGAACACTTCATTAAGAGGCTTCTTCAAAGAAAAAGACTGCTCAATTCCAGGATTAAAGAAAAGGTGAGCAGGGTGGAGGGTTTTGCCCGATTATCTTTCATTGTTTAATACTCCACATATCAAGTTACTCGTTTAATTTGAAGAAGCCAAATATTCACAGAGGGAGGAATTTTATGAATTTGTTTTATACACACAAAAGAATTTTTAAGAACTTTTTTTTCACTCAAGGACTTGGACTAATCTTATAGAACTTCTTTGAATTGACCTGAAAGATTAGTATCGTACTTGAATATTTAGAGTTGTGCAAGAGCCCAAGTGCCCCCTGGCACCGCCTTGTCCGCCACAGCCTTTAGCCTTAGGTGACCACTGAAAGAAATTAATTTGAAGGTAGATCAAGCTGGAAAGAATAACACCAAAAGCAATTTCCTTGTGGACAAAGGTTGCTTAGGAATCAAGTCCCTGATAAAGCCTTAAAGGTGTTATACGTGGCATAAAATAGATGCAGCATAAGCAGTACTATAATATATGAAAAGGAAACTTGATCTTGCCTGAATAGATAGAGTGAGTAGAAAAGTTTTTTGCCATTTTTTCAAATTCAAAATAATAAAGAGGGAAAGAAGCAACATTGGGTGATCAAAAGAAATGGTGAATTCTTGAACACAAAGCTTCACCATCACCATCACCCACCTCTGTCACCCTTATCTTTTAAGCAAATACTCCTACCCAAACCACTATTCTCTCTCTCTCTCTCTCTCTCTCTCTCTCTCTCTCTCTCTCTCTTGTTAACTTCCTCATACAAGACCACAATCTCCGCAATCTTTGGTTGCTCATGAAAACCCTCTCTCTCTCTCTCTCTCTCTCTCTCTCTCAGTGTAGATTTCTCACTTAACTCCTCCCTTTCCAGATAACAATCAGATGGGATCCTTTCAAACACCAACGGGAATGCGGAGCTCCACATTGCTAGAAACATCATGTGGATATTTGCTTCAAGAATTGCAGGCAAGTTCTTCAACACTGTGTTTGATTTACCGAAAAGAAAAAGGAAAAAAAAAAAATACTGTGTTTGGTTCATTGGAATGAGCCTTTCTTGTTCATTCCCTCGGAATTAATGCTCATCTAACGATCGTGTCACTCAAAATTTGCATCGTCAAAATAACTAATGGAATCATCATCTTTAGTACTAGCATAATCAACATGACAAATGGAATTATCATTCACCAATTTAAGTGAATAGATGACAATTCTATTCCTTCCCTATGTCATTCCACTGAACCAAACACTAAGTGAATATCTACACAATTCATCCATAGTTGTTGCATAACCGACTCCGTTTTAACTGAAACAGATCATATGGGATGAAGTTGGTGAAGATCAGTTTGAAAGGGAAAGGGTTCTACTAGACCTGGAGAAAGAGTGTCTAGAGGTTTACCGGAGAAAAGTTGACAGTGCCAACATTTCAAGAGCTCGCCTTCATCAGGATTTGGCAGAATCAGAAGCCGAATTTACACACCTCCTTTTGTCGCTCGGTGAACGGTCACTCCCTGGACGGGTATGTAGTCTTATTTCAGAACCTATCAAAAAGGACAATATAATCTAAAGTTAATAAATTAAAAAGGAAAAATAAAAGGTGCAAGACTTCAGAACAATAATGTCAGGAATGAACTTTGTTCTATTTGAATGTTGAACAAGGAAAGAATTAGAAAATTTGGACAAAACTAGATAACACACCAGCAATAGGAAAGATAGATACAGAATCTTCAGAGCCTTGAACAACAGTGATCAAGCCATATCGATCACAACCTGTAAAAAATGTGAATATAGCTATGAAGTTCAGAAATTTTGTAAGAAAATAATAACTGGAGGCAGACTTCAAAGTGCCAATGTTGAAACTAAACGGGACTGTATGTGAGTCTCATATGATGGAGGACAGAATTGGAAATCTCACACAAGACAAGCTACAAAGTTGTAATAGGAACAAAACACAATTTGAATGATTAAGTATGAGGAAGAGTCAAAAAATATTTCTTACCTTTTTTTTCCCTGAGAAGGAGCCCATGGGTGTTGGTTATCGTCGATATTATTGATCCTAGCAAGATGCTGATTTCTGAATATTTTGTCCTTGACAGCCAGAGAAAATGACTGGAACATTGAAGGAGCAACTAGATTCAATTACCCCAGCTCTCCGAGAGATGCAATTTAGGAAAGAAGAGAGGGTAAAGCAATTCCAAGCTGTGCAAAACCAAATTCAGAGAATTTCTGCAGAAATAGCAGGTCAATCAGAATGCGATGGACAGCCATTCAAAATAACAGTAAATGAGAATGATCTTTCCCAGAAGAAACTTGAGGAGTATCAAACTGAGCTGCAGCGACTTCATAAAGAGAAGGTACTATAACAATACATTTAATTATCTGGTGAGGACATAAACATAATTTGCACGAAACTAATTTCCTCATGGACTTTTTGGTTTTTTTGTCTTTTCACTTGATGTCAAAGAATGACAGACTCCAAAGAGTGGGAAAATATACAAGCATAGTCCAGAATCTGACTGCTACATTGGGAATGGATTCCTCTACGATCATAACAAAAGTTCACCCAAGCTTAAATGAACTCTCTGGACTGTCAAAGAACATTAGTGACAGTATTTTAGCTAAGCTAAACAGCACTGTGGAGTCCCTTCAAGATGAAAAGCGCATGCGACTCGAGAAGGTAAAAGTTACCAGAAAATATATAATTAGCCTGTTGCTCAGTAAAATCATCAACTGAATGAATTCTGTTCTATGAAATTTATGTGCTTTTTGCAGCTCCACCATCTCGGTAAAGTGTTGACAAACTTGTGGAACCTAATGGACACACCTTATGAAGTCCGGCAATTGTTCTCCCACATCACTAGCTTATTGTCAGTTTCATCAGCTGACATTTCCACTCCTGGGCTCCTCACTCTTGATATAATCCAGCAGGTCAGTCCCTATGTAGTCTATTATTCTCCATATCATTAGCTTCATAATCAAATTTGACAAAATTTCAAATTCGTTCAAGGCTGAAGCTGAAGTCAAGAGGCTAGATCAATTGAAAGCAAGCAAGTTGAAAGAGCTTTTCCTTAAGAAACAATTTGAACTCGAGGAAATATGCCATGGCTCACACATGGAGATCCCTTCGCGGTCTGAGATGGATAATATAATAAACCTAATAAACTCTGGTGAGATTGTACAGATAATTTTTATCTTACATCATGTAACACTGTTTTCTCAGTTTTCTCAAGTCCAATAGTAGTTCGCAGACTGACTAATGCCTGCAAATAGGGGAGATTGAACATGCCCACCTCCTCATGAGCATGGATGACCAGATATCCAAAGCAAAAGATGAAGCTTGTAGCAGAAAGTTTATAATGGAGAAGGTGGAAAAATGGACGTCAGCACGTGAAGAGGAGAGATGGCTGGAAGAATATAGCAGGGTCAATTTCTTCTACCCATTGATCAACACATCTTTCATCCCATACATTTCATCCCATACATGTTGTCTAAATATTTACCAAGCCATTTATTTTTATCAGGACGAGAATCGATATTCAGTCAGTAGAGGTGCTCACAAGAATCTCAGGCGTGCAGAACGTGCCCGAATAATGGTTAATAAAATACCTGGTAGGTTCAAGAAAGTTTCATAAATCTTAATACCTCAACAGGACATAGTAACTTCCTTTCCATTCAATCAAGTCACGAACTCACCGGAAAGAAATATGTTTAGAGGAAGTATAAAGCAACAAAGAGAATGGGGAAATCGATCTATATTTAGTTATTTACCATAACTGGCAGATAGAACCACCTGTATCAGAGGCTCTAGGAGTTGAAAACATTCTCCTTGAAATGACAAAAGAAAAGATTTATTAGACAATCTATTAGCTCGTATGAAGTCCAATGTAGGGGTGCCACTTTTAGATCTAACTCTGAAATTCTATATCATAAGACGATTTAGTGATTAAAAGACCAGGAAAAAGTGAGTAATTCATGTAATGGTTTTACTGCAGCTTTGGTGGACTCTCTGATAGCCAAGACCAAAGACTGGGAAGGAGAAAGAAAAAAAGTTTTCTTATACGACGAGGTACAAAATTGAATTAATTATGAGTATGCGTGGTAGTTACTGTGCTAGTTGTGTTAACTCCTAAGCAGTGTGAAGTATCAATGAAAAGGGGCAAATTAAACCCTGTGTGATCATGTAAGACGGGCACACCACAAAGGGGTGACAAAGTCCAGATGTTTGAAATATCCTAGACCTTAGCAATTCCTCAAAAGTTCTAAGTAATTTACAGCAGGGATGACATGTCAATCTTAGAGAATTATAGAGGCATGTTATAGGTTAAGTGCAAAGTACAATCCAAATTATCTCTCTGAAGGTTCCTGTACCTTTAAAACATCAGAAACTGGTCCATTCTTCCCCACACCGCAGCCTAGGTGCATAACTAAAAGTCTGGTTTTGGTATTATTTGTTTCCTTATACCAGCTCCGACAACAGATGATAAAAAATACTTTCTCACCAACCGACTTCGCCAGAAATGCTAGTAGGGTGCTACGAAACTGATAATTTAGCATAGAACAAAGTGAAGCCTCAGACTACTCCCATAATTTTACAACTAATCAAAAGCATCAGATGAAGTTATATACCACTAAAACTTTTAGTCTCAAGTTAAAAGGAAATTACAATGTATTGGGAGAGGATACATAATGGTTTATGTAGAAAACACTGAAGTATGCGATTCAGAAGAAAGCGTGATTTTTTTTATTGTGTATCTTTTGAGTATGCCTTTCTGCTGTGGCAACAATTATCAAAATTATGCTTACAAGAGGGACTATGTGTGAAGGTACCTCTGCTGGCAATGTTGGAAGAGTACAATATGTTAAGGAATGAAAAGGAAAAAGAGAAGCAAAGACAAAGGGTGAGTGTCATTGCTTCAACAAAGACAAGAAGTTCCAATATAACTTAGAGAACAGAAAATGCACACACACTCACACACTCACACACCCCACTCCTTTGCAGGAGTTTATGCTATTATATGTTGTCCACAACATGAAAATGTTAAAACAGATACACAGCCCAGCTGAAAAAATTTCAATTTTACTTGTTCTCTAACAAGTAGGCCTTCTCTCACACAGGAAAAGAAGAAAGTTCACAGTCAAGTACTAGTTGAGCAAGACAATTTATTTGGGCCCAGGCCAAGCACCAGCAGTCGATGTCTTTCAAACGTGAGCTCAAATGGAGGTTTTGGCAATGCTACTCCTCTAAACAGAAGGATTTCTCTGGGTATACAGCAGCTAGGATCAAATAGCATCAACTCAGCAACACAAGGTATATCCTACATAAAAGAAGGAAAGAAAGCACACCGACAAAAGATATTTTTACAAACTGGCGTTGCTTCTCATTTTAGAGAAGATACAGCTTCAGTTGTCTCAACATATTCTGGCCCCTTTTCGCCTTGAATTTCAGGTAGTGTATACGAGGCCTGATTACGCTGAGAACTCAGGGACTAGAAGGAAGATCCCGCACTATCGTAACTTCGTTTCTTTTGCCAGTTCACAAAAATAGTAGTTTAATTATGTACATCTTGTTTTGAGTCGATAGCAGTCGCATCGTACAGGCAATGCTGAAGGTTTGGTCTGTATCGAAATCACTACTCTCATGTTTCGCATAGGCAGGAATAAGACTGCATAATGACCATCCAAATTATGTCTGTCAAGAAGGGGCCACCACCCACCTTGGACCTCAAGGGATTTGTGGTAGGATCTCCAGATAATAAGAATCTTTTGGTCTTGGTTCTAGTGCACAGTGTGTTATGCCTTAACATGTAATTTTACTCATAGCAGTATACACGGACATTTTTTCAGTCAAGAAGCATCAATTTTGTGATTGCAGGTGAGTAGAGCCCGTAGCCCAGTACATGCGTGCGGGTGCGTGCACTTGAACATCAATAGGGTTTCTCTAATTTAATAAAATCAAACTGAAGCAAAGAGAAAAGGAAAAAGGTTTCTGGTCTCAATTTTTTATACGTAAATGATAAAGCAAAAACACCTTGTACCGACAAGTAAAGATTTTATTTAACAGGAATATTGAAAAATATGGACAACTGCAAGAGGAAGGGAATGCATCCATCGTTTTAAAAACAAAATAGTATTAGTATAAGCAGTAAATGAAATCAAACTAACTGAGCTCAATACCCCTCCTTTCCACTACTAAAGCAAAGTATAACAAACGTAATCAAGCTAGCTAAAATACAATATATCATGACAGAAGAATAGCAACAGAAGATGAGCAAAACAGCACCAGCTAAACTCCTTAAATCTTAGGTTAATTCCATTTGAATACTCAGACTGAAATTACCCAAAGCACTAAATATCCTATTCCAGTTATCCAAATTCCATATTGAGCATGCAATTCAATAATTGAAGCAATATGCAATAAACTAAATAACATGAACACAAAGATGTATGTGAAAACTACTTAGGGTCAACACAACAGATGCATATAATCACGGCCTAATCTACTCAATTTCCATAAATCAAAACGTTCAACAGAAGATTATGAGTTAGGAATTTACCAACTATGCCCAAGTTACACCTAACTCCGCTTTTTAATTTAATACCCTATGCCCCTTCTTGATTCCATGGGCTCCTCGAGCAACACCACCTCGATCTCCGGTTCAAGCCGGCTCCGGAACCATCCGGCCAATGTCGATATGAAGGCAACAATGTATGGATTTTGAAAAATGAATGAAGGTTTTGAAAAGAATCAAACTAGAGCATATTCATGAGTATTAAAGTATGGAAAATTCTAACTTGTGCCCAATAAGGTTGAAAAAGTATATTGAAAAAAGTGAAAAATGTATAGGAATATGTGAAAGTGTATTGAAAAGTGTAAAAAGTACTCCGTATATTGGAGTGTGTATTTTTTTATTTGTTTGTTTGTGTGCTTAATGTGTCCCTATTGGGCACATATTAGCAAGACTCTTAAAGTATAGCTCCATATTGACAAAAGATGCTTGAATCTAATGGAATTGATTCATCCCAACACTCATATACCCGTCATAGAGCTAAGAGAGCACTCTGGGGGCGTGTTGTGGCGTTGGCTCAATTCAAGAGCACTTCGGGGGCGCTTATTGCAGCGCTGGCTCAATGCAAGAGCACTTTGCGGGCGCATGTGAGTGCTGGTCCACTACAAGTGCGCTTCGGGGGCGCAATACATATAGAAATAGTACAATAAAGAAGCGCTCTAGGAGTGCCCCCTCGCTCTGGGCTCGCTTTGGAGTGCCCCCGCACCACCATGGCGCTATGAGAGCACGTGCTTCTGGACAGTGGCGTAGCCAGAAAATTGGGCCAGTGAGGGCACAAATTCCTAAACACCCGTACTTTTGTTGTGAAAAAAAAAAAATCTTCTTAAAAAATCTAACATGTCTTAATTTTTATTTGAAATGAGTCTCGCTTGACTTACATTTCATGGATAGATTTGCCTCTTAGCCTATTTGGTTGTACCCCTTGGCTTCCAAGGGGGAGGTCTAGAGTTCGAGTCAGTGGATGTCTGGGGTTTCGTAAACACATTATGATTTCGAGGCAAAAAAATTCCGTGAATTGAGATTTATTTGTGAGTAATTAGTTATTCAGTGGCTCTGGGGCATCGCCACATGATGCTCTAAAATCCTTCTCCATCACCTTTTTTTATCGGCATTCATCACATATTCAGGTAATATTTAGTCTTGAGTCCCACGTTAATATGCGCGGGAAGATGACATTATAATACCAAGTAATGGTGCCACAAGAGCACTAATTAGTTTTTTTTTTATTAAAAAAAAGTGATGTACCTGTTTATATTTTTCTTACAATAAAGAAATTAAAAAAAACTCCTCCCAAAAACCAGTGTGGGTATGTGGCTCCGCCACTGCTTCGGGAAGGCTAATATACCTTGGGGAAAATTCAAGACTCTGTTTCTCTACAGAGGCATACTACACCACTCCAAACCTAAGTCAAAATACGTGCTTGAAACATTGACTAGACTCAAACCAAACCATGATGCATGCAAAAAAGAGTTTGTAAATGAGATGTATATACCTTCCTCCAACAAATCATGACTTGGACGGCTCCAATAACTTCTCAAATAATTGAATCAATGCGGAGTATCTAAAACCAATCAACTAGAAAACCACCCCAAAACGCAATTGAAACAAGAAAGAAATTACACTCCAATGGTTTGTCAGCATCCGGAAATTGCCAAGAAACCTAACACATACAAACGAACTTCCATCCGCACCTCAAAACTCATAGCGAATTGGGTGTATTTTTTACAAAAAAGAACAGTTCAGTCCAAATGGGTGTATTTTACCAAATGATTTTACATAGAGAATATATCATCCAAGTAATAATCGAAGGAAATCATCAAATGGGTACACTTTTAATGGATGGGCAACAAACGTAACAACACCTTGTAAATGAAATCCTCGATCAAGTAGTGTTCTCAATCGAGACAAACCAATAAACCACAAAAAACCGATAAAAAACTAACAATACAAATTTTTTTGAATAAAGACAAAAACCTAAATTAGTCTGTTTTTTTTAGCCAAAGCAGAGAGTCTTGTGTAAACATATTTTCATCCTCCAAAACAGTATTGGAAGCGTCTCGGGGCTGCCGACAGCCATTTTTCGGCTCCAGGCAATATTTTTCAACTTTTTCTCAAAAGACCCACAGAGATCGTGAACATATTTTCATTTTCCAAGACATTATTTGAAGTGTCCCAGGGCCCGCCAATAGCCATTTTTCGGCTCTGGGAGGGAATTTTCAACTTCTTCTCAAACGACTCACGGAGTCTTGTCAACTTTCTTGTTAAACACCAAAAAGTACCGGCAGCCATTTTTTTGGTTCCAAGTGGGATTTTTCAACTTTTTCTCAAAACAACCCGTAGAGTCTTATAAACACGTTTTTTTAGTCTCAAAACTGTACCAAAAGCATCTTAGGGCCTGCCGACAATCATTTTTCGACTCCGGGAAGATTTTTACAACTTTTTCCAACATGATTTCGGTAATCGTTCAAACCCACTTTCACCTTCAAAACCACTATTCTGGAAGTGTCACAGGGCCTCCCGTCAGCCCATTTTGGCCCTGGACACGGTTTTTCCCAAAATTTTCCATTTGAGTCTTTATAATCTCCCGTCCGCTATTTTCGGCCCCGAACATACTTTTCCAACTTTCCCCAATGGAGACCTCTGAGTCTTCCAAACATATTTTTATATTTAAAAATGCCTCGTTGGCATTTAAACTTCCCGTCTTATCATTTTTGCCTTGCGCACCCCTAGCAAGTTGGTTTTTCCAAAACATTCTGTTTCATATAAACTTCTCCAAACTTTCGCTCATAAATGTTTTCCCAGCAATCCGAACTACGTTTGACCTAATTCTCCCATCCCGAAGATACATAGGTAGCCTTGAGATGCCCTGCGACCGAGTTTGGTCGCTTTTTTCCCTTTTTTGTAAAAAGCTCTACTTAATAAAGTCGTTAGCGCTTGAGTCCTTGGACCTATTTTTCTCATCAGGTTTGGAAAGGTATGATTACATGTAGTTTTCAAAGAGGAGCGAGTACCGAAAGGTCAGTGTGGGGTGTTGTGTGAACACCTTCTCCACCCGTAACAATGAATTATGAAACTTTTTATTTTTTATTTTTTATACTTTGCAGACGACAAAAACTAAGTCAACTTTTCAAAAGTCTGGTCTTCGGACCCGCGGAATCCTTTTTCAAAATACTTGAATTGCCTTCGAATAATTCAAGGGGTGACTAGGCACACCTAATTTCTATGCCAGGTAGTGACTTTGAATTATTTTCTGAACATATCCCAGATCACAGTTGTGATACCGATTCTAAAAAATTACATCGCTTTTGAAACAACTTGGATCCCTCGACCTAGTTTTCCCACATCCTCCAAAAAGAGGAAACCCCTGCGGTCAAAATCCCAGATGTGACGTTGTTCACGCTTACTAAGTTTATGTGCCATGACTTACTCCTATGACTTGATGGTGTTTAGAACTATTGTTGTTTGTTATGTCTTTGCGGTGACTTCATAATCTTTGCTTGAAATATCGATGAGTTGTCTTCCAGGTTTTCGGATGTCATAAGGAAAGATTCACAGTGTTTCATAGGTAATCATGAGAATCTTCATGAAACTTTACTCATCTTACTAGGGCCGCCCAGGGTTTAAAAGGCTTGTTGCATTTCCTTAATGCATCCACGAGTAGGTGTTAGTGGCCTAGAATTTTTTGTTTGTTTGTTATATTGTATGGAAAAATATTGCATAAATAATCTTCAAGATTGATTACTGGTATGCTCGACAAAAGCACCAAAATTTGATCTCTATTTTATTGCACCAACAATATAATTTAGGAAGGAAGAATTCCTACTATCCAAAAGACTACTGACAATTTCCAAGTTTTGTTCTCCTCTTGTAAAGTGTGTGATTGTAGTGCGAGTTGAGAGGTGAAGTTGTTAGAGTGGTAGGAATTGAGAGAACCAGAGAGGGAGACATGGAGTTGACCGAACTCAGTATTGGGTGCTCGTTTGGAGAGTTCTTGTAATCTGAAACTTTCTCAATCGTGTGTTAAGTTTTTGTGTGTTGGTTTGTGATTGTATTGTTCGTGATTCCATGGGGCGCGCACAACATTTTTACCTTCTTTCTATGTAGACAAAATCGAACAACAATATTGGACTATGGCGATTAAAGAAAACCTTGAATCAATTTCACTTAGAAATGTACAAAATTGTTGTAGGAAAACCCTTACTATAGAAGCAAGAAAATGTAGAGAGAGTGCTTGACCGACCGGGTGAATATAAATTAAACGAAAGACGCGTCCCAAGCGTAGGACTCTCGACCGGTGTAGCACAATATCCGGAAGTACCGGAGTCAAACCATAGAGACGGACGGACGGTGTTTGACTCAAAAGTGTTGAATTCTAGTTAAAACTGGCTCTTAGGTAGCCACCCCTTGTTCAATGAGATTGATGTATCAACTAAATGGATGAAATAAATTAACTACGGATTTTAAAGAAGAGTACAGCCGTGGGAACTCCAGCGTCCGCGACTAGCCCTAACCAATGTCCACTCGGGTCACAATTCGCTAAAATAACCGATTTTAAAATAGGAAAAAGTTCCCTAACGAATGCACGCCACCTGTCTCCAGCTTCCGTGTGCAATCGAGAGGAAGGCTCCGGATTCCTTCGCCCCGTTTACAAGGACTCCAGCGATGCCCAGGATTTGTTCATTAGAAAAAAAAATTTCATATCCCTAAATTGCTCAAAAACGTAGTTATGTTGAACCCGAGGTGAACATCGATTAGTCTAGCCACAGGCGCCTTCACCCCGTGGCCGCACTCTAAGAATCTACTCACTCATGCTTTTATTTAACGCAACAAACATAAATTTACGGCTAAACATGGTTTCAACAACTGAAATAAAAATAAAACACGATACCACAAGTTTGCGGCCAGAGAACGGATTCGAAGAACAAGAGTTCAAAGCTGGGAAACCTGAAGAACTTTGATTAAACTTGAATCCGAAAATAATCCTGAAAACAACAGCCAAAGTTAAGAAAATAAAACGTAGATTATGAAGTGTGTAACCCTAATTTCGAGCGTTAAGAGGGTTTTTATATTAATCCCCTTAATTTACAATTAAAATCCTAAAACAAATCGGAATTCCTCGCACGAATACCCGAAACGCCACCGTTTCATAGCCGTCTTAAGCCCTTGGTAGCGCTACAGGTCTTTCGGTGTAGCGCTCCCGAACCAACTAAATCCGTTGGACCGGCTGACTTGACCGTTGACCCTTGTTTGCTCGGTAGCGCTACACCCATTTGGGTGTGGCGCTCGCCAAGGCTCTGTTCAGATTTTGAGCCCTGTTGTGCCACTTTTGAGCCCTCCGTCAAATCCTTTGTAGCGCTCACGACGGTATAAACCACTTTTCGAGAAATTACTTCACCACTTAGTCTCCACAGCCTCGCTCACTCTCACGTTCCGCCGCGACCTTTCCAAGTACCTCTCATCCGTGCCAAAATATCTCAATTTCCTGCAAATTAAGCACAAACACCAAATCCAACCACGTGCACGCATTAAATGGAAAATGAGGATTAACCGCACGTCTAACCCGCTAATTCTACCCTACTTAGGCGCTTAAATTCACTAATTTCGCGCGCCTATCAGAGAGAGAGAGAGAGAGATCGATTGAATGATTTTCCTTGTGTATATTACAATCACTGACTCAAGGTATTTATACCTGAGAGCAATAACAGAACATTACAACTGAAAGAACAATACAACTGAAAAATAACAGAAAAACTAACGGAAAATAAAGAAAGGCAACAAACTGTTAAAACTAACAGAAGTTCATTCTAAAGTCCTAATGTACTTGACTAACAGTCCCTCTCAAACTCAGGGGAATGGAATGAACACTGAGTTTGGAAGTAAGATCTTGAAACCGTGTAACAGAGAGAGGTTTAGTAAACAGGTTTGCAGTTTGGGCAGCAGTACTCACATGTTGAATAGAGATTTGTTTGACAACAACCTTCTCTCTAACAAAGTGATAGTCCACCTCAATATGCTTGGTACGGGCATGGAATATAGGATTAGAAGCCAAGGCAATGGCGAAGAGGTTGTCACAAAAGATAATAGGCACACCATCCAAATGAACATGCAGATCATGGAAAAGTTGTTGAAGCCACATCAACTAAGCAGTAGTATGGGCTAAAGACCCATACTCTGCTTTAGTACTTGATCTAGCAACAATGGGTTGTTTCTTGGCACTCCAAGAAACAAGATTGTCCCCCAGAAAAACACAGAAACCTGAGGTTGATCTTTTATCAATGTGATTCCTAGCCCAATCAGCATCACAGTAAGCAGTGAGAAACATTGAAGACTGAGTAAAATGAAGACCTTGCTGTAAAGAGCCCTTAACATAACGTAGAATCCTCTTAACAGCAGCAAAATTAGCATGAGTATGAGCATGCATGAATTGGCAAATAGAGTTTACAGCATGGGAAAGCTCTGGTTTAGTAAGGGTGAGGTACTGTAAGGAGCCCATAAGGGATCTATAAAGTTGCACATCTGGGAAATGAGTACTAGATTCAGTAGAAACAACAGGTTTAGTAGAAGATGGTGACAAACTGGGCTTGCAATCAGCCATTCCTGCTTTATTAAGAAGTTCAAGATCATACTTCTTTTGGGTAAGATATAAACCAGAGGAGTCTTTAAAAACCTCAATTCCTAGAAAGTAATGTAGGTTACCCAAGTCTTTAAGAGCAAACTTGCTTTCAATTGATCCAGAAAAGAGGAGATAAAGGCTGAATTATTTCCAGTCACAATTATGTCATCAACATAAATCAAGATCGACATAGGTTATATCTGAACCATCAGCCCTCACAAACAACGAAGTATCAGACAAGCTATTATGAAAACCAAGAGTAGTTAAGTGACTAGAAAACAAGGCATACCAGGCCCTTGGTGCCTGTTTGAGACCATATAGTGCTTTATGCAATTTGCATACATGATTAGGTCTAGAAGGATCCTTATACCCTGGTGGTTGAGTCATAAACACATCTTCCTCAATAAAACCATGAAGGAATGCATTAGAAACATCAAATTGCCTCAAACTCCAACCAAAATGGACTGCTAATGACAGAACTACCCTTAGGGTAGGCTGTTTAATCACAAGACTGAAAGTGTCTATGTAATCCATGCCTTGTGTTTGTTGATTTCCTCTAGCAACCAATCGAGCTTTAAACCTAGCAATGGACCCATCTGAGTGTCGTTTAAGCTTGAAAATCCAATGACACCCAATGACATTAGCTGTGGAAGGTGGTGGAACTAGAGACCAAGTATCTTGAGACAATAAAGCCTCATATTCAGTAGCCATAGCCTTCTGCCAAGAAGGATGTTTAATAGCTTCAGCAAAGGAAGTAGGTTCAGATAGATTTGCAGTAGACACACTATCAGGAGATGTAGTAAGAGATAAAGAAAAAGGAATGACAGGCTTAAATATGCCATGTTTGGACCTTGTCATCATAGAATGAGAAATAGAAGCAGAAACAGAAGTTGGCACAGAAGGAACAATAGAATCAGTATGAGAAATAGGATTAAATGTTAAAGAAGAAGAAGAATTAGAAATATCAATAGAAGAAGAAGAAGCATGCAAAGGAACATGAACAGTAGTGGAGAGAGGAACAGTAGGAATATGTAAAGGAACAGAATTTTCTGTGGCTAAACTAATGTCAAAATACAATGAAGCAGTGGAACAAGTCTTCATTATTTCTCAATCATTACACATATTTCTCTATAATCATTACCTTTATTTTTAATTATTATTATTATTTCTCTCTCTATTTCTCCAATCATTACCTCATATTTCTAATTTTTATCCCCATTTATTCCTATAATCATTACCCAAAACCAGCAAACCCAATAACCAAACCAAATCAAACAAGATTGTCGTCATTCCCATCATCTTCTTCCTTGTTTTCATCCCCAACACCTTCTTCCTTGTCTCAGTTTTAGCAATCTACTCCCTAACATATGCACACATCTTTCCCAAATGATCAGAGAGAGGGAATTCCGCTTGTGTCATGCTTCGAGTTTCATATGTCAAACAATCGGTTCCAAGCCCAAGTAAAACAAAAGGGTCTTGTGTTATATAGTGCGTAAAAAACTTCTTGAGATACTTGTGACATTAAATATGATTAGGAATATGTGAGGTTAATTTTTTGGATACATGGAACACGATTCTTTTGACATAACTCATTAATAGAGACAACAAACTCATTGGCTAACCCCGATTCATTGATACTTGAGGTTCGGATAGTTTTTACTAAACCCTGGAACTGATGGAAGGACTGAGTTTTTTTTTTTTTTTTTTTTTTAATTGGGTGGTCCGGGTCAAATTGCGTGCAGCTCGACTAATCACAGGGTCTATGTACGCTTTGCCACACACATAGACTGGGCAAAGCCAATATCCCATGAGAACCATGAGATCTTGTGTAGGTGGTTCTAAGAAGTTAAGAAGAGTTGAACCCAAGACCTCCTCTTCCTTAAGAGGAGATGGAAGGACTGAGTTCCAATGCAGCTTTATTTCTTTCTAGTCGCCCTCCAGTGATTGGATCCAAAAAAATGATCGGATCTTTCTGTGGGCATGTAAAATTTCTAGCCTATCACAAATCGCCATGTGTTGCTAGGGCACGCAAATTGGCCAATTAAATGTTGCCAAGTGTCACAAGTCAAAGTTTCACGGACGAGCCAATTAAATGCTACCAAGTGTCCCTAAGTCCAAACACCAAGCACGACAAATGGCCAATCAAATGTTGCCACGTGTTTACAAGTCAAAAGTCAGAGATATATGAAAGGATCAATTAAATGGCGCCACATGTCAAAATGACACAGTAATTTATTTATCAAGTTTGGCCAATTAAATTATGCCACTTAATATTTATCTCATTATGTATAATTATCTTTCCCAAAATAAATAAAAGAAAGATATTTATTCTATTTTAATTATTTTCCTTTAAATCAAATAAGGAAAATAATTAGAGAGAAAGATATGGAAAGAATTGCAGTCTTGCCATAACTCTTCATCTTCCATCCCTATAAATAAAGGTGTCCTCTCTCATATTTTAGACACATCCAAGCTTCCATCAGCAAGCAGAGCTCTGAAGATTCAAGCATCCAAAAGCTCTTCAGAACTCTTCAAGTCTACATCAAGCAAGGAGGTTCTTCAAATCAAAGCCTAAAAGCTCTGAAAAACATTCAAGCTAGATCATCAATCTTTTCCACAAATCACGGAGAAGATTCTATCTTTTGATTTGAGATCGAGCTTCAAGCCCTCGTTTCAACATTTGAAGAGAAGAATCAGAGGATTATTTTCTTTCATCAAAAATTCATCAGAGATTGTAAACCCCTAAATTTTCATATATCAATAAAATTGATTTTGGTCAGCATTTTTCTGTCTTTTTCACAGGCTCAAAATTTGTGTGATACACTTTCATTTTGTAGATCTCGTCAAAAAGTATATGTACGCAAAATGTCAGTTAGATCAAACTCTGCTAGATGCATGAATGAATTAAACTGAAGGGGACATGAGGGAAATAAAATTGGATGGGAACTCACTCCATAATGGAACCCATCATATTTTTCTCTCTTTTATTTTATTTTTCTGTTTTCCTCTCCTAAATAATCTTTCTTTTCCTTCTCTCTGTAGGAAAACAATACGGAAAGACCTCTAATCGAATAAAATTTCTAGAAACTAACAACAAAAACACGAGATAGCAGAAACTGTAACGAATTGAAAAGAACAAACCAAGGCCTGTGTTTGACACAGTCTCCTAAAGGCAAATTCGTCTCCTCACCACAGGTGTTTAAGAATGTGATTGATGTTCGCCCCCAGGATTCAACGGCTTTGTAATGATCAATCGGTAACACCAGCCGGATTGCTCTGTCGAATGAACTATGTTTGAACTCTCTCTCTAAAAAACTGAATGAATAACTATGGAATGTAAAGCTGATTTTCGGTGTATTAAACTAGAGGTAAGAACTGCCTTTATATAAGAGTAGAGAGGAGCCTCTCTAAATCATGGTAATTAAAGCAATAGTAATTTTGGCCTTTGAATATGGAAAACTGATATTGCAATCAGTGCAATATTCATGTCAAAAAACGAACTCTGTCATAAGGCAGATATTAATCCCATGGGTATTTAATCCAGGTTGATACCCAATATTCAATCAGCCGATTTCATAACTGAAATCATAGTTAGTGCAATCGTAAAGGGTCGGGTTAGTTCCATGCCCACATAGTGTATGCGCTCCCCTCCCTCAAAAAATTTGGGTGCCCCAAAGGGTCCAACCCTCAGGTCAATTTTTGGGCCAATATACTCACCGAAGGTTCCGGATTAGTCTGGTTTAGTACTAAACCAAGAACCAAACCACTATTTTGTACTAAACCAAGCACCAAACTACTATTTACAGACTATGAATTTGGAGAATCAAACCAACAAAATTCATAGAATCAAACCAATCCAAAACCATTAAAATACAATTCGGCTTCAATTTTGAACCACGGTTCGCTTGAAATTGAGATACCATTTTTATATACTATTTAAAGTACTCAAAATTTCATAGATAAAATATATAAAAAATTGTTATAGGGTCCATTATAGCTTTTTATAACCCCTCTAGTCCACCTAATGTTTTCATAATACCTCTAGTCCAGCAAATCACTTTTGGAATGCTGTTAGGTCCATTCTATTTTTTTAATTGGACAAAATTACCCTCTGGTTTGGTTTAATCCTTTTGGGAGGTTTAAGCCTAATAACGTATATAAACGTTTGTCTGATTCATCGAGGGAGACATCGCGCGTGCGCGCGCGAGAGAGAGAGAGAGAGCGAGAGAGTTCGATCGATCTTGGTGAGATATCTCGTGATAGATTGCAGATTGCTGGAATAGAAGAGGTACGATCTCTGTTTTTGTTGAGCTCTTTTCGATTTTGTTGTTTGGCAGTCGAATTCTTTGTTTGCGAACAGAATTGGTATCCGTTTGTATTTGATTTCTATCGGTTTTTGGTTTGAGTTTGTGCTGTAAGGTGTAGTCTGTGGTTTAGGTTTTGGTTTTTGAGTTTTTAGGTTTGTTTGATTTGATTTATATTGAGTTGCTTGGATGAGCTTTGTATGGATTTGAACACCGAATCTCTCTAATTTAAGAGGAAAGCTGTTTTAATACTGAGGATTAAGCACATTTTTGTTGTTTTAATACTGAGGATTAAGCACATTTTTGTGAATGTTCGTTATTGAAACATGTATCTAATTAAGCACATTTTGCTGTATGTAAAGACTGATAATCATGTTTTTGCACTTTTTGTGTGTTGTCTATGTTCATAGCTGAGCAAATTTGTTTTGCTGTACTGTAAGGTGTTTGCCGTGTTTTTTGTTCTTTGAAATTTGTTTAGATGTGGCTATCACATATGTTCTCGTCTATGAAATTTGTTTTGATTGAATTTGTTTTGCTATGAATCAGCACATCTTGCATTGTTTTTGTTCTTTGAAATATGTTTAGATGTGGCTATCTAATGTCATGTAGTTTTTGGTATAGTTGTGCCTGTTCTGCAAATAGATGTGTGTATGTAAATATCGTAGATGATCACCTCTATGCTTTGCTGTGATATGGAATGTTCTCAGTTGTTGTTAAGAATCTGTTTCCATGTATGAGTAGGCAAGTTATGTAAGCATTGACAGTTAGGCACATCTGGCAGTGTTTTTTGATTAGATAACAACATGTGTTCTATTGTGTTTTTGCAGGTTTGTGATGGATTCAATGAAAATTTTGATTTGTAGGTATGGTTTGGAGGTTCTTGTTGTTAGGTTGGTTGGTGGCATTAAGTTGTTTGATGTTTTTAGAAAGATTTGTGATAGGTGGGACACTTTATGCATTGGTAGATTCTCATTGTCGTATGTTTTGGAATGTTGTAATTGCAAACTTGTCGATGAAGAAGATTTTGATAATATGCTTTACTTGTGCCCTGATTCTAATAGAATATACGGTACAGTTGAGGAGGTAAGGCCTTCTATTGCATTAAGTGGTGGTAGTACTATGGCTGTCACTGTTGGAGCTACTGGTGTTTTAGAAGATATGGATATGGAAGAGCCTCTGGAGGAGTTTTGTCGCCATAGCGAGACTAGGTATTTGACATCTAGTTGGGCGAATTTGATACATAGTGTTGGTCAAGTTTTTCGAGGCGGTGTGATAGATTTCAGGCAAATGTTGCAGCGATATGCCATTGAGAATGGGTTTATGTATGATCTTGTGAAGAATGACAAGTATAGGGTCACCGCAAAGTGTAAGTTTGGAAAGTGTGAATGGCGTGTGCATGCCATCTTGGATCGTTCAAGCGGAGAGTTCGTGATTAAGGATCTGCTCAATGAGCATTGTTGTGGTCCGACGTATAGAAGAAATAAACACAAGCGGGTGACCTCTAGTTTGGTTGCTAGTGAGATTGCGAGCATGGTGAATCAGAACAACAACACATCTCCGATGCATATTTTGGAGTTCTTTGTTGACAAGTATGGGTTGGATCTGCCATACTACCATGCTTGGTTAGGAGTGGAGAAGGCTTGGGGGAAGGTATTTGGGGACTATGAGAGTTCGTTTGACAAGCTGAGGTGGTATGTTGAAGCTGCGAAAATTGCAAATCCTGGCAGTGTATTGAAGCTCGAGGTTGATGCTGAAACGAAGGAATTCTCGAGGGTGTTCGTGGCGTTCAATGCCTGTATTAGTGGCTTTAATAATTGTCGACCGTTCCTCTGTCTCGATGGTGCACATCTGAAAGGGAGATTCAAAGGGACACTTCTTGCTGCAACCGGAAAGGATGCAGATCAAGGTAATAGATGTGGTTATTTTTTTGTTAATTGCCTATATGTTGACTAATAAAAGGTAATAGATGTGGTTATATTTTTTTGATACATGTGGATATCTAATTGGAGTTAGTGTTTGGGAATAGCTGTGCCTGTTTTTGAAAATAGATGGGCATCTAAAGTCAGTTTTTGGTCTCTATAATTTTGTGGAATATGTGTGCCTGTTTTGAAAATAGATGTGGGCATCTAATTCTCCGTAGATGATTACATCTATGCTTTGTTGGGATATGGAGTGTACTGAATTGTTGTTAGTTTGGTTTCTTTTTTGCTGCAGGTTTATTCCCGTTAGCTTTTGCGGTTGTGGGTGCTGAAAATGATGATAATTGGTTGTGGTTTCTGGAAATTTTGAAGTCTATTTTGTCTCCCCGTCCTATTACATTTATTAGCGATCGAAATCATGGTCTTGTGAGCAACATTCCCACTGTGTTTCCTCATTGTCATCATGCGTATTGCTTGTATCATCTACAGTTCAACTTGAGAGATCATTTTCCGGGTCATTTTCGAAAGAGATTTCGTAACAAGTTGGTAAAGTTGTTTAATAAGATTGCTTATGCTCCATCGGTGGCTTCTTACAATGTTTGCGTGACTAAGTTTTGTGATCATGGGGGAGCAAAGGCGAAGACTTTTCTTGCAAGTGTTCCAAAAGAACACTGGACCAATGTGTACTTTAAGGGGAAGCGATACGGGGAAATGAGTTCGAGTGCAATTGAATCATTCAATAATTGGGTCCTTGAGGCACGACGTATGCCGGTTATGAACTTGGTTGATTGTTTGAGATCTAAGATTATGGTTCAGATGTCAAAGAGAAGAGAAGATTCTGCTACGTGGATTTCTGAGATTGGTCCTGTGATGGATGCAAAGTTGAAGAAGAGGATTGAGAAAGGGAGGGCATGGAGGGTGCAAAAGTCTTCAACTGGTGTGTATGAGGTGAATTCCATGCCAGCTGTTGTTGTGGATCTTGAGGAAGGCACTTGTTCCTGTGGATCTTGGCAATACAATGGTTTTGTTTGTGCTCACGTAGCAACAGTTTTAGCGAAGACGTGCGGTGAGGAGGAATCTATGGCTGACTACATTGATCCATTTTACCATGTTGTTGCTTACCAGCAAACTTATGGAGACAAAATTCATCCAGTTCTTGCTATGGATATTCCTGACTTCACTCAAGGAACTTCTCGTGAAATCAAACCACCGAGAAATAGGAGGCCTCCGGGAAGACCATGTTTAAAGAGAATTAGGTCAAGGGGTGAAGAGTGTACGGCGAGGCCACGGAAGTGCTCAAGGTGTCATCAACTTTGCAACCACAACCGCAGGACCTGCACAGAGGCTAGCAAGGATTGATGTTCTTCGAATATCATATTCATTTCATTTTGTTTTTCTGTCCAGATTTTTTAGACTGTCATTTGTTGTTCTTTTGTTTGGTTCTCATATGTTTTAGATATTCATATGTGATTCTTTTATTGTCATTCAGAGTACATATTTTTTGGTGATTGGTATAAAATTCAGCCCAGATCAAGGGGTGAAGAGTACACTGCATTTTTTGTGGTTCTTTTGTTGTGAACATACAGAGATTTTTTCATAGATGTGGTTGTCTATTGCTGCAATTGGTATAAAACATAGTCAGGATTTTTTAGATATGAACATTTGTTTCTTTTGTTGTTAATTTTACAGTCCGTATTTTGTTGGATGTGGTTGTTTGCTGCTGTGATTGGTATTAAAGGGAGGCCAGATTTGTGTTGTTTTATAGAACAGAGCCCAGATTTGTTTTAGATATCCACATCTTGTTTTTGTGATATTTCTTAATTACCAGGTTCTGTTAGATTTTTCTTCAGTGAGTGTTTGAGGAAGGCATTGTGTGTTCACCTGAATTCACATTCGACACAGAATGCAGGGTTATTGCAACGAGCTGATGAATTTGTGCAGTTTTTGGTTGGTTTATTCTGTTGATGTTATGAATGTTATAAGCAAGCAAACATTTGATTTTGCAGAAACTGTTTGACAAGATGCATGTGCATTTTTTATTGCTGTGATTGGTATTAAAGAGAGTCCAGATTTATTTTAAATATCTAGATTTGTTTGACAAGATGCAGAGCCCAGATTTGTTTTAGATATCCACATCTTTTTTTTGTGATATTTGTAAAATACCAGATTCTATTGGTTTTTTCTTCAGTGAGTGTTTTTGAGGAAGGCGTTGTATGTTTACCTAGATTTATATTCAACATAGTATGGAAACAAAAACGTGGTAGCAACAGAAAAATGTAATTGAAGGACAAAAATTAAAGGACAAGATGAACACAGTATGTTATTAAATGTAGTAGCAACACAAAAATGTAGTTGAAAGACAGAAATTTCCAACACAGAAATTTGTTTCCATTCATTTTATGTGAGAAATTTCCAACACAGAAATTTGTTTCCATTCATTTTACATTTCAAAATTCCCAGGAACAACACTTTTCATTTCGGGCTTCCAAAACAGCAAAAGAAGCCCCAACCTAACTTAAACAAAACATGTGTTAAATTGGCTTTTTTCTTCGTCTACCTTTTTTTTTTTTTTTTTTGTCGGTTTGCAGATGTCCCCCTCTTTTTCCTTTTATTTTTTTTTTTTTGGGGGGGGGGGGGGGGGGGGGGGGGGGTCTGCAGACCCCCGTTTTTAATTAAAAAAAGAAAATAAAAACCCTTGTTGATGGTTGACATGGTGGTAAACCCCTAGTTGTGGGGTTGTGGAGATGCTGGTGCAGTTTCCTCCTCTGGCTTCTCTTCATTTTCTTCCTCCTCCTCTTCATCACTCTCCATTTCCTCATCTGCCTCTTCATCTTCCTCCTCCATCTCGTCTTCCTCCTCCATCTCTTCTTCCTCTTCTGCCTCTATTTCTTCCATATCCTGATCTTCCAGGAACTGTCCATAGTGTTCATCCTGGGAGACTTGGATTTTGGTCTTCATTTCTTCTATATATTACTGCTGCTGAATAGCTACGACAAGCAAGGCATCGTTCTCTGTATTTGTGGCCATGGAGATGATCGCGTCATTGCTCAACTTTATCTCCTTCAAGTCGTTCTTTATGCTGTTGAGAGGGACGTTTGGTTGAGACATTGTTCGGGGTTTTCGGAAGAATTTAGGAGGGTTTGTGAGAGGAGAGAGGATGGAGGGCAGAAGGGATGAGGAGTGGAGTGTAATGGTGGGTTACGTCACTTTTTTATAGGGTTGTAGGATGGGTGGTGAAGAGGTTTCTAGAAATGAGTGCATCGTTTGTTTTTTTTTTTTTTTTTGGGGGGGGGGGGGTGAATGTGCTCTTCTCTATAAGTGAACGACACTGGTAACTGGTGCATCCATTGAATAGGATCACCTCGTTCTTATCCCATTTTATTATTTTTTTCATCTTTTATTTCTTTTGATGTTCTCCAAAAAATCATAAAAGTAGGAGAATAGTTCTAGAAGATAACCACATCTGAGGAAAATGGTTAATTTATCCGGATAACTACATTTATTGCAAAAATTGGTTTTATATTTTTATATTTTTAATTTTTTTTCTTTTGATGAACCAAAAAAATTTCAAAGAGTCTATTTTTTTTCCAGATAACCACATCTATTGCAAAAATTGCTTCTCGAAGTGATGAGTCATTTTCTGTTATGTCTCATTTTTAACAATGAACATGAAAATGGAAAATATGAACCAAAGTCAAATGGGAAATATGGCGAAACACAAATGAAAAATCATTTTTCTTTTGAAAGCAAATCAAATGGTGTTTGA
Organism: Vaccinium darrowii; assembly: GCA_020921065.1. Taxonomy (NCBI): domain Eukaryota; kingdom Viridiplantae; phylum Streptophyta; class Magnoliopsida; order Ericales; family Ericaceae; genus Vaccinium; species Vaccinium darrowii. The sequence continues at coordinate 27,030,894 of CM037153.1, read as the reverse complement.
AGTACTGTTCCACAGTACCAAAAAAAAGAAACTGGGTTTGGTTAATTATGAAGGTCATTCCTCCGAAAAAAATTTGGATGGGTACCATGTGGTATCTGACGTGGTACCTGTAACGCTCTATCACAGTCGTCCATCTTAATTAAAAAACAGGTGTTTGTATTTTGCTTATACAACAAAGCTCAAAAACATATCAAACATCTACTGGAAAAACAGCAATTTAAAGACATCTACTGAAAAACTGGTATTTGATAGCCACATCTATTTCCAAAAATGTTATTAAACATTCACATATAGTTCAAAAACATTGATTAGATGGCCACATCTTTTTGGTAAACTTGGATTAGTAACCAAGTTTACCAAAAAGAAACTGGGTTTGGTTAATTATGAAGGTCATTCCTCCGAAAAGAATTTGGATGGGTACCATGTGGTATCTGACGTGGTACCTGTAATGCTCTATCACAGTCGTCCATCTTAATAAAAAAACAGGTGTTTGTATTTTGCTTATACAACAAAGCTAAAAAACATATCAAACATCTACTGGAAAAACAGCAATTTAAAGACATCTACTGAAAAACTGGTATTTGATAACCACATCTATTTCCAAAAATGTGATTAAACATTCACATATAGTTCAAAAACATCCATTAGATGGCCACATCTTTTTGGTAAACTTGGATTAGTAGCCATATCTATACAAAAAATGGCATTAGATATCCACATCTATTTCAGAACCAGTCTGTACATAGTCACATGTCATTTCATTGCATAGGCCATATCTATTCTCCTAAGCATATTACTTCTCCAGTACTCTTCTTCGTAGCATTTTCTTTTTCCTGCCCTTGTTTCAATAGCAATAATGATTGCCAATCTTCAAGTTTCCAAGACCTGTCGGCATCATTGAGAAATTTGGATACCAGATGAACTCTGAATTCCTCAACACTGTTCTGTTCTATTGAACTGGGGATTTCTTGTTGAGATTCCAACAGAGAAATTATGTAACAGACAAGTATCCCGCAATCAACCCTGCGTATTTTTGAAGAAAGTTGTTAAATGTTAACAGAAAGTCATGTATTGAGTTTTGTTGCATTGCATAGCACAATTACGGAAATCAATTGAACACAAAGACAATGAAAGCTTACGATGTTGGCATTTGTTGAGGGGCATTCTTAACCCATATGATTGGAGCATCAAATTTGCGTGCTTCAAAGACAATCGGTGAAGATGATAGCCGGAATTTTGGCCTTGCATTGAAGTTGGTCTTTATGAAACCTTCCACATATGTTTTCTGTATTTAGAGAGCAAATGTTAATCTTATTGCCAATATTAGCATATGGGTTGTCAGATATTTTTGGACTAAATGTGTGTTTTTTTTGTACCACTTGTGTTGCGTCTAGGAGGTATGCACTGTTCTTCCTGGACAAAGAATTGTAGTGCTTCCATATCTGCTCTTCCATGTCATACAACAAAAGAGTCCAATGGTATGGTGTAACCGCTTTTGTTACTTTCCTGTTCCCAGTGGAATTCATAGGGAACACAAGGTAGTGATAGTAACCGGTTCCATGCTCCAGAATATTGTCATAGACCTTTTGAAGCTTCTGATCGATGAGACAGTGTCTGACACTCTCATGGTTCGAGGTGGTGATTAAAGTCTGCATGTTCGAAGAAGGAGAATGAGAATTTAAACATCTATTGCAAAAATTTATCCAAGATCAGAAGCAAAAAAACCATTTCAATTTGCAAGAAGTAAAACAACAATTTTGAAGCCATCTACTGAAAAAACTGGCATTTGATAGCCACATCTATTCCTAAAAATGTGATTACACAGCCATATATATTCCAATAACTACCATTAGATAGCAACATTTATCTTAGGAAAGTAGTATTACATAGCCACATCTATTCTTACCCAGCATATGCATGTGAAATAGGCATTATTTTGTACCAAAAAAAGAAATAGGCATTATTTCCATTATTTGCTTGTCGTGCTTCCTGCTGCCTCTCCAGCATATTGGCAAATCCATCGATTACCTGTGTAGCATCATCTTTACGTTATATTATCAAAGTAAATGCAAAAAAATTTCTCTGTAACAGAATAACATAGATTCTTTTACCGCATTTGCGGTGTCTCCTTCTTCCAGAAGCCGGATTATGTCTTGTAGTGCAACGGTTTCTTGTGATTCTAAGTTTGTCCAAACAACAATACTGTGTTTTAACAATAGGGCAAAGCATTATTTTATAAAAATGAAACGATATTTTTTATAAAAAAAAATCTGTTTCATGTATGAGTACTTACGCATCATCTTGTCTCTCGCAATCACATATTTGATCCAAAAGATTCCTATCTTCTTTTGGGAGCATGTGATATAATCTTGATTTTTGAGGCATCCATTTTTGTTTTTCTTGCTTGTCCTTCTTCTGTCTCTCCGCATCCTTCTTGTTCTTCTTCTTATCATCCTCAACATTCTTCTTCTTCTTCTCATCCTTGGTGTAGATGTAATCCTGTATCCTCTTTCCCGATCTTGTCTCTCTCTGCGTGACTCTCTTTACCAGCGATGAGGGGTCAATTTCTACCTTTTGACGGTGTGGCTTCTTTTTCTGGGTTTCTTCAACTACTATTCCCTTGCAAGCAGCAGTTATTGTCCGTTCCAGATCTTCATCTGTAACCATTTCATGGTCGCTCTGTTTGGGTTCTGTACTGTCATTATTTTCTTCTTGTTTCTTATCACACGGGCCCATGATCTCATCCCTGTGTTCTTCATCCTTCTCTTGTTCAAATATAGCTTCATTCTCAAATTCTGCTTCCCTCTCATCATTGCATTCTTCATTGCTCTCGAGTCCAATGGTACACTGATTCTGTGATTCTGGTTCGTTGTCTTCATTGCTCTCGTGTCCAATGGTACCCTGACTCTGCGATTCTGGTTCCTTGTTTTTTTCATTTTGATTTTGCTGCCATCAGAAAATCATAAAAGTAAAATAACCACATCTATTCAAATTGTTCAAAAACAAATATACATCCAATTCAAACAATCTATTTTATCTTAACATGAGCACATCATCTAGTGAAACATGGAGAAATAACACAAAGTGTTAAAGTACCTCAAGTTCTTGGCTTAGTTTGTGAGCCTCAATGTCATCAATGGTGTCCAAGGCATCATCTAGTTTTTCCTTCACTACGTCATTCTCTACCATGATGCTCCCAACTTCCACTTCCCAGTTGATGTTCTGTTTCCTCAACCGCTCTTTTTCCTCACTTGCAATGTCATTTTCTAACACCATTTTGGCAACATCCATTTCCAAGCTGATGTTCCGTTTCATCATTATGTGCTTCTCAAGTTGTTCAGCTTTACATACAAATCCATAGTCAGCAAGCTTCTGTTGATAGAACTCAATTGTTTCATTCTTTCTGTGGCTCTGTTCCCTCAACCACTTGTTTTCTCTTCTGAGCATTTCTACTTCTTTTAGGAGATCTGAGTTTGAGTCTTGAGGCTGCCTCTCCTCATTTGCTTTTTGCTGCTCCCCTAGATCAGCTATTTGCAACATCTCCCTCTCTATTGGAGTTGGCTCCAACACAGTGTCTAACACCTTTTATTGGAAACAGAAAGCAATTACTTCATAGTTATTCATACATTGCGGTGATCTTGAAAGAAAAATTAAGATTATTGTACTTACCTCATCCAATTCAAGAGACTGCAATGTGGTAATTTTCAAAGACTCATTTAGGTCAGTTAGTTTCCAACGCCTGAATCTCGGGAATGCTGTTGCTTCTCCGTTGTTTGCTAGCTGTGTGTGCTCACACAGCCAATACTGTTTTGAAGGAGAAATAAAAGTTATTGTACATTGATATAGATAATCACACCATAAATACAAGGTATGGTGAAGAGATCTTTACCAAAAGTCCCACGGTGCATCCCTGAACATTGTTTGGAGTCTTGGTCTCAAGATCTTTGATTTGTTCATTGGTAATTAACTTTGACCATGCATAGGATTTGCTCTTTTCCAAGTCACAAACATATTCAAGATAAGACCACGATATCCTAGAACTTGTGTTTGGGCAGAAGACGGTAGCTAACACAAAGAGAGTTAGAACACGTGCTACATCCTTTGCATCTTCATCGGTGTTCTTTTTCACAACTCGTTCAAAGTACGATTTTAGGCTTTTGATGCTTATTATCCTCTGACCCTTTGTATCGACTTCCATAATTTGATCGGCAAATCTTGTTTTTGGTTTTGTTGGATGGATGGACAATGTAATTGGAGTAGTTCCAGAGCAGATTCCAAATATTAGTGCCAAATCGTTTTCTTTCAACCAAATAGATTTAGCCCCTAGTTTGAACTCCCCTCCAGTGCCTTTTTGGTATTGTTGAATCAAATGCAAGATGTCAAGATCATTTTTCCTCACATAAGTCTCATAAGGCTCTTTGACAGCATTGTCTTCATTGTCGCTTTCATCGTCATCTTCATCAAGGTCATCAATTATACCCAACAGTAGATAACCAAAGGGTGATTTATGGATCTCTTTCTTCTGTTTTGCTGTGATTGTTGTATTGTTGAGGAGCTTAACCACAGGAACAAGATTGGACCTGCACAAGATTACCACATCTAAGCCAAAAACAGGTATTACCTAGGGACATTTATTGAAAATACATGCTCTGCATAGCCACATCTACTCCATAATCAGTCCTTCCTTGGCCATTACAAGTATTTGAAAAACTTAAAAGATGATTTAGATGGCAACATCTATTTTTAAACATGGTATTCAAAAAACAAACAGGCATTATATAGGCACATCTATTCCAAAGAGAAAAATGACATCTATTCTAGAAATTCATATACTCTTGTAGTTTGCGAAAAACCATTGTTACCTGTACTGCAAATAACCAACATCTGGTTTTTGCTCTTTTTTTGGCTTCTTTGATATCTGAACCTCTGGCTCTTTCTTTTGCTTCTTTGTGGTTGCTCCCTTCTGCTCTGTCTTTGGCTTCTTTGCATTTTCTTTTTCAAGAGAAGCACTAGGCTTCCTCTTTTTTGCTGTTGTTTTTGGAGGTGGCCTTTTGGGTTTTGTGGAAGCAGTAGGCTTTGATCTGATTTTTCTAGAAGCAGGAGCTTTTCGCTTCTTTTTAATAATACCAGAAGCAGGTTTTGGACTAGACCTGGACAATAGACATTCAAGACAGGTGTGTGAAAAAACAAAGCCCAAAAACTAATTGAACATCTAATGAAAAAACAAAAGTTTATAGACATGTGCTGAAAATCCTGGTATTTGATAGCCACATCTATTCCGTAAAATGTGATTAAACAATCAAATATAGTTCAACAACATCCATAAGATGGGCACATCTATGTTACAGAAATTTTTAGTTGGCCATACCTCTGTTTTGAACGGGCATTTTTTTTGGGTTTTGATTGCAACTTTTGCTTTGCTTCTTCTTTCTCTTCTTGTTGCTCATGCTCTTCCTCTTCTTCTTCATCATCTTCTTCTTCTTCTTCATCATCTTCTTCTTCTTTATCATCTTCTTCTTCTTCATCTTGTTCATCTTCTCCTTGTTCTTCATCTTCTTCTTCTTTTTCATCATCTCCTTCTTCTTCCTCTTCCTCTTCTTTTTCTTCCTCTTCTTCTTCTTCTTCTTCTTCTTCTGTTTTTTTATACACTTGTTGTATTTGTTTCTGTAATTCTTTTTTGCTAAGCTTGTGCTTCTGCTTTGGATGGGTAAATGAGCTCTGTGGTTGAACTGGAATTCCTACCTTCTTTTTGTTCTCCTTTTGTGACTTTTGGGATCTTTTTGTATGGGTGATTGTGTACTTTGGAATCTATTTGTATAGGTGAAACTTTAATGGCAGATCTTGTTCTCCTCTTTGAAGATTCTTCTTTTTTTGGCCAAACCCTTTTTGCTGTTTTCTTTTTCCCCATTGCTGTTGAAAGTTGAAACAAGGAAAAGTCATGATGACTACTGTCCACATATTAACATAATTAAGGGACAAACAGATTGACACTATTAACAATTAGCAGATATCCACATATTGACAACCACAATTAGTAGATATCCACATCTACTACACAAGATAACCACATCTTATCAAAATAATAACGATTAGGAGATATGTATTTGACACCGTATAACCACATTTTTTTTGGTTTTTTATGAGTGTAAAGAGTACTATTTGACAGCACATAACAATATTTTATCAAAATGATAAGAATTAGCACATAACCACATGTTTTGTAGTGCTATTAAACACATATAAACACTTTCTATGAAAAATGTTAACGGTTAGCAGATGTGCACATCTTGTAGTATATAACCAAAAACGTGGCAGCAGAAGGAAAAATTGGCAAAATTAACACAAAAACGTAATTAAATGGCAAGCAGGTTGATCCCAGTAACCACTAGCAGATATCCACATATTGACTACGACATTGCTCGTCTATTATTACTTTATTGCAGCAACTGACGACATTTTCTAGGGTTTTTCGTTTCGGAGAGAGAACAGAAATTGAGTGAACAAATAATCACATTGTTTGTAGTGTTTTTTGACAGTTTTGCGACATGTCTTTGTCTACAATCACTAGAACAACCAATTCATTTGGCATAAACTGATACATTCGCTTTTGTCGTAAAACAATGATTCGAGTGTAATACCTTGAATGACGACGCCAATTCAACAGTTCGGGTAGAACTTTTGTTCGATATCGATGGAGTGGAGTAGCTTTTGGCCGGTCGTTGGAGTAGAATAGCTGTTTTCCGATCAATGGACGACGTCTGCGCGAGCCCTAGGTTTTCGCCAGCCCAAGGTTTTCGGAGAGAAGCTCGTAGAGTGGGGAGAGTTGCTCGTAGAGTGAGGATGGCTGTAGAAACTGATGGAAAAACGGAGAAACTGATGGTTCATAAGTTTTTGGGGGTATTTTTGTCTTTTGGTTCCGCCTGTGGATCTTATGTCTTAGGGAATTATGGTGTGGACCTTAGACTTTATGTAATAGTTATATTGGACCCTATAGCAACTCTCCCTAAAATATACCAACACTTATATTAAAACTAATTCTATTGAAATCAACAAAACTTACTATCATCAATCAACTAAAGAAGAGTATAGTAGTAACTAGTAAAAGAATAAGGCCATAGAATAGAGTATTGGATTAGGAAAATAGTTACCGAGCAAAAAGATTAGGAAATCAATTGATCACTACCCATGCCGTGACGCGTGAATGTTTCCGGGGGGTGTGCTGTCCCTTCAGGGACAACATGCATGTTGTGCCGACCACGGCCATGGACGGCTCAAATCACATCTTGTTCAAACAAATCTGAACCGTCCATTGTCGGATAGATCTGAGCCGTCCATGGCTAACCAAAACGGCCGTGATCGGCCCAACATGCATGTTGTTCCCGAAGGGACAGCACGCCTCCCGCTAAATTGTAGGAATAAGTTATCATATATAGAAGTTTGGGAAATTAATATTGGAAGTGAAGGAATATAGTAGTGAAATGGAACATTAGGGCATCTCTAGTGCACTACCTAAAATCACTACCTAAAGTGCCCTAACTACTTAGCTAAGAAAAACCTCAAAAAATAGTCTCTAGTGCACAAAAATTGGCTCCCTAAAATCCTAGGTGGCACCCCTCACTACCTAAAGTGCCCTAAGTGACTACCTAAATTTGGGGAGTGACTTAAGGAGAGAGAAAGAGGAGAGAGATAGAGAGAAAGGAAGGAGAGAAGAATTTTGTAGGACCATTTGGCACCCCTCACCACTTAAATGGGTCCCACTCTTAAAAGATAATGAACATTTTTAGGGAGCCTCATTAAAGTGCATTTCTTCTTAGCTAACTAACTAAGTTCTTAACACACAAAATAGGGTCCCACTGTCCCACATGTGCTTAGGTGTACACTTTAACAAACATTTTTTAGGTAGTGCACTAGAGATGGCATTAGATTAGAAAATTAATAGACTATTAAAAAAGGGGCCGGTGCTGGGAACACATAAAAAAACACACAAAAAGACACTCTATCTTAACCATTGAAATCAATGGCTGAGATCAAAACTTAACACAACAACTCCTCTCTCCCAAAACATGCACACACCCTAAAATTGCTCACCCAGAATCTCTCTCTCCTCTCCCCCATCCCAGCACGGCGGCAACACCATATCCGCTTCCTCTGTGTCCGGCGACCCCATCTCTGGCGAATAGAACTAGGATTGATCAATAATTCATAAACAGGAAAAGTCATGACCCACAATAGATTTTTTTTCTCATAGTTTCCAAAACAAATCAAGAAATTACCCACAGTTTTTCTCTCGATCGGCAGGAATCACCCACAATTGTAACACCTTAAATGATTTGACAGTCCAATATCCATATAAGTATTCAAACAAATCCCTTTCTCTTCTATTGAGGTACTGCAATTAAAGAAACCCATGGTTCCCAAATTTTTTTGATGCGAAACATATAATTTCTCCATTGTCGATTCATATGAAGCTTTTTTTTTTTTGGAAAATAAAAATCAGATCAGATCGTTTTCTCCATTGTCGACTAATTAAAGCCTTTGTTTTTGTTTTTTCATCCCTTCCGTTGCTACGAACTGCAGAGCTCGAGCGGCAGCTCGGTGGCAATTGGTTGTAGCCTTGTAGAGATTTTCGGACCGAAGCAGTGAGGGGAGAAGAAGAGGAAATGGAAGCGAGGAGAGAAGGGCGAGGGTAGTGGTCGCAGCCGGAGATGGCTTTGTTGAGATGGGGACGGGAGTTTCAGGGTGAGGGGAGGGGTGTCTGAGTTACAGAGAGAGAATGTGAGATGGGGTGAGGAGATGGGGATAAGAGTATTTGTGTGCTATTCTTTAAGATTTAATCTCAACCATTGATTTTAATGGTTGAGATGGAGTGTCTTTTTATGTGTTTTTTTATGTGTCCCTGGAACTGGCCCCATTAAAAAAAGTTTATTCAATGTATCTAATACACATATATTACGGTTCGGAACTGAAACCATTGATGTAAATTGAGAGACCAAACCATTAAACATAATTTCTAATTTTTTAAAATCGGAACGAAAACCACTTTACTAAAAAACTAAACCAAACCAATCGGTTTGGACTGGACTCATGTTTTGACAGTTATTTTGCTCATCCCTACTTTAAACCAATGTGGGACTGAGTGCCTTTGCACCTTCTCAACATACCTACTTTGAGAGAATTTCTCATTCATTTTTACCTCCTAATTTAAGAGTTAAAACTCATGAAATTATTAGGAAAAATTCCAATTTCCCAACACCTTCTAGTTGGTTTCCTTAATGGACTCCTGGATCATCTTGATGTTGGCACCCCCAACTTGTTTCTTTCTTTATTCGGCTGGCATTGGTGGTTAAGCTGGCAGATTCGTGGCTTGCCATTACTGGAAACACCTTGCTATTACTGGAAACAAATCTCACCAGGCCTAACCAATGACAGTTAAAAGAGACTATTTTTATATTCTTGATATGTTGAAGTTAGTAATGGAATGATAATGCTAATTAAAGAATAAAAAATGATAAAGTTTCAAGAAACCAAAAAAATTCCACTTAGCCAAAGCTTTTCTGGTTCTCTTCCAAAGGATTCTCCTGGAACCACCTTATTTGTCCTATTCGGATTCCAATATAATTTTCAACTGTCAATCTACAATTTTTTTTAGAGATTTTAAAAAAACTTTGTGTAGTAGAAGTAATTGAAATCTATCAAATAAGATTCATGTTCACATAAAACACGTGATAGATTGGAAGATATGAACACTTAAAAAAGTATGCTGAAATCTGATAGGACCAACAATAAGGAACGGAGGGGTACAAGAAATGATTGTATCACAAAGATATCTTGCTTTTCTGCCAGATTTCGCTTTCTCTCTGATTGATCAATGTTAGTAGAGTCTCCATTGGTGGTTTTCCCCCAATCTTTATCACTTATCAGAAATGTTAATTTAGATTAGGAGGTAGTGGAGGTTTTTATTAGGCATTTGTTGGTAATGCTTTTGGCAAAGTTTTATGTTTTGTTTTGAGTAAGTAATGCTTTTAGCAAAGTTGTGTTCAATTATTGGCCTTAACGGAAGGATTAATTAGGGAGATCTTGTGGAGGAAGGTTGTCGACGCAGTTCTTTATTTTTCTTTGTATTTATTACTCAGGATTTTATTCGGGAAAAAATCGAATCCGACTTTAATGTCTCATTAGCCATGGGCTCCAATTTATTTGGATAATCCGCGGAGCAACATAGAACCACAGGTTGTGTTTGGTTTGAGTTTAGGTTTTGGTAATGATTGAAGGGAGAAATAGGGATAGTAATTAAAAATAGGGGTTAATGATTAGAGAGTGATAGAAAAATGTGAGCAATATTTAAAAATATAGGTAATGATTGGATAATAATTGAGAAAACCGAGTCTTGAAATCCAAAACGAACAAAGCCACAACATGCAATGGATTGTATTATTGGATTCATGGGTGGATACTTCTTGAGGTACTTTTTCTACAATTTTCCATCCTTTTCTTTTCCAGAATGGGCAGAAAGTAATGGTTATAGAATGAAGGTTTTTTAATATATGGTGGAGGATGTTGGTAATTCATTAGTGAGATGCTCTGACCATAAATGAAGGAAGCATAGCAATGAACACATAAATTAATTTGGGTCTCTAGGCTTGCCGGCCCCCTGATGACTTTTGGTTTTGATTTGGGGGTATGATTTTGCAGCAAAACGTCTCTGTAGCTCCTTGATTCTTGGAGGTTTAAGGGGCCCACTGTTTTAGTGGTATTATGAGAGCAGCCACTTTGTGCATAATATTGCTAAAGGTTAAGTCTGTCTTCAATTATCCTCGCCTATACCCCTAATGATTGGAGAATAGCTGGGTTCTGCTATTGTTGTTGTTATGGAGGATGCTTGATCATGATGAAATTCATGAGCTGAGCAGTTGCATTTTACATTTTTTTTTTGAACGGCGAAAAAAAATTCCTTTATCCCAACTGAGCCAAATATTAAATCAGTACAAAAGAAAAATAAATATATTGAGAGAGGTTCGAAGAAACTTCTATTACTGCAACTTACAAATGCTAATCTTACCTTCAAGCTATTCAATTTTTTAAAAACAAAGCAACAAAAGAAGGGGAAAAAAAAACCATTATTGACAAGGTGCGATAAAAAAGGAGTTCCCAATTGCATTTTAGATGTAATGAGAATCTTTGTAATTTGTGGATACAGATGTTGGGATTTTTTTGTTTTTTATGCGGATGATGCAATGAATGACACTTTCATGGGTGGATCTTTCTTGAGGTACTTTTTCTACAATTTTCCATCCTTTTCTATTCCAGAGTGGGCAGAAAGTAATGGTTATAGAATGAAGGTTTTTTAATATATGGTGGAGGATGTCGGTAGTTCACTAGTGAGATGCTCTGGACCATAAATGAAGGAAGCATAGTAATGAACACATAAATTAATTTGGGTCTCTAGGCTTGCCGGCCCCTGATCCTTTTGGATTTGATTTGGGGACATGGTTCTGCAGCAAAACGTCCCTGTAGCTCTTTGATTCTTGGAGGTTTAAGGGGGCCCACTATTTCCGTAGTATTTTGAGACTTAATTTGTCAAAAGATTAAATGAGGTGGAGGTGATAAAATGAGGTTCATTTTATCAAATGAGGTGGGGAGGTGATTTTATCTCCAATGAATCTAGACATTTTTCATTTAATCTTTTGACAAACTAAGAGCAGTCACTTTGTGCATATTGTCAAAGGGTAGATCTGTTTTCAATTATTCCCGCCCATACCCCCAATGATTGGAGACTAGTTGGGTTCTGCTATTGTTGTTGTTGTGAAGGATGCTTGATCGGGACGAAATTAATGAGCTGAGCAGTTGCATTTTAGGTTTTTTTTTTTTTTTTTTGAACGGCGAAGAAAAATTTCATTTATCTCAACTGGGTCAAATATAAAATTAGTACACTAGAAAAGGAAATGTGTTGAGAGAGGTTCGAAGAAACTTTTATTTCTACAACTTGCAAATGCTAATCTTACCTCCAAGCCATTCGATTTTTTAAAACAAAGCAACAAAAGAGAGAGAGAAAAAAAAAAAAAAACATTATTGACCTGATGCCGACAAGGAGTTCCCAATTGCATTTTAGATGTAATGAGAATCTTTGTAATTTGTGGGATACAGATGTTGGGATTTTTTTGGTGTTTTATGCGATTGATGCAATGCATGACACTTTCAGTTGAGGTGTGGGGCACTCTGGACTTAAAAATAGAAGGACAAATTTGTGGGGATATTGGAATTTCAAAAACCAGCCAACTGGAATAGTCTGAAACGAACAATACTTTTAAGTGGGGAATTCTTTTTGGTTATATGGATATGCATATATATTGGCTACTCTAGATGTCAAGATACCCGACCGCACTTATATGGGAACCACATATAAGGGCCTAATAAGAGTATATTTAGTCTCACCACAAGTGCAAAGATTTTATTGAGCTCAACCAAAAGAAAAACACAAGTAGAGAGATATCATCCCAGATACATCCCGAATTAAAAAAAAAAAAAAGAGCTAAGAACAATCAAACCAATAGAATCAAAATTATACAACCAAAACTATATGAAGCATATAATATAATTCTATCAGACACACTCTACCTAGAACAAAGATAAATTTGTTTTTTTATGGAAGCTTTTAAATTCATTTGGGAGTTTAGGAAGGCCTTGGCATCAGAGTGAATGCGAAGATACACCTGGTCATGAGATGATAGCTTCCCCTGAAACAATCTAGAGTTTCTCTCCGTCCATGAACCATTACAACAACAGCCAAATTAAAGACGCTCTAAGACAGATACACCATAGGCCCTTCCCCTTGGCATTGGAGCAAAAAAATTAATTGAAGGTAGCACACTGGTCATCAAGTATCTATGAACAATAGTATGTATTACACTTCACCAATCTTTGTCAAACATGCTTAGGAAAAGGGCAACCAAAAAAGAGACGAACAAAATTTAGAGAATTCAAATCCAAAACACTATGGGGTGTTTAGTGATGAATATTTTGATTAATTCTAGATTTTAAATAGTGCCTATTTTGAGAACGCATTATTACATGCAATCTGCACCAAATAGTTTTTTTTTTTTTTTTGTCAAGACGATAACAGATGATATTATTACTCAGAAAGAAAACATCAAGATGAGCACTCGTCCCTTCATAAGGGATCAAGTAACCACACAGGTGGGGACTCAAATAGTTATAGAATGCAAAATCAGAATTCAGAATCAACCTAAAATATCTGCACCAAATACCTCTTAGAGCTCTGGTAGCATTGTCCCAACAGAGTCACGCCATTTTGCGAATTTTGCATTCAGAACTGAACCCTAGATGATTGCCTCTTTGAAGCCTTGGGGCAATGCCTGATTACTTATCGGAGTTTATTTTATTCGTGATTTTCTTGTAATTTAGTTTCTATACACTACTTTCCCAATATATTTTAGTCGAGCGGCGCTACAATGATCACATTTATTCATCACATTTTGGGTATCTTTCATGTGGCTTAAACACATTGACTATATTGGATTTCACACATTTAAAATCTCCACCAATTGAAAATCTCTCTCTAGAGTTTCTAAATTAATGTTACTATTCATTCAAAATTCAAAGCATTTTTTCTTATTTTCCGCACAACCCAATCAACCCAATAACAAAATACATTTAACATCTACGATTAAAAATTATTGACTATATATATGACTGAATTTTTTTGTGAACTTATTGCAGAGCAAAGGAAAATTTTGATTTGGAAATTTATGAATATAGGAAAATTGAAAAGATGAACTTTGATTTTGATTGTAAGAAAATTGAGTTAAATGTGCACATTCGCACAAATTAAAACAAAAATAGATTATTATTGCATGGGAGTGCCTTTAGGGACAGACAATTAGCTACCTGAGATGGTATCCATGTAGAATACTTGAAAATCATCATGCAATCGTTTGTGTTTTTTTATTTTTATTTTTTGTTGTTGAATTCACATTTTACTTTGACTTGGTACGTAAGACCTAACCATGTGATGAAGCTAACGCATGTCTTTCAAAGAACTTGTGATATTATTGATGTTATGATTCTTATTCATTTTATACACTTTTCTAAAGTTGAGAGACTAGGTATGTATTGAGTACACTAATTTTCACTCATCCAAAACTGTCTCGTAATTGGCAAGCTAGCTCTGGGGTCTAGACCGCAAGAGCTTCTTTTGTAAATTTTCTAGTCTCGACGTGTATGGCTTGCTTTTGGCCTGACTTAGTCAAGGAGAGCGCAATGGTTTTAAATACCGGCCATTACATAACGGTTTTTGGTCTTTCCAATACCGCTACACCTCGGTATACCGGTGAGAGGGAAAAATCGCATGCATATCGGTCGGTTCCCGTTATGTATCGATCCGTATCCGATTTACGGACCAGTTCACGACCATTATGGCCGATACTCGTCCGTTATGGGTTATATAAGCAATTTAAAATTACTTTTTATCGAAATACCACTTTTAAAAATTCATGACCGCTAAACTCGATTACCGTTACGTAACGTTCGATACTACTGAAACCGTTACACTCACTCAAACCGTTACCGTTACGGATCACGAAACTGGTATTTAAAACCTTGCGCAAAATGGCCTGGACACCCTTGACCGCCAAAAAAATCGAGAAGAAAATAAAAAGCAAGTCCTTGCAAGTTGCAACATTTCAACCTGGGCTAGCGTATAAACCTAAAATCATAAAAAACAAACCACTTTCCACTTACTATATATACAAATCACCTCCACATGCAATCCTCTCACGACAAGACTCCCATCTAACATTCTCATTAGCTTTACTTCAGTGTATGATCAAAACCCTACAACATTTTTATCCATCAATTTTCCCAAACAGAAAATGAAGCTCTATGGGCTTATAACCACTGTCTCTATCTTCCCCATCCTATCGTTTGGAGCCGCAAACCAAATTCCACACCCTCTCTCTCTCCAATTCCTTCTCACCATCTTCTCTCTCCTCCTTTTTTTTGTCCTAAACAACTGGCTAGTACCAGGAGGGTTTGCTTGGAGAAACCTGCAGTATGAGGAAAATTCAGCTAAAAAACTGAAGGGTCCTGTGGGTTGGCCCTTGTTAGGGTCCATGCCCCAAATGGGTGTCCATGCTCATCGTAATTTGGCTTCCATGGCGACTTCATTTCTCGCAACTCGTCTCATGGCATTCAGTCTAGGTGCTTTTGCATTTTAAAGTTCAAGCCTTTTACCAGCATAAAGTTTGTGCACACAGATTCACACACTAATGTATCCGAACTTTTCAATGCGCACGTGAAATCCATCGAATGTTTCCTACAACATAATCTGTTCACAAAAATCTGTACACGTAACACGTGATTGCCTCTCTCTCTCTCTCTCTCTCTCTCTCACAGTGCCAACTTGCTCACATATTTCTTGATCCATGGGTTTAACTTTTTACTATTTTGGTGACTAAATTCCCAACAGGTAATACTCCTGTGATCATCAGTAGCCATCCAGACACGGCCAAGGAAATCCTCTCTGGGTCTTCATTTTCGGACCGACCCATAAATGATACAGCCCGTTTAATGATGTTCGACCGGGCCATTGGCTTCTCTCCATCTGGGCCATACTGGCGCCATCTCCGAAGAATAGCCACCAATTACATGTTCTGTCCTAAGAGAGTTTCCTCTCTTGAAGGCCTCAGGCAAAAAGTGTCAGATCAAATGGTGGTGCGAGTGTGCAAACAAATGGCAGATGCAAAAGTTGTGGCAGTGAGAGAATTACTTCAAAAAGGTTCGTTGAGTCACATGGTGGAGAGTGTGTTTGGGGGTAGTTTGGGTAATTCACAAGGGGAGGAGTTAGGGTTAATGGTTAAAGAAGGGTATGATCTGATTGCTAAATTCAACTTGGGAGATTATTTTGGTGTTGGGTTTTTGGACTTTTATGGGGTAAAAAGGAGGTGTCACAAATTAGCCATGAGGGTGAATGATTTGGTGAGTCAAGTTATTGAGGAGAGGAAAAGAGAGGGAGGGTTTATTGGGAGAAATGATTTTCTTAGCTTCTTGTTGGCTTTGCCAGAAGAGGATCAGCTCAGTAAAACAGACATGTTGTCCGTCCTTTGGGTAAGGGCTCTCTTCCTCTTTCCCTTTCTCTTTCGTTGTTGTACTTCAATCGTTGCCTTATCATTTTAAGCTTTCAAGAGATATATGATATCTCACTATATATGGAGAAATTTTTCAGTGCCGAGTGGGTATTACCCACGTGGTATCCGCTCGGTAATTTCAGCTGTACTAAATGCGATCCAACGGTCCGGAAGAGGAGAGAGAGTGATCGGGTGAGAGGAGAGAGAGAGAATTAGTCTCGGCTGTCCAAAACACTTTTGAACGGCCGAGATCGTGCTCGGCATGGCCACGTGATACCCATTCGGTATCCAAATTTTTTTCCTATATGGGTTATCTTTCACATATCTCAATCTCTCCCATCACACCAAAAAAAGATAATGAGGCGTGCCCAAGAAGGCAAGAACATTGAATGATTCTTTTATTAACGGGGTCATGTCATAATTCTAATCTAAGCAGGGCAGTCAAAGCGCTATATAGAAAGCATATTACTCCTTCTCTCCGTTCCATATTGTTTGTCCTTTTTAGGGAAGCGTGTATTTTGCAGGCCAAAAATTATGCATTTATGAGAGTATTTTTTTGTTTTTTTTTTAAATTTTCTACTCAATGAGATCTTTAAATTGGTGTAAAAAAATTTGAAAAAAAATAAATGTTAATACATTAGATTTTGCGTGCTAAATACACGAAAACTAAAAAAGAACAAATAATTTAGGACAAAAAGAGAGGTAACTATTTGAAGTCAAAAGTTACAAGGAGGCTCCTAATAAAAAAAAAAAGTTCGTATTTTCCCAAGTAGAATGTAGGCTTGATAAAAGTTTTGACAAGACAAAAGAATGTTGGTAAGTCCTAACTAAAGTGACAATAATTTTGCATGTACGGAGTAAATATTTTTGTGCCACGTTGTTTACATGCTTGATCAAAGTGTGATAAGGGTAAAGTCATTTCACATTAAACCCCCCTACTAAAATCAAATAGTACTTCGATTATCCGTTTGATTTTCTATTGAAGGTTGGTCCTAAGTGAAAATTTTGGCAAAGCGAAAATTTAAACTAGTTGAAAACTGATTGGGATATTGGCAGGGACGGAACCAAAATTTTACTTTTGTAGTCGCAAAAATATATATGCTTAAAAAATTTAGTGATGGCAAATTTACATAATTCAGGGACAAATTTTTATTTTCTATATAGTAATTGTATTTTTTGAAAACCTTGTGGTGACGACTGCCACTACTTGTCCCTCTCTAGCTTCATCCTTGGATATCGGTGATATCTATGTTCATGTTCATTACTTTCATGCAGAAATTAAACATAGGATAAAATGTTGATAGAAGTTTGTTATGATGGTTTAGGAGATGATATTCAGAGGAACAGATACAGTTGCCGTTCTTCTTGAATGGATCATAGCCAGAATGGTTTTACACCCAGACATTCAAGCCAAGGCACAACAAGAGATTGACACGTGCGTCGGAGACCAAAGGCACGTGCGAGATTCAGACATCCCAAACCTTCCTTACCTCCAAGCCATAGTCAAGGAGGCTCTCAGATTGCATCCTCCAGGCCCACTACTCTCGTGGGCCCGTCTCACGGTCCACGACTGCCACGTAGGCAAGTTCTTCGTCCCAGCTGGCACGACCGCAATGGTGAACATGTGGGCCATCACCCACGACCCGTCCATCTGGAAAGACCCGTGGGCCTTCAAGCCCGAACGGTTCATTGATGAGGAAATTTCAATCATGGGCTCGGATCTGAGGCTCGCGCCGTTTGGGTCGGGTCGGAGAGTGTGTCCTGGCCGGGTTCTAGGCCTAGCTGCGGTACACTTATGGCTTGCACGTTTTCTGCACCAATTCAATTGGGCTCCAGCCCAACCAGTTGATCTTTCGGAATGTTTGAGACTTTCTCTTGAGATGAAGAAGCCACTGGTCTGCCGTGCAATTCCTCGGGCTCGGAGTTAAAAAAGTGAAACTTCTTAAGCATTTTGATTTACTTATCAAAGAAAAAATGAAAGAGAAAAATGTCTAGAGAATACTGGGAATTTATATTTTAGAAATAACTTGTGCTGGTGGTGGTGGTGTTTTAGAAGATGTTTTTAATGTCAACTTTGGAAACAGTGTGACTAGCTGAGCTACGAAAACAAGGGCCTATTGAAGAGATGTTCCTTCAAATGACCCTTGTTTTGAGGCTGAAAATATAGTTGGGCCCTCTCATATAATAGACCTCAACCGCTCAACGCTTTGCACTTATATTTAATTGGAAATCGGTAAGCTATTAAGCAAATCAAATTTACCTTCAATAAATGACTAACAAGTGTGAAAGTATTTTGATTCGATCCTAGAATTACCGGTGTCTAATCAACTTAATATTTTTCACAAGTGTACTAAACATTGAGGTCTATGAAGTGAACACTCAGAATCGTTATAAAAGTTCTCACACATTGTTTCCATTATCATTTTTTTTTTTTGAGTAACCCTTAGCGTAAGTTTTTCTATAATACAGAGTATATTTTTGAGAGAACAGTAGCTCGATCATGAAAGAATATTTGCAAAGTGTCAATCTTCAATTACTTTTTTTTTTTACATGCAAGAAACCTATCTACTACAGCCTAATCTGAGGGGTAGAAAATACGACCCTAAGAGAAGACTCAAACCCAGGACAACAGCATGTTACCTCTTGGGCTACCCTTTGTTCTCGTCTTGAATGGTTTCATTTGAGTTGGTTTTGATGAATAAAAAACAAAAAGTCTAGGTACATAACCAAAAAATCACAACCTGATCCACAACCCCTCACATACACAGGGACGGAACTAGGATTTTGCCGTAGTAGGGGCAGGCTATATATGTGGAAGAGGGGCGGGGTGTTATAATTTAATGAGATATATATATATATATATATATATATATATATATATATATATATATATATATATATATATATATATATATATATATATATGTATTCAATGTAATAGTAGGGTTTTTTCAAATTGTAACAGAAGCGACAGCCTCTACTAACCACCCCGACTCCATCCTTACATATACATGTGAAACCCATACACAATTATGGTCGTATTGCAATTAGGTGATATTCGTACTCAGAGATTCAATTAGGTGATATTCGGACTCAGAGATGAGCCAGCCCAATGCCTGTAGTATTTCAAGATGTCTATTAGCTCAATCTACAAATTCTACACAGATCATATACTATTAATTTGTATTAAGTAGCCCATCAAGGGCGATATTCCGATACACTAAAATTCCAAAAAGTTAAACTAGGACAAAAAGTATTCACACTGTTTTTATTTCGTTGGAAATAAAGTAAGAAATTATTTTTCTCAATTTTTTTAAGCACATTTCTCCTATAAAAAAAGGGGCGCATTTCAAGTAGGAGAGTATACGCTTGACTCACCGGACATTTGAAAGCTCAACAAGCAATAGAAAGACAAAAAAACAGATAAATTAAACATGCTAAAATCAGCCCATTAGATTGTTAGTATTAAAGGTTAGAAAAGTGTATTACAATATGGTTAAAAAAAAAATGGGTGAAGGTGTATCGTAAAATATGAAAAGTGTATTAGATTACTTTTTCTAATAAATTTTTTTAGAACTAGTGAGCAGCGCTGGCACTTGCTGGGGAAAAATGCAAAAATGAACATGGCAGTTGGAACATATGGTATGTTCGAGTAAAATAGGCATATAACATCATAATTGAAGATGTAGAAATTGTTTTGAATTCTTTCAAATTCTCCCATTGAACTATGTCAGAAGATAAAGGTTCAAAATGATCACGTGAGTATTGCCGGTATTGAGAGTTTTTAAGTAGAGTTCACAAAATAAAGACCATCTATCAACATACAACAAAAGTTAGGGTGTAGTAGATAAGATGATCATAGGATTCTCTCTATCCCCCCCTTCTTGTTTAGGCCACACTTGTCTACATTTGTAAATTCCATTGATTAGATATTCTTTGGTCAAATGGGATTACTTAAGGACACAATAACAAATAACATATATATGTTAGAGGCATATACAAGACTCCTTTTCGATTAAGCATAAATTTCATGATGCTAACGGACACCAGAGATACTCACCTAGAATTGTGACTATTCACACGCCACAAGGTTAGCAATAAGTAGTTGTAATTTTAAGTTTTTGGTGGAATTTGCTTATGGGACTCCATCGAGTTCGATGAAAATTGTATGAAGGCAAAACGGGAGATGGGCATGGGGGGATCGGGCCCTTTTATCTAATCATTAGATGCCAACGTAATCTTTTTGTTCTCTCTTTGTAGTTTTGTATTTTAGGCAATGACAAATTTCAAAATTGGCTCAAACTTTATGATTTTTATGAACAATTTATTTTAATGGAGGTTGGTTAAGAGTAATTAAAAAATGTGTGAATCTTTTTTAATTACTTCATAAGACAATTTTTGAAGGCGGTGAGAGAACAAATTGAAACTATTATATGCTTGAGTTATTACTTAGCTAAGAATTTTAATTGTAATGGGTTGCAAATTTCACAAATTTGTGTTGGCTTTTTGTATTTATTCAAGCATAATTTGAATATTTGCCGTAAGACCTGGGGCTGATCTTGCATACGCTCCAATATTTAACCTATTTTCTTTTGAGCATTTTCATCCACTCTTTCTTGGCATATATAATTTTCTTTGCACATTGGAGCATTTACCTCTTTTTATACCACTATACACAAAAAAAAAAAAATTGGACTTCATAATAAATCATACCATAGAAACTTAGATTTTATCTCAAACAATGTAGAGTACACGGAACTGATCTCTTAAACCTAGCTCAGGAGAAAGAATAACGAAACAAACCTCCATCTATTAAGAAAAGGCAAGACGAGAACCTCGTTACTATCTTTTCTTGATATAGATGTAAGACAGGGTTAGTCCATTTATATTTTATACTTTAAAGACTTGAAAGCCAACCCAACACTCGACTGTGGGCAATCCATAAATGGACATGATCTTTTTCGGTGCTTATCGACCGTATACCCCTTTCCGGGCCTTGCTTTAGCAAGGAATTCAATCCAAACTTCGGAGCTAAGATGAGAAAGAAAGATCGGACTTACATGGGACTTTATTGAAATTGAAAAATAATACACATGATACGGCACAACATTTGGAAATCGATTACAATTTAAGACAACCCATATATAAAGAGTAAATATGAAAATGATATTATTCATTTTTTCAATATCTAACCAATTATGCTAATCTATGGGTACCTCATGTGGTGGGCACCAAATACACACTACCTTTTAGGGACTCACTTTGAGACCTGACACTAATAATTGGAGCCGGTCAATTTAGTTAAATAATATTTTATGGGCCAATGCAAAAATCCAGCACATTCGGACATCTGTAAAGACTTAATCGATTAATTCAATTTTTCCTCAGCAAATTTAGAGACAAAAATCGACGACGTTATATCCGAATGAGTTAATTTTTTAGAGACTTTTAAAAATATGTTCAAAATAAGACTCCAATGATTTGCAAGGGATCCCAAAACAGGCCCAACACAAAGTGGTGAAAATTGTACCCACAGGTTTTTTTTTTTTTTTTTTTAAGAAACAAAGGTAGTACGGTAGTGTGCTTATGTAAAATTGAAAAAGTGTGTTGAAATATGTGGAAATTGTATAAAAGAAGGTCTAAATGTATTGAAAAGTGTAAAATGTCTACTGGAGTGTTTTTAATTGTTTATGTACTTATTGTGAATCCAGTAGGCTCGCATTAGCAAGACCCAAGAAACAATACTGAAAGAGTGGAAGGGCCCAATTTGGGACTACGGCAGAGTGGAAGGGCACAATTTGGGACTAAGGCATCTCCTCAAGTACTAAGGCATCTCCTCTAGTATTAAGGCATCTCCTCAAGTCCCATCATTAACTAGTTAATTCAATGTGTTTCCTAACTCTCGTCTTATGACCTACATACGTAGTCGTGAGAGATAAAAATGCATATATACACAACTAGCATATCTCAAGACAATAAATAAAAGGGGCACTATCACATATTGCAAATAAAATAAAATGCAAGAAATCACGGGATTTGCTTCTTTTGGTATAATTCTGATTGCGCTCTTCATGTACTGTTAATCCTAGTATCGAAGATGTAGAGTCACTTGATCTATTTTCTCCTTCGTTATTTTGTTGAATTTTGGGCTCCGATTTTGAACTTCTTCCTTCCCTACGTTTAGATTGTCTTGTAGAATAATAATACATAGTAGATTTTTTTTTTTGAAATAAGGTCAAGAATTTCATTATAAAAGTCATCCGGCAACAATTACATCAAAATACAGGAATGAAAAACCACTAACAATTGATACGAGCACGACTTGGTAAGGCTACAAGGCCACCGGCTCTTAGACACACCTGCCTGTTAAGGCAGCTACTTCATCTAAGGCTACTACAACTACAGAAACTGAGATCAAGTCTGGATAGCTTTTGTGTGTGTTGATTCATTTTGTAATTTGTGTTTCTTCTATTGAAGAGTGTGTTTCTTTCAGTTGTAATTGTGTTTGATTTGTAGTTAGTCTAGGCGGGAAAACAGAGCCAGGTCAGCAATCCATGTGTTGGTGTGCTGGACCAATAGGATTGCAGAATGTACTGAGTATATAAAGGGTTTACTTCCCTGACTGAATTCAGTTAGACAGTTACCAAAATAATAGTTTGTTAGTTTTCTATTTTCTTCTCTTCTCTATCTAGAATTACATTCTTGTCATGGTATCAGAGCCTTTGACGGAAGTCTAACGAAATCAAGATCTTGAGGTAGAATCTTCACAAGTACGATTGGTCAGGTCACAAGAACATATCAAACGAATCCAAGGATTACAGAAAGTAACAATGGCATCTACTGCAGCAGCAACTTGTTCGTCAAATTCAGTAACGTTACCCTCTTCTCTTGCATTCTTGGTATCGAATTTTCATGCTCTAGTCAATATCAAGCTTGATTCTGGAAATTATCTGTTATGGCGAACTCAGGTGATGAATGCTCTTAGGGCAAACGGATATATTGAGTTTTTAGATTGTTCAAAACCCTCTCCTGAACCTATGATCTTGGATTCTTCAAATGTTAGGGTTTCGAATTCAGAATTTACTCTTTGGACGTTAATAGACAATCAACTGCTGTCATGTGTGACTTCGAGTTTGTCCTCATCTACATTACCCCATGTTTTAGGGTTTACACATGTTAGTCAGGTTTGGGCTGCACTTGAACATCGATTTAATTCTCTGTCAAAATCTCATGTCCACGAATTGAAGAGTAAGCTGTATAATGTTAAAATGAAAGGAAGTATGGATGATTACATAGATGAGATTCGAGGCTACGATCACAAACTTCAAGCTATAGGATACTGTGTAGATGATGATGACTTGGTGTCTTATGCTTTAAAAGGATTACCAGAAGAATACAAACCTATAAGGGCAGCCTTGAATGCCAAAGGAGATACCATGTTTAATGATCTAGCCACAATACTAAAGAATGAAGAGTCTCAAATACTTAGAGATGAAGGTTTGTCTGCACCTAAAGTCTTTCTTACAAATCAAAATGGTGATGGAACTAGAAATTCTGCAGCAAATCAAGGACAGTTAGTTGGACCTATGAACACTCCAGTCTCTGATGGTGGTTCAGCTTCAATGTATCAAAACCCTAATGTGTCAGGACCTTATTTTCCTGTTCAGAATAACAGGAATTTTAGTGCAGGACAAACTAGTAGAGGAGGAAGAAATTCAAACAGTAAAATGGAGTGTCAAATTTGTGGAAAAACGAATCACACTGCCCTGTACTGCTATCATAGACAAAATTTACAGTATCAACCACCTCCACAGTTTTCTAGGCCTAATAGAGGTGACAATCAACCTTGGAATAGAGGAAATCAGAATTGGAATGGGGGAAATCAGAATTGGAATGGGGGAAATCAAACTTGGAATGGGGGAAATCAGAATTGGAATGGGAGATCTGGCACTGCAACTTTTGTACCCTTTGTGTCTCCATTTCCAGGTGTGCAGCAACAGAGGCCTCAGCAGCTTCAGCAGTCTTTTGCTCTTGTTACACCTCCATCTCAGTCCCCACAGCCATCACATATGATTCCCTATGGAGGGCTATATCCTTCCCAAACTACTCATAATCATCAGATGCAAGGAGGTTCAGTCATGATGCCATTATCTCAAGCTACACCACAGGCCTATGTTACTACCACTCTGCCTTCATCACAGGGTTCTCAGTCCTTTGTTTCTGCATCTCCACAAATGAATGCAGGTTTTTCTGTGAATGGACAGATGGGACAAGATGCTGTTGGCAATTGTAACTGGCTCTTTGATAGTGGTGCCTCCAGTCATGTCACCAATGACTTAGCTCAACTTTCTTAGTCTCAGTCATGCTACACTGGTGAAGGAGTGGTCGTTGGTAATGGTTCAGCCCTTCCTGTCAATCATTCTGGTAAAGGGATTCTGTCTACTCCTCATTCTACTTTTGCTCTTAATCAAATTCTTCATACACCATCCATTACACATAGCTTAATTTCTGTCTCTAAGTTTGCAAAAGATAACAATTGCACTCTTCTCTTTGATTGTGATGGTTATACAATTCAGGACAAATCAACTCAACACATTCTCCACAAGGGGCCATGTGTGGGGGGTTTGTATCCAATGCAGAACTTCTCTAAAGCTTCTCACTTGTCTTCCTCAAATACTGTGTTTGTAAGTCCATCTGTGTCTTCTTCTGCTATATGGCATTCTAAGCTTGGCCATCCTAGTTTTTCTCTCTTTCAGCACTTAGTCAAACAATTTAATCTTCCTGTTGGTAGACCAGTTAATATCACCTGTTTTAGTTGCAATTCTGTCAAGAGTCACAAGTTGCCCTTTCCTGTTTCTCAGACTGCAACTTCTGCTCCTTTTGAACTCTTACACATGGATGTCTGGGGGCCTGCCCCTGTTCCATCTGCTCAAGGCTATAGGTATTATCTCTTAATCATAGATGATTACAGTAGATACTCTTGGTTATTCCCATTGCATTATAAGTCAGAAGTTAAGGTAGCCTTAACTCATTTTAAAGCCTATGTAGAAACTCAGTTCAAAACTACTGTTCAAACTGTGAGGTCTGATAATGGTGGTGAATTCGTTAACACCTATCTCAAAAATCTCTATCTTCTTGCTGGAATTGTTCATCAAACATCCTGTCCACATACGTCTGAACAAAATGGTCTTGTTGAAAGAAAGCACAGGCACTTAATTGATACCACCTTGACATTGTTAACACATGCTGGTCTACCTACTCATTTTTGGCTTGAAGCCTTAACCACAGCGGTGTATCTTGCTAATTGTCTTCCTCATTCTTCCCTTAAGTTTCAAATTCCCTATCTTCTTTTGTTTAACAAAAACCCAGATTACTATAGTCTCAAACCTTTTGGTTGTGCCTGTTTTCCATGGCTAAAGCCCTATACACCTCATAAGCTTACTCCTAAATCTCTTTGTTGCATTTTTCTTGGCTATTGTGCTACCTCAAAGGGCTATAGATGTTATGACCCTGTCCATGATAAAGTCTATATTTCTAGACATGTTAAGTTTGAAGAAACCAGTTTTCCTTATGCTTCTCTTGTTACTTCTTCCAAGTCTTCTTCTTCTTCTTCCTGTTCTTATTCATCTTTTGGTGTTCCTCTTACCTCTTTTGATGATATTCAAATCACTGTGTCTCCTTCTTCTTTTGTTTCCTCTGCTGCTGATTCTTCTACTCATTCTCACCCCTTTACTTCAACTACTTCTCCTGCCCATGTCTCTAGTTCTCAGTTGGCTACAGAAACTGAGATTGTCACTTCTTCTCAGTCTTCTCCTTCTGTCCCTGTTGCCCCTACTGTATCCAGTGTGTCTACCTCTTTACACCCTATGCAAACACGATCCAAGTCAGGTATATCTAAGCCTAATCATCCTATATCTCTCTTTACCTCTGCACCTTCTATTCCTGAACCAAGGACATTCAAAGAGGCCATTTCTCACATAGTGTGGCAGAAAGCTATGGCTGAGGAGTATGAAGCATTGGTCAAACAAGGCACATGGGTTCTTGTTCCTCCACCAGCTCATGGTAATGTGATTAATTGCCAGTGGATTTATAAAATTAAGAAGCATTCTGATGGTTCAATAGCCAGATACAAAGCTAGGTTGGTGGCTAATGGTAACCAACAAGCTCAAGGTCTGGATTTTCTGGAGACATTCAGTCCTGTGGTAAAACAGCCCACAATTAGGGTTGTTTTAAGTCTAGCAGTTCATAATAAGTGGCCTTTGCGACAACTTGATGTCTCCAATGCTTTCCTTCATGGAGAGATTTCTGAAAATGTGTACATGAAACAACCTCAAGGATACAGGGATCCTCTTCATCCACAGTTTGTGTGTAAACTTACCAAGGCTCTGTATGGTTTGAGGCAGGCACCAAGAGCTTGGTTCTCTGTATTTTCTACTCATCTTTTGTCTCTAGGTTTCATAGCTAGCAAGGCAGATACCTCTCTTTTTGTGTGTCACACCAAAACTTCAATCACTTTGGTTCTGGTCTATGTTGATGATATCATCATTACAGGGAGTGATACCACTTTCATTACTACTCTGATACAGCAGCTTAGTGTCAGATTTGCCATGAAAGACTTAGGTGCCTTACACTAT
Organism: Vaccinium darrowii; assembly: GCA_020921065.1. Taxonomy (NCBI): domain Eukaryota; kingdom Viridiplantae; phylum Streptophyta; class Magnoliopsida; order Ericales; family Ericaceae; genus Vaccinium; species Vaccinium darrowii. Next base: position 27,004,118 of record CM037153.1, on the reverse strand, counting down.
TTTCTTGGCATAGAAGTGACTTCTACTTCTAGTGGTTTGTTTCTTTCTCAGACTAAATATGCCACAGAAGTTTTGACTAAAGCAGGAATGCTAGAATGTAAACCCAGTGCTTCTCCTACCTCCTCTAAACACCCTGTTGATCCCTCTGAGCCGTTGTTTGAAGATGTCACTCTCTTTAGAATGCTGGTGGGGTCCTTGCAGTATTTAACCTTAACAAGGCCCGAAATAGCCTTTGCTGTGAACTCTGTCTGTCAGCATATGCACAGGCCCAAGCTCAGTCATTTTTGTGCTGTCAAACGTGTGATTAGATATATTAAGGGGACTCTTAATCATGGCTTGCATTTAACTTCTGGGTCTCTCTCCTTGACTGCTTACACTGATGCTGATTGGGCAGGGGATCCCACAGATAGAAGGTCCACAACTGGTTTTGTTCTATTTTTGGGTCCTAATCCAGTCTCTTGGTGTGCTAAAAAACAGCCAACCGTAGCACGATCGTCCACTGAAGCAGAGTACAGGGCAATGGCCCAGACAGCCACAGAGTTGGTTTGGGTTCAACAACTTCTAACTGAACTTCATGTTCCAGTGCAACCTCCTCATGTATTGTGGTGTGACAACAAATCTGCCATGGCTCTGGCTAGTAATCCTGTGTTTCATGCTAGGACAAAGCATATAGAGATAGACTATCATTTCATACGTGAACAAGTCTTGGCTCAGAAAATCATTCTGCATTATATTGCCTCTCATGCACAGCTTGCTGATATATTCACCAAAGGTCTTTCTGTCTCCAGGTTTGGCTTCTTAAAGTCCAACCTCATGATAGGATCTCCTCCCATGAGTTTGTCGGAGGGTGTTAAGGCAGCTACTTCATCTAAGGCTACTACAACTACAGAAACTGAGATCAAGTCTGGATAGCTTTTGTGTGTGTTGATTCATTTTGTAATTTGTGTTTCTTCTATTGAAGAGTGTGTTTCTTTCAGTTGTAATTGTGTTTGATTTGTAGTTAGTCTAGGCGGGAAAACAGAGCCAGGTCAGCAGTCCATGTGTTGGTGTGCTGGACCAATAGGATTGCAGAATGTACTGAGTATATAAAGGGTTTACTTCCCTGACTGGATTCAGTTAGACAGTTACCAAAATAATAGTTTGTTAGTTTTCTATTTTCTTCTCTTCTCTCTCTAGAATTACATTCTTGTCACTGCCGAAGGAGACCCAACACCTACGATACGGGATAATGAATCCTATCAAAAGTAAGTAGTAGAGAACCCAACGGGCACCCAACTCAAACCCTTACATAGTACATTGCAAATGTAATCAAAACACAAACTAAAAACCCAAGCCAAATAAAATAAAAGAACCAGCTAATCTGTACTCAGAAACAAGTATAACCGATTCACCTCACTGAGTCGGATCAGAACATTGAGTTGACCAAAAAGCTACTTCTCCGGGATGAGAGCCAAGTTCCAAGTCTGGCCGCCTACAGATCTGAGAACTTTATTGCACCGGAGGGGGCCAAAACCACCCAGATTCAATCCAAAGACAGAGTCCTCAAAAACCCAAACCAGATGGTGGGGGTTATGGTCGGAGAAGAAAAGTGACGGTGGGTAGAGGTTGAAAATGGGTTGGATCTGATGGGTGAGGGGCTGAGAAAATGGTGGAGATGGTGGGGGCTGTGGTTGGAGAAGAAAAGTGACGGTGGGTAAAGGCTGAAAATGGGTCAGATCTGATGGGTGAGGGGCTGAGAAGGAGGCTGGTGGTAGAGGAGGACAAAGGCTAAGGGTTGAAAAAGGGTGGTTGGAGGAGGGAGGAACCGGCGGGGGGTGGGGCGCGGAGGCGGCAGCCCCACCCCCAAAAAACAGAGGGAAGAGAGGGGGAAGAGGAAGGAGGCGGTAGCAAAAGGAAAAGAAAAGGAAAAAGGGAGAGAGAGGCCGGAGAAGAAGCCGGCAAAGAAGAAGGGAAGAACCCTAAGTAGATCTAATTTTTAGAGAGACAAAGTTCTCTCTCAGGGCAATAGTAGGCCCGTTTATAATACATAGTAGATCAAACATCAATTTTGTTTCCTCTAAGAATCAATGGGTGAATTTACTGCATTACATTACCAGATTGGTTTAATTTTTCCATATTGAGAAATAACTTGTACGTGTTTCGACGTTGATTTACTTGCATATTGAAGGTCGAGCTATGATGAACAAGAATTGATTAGATCTAACAGTAAATGCCAGGAGGCTAAAGCTATACTTTTTTTCCTGTTAATGTTTTCAAAATGTTTGTTAAATCGCTTCACTGATGGGATTTTTGTATGAATCGGAGATTGCCGTGCAGGATTCACATCTTCTAGGATAGGTCTGATTTCAGCATTTCTCGTTAATCATAAAATTGAGATGTGTATGCTTAATTTGATTTTCTTCTTTGCTATTGGATTGAATTTTGGACTTCTCATTTTGGATCTTTAAAATTCATTCGCTCGGATCATTGTATTGGTTAATTCATGTTAGATTGAACCTTTATGTTGTTGTCTCTGCGAATTTCTTCGTGAATTTTAGGTATTTCAAATGCTAGCTAACATAAGTTTTTTCGTCCATATTCTAGATGACTATCATGTGGCGCAATTTACTAGTTCATTGGTTAGACTAGTAAGATTTTTCATAAAAATTAACTGGTAAACGGATGGTTAGATTATCATGTTGATGTGATTGAGAAGGCAGCTGCTATTATGAACAACAATTGACTATCATTTTGGACCTAAACCATTCAGTAAAATTCTCATGGAGTTTAGATTCATAATGTTTTTCATGTTTGTTCAAAAGTTTCACTAATGTGATCTCGGTATGAATCGGTGATAGTTTTGACCTTCCACACAGCTCAATGATTCGTTGGCTCACTTGATTCACGTTTGGGAAATTTATCGAAATGGTCCTTCTAGTTTCAGCCATGTCTCGATTTTGTCTCCCTAGTTTCAATTTCACTCTAACGAACCTTGTAGTTTCAATTTCGGTCAAATTTGGTCCAATCGATAATAGATGTTATCAAAATTGACAGAACTCCCAATTTGGGGATTTTTTTATGGGCAGACATGACTTTTCGCCAAAATATTTTTAAATTAATAAGACTTGGATCGTTTATGTGTTACCCCAAAATAGTCTCAAAAGACTCATCTATGCATAAATGGGTTGTGCACATAGCATTTTCCGAAAAATTTGATACGTTGACACATAGTGTTTTGAATTTCTTTTAATAAATGTCATCATTTTCTAGAAAAAATTATTTGGTGGCATTAGACACTGCCACACGATGCATTTTTTTGCATCACAGTGAATCCTAGTACCAGGTGTACAGATTCCATAAAAATATGTGGTGGATAAAAGAGTTGGTGCACTACGTTGCGAGTCCCTGAGACCATTGAATAACTACTCCATTTTTCCAAGAGATATGTTTACAATAAGGAAAATGATTTTGACGCTCCACTTTTTTGATAATCACACTCAAATACTCCCTTCGTCCCCAAATTTTGGTCCTTCGTCCAATTTTAATCTGACAAAAAACTAGTTATAACTTTAAATCGGTAATGAATTTTATATTCAATATGGATCTTGTTTGATAGATCTCGATAAAATCTATAAGACAATGTTTTTAAAATCACGTAAAATAACGTAAATTACGAGATATAACCAATTGAAAAGTGGCACGAACTTCCAAAAGGGACAAATAAATGGGAACGGAAGGAGTGTTTGTCTACTAATTTTAAAAATAAATAGAGTGTGGTTATGGAACGAGTTTTCAGTGCCGAGTGGGTAACACGTGGTACTCACGTGCGCAAATTCGACCGTCCATTTCGGTTTTGGACAGTCCGAATTTGGAGAGAGAAAGGGGAGAGAGAATTTTGATTTGGACCATCTAATACAGTTTTGGTTGACCAGAATGGAGCGTTCGAACACTACGTAGACCCGACCACGTGATATCACCCCTACCCGAAAATTTGTTCGTGGTTTTGACGATTTGGTGTGCCAAAATATTTTCCTTTAAAATAATGCCACAACAAACTGACACGTGTCTCTCCTGAAGCCACTACTTCCTCCTAGAATCTTCTAACTGTTGTTTCTGAGATTTAAGAATCTCAGGACGCGCCACTATGCGTCCGCCACGTGGTTGCATACCCACCGGCATTACACATATATAACCCCTCCCCCATTCATCAGCAGAAAACGCACTATGAACTATCAAGAAGAAGAGATCTCAAAGCGCCAAATGGATTCCAACAAGGTAAGCAAAGATCCATCTCCATGTGTTGTTCGTTTGATGATCACTTTTTAGTTTTTACTTTTGATTCGAAGGGGTTTAGCTGAATTTTCATTTGCTTGTTTGTGTAGATCGAGGAAGAGAAGAGGGGTCGAGAACTGAAGCGCCTAGGGTTTGTGAGGATTTGCGCCATCGAAATTCTGGTGTGCGTCTCGAATCTGTACGAGTACGCGAAGCAGAACTCTGGATCGTTGAAATCCGCTGTGGGGACGGTGGAGAATGCTGTGACTGCGGTCGTTGGGCCTGTTTACGAGAAATTCAAGGGCGTGCCTGATGATCTACTTGTTTACCTCGACGAGAAGGTAATGGTCTCATTGGACTCTGGATCCGTTTTGTTTCGATTGGATGGTTTTTACGTTGAATTCTTCATTACTATTTATAGATCAAATGGATCCAGCAGACGTTTACCCTATGATTTTGGTGTGGATGCTGGTGCCACTGATTGTGCTGTATTTTGGAATGTATTTGTAAGATTAATTAACTTGGAAACGATTAAAGTAGTTAACGAACATAGAATTTTGATATGTCGATTTTTTGTGTGTTTTTATGTTTGTGTACGTGACTATACGGCTAATGAATATCATGCATCATCTGTAGGTATGCATCAAAGGTTTAAGGTCATCAGCTATGAATTTATGAATCTAGGGTAATTATTATATTTTGGGCTGTTGCTTTTCTGGAGCTTAATCGGTTTTCTGTAGTTCTGAACCTGCTTGTTGTCTTGCAAGTACAGATTCAATGTTTGCGTGTGGTCTATTGTTGGTGGTTAATTGATAGTAAGTGCCAGATAAATTAGATAATATTAAGCTCAACCAAAGTGACGAAGTCTAGGGATGCAATCCCGTGCAAACAATCAACGTAAAATATCAACTAGGCATCTACAACTACCTAACAAGAATCCCTAACTAAAGAGTTTATAGAATCCTTTCAAACAAGCCCCATTTCAGACAAAGGGCTTTATTCTCTAAGGAATGTTTCACACTTCTCCCAGAGCTGAGAAAATCTTTGATTCCAGTTGCAGTCCAGTGGCCACCTTGTCATGCTCATTAGCTATCCCGTGGAAATTTCAACAATTTTTTTTCCCACCCCAAGCCATACACAGCAGCTGCCAAAGTACATTTGAGACTAGTCCACCTGAGGCCTTCCCCTTGCACGTTATTTCCACTTCAAATGTTCTTGTGCTAGGCCTGAATAGGATAGCTCTCCCTAATGGTAGTCAAGCAGACTGAGCAGTAATAATACCACTTAGATGAGGCAACCACACTGCAGAATCATCCATGTCAGGATTTGGTCTAGGATTTGGAGGAGTTTGAGCAATGATGGTTTGAAATGATTGATTCCTTAATCTGGGCCAACACCAAACCCCACGGTCAGTTATTGATGCAACTTTAGCCCTTAGAGATCTGCACAAATTAGTCACCAGACTCACCACTCACAACCCTTTCTCCAAAATCCAAATCTAGAATACAAAGATCCAAGTGGGAGCACTCTGTCCAAGTTATTTTTTTTATTGTTCTTTCACGCACTAATTGATTTTGCCGTTTTTTTTTTTCTATAGCTTATTTGTTTGAAAGATGTGAAAGTGAAAGGAAAAGAAGAGAAAGTTAAAAAAAATTCTCTCCTATTTTTTGGTTTGAAGAGAAAGTGGAGAGAGAATAACAAATTGAAGTTTTGTGAATAGTAAAATTTTCCTTCCATTTCCCTCTCATTTTCTTTTCCTCCATTTTTCCTAAGTTCCAAACTAGCGTTATCCTCCTTTTTCACTCCCTCAAATTGTTTGAGTTGATTGGAATGTCTAAGGCAGGATCGATGAGATCACTCTGTTGATAGTCTGTTCTTACGTGTAGCATCTATTCAATGGAGTGAGTAGTGTTTCAGTAATTTATATTAACCTGCCAATGCTTGATCCCTTGGGGTGTTGGAACTATAGATCCTTTCTCCCACTAGGAACTAAAATATATGATAGAGAATGCTGACGTTAGCCTCTCTAGTTGTCTCTTTGCTTTGTATTATTATTTTTATTGTTTCGTTTGTTCTCGCATTTCTTCGATACTATTACGAGTCTGGACAAACCTGTAATTATCTTAAGTAGATGAAAGCAAATGCCCATATCAAAATTTGAAAACGGATATTCGCTGTATACTGAAACACCAGGTGTGTTGTGATTTTCTTTTGTGGGTAAATACCAGGTGTGTAGTGATTCAATAGAACATCCAGTCCTTATTGTTGTAATTGTACGAGGTAGGCAAATGAACTCTTATTTAGTTGCAGAAAAGCACATCCAGAGCAGAAACACAAGATTTTGGTCCATTAACAATTCATGTTATTGAAGCTTATAGCAATCCTCATTGCTTAAAATTAATTATGCTTTTATCAACTGCAGGTTGATGAAGCGGCAAACAAGTTTGATGAGCATGCTCCACCTTCTGCCAAGCAGGTTGCCAGTAAAGCTCATATTGTGGCCCAGAAGGTATCGGAGGCAGCCCAAACCTTGGCACAGGAGGCCCAAGCTGGTGGCCCATATGCAGCTGCTCATTATGCTGGGGCCTTGTTCATGCAGTTTTTCTGGACTGTAATGGTGTGGTTGTGGTTCCTAACCAACCAGGTTCCACTCCTCCGGGAGGTGGCACAGATGGCTGCACCCACTATGGCTCATTGGTCAGAGAAGTACAACAAAATGGTTACAGACTTGAGCGCCAAGGGTTACACTTTCTTTAGTTTCTTTCCTCAAATTCCCATCGACGATTTAGCCAAGGCTTGTAAGAAGATGGAAGCAGAGAAGGGTCCTGCTTATGTAGCTGGAGAAGAAACGCACGAGGACTAGGCGCGTGTTATCTGCTGGGTATATGTTGATTCTAGTTTGCTATTAGAGTCTTCGTTTGTATGTAATCGTGTTCAAAAACTTTGGCTGGTGATGATATGGTGTAGCGTGCATATCGCACTGTTTCTGGACTTGCTCTCCTTGATAAGCCATTGTAAATGAGAGAAGCCGTTTTTTTTGAGTTACCAACTTGCCCATGGAACCTGTGCCTAGAGTTTTGTTAGCACGTTAGGAATCTTCAATGCACAATTTATCAGTAAGCGTCTAGAGAAGCACTAAATCATCACGCCCACTTGTCCCTTGGCTCATTTGATAGTCTCCTACAAAAAAGAATGAATAATTTTCTGATCAAATAATAAAATACCCGTGTTGATTATTTCCTAAGTTTTTTCGCACTAAATTAAAGAAATAATTAAGTCTGTAAAGAAACTAGAAAAATCATGCGCGTCTTTTCTATAGGATGGGATGGAGGGGAGTACTGACTTAGAACAAACCGGATATGAACAGTTATAATTTAGATTCATCCTTGAACAAAAATCAAAAACGAAATATTAGTAGACCCAGTCATTCTTTAACAAACCGGATATGAACACTGACCACCTACATTCTTTGTTGTAGGTTACACATGCCATTCCGCTGAAAGTTGATGTCTCAGTTCCAGTTTTTTTCATGTCAAATAGCTGATCAACAATCCCACGCGAATGCAAAATATGTTTGTTGCATAAAGATTCCAACAACATGTAGGCATTAGCAACCGAAATATGGCAATTCATTCAACTTACTAGAAAAATACTTGGGCATGTACGCGCTGTGTATTGCCACAGACTAATTTTGCACCCTATAATTTCAAATTGTTCATATTCTGACAAATCTCGACTGGGGTTTCGTACATCCGATGCCTGAAACCAATTGGATTCCCAATACCCTGGAAATCTGTTGGGTTTTCCATCAAGCCAGCTACTCAAACCATTTTCTAGGTGCAGATTTGATGCCCATTTCCTTTCTTTCAACTAGATTTTTCGCCAAATGCACACCGGTAGAATGTACAAAGAGACATTTGAAGAAAGCTACTAGTAAAATCTGCAGGGAGATAACATCTGCAAATTTCTCAGCGGGCCCAAACATCAATTTCATAAGCTGGAATCAACAAAATACGAATCCAATTGCAAGAACTACTTTTTTTCTGCAAGTTGAGAAAAGAAATCACTTCTGAGTTACGTTGGAACCTAAAAGCCAATACGAATACTGGGTAATCAAAGTTGCCACTTATAGCAAGCACATATTACCATTGAAATTTACTATGAAGCATGAATTGCCCCAAAGCACCTTGTAAACATCATTTCTCTTAGAAAATGAAAGATATGTACTAAAGAATATTACTCCCTCTGTTCCAAAATAAGTGTGCACTACAAAAAGTCATGTCATTTTTCAAATAAAAAAATTAAGTACTTCTGTATATCGTTTTTCAAACTTTTTCACACCGAATTAAAGTACTCATTGAGTACTTTAATTTGGTGCAAAAAAATTCGAAACACGATACACGGAAGTACTTAATTTTTTAATTTGAAAAATGGTAAGAGAGAGAGTATGGGACACTTATTTTAGAACGGAGGGAGTAATATTTTGGCGTATCCCCGTGTCCTTGACATAGAAAATGCACGAGTTTGGCACTTAGACACATACCAGCACCCAACACTTGTATCCGAGTTTGTGTAACATAGTAGCTAGGTCAAGGAGAGGTAGGAGGAACGCAGGATTTACCCACGCTACCACAGCAAATTAAAGTAGTTTTAATTTGCTACTATGTTACACGAACTAATCAGAATCAGAATCAGCAAATTAAAGTACTTTTAATTTTTTTTTTAATTTTCCCTTCCTTTCCATTTCTTTCCCCAACAACCAAACAAAGCCTAAATTAAACTAAACGATACATGACTAAAAAACACTAACCTCTCCCCTCCGTGTTTGATGCTATTGCCCACTGATCACTTACGAGTTACTACATGCTACACTGCAATATAGGGTACAGCATGTCCCTGATTCCATTTTTGTTAGGTACCACAGGATGTTCAACAAAATACAGTGTGTTTTAAATTCCATTATACATATCCATTCCAGCAGGTTTAGTACTCAATCGTTAAAACCCAAATAACGAACATCAAACCCAGATCAACTATTCATGTCCAGTGTCCACATAGTGCACATATTATTGTTGATAAGAAGAAAGAGCGTCTGAAAACAATAACCAGCGTTACACCATATTGAACAAACATATATCTCAAAGTGTCTTTTATTCAAGCCCAAAAACAAGACTAAAAAATTCAGGCATTGCAAACTTGTTATCACATTACCAACAGATTAAGCTGAGATAAATTGTTGCAATCTTCTATCGTCAAGGGCTCAATGAAAGACCAGAGATTCCTGCAATAATGAAACAATTTCTTAGAACCTATGAACCACCGACACTCCTAGAGGCTGGCGTGTCCCCTTGTCCGACACGGGAACACGCGAGGGACACGCCAAAATATGTAGGGGACACGCCACGTGGTGTGTCCAATAAATCTAATTTATTTTTTTAGGGGGACATGGCGGGGACACAGGAGGAGTGACACGTCGGGGACACAGTGTTACACCACAGTAATTTATAACTTAATAGGGAGGTCTTTTCTGTCTTTTCCATTTTCTTTTATTCCATTTTCTGTTATCCTTTTGGAGGGAAAAGCCAGTTAGGAGGTTCACGTAAAGTGTGAGTATAAGGAGGAGAGAGAAGGGGGGAAAGGGGTGTGAAGAATCAGATCTGTATTTTCCTTTCTTCGTTTTTCTCTTGTATCTCACCCTCTGTAAATCTTCCTTCAGCTTAATAGAAAGCACATTCAGCACCAATTGGTTGCTCCATACCTTTCAATTCGTGTGAATCTATCCAGAAGCATATCAGTGGTATCAGAGCTGTCGGTCCTCGGCAACTTTGAAGCTCGTTGATTATGGCGGAAGGTACCAGATCGCATGATGTTAAGCAAATCGAAGAAGCTCTCAAGGCGGTGGGGCAATTGCAAACCACCACCGAGATTCAAGCTGCAGCTCTGGCAAAGCAATCCGAAGCCATAGATCGCCAATCGGAGGTGATGTCTGAGGTCAAAAACCTCATCTCAGCTCTCACTCTCAAGTACGATCAATTGGCAACACAGGTAAACCAAGCTTCAACCTCTGCGTCCTTAAATACAAATCGTCATCCCCAAACCCCCAATCCTGGCGAATTGGGTGGTCAATTTGGTACCAACTGGTCTAACTCTAGGTTCAACCGAATTGATTTTCCAAAATTTGGGGGTGATGATCCCGAGGGATGGATTTATCGACGTGAAAATTTTTTTGAGATACATACCATAGACGAACAGCAGAAGGTTCGTTTAGCTGCGATACATTTAGAGGATAAGGCCATCAGTTGGTTCAGGTGGTTTGAGAGATCAACTGCTGTTAGGACCTGGAGAGAATTCAGAGGGGCCTTAATTGCTCAATTCAATGATAATGTCTATGAGGACGCAGTTGGGCAATTAACTAAGCTGAAACAGACAACTACAGTGAAGGCATATCAGGAAAAAATTGAAGAGTTAGCAAATAGAACAAATGGGTTGGGGGTGGATTTCTTTGTGAGCTGTTTTATCAGTGGACTGAGGGAGGAAATTAAGGCTGGAGTACAGATGTTCAGACCTGTCACTATGGCTTAGGCCATGGGCTTGGCTAGATTGCAGGAGGAATCTATTGAAGCTGTAAAAAAATCCAAAAACCCCATTGTAATCATCCAAAAACCTATTCATTCAGCCCAAGGTTTTCCTAGCCATAATTCCACTTACAAACCACCTTCCACCTACAACACTAACACCAAATTCAACCATTCCAATAACACCCCAATATCTGTTAAACCCTTGGATTCCTACCCACCTGTACTCAAACTAACCTCCAAGGACATTGAAGACAAAAGGCAGAAAGGTCTTTGTTATGGTTGTGATGAGAAGTACTATAGAGGTCATATTTGTAAAAAGAAAACTCTATTCATGTTAGAAGCTGAAGATGATGAAGAAGAATTCCATGAAGCACAAAGTGGGGGTGATGATACCGAGCAACACATTGAGCAAGAGGACTTACACATTTCAGTCCATGCTATTTCTGGAATGCCATCTTTCAAAACCATGAGGATCAGGGGGAAGGTTAAAAAATGCTCTCTTACCATTCTTATTGACTCTGGCAGCACCCATAACTTCGTGGATCCCATGTTGGCCAAGAGAACTGGCCAAAAGATCATCAACACTCAACCCTTGGCAGTGATAGTGGCAGATGGTACCAAATTGATGAGCAAGGCAGCAGTACCAGACTTTAAGTGGTGGATGCAGGGGACTGAATTCCAAGCTGACATGAGGTTATTACCCTTGGGTGGTTGTGACATGGTGCTAGGGGTCCAGTGGCTGACTACTCTGGGACCAGTGCTATGGGATTTCAAAGAACTACGTATGGAGTTCCAAGCTCAGGGCAAGAAACATGTTCTGAGAGGGGGCATATCAGTGGATCTGCAGCAAGTAACTACATGACAAATGCAGGCCCTACTCAAGAAGAAACCACAAGGCTTGGTGGCCCAATTGAGCAGTATTCAAGGGGCATACACAAGGCTGCAGCAACAGGAAATGAACACTGAGGTAAACCCTGAACTTACTAGACTTCTGCATGAATATGAGGACATATTTCAAGAACCTAAAGGGCTGCCACCACATAGATCTCAAGATCACCACATACCATTGCAACCAAACACTAAACCACCTAACTCTAGACCTTACAGGTACCCCTATATTCAGAAAACTGAAATTGAAAAGATAGTAAGAGAATTGATGCAAACAGGGGTAGTGAGACCCAGTAAAAGTCCATACTCATCCCCAGTCCTTTTAGTGAAGAAGAAAGACAATAGCTGGAGAATGTGTGTGGATTATAGAGCCTTAAACAAGGAGACTATTAAAGACAAGTTTCCCATACCTGTGATAGATGAATTACATGGGGCCCAATTTTTTACCAAGCTGGACCTCAGATCTGGCTACCATCAGATAAGGATGCACAATTCTGATATTGAAAAGACTGCCTTCAGGACTCATGAGGGTCACTATGAGTTCTTAGTTATGCCATTTGGGTTAACTAATGCTCCATCTACCTTTCAAAGCCTAATGAATGATGTGTTTAGGACATCTCTAAGGAAATTCATCCTGGTATTCTTTGATGATATCTTAGTATATAGTAGAACATGGGAGGATCACATGAAGCACTTGAGAGTCACTTTTCAAACCTTAAGAGGACAGCAGCTCTATGCAAAGGCTTCAAAGTGTGTATTTGGCAGAACTGAGGTCGAATATTTGGGGCATTTTATCAATGGAGAAGGAGTATTAGCTGAAAAGGGGAAGATTGAGAGCATGCAAACATGGCCTAGGCCCAACAACATCAAGGCTCTTAGGGGATTTTTGGGGCTAACTGGCTATTACAGGAGAATTGTGAAAGATTATGGCAAAATCAGTAAACCTCTAACAGATTTGTTAAAGAGAGATGCATTTGAATGGAACTCAGCGGCTGAAGCAGCTTTCATTCACCTCAAAGCAGCCATGACAACCACTCCAGTCCTAGCTCTTCCTGATTATGCTAAGCATTTCACCATTGAATGTGATGCTTCAGGAAAAGGGGTGGGTGCTGTTTTGATGCAAGAAGGACGTCCTGTAGCTTACTTTAGTAAGGCTCTATCACCCAAGAATTTGGGCCTATCTACATATGAAAAAGAATTGTTGACAGTGGTGATGTCAGTACAGAAATGGAGACACTATCTTTTGGGGCATCATTTCAAAATTAAAACTGACCACCTCAGTCTCAAATACCACATGGATCAGAAAATCACAACCTTGATGCAACAGAAATGGTTAACTAAACTTATGGGGTTTGACTATGAGCTATCTTACAAACAAGGGACAGAAAATAAGGTGGTTGACGCTCTATCCAGGGTAGAACAAGTGGACACGAATAGCATGGAGGCCTTTGCCCTATCCATAGTACTTGGTGGATGGGTGCAAGATTTGAAAGCCAGTGTAGCAAATGATCAAGTCCTACAAAATATAGTCATTCACCTACAGCAAGATCCTGCTAGTCATCCAAAGTATCAGTGGAAACATGGCCTACTCTATCACCAATCCAAACTAGTGGTGGGAAACAACCCTACTCTCAAACAAAAGCTCATTTCAGAACATCATTCTAGTGCTATGGGGGGGCATTCTGGAGTGGAAAGGACTTACAAGAGACTCAAGGAGGCTTTTTACTGGAGAGGTATGAGCAGGGAGGTGCAATCCTTTGTAGAGAGTTGTGACATATGCCAGCAGAACAAGAATGAAACAATCAAGTGTCCAGGTCTGCTACAACCTTTACCCATCCCCGACAGGATATGGACAGATATATCCATGGACTTTGTGGAGGGTCTACCCAATTCTTTTGGAAAATCAGTCATCATGGTGGTGGTGGATAGACTCACGAAAGCTGCCCATTTCATTGCTCTTTCTCACCCATACACAGCATCTGATGTGGCACAGGCATTCTTAGACAACATTTACAAGCTCCATGGCCTACCAACTACCATTATTTCTGACAGAGATCCTATTTTTACAAGTGCTTTCTGGAAAGCATTATTTCAGCTTCAAGGTACTGCGCTTTGCCTTAGTTCTTCTTACCACCCACAGACAGATGGGCAAACAGAGGTCATTAACAGATGTTTGGAACACTACTTAAGATGCATGTCAGGGGATAGGCCAAAACTTTGGGTCAAATGGCTACCACTGGCAGAATGGTGGTACAACACCACCTACCATGCTTCCACTGGCCTTACTCCTTATGAAGCCATGTACGGGCAACCCCCACCAAGTTGGAAACACTACATTTCTGGTACTTCTGCCATTGATGCTGTGGATACCACCCTCCAAGATCGACAGACCATGATGCAGATCCTGAAATCTCACTTGGAACATTCTCAAAACAGGATGAAACAAATGGCAGATAAACACAGAAGTGACAGGACACTAGAGGTGGGCGATTGGGTATACTTGAAGCTCCAGCCCTATAAACAATACTCTGTGGCCCATAGGTCCAATGCCAAGCTAGCTCCTAAGTATTTTGATCCTTTTTCAGTCCTTAAGAAAGTTGGACCTGTGGCTTATGAACTGGCTTTACCACAGGGTTCCAAGATTCACCCTGTGTTCCACATCTCACAACTCAAGAAGAAGCATGGACCCATTCAACAGACCAGTCCAATCCTACCTATGCAAACCTCTTCTGGACAACTTCATGTCACCCCGTTAGCTATCTTAGCTAGAAGATTGGAGAAGCAACACAACAAACCAGTTACCATGGTGCTAGTGCAGTGGTCCAACACAGTCCCTGAAGATGCCACTTGGGAACCCCTACACAAGCTTCTGCAGCAATTTCCATCTTTTCAACCTTGAGGACAAGGTTGATGTTAAGGGGGTGGGAGTGTTACACCACAGTAATTTATAACTTAATAGGGAGGTCTTTTCTGTCTTTTCCATTTTCTTTTTTATTCCATTTTCTGTTATCCTTTTGGAGGGAAAAGCCAGTTAGGAGGTTCACGTGAAGTGTGAGTATAAGAAGGAGAGAGAAGGGGGAAAGGGGTGTGAAGAATCAGATCTGTATTTTCCTTTCTTTGTTTTTCTCTTGTATCTCACCCTCTGTAAATCTTCCTTCAGCTTAATAGAAAGCACATTGAGCACCAATTGGTTGCTCCATGCCCTTCAATTCGTGTGAATCTATCCAGAAGCATATCACACAGGAGAGACACGATCACGCCCTCTCCCTCCCTCTCTCTCTCTCTATGTATATACATATATTTGTGTATACTGGTATATATCGATGTATATATCTCTCCAAATGTGTGTGTATATTTTACATGTATATATGTAGCGCATAACAATGTAAATATCTTAATTTTTTTTTTGAACGGCAAATGTAAATATCTTACATATCAAAACGTGTTTTAAAGGGGCCCCGCGAGAAATCATCAAAAAAAATACCGGGAAGGGTTTGATCCGAGAAAAACTGTATATGTATAGTTTTTTCTGAAAAACTGCTCGGATCAAGCCAGTCGTTTTTTTATTTTTATGATTTCTCCCGGGCCCATTAAAAACAAGTTTTAAACACATTGGATGGTTCAGATTATGCAAAAACACGTTTTAAAACCTTAAAAACACTCATTTTTCTTCAATCCGGGATCCTTGACTGGAACATGGTGTATATATATACAATCATGATTTCCTAAGGACTCCCTCACGGATCTCCTCCGTGAGGACCACCACTTTTTTTTTATTTTCCAGACCAAATTTCGACCATCCAAACCGCTCAATGCGTTTAAAACATGTTTTCCAAGGCCAACGCGAGGAATCGCAAAAAAAAAAAAAAAATACCCGAAAGAGCTTCATCCGAGTAATTTTTCATAATAACTGTACATATACAGTTTATCGAAAAATACTCGAATGAAGCCTTTCCGGGTATTTATTTTTGGCGATTCCTCGTAGGGACCATTAAAAATACGTTTTAAATACATTAAGCGGTTCGGATCATCGAGATTCGACTCTGATCCATGAGGTCCTCACAGAATTTAAATGAAGGAGTCCTCATGATCCTCCTACATGTACAGCCTATACCTTGAGCGTTGTATTCTAACGTTGTGTTCCTATACCTGATTACCTTCTGAGTTCTGATAAAACAAAATTGTATGTAAAAAATATATAAATAAAAAGCTTACTATTATTTGGAGGTGGAGGTGCCATAGGCATCATCTTGAAGCAGGTCATCATAGGGATCACGACGACCGGGGACCTGGCTAATCTGAGGGTCCCAAAACAGCTGAGCGTTGTGACGCTCGAACGTCCAGAAACCGTACGGACGGAGAGGATAGCTCCACATCTCCTTGGTCTTGTTGCACCGATCCTTCAATGTGTACAAATGCTCTCTGAACTTGCGATCTCTTTCCTTCGGATCCTCCATCATCCTCAGTATCAAGTTCTCAGCGAATTCCATTACGAAACCCATATCGAATCGCCTTCTATATACCTGAAAAAAACATCAAACATCAGATTTATAAGCCCTTCCCTAGGGTATGCGATACTGAATCAAACTGAAAACCCTAGCATCGAAATTGAGTTCACAAAATGGTTTTGGACACGATTTGAAGAGAAGATTACAGTGAAATTACGAACGATGGAGGTAATAAGAGATCGATTGGAGAGTAATGTTACCTGTGTTGATCAAACCTTGTGAGAAGCAGTTATCGACGAGGATACTGTACCAGATATATGTATACTACGAAATTGAAAGGAAGAAGAACATAAGTGGGCAGCGGCCCAGTAAGCTGAAAATAAGTGGGCTTTAGGCCTTGTTTTGCTTTAGATTAATTTAGGCTGATCCATGCCTCTATATCTTGGGGATAAGCACGGGCCGGTCCAGTTTTTTGGCCCAGTGCATGCCCAACTCTATTTTTTTTTGGAAAAAGTACCGCCCACTTCACCCCATTACAGAAAGCCCCATCTCGCTCTCACCCCATAATTCCTAGGGGTGAGCAAAATAATTGTTAAATTGTGAATCTATTCCAAACCAATCCAATCCAAACCGATTTGGTTTTTTAGTGAAATGGTTTGGTCCCGGTTTGAAAATGATTTGGTCCGTGGATTTACATCAATGGTTTCGGTTCCAAACCGATCCGAACCGTAATACATATGAAGTAGATACATTGAATAAACCTTTATTAATAGTCAATTAATTTTCTAATCTACTATTCCATTCAACTACCATATTCTTTAAAATTGCCTTCTTATCGATAAGAAAGCTCTTTGACCTGTAAGAGCAAAGAGCACTTTTAAGGAGCGGATGGTATTTCATTTATATTTTAAATTCTAAACTAAGTACTATGCTTCTATTGTAAATAGATTAAGTTAACTATATATGGCAGTAACTATTTCCGTTGCTATTATGTTAATCCTTTTTATTTGAATAAGCTATTTTTTTTTTACAAAAAATTTATATATTTTTGGGCGTCCTTATTTTCTGTCCTTTTTTGTATTTTTTTTGTTGTTTTTTCTTTGTAAGTACTTTTGTGGCAGGTGGTTTTAGGGCGACGGTTTTGTGCATACCAGGTTTTTTGGCCAGTAGTTTTTGGCTTGCTAGTCGATGTGGTACACTTATTTTCTTAGGACACTTGCATACATACTAGTGATGTGACAGAATAATAGTAATAGTTGATAGATACTTTAAACATAATAATGTAAAACATTAATACATTATAACGATCATTGCCGGGTAAGACTTGGCGGGCGAGCTCCACTTGTGTTGTGGTCGTTAAATGCTCCACATTAAGATTGACTTTTTAAAAATTAAATTCAGCAAAGTATATATATATATTTTATTTTGTTAAGTTTACAAATTATTAAAAAAACCTATAAGTTTACAAAATAAAAAAGCTTATATAACTGATTCTTCGACTTAAAAAAACGTATTAATTGCTTTAAAGAGTTAAATTCCTCGAGTTCGTATTGATTTTTAATCTCTTTTGAAATTGACTCAGTTATTACATCTTTTAAGCTTTTTTAATTTTAAAACAAATACTTTAACAAGTGAATTTGTGACTCGACTGAACTCGTTTACACCTCTACATATATGTGCTTAGGCTGTAATTTAATCGAGCCATTTGTAAGCTACTTGAGGCTCAAGACTCAATATGTTCATTCGAATTCGATTCCTTTATTAAACAATTTGAACATTAGCCTCTATTTTTGGATCATTTAACAAACATTAGCCCTAAAAGAATCCTGAATAAATGACCGAGCTTACACAGACGAGCTGAGCTATCGACACAGGTTGAGCTACGGCTAGCTCAAGCTTAGCCCATTCACTAAATCAGAGTAAAAAATTTGTTTTAAGTTCGACTCGTTCACTTAATGAACAAAAATAAAGCGAAACGTTTAACCAGTTGAACTCGAGCTTCTCGCGAGCAGTTGGTTTGAATCATTTCCAGCCTTACCCTAAAGGGTGGTTGCAAGTGTGCCCTCAAATATAAGATGCTGGAAGCTCAAGAACTACTCAACAAGAATATGATGACATCTGTGAATTAAGCATATTTTATACAGCTTCTATGACAGGAGACAGCTTAGTTAGAATCTTTCTAATTCTGTTCTGTATTTTATCTTCCCAATATTTTATTTTCCTTTTTTCCTATTGAGGAGAATCTAATAAAAGCATCGTGCTCTGTTTTGTTCACCCAATAAACACAGAGAATAAATACAAACATGCTCTCATCTAAATCTTTTAAGGGCATCTCCAACCAACCCTTTTTTTTGGAATATCTTGTCCTTACAACTCATCCTTCCAATGGGCTAAATCTTTTTTTCATTTGAGACGAGTTATCGTACTCCAAGTGTGGAAGTTGAGGTGTGCGTAAGCTGGCACGAACATTCAATTATAAAAAAAAATAAAAAAATGAAAGTTGAGATGGTGATTAAGACAGGAAAAAATTTAAACAGTTGGACAAAAAAAAAAGAGAGAGAGAGAGAGGATGAAAGTTGAGATGATGATCAGAGAAGGAAAATTTTAAACAGATGGATACAACTTGAAAGTTAAAGGAAAAATTGTAAATTAGGAAATAGGCATATTTTTACTGTCTAATTTTGGAGACGAGATTGAGTTGTGCCCATCTTTTTATATGGCCTTAAAGAGTTGGGACTTAGGACCACATCTTGACGCTATATATACTCCTTCTTTTTTGTTTGTCTACTTTTATTTTTTCGAACCTCTAAAAAAAACAATACTTACACTTTTTAACTTATAAGGCTTTTTAATGTGAAATGTTGATTAGATTCAACGGATCTCATTTTGTTCATGGTATTTTATTACAAAAAATTAGACCTTTTTTTTGGAAGATATAAATACCGAAATCAGACGGATAAATTGGGATAAGGGTAGTAAAAGTTTGTCAATGTACCGTCACGACGTATTTCGGCACTAATTTTCTTGGGAGATCATATGGTATTATTAGAATGGAAAAGAATAAGAAACTCGAATCCTATGGAAATTAGGACATGTGATGAGGGGTTGACCTTCCAACAGATAACTCAAAAAGTGGTTAGCATTACGTTTTCAACTTCCTGTTTCGCCATATATGCTCAGTTGTGTCCTTGCACTCCCAACCATGTTAGTTGTCGATCCAACCACTGGCTTTAATGGTCTAGCCTTTGAGTTTGGACCACCTCTTCCCCTATCTTTTGCTTTTGATGAATGAGTATTTGATTTTTGGCATCAAAGCGAAAGTTTAAATTCTTTCCCCCTCAGCTGGAAACCTCCTAGTTTCCGCCTTCGCTATTTGTGTATTCAATTTTTGATATACTCGTCGACATCCGATTTATTTGAATTTTTTGAATGGATATATCACTCTGTTAGTCTTACAAGATAAACGGTTCAGATTACCATAATGAAGGCACCGTGTAAACTTTAAAAAGATAACAAGTTCGTCTAAAGGCAGTATAAGATAAACGGTTCAGATTACCATAATGAAGGCACCGTGTAAACTTTAAAAAGATAACAAGTTCGTCTAAAGGCAGTATAGCTAGCTAGAGTTTCGAAAAGGACGACGATTGATGACTATTATTCCATGAATTCCGAGAAAATTTTGGGTACGGGTAGGATAGATCTACGTCGTGCCAAGCACCACATCTGAGCCGTCCAAACATGTTTTGGACGGCCCAGATCCGTGTGGGTAAATTTGGCCCCCAAAATTTACAAAAATGCCACCTCCGGATCTGGGCCTTTCAAAATATGTATGGACGACTCGAATGTGGTGTTGGGCACCACGTGAATCTACCCTACCCGTACCCAAAATTTTCTCATGAATTCCTGTTCATTCGGTAGACTATGGCAGGCCTCAATTTATTTTTAACTGACAAAAAGAAAGCTATGATATTCAACAGGCCGGTTAAATTTTACTTTAATGGAGTAGCGAAAAAGGACAAACAAATGTCTAAATTGCCCACTGTAGCGTAGAAACTGGCTCAAAAAATAAAAAAAGTGAACAGATAACATAAGAAGAAGTTATGAAAATGATTTCACATCGAGCATGTGACGTAGAGGACTGTCAACTTCTAAAACAACTTGTCATCTCCAACATTTATTTCTTTTTTCAAAATGATGTGGGTCGTGTTTAACGATGGGTGTCTTTAAACATTTTCATGACCATAGAAAGAAAATCTAAGGATTTAAAACATCCACGCTACTACGATCACGTCGTAGATGAAGTAAATACAATACTTTAATTTTACCATTAAAGTATATCTTTCTTATGCATCACACAACAATAAAATCAAAATCTAAAACATCTTGGAATTTTTCTCGCAAGAGTTACGATGAAGGGAGAATCATGAGAGGAGATTACGTATCTATTCATTATTGGTCCTACAAATCAACAATAGCTTAGAAAACAAATGATTGTGTGGAGCAATAGCAAAGTATATTTATCTCTCTAGAATTTTAGTTCATTATGAAAAGTCGTGTTTTTTTTTAGATTTCAAAAATAAAATTTTTGTGCTAATATTAAAAATTTTGCACGAAAAGTGGTTTATATTCTATAAAAAAACATCTTTTGACTTTCCTTGATTTTGGAGTATAATTATTTGAACTTTTATAAGAGACAACAAGAATTTTACAGATTGGTTTACTAATTTGGAAGACGATCCTCTTCACCCAAAAAATGAACTGAACCAATCTAATGTTGATATATTCGGCTCCATTCCTGGCCTACTTTGATGAATGGATCCGTTCTTTTGTAGAACTTTTGATAAGGTCAATCATGTTACAATTCAAGTTAATTGGGTATCGAAAAAGAGATGATCGAAACATATTTATCTTAAAATAAATGGATTTCAAATTTTGTGAATTAACAACATTTTCTTGATGATAAAAAACGTATACTTCTTCTATATAGAAATCAGGAATCTGCTATGAAATCATATTGATCATTAATGTCTCATTAGCATAAATGGTTGGTTATTGCTCTCTTGACGGTTCTATCTCTAAAAATCTCTCCCCATCTATCTAAAACTACATCATTTACAGTTTTGTCTTAGGGGCGGTGCCTCCGCTTGCCCCCCACCTCTCTCTCTCTCTCTCTCTCTCTCTCTCTCTTGTCTTCTCCTTTTCTTTTTAGGGGTGTTTGGCTGTTTTGGAGTGTGTGGGGCAACAACGGTCTACGGTGCGGATATGATCTCGGTGGTTTGATTCTTGACCGTTTGTGGGTTTCGTTGTGGCAAATCTTGGCGGTTGCTTTTGGGGTTAGACTATGTGGGGGATACACGGGGATGCGGTTGCTAGCTGTCCTTTTCTTTTGGATGGTTGTGTTTCTTTGCGATGGCGAAGTTTTGGAGTCCCTGGTTTTGCTCTCTCTTCCCCCTCCCCATTCCCTTTCGCCGATCAGATCTCGATTTTGTTGACTTCTTTAGTCTTCGCTAGTCTCATTGTTGGGTGGGGCTTAACGACGTTTTTGGCGGCCATGGTTGCTGACTGTAATCACTACATTTCCTCCATTCTTCGTTAGGTGGGTTCGAATCACCCGCCAGTCTTCATCGCTGGGTGAGTCCGGTTTTTGGGCCTAACGGTAATGGGTGGTTGTGGCTGCTAATGGGTGGCTGGCGGTGACGCTGGTGGTGGTTGGTCGACGGTTTAGGGCTGTGGGGTGGCGATAGTTTGTTGGTGGGGACTAAGGTCTCCTTGTGGTTTGGGCTTCATTGTTGTATTGGGTATGTCCTATTTGGTCTAGGCTTTTACGTGTTTTGGACTTGGTCCACTGGGTTTTTATTTAGGCTTTTGTCCCACAGTGGCAACTCTAGGAGTTCGGAAACGTGGGGTCATTCATAAACATTAAATAATTTTCCCTGCCATAAATCAACGAAAAACATCACAGTGATGACAACTAAAAATCTTGTTCCAATAAAAATCACATTTAAAGCTCAACCTAGCGAAACAGATCAACCCCTCCCTATCAAAAGATCAAAAGGAGTGATTATGATTCAAACAATTTACACAAATAAACAACTTTTATGAACTTTTAAAGTTATCCAGTCACCATCAAATTTTAGGGTTCATTTATGAATTTTTTAAAAAAAATTGATGAATTTTAAGCAAATTTTAATATAATAGTAGTACATGTCTTTTTTCTATGGGTTCGGCTGACCCCACTCTCACAACAATAGCTTCGCCAGTGTTGTCTCACCAGGTGTTCTTTAATTTCTCAAACATTGATTAGAGTCCGCACTCCTCTCCTCTCAACTTGATCTACCCTATGTTAAGTTTTCATTAATTAATTTTTGCCCGTAAAAAAAAAAGGTCTCATTAGCATGATTTTTCCCACAATTAGTGTTGTTCTCAATGAGGTTAACAAGCCAACAAAATGAACAGCTTTGACTGTCCAAAACTGTCAAGTTGGTTTCTTGAACTATGGAGGATTGAAGTCTCTCCTACCATTGGTTTCACATTAAAACAAAATACTCCAAAAAAAGGACGGTAAGTACCTTAACAGAGATAAGTTGCATGGACCAAATAACTGTTTTTATGGAACCAAAACTATCATCATGTTATTTAACATTACAACATTATTTTGAGTAACAGATGGGCATTTTGTTTTAACTTTTTAATGGGTTCCAGATGGGGGCAAGGCAAATAAAGTTACCAATACCCACCCACATCGTCCACTTGCAGATTGCATTGTTTTTCCCACTATTCCTTTCCACTCTTTTTCATGGGTCAATACATATCCTACATTCCTACTCTCTGTGATCCTCTTTTTGACCAACAAATAAAAGGCCACACAATTGCCCATTTGATTTAACTTACCCTAACTTTTCCCACATAGTACTATATAAAAAAGAGAGGGTTGATGGAAAAATCACAAGGAAATTCTAAAGTAACAAGAAATCCCAGTCGACTTATGTTAAAATTTTAAAAGTATATTTAAATGTGTAAACCTATATGAAGAGCTCATTTCTTTTTCTTTTTTTTGTCATTCATTTTTTGGATAAATATTTTTTTTTTGGTCATTCATCAGTCATTCTTAATCTATTACATGGGGTGGGGGAATGAGATTCAATCCGGGGATGCAGTGTGAGGCATCCAATAGCTCTACCTCATGAGTTAGCCACCACTTGCAGGTGAAGAGGTCATTTATTGACTTTGGATGCCGTCAATACGAAAGTACTTGGGCTTACTAAACCTAAGTGAAGAAGTCGCCCTAAACAGAGCCCCATAAAAAAACATGATTCATGTACCTGACTCCAATTGATTGGGACATAAGGCTCGATTTGGTTTGGTTTAAATGAGTAAAGTTATTAATAAATGACCCCCGAATTTTTTTTTTTTTTTTTGGATAAGTAAATATTTATAATATTACTCCTCTAATGACCCCCTAATGTTATTTATTTGACGGACCTTTTCCCATTCAATTGGCTCACTAAGATACACACTACTACTCTAGACTTCATAATCTTACCCGTATTTTTTGTAATTTGAACTTCCACCTTTATTTCACATTTAAGATTGACACCTTCCCTTCACCCTTTACCCTAAAGTTAAGGCACATTTTGCCCCTTTAATTTTCTTGTTTACTCATCCCCCCATCCCCATCCCCATCCCCCCCTTACCTAATTTTGTTATTTTCCATTGATCACCAAACACTGTCCTATCGAACAAAAAAAAAAAAAAGAAATTAAAACAAAATTAACTAGAAGGTAAAGTACTAAAATGGAATTAAATTTCAGATTCAGGAAACAAGTCGTTAATTTTTCGGGAATTAAAGCAGCTAAATTAATTCTCTATTGTACAAAGAAAGAAAAAGAAGGCCCTCCTCTTTAAAAAGATCCTACCTTTCACTATACAGCCACAGGCCCACGGGAAAAAAAGAAAAAAAAGAAAAGTTGTACGGAATACTAATTAAATTTCCAACCAAAAATGGATGGAATTTTCCTTTCTCGTCATTCTCATTATTATTATCAAAAAGACTCAAGTGCCGTTACCGTTACCGTTTCCGTCACAGTCACAGTCCCCGTTTAACTCATCGCCGTTACCTCTAACTCTCGTCCATGGCATTTCCTTCATAATCAACATTACCCTCCATTTCCACGTTAGCATTGCCGTTACCGTTACCGTGGCCGCCATCGGCCTCATGTTCGCCGTTTTCATCGAGCCACCTCTCCACGGGTGCGCACTCCGCCTTGTGGCGCATCTTCCAATCCATCGCCTGACACGCACGGGAACAATAGTTAACGGCGCCGCAGACGGAGCACCGGCGGAACTCGTGCTTCCTCGTCTCGGGTCTTCCGCACCCCACGTGCGAGCAAAGCCGGAGCCCCGGACCCGGTTCCCCGCTCCGAGCCGCAAACCACTCCGTCATGAACCGGCTAGCCGGGTGGGCCTCCGGCGCCGGCACGTTGCAGCCGAAGTCGCTAAGCAACGGACAGGCAGCCGGTGACGTGCCTGTGACGTGCCGGTGGTTGGTGAGAGGATTCCAAGTGAGCCATGAGCGGGTGGTGAGGGCTGTGGGGGGAATTGAAAGGACTGCTGCGAGTTCTCTGGCATTGGCTTGGACGAGGAATCGGCGGCCCTCAGCGATGTTTTGGCGGACGCCGTAGCCGTCTTGGAGGCAGTGGCCCAGCTCGCGGAGGGCGTCGATGTGGCCGAGGAAGGCGGCTCGAGCACAGAGGGCCACGCCTGCTCGGAGGTCCTTGTCGTTTTTCGAACCGCCGCTGCCGTTGAACTGAATCACCGCTAACGAGTATAGCGCCGGAGAATGAGAATTAATCGCCGCTTTGGCCATTAGCGAGGCTCCGCTACCACGATTTTGCAAGCAGTAGAAACGAATCTGTTACGAGTAATTGAAAGGTTAATTAATTCCATATAGTTAATTAATAAAAAAAAACAATACCAGTAGTTAAAGGAATGTTGGCATCTCGAAATGGTAGACAGTAAATACTCATAAATATTTATATTTATATATACGTATATGGATGGATGGATGGATTTACTGACCATGCCGAGAGTGTAACTGGCTTCGACGTTACCGGAATCGGCGCACTGTTTCAGGAATCGGTGAGCCGACTCGGACCAATTTTTTGCTGAAACGCCAAGCATTTTAGTTGAAGCTTTTGATAGAACCATGGAATGGAGTCCCAAAGAATTTAATCTCTTGCATCTGTTTTGCATCATACAAATCCACACCATCAGATTCAAATCCACATACCCCAAAAACTAAAACGAAAAATTAATTTATTACTCGCCAAAAAACAAAGCCTTTTTTGTCTAAACAAAAAAAAAAAAAAAAAAAAAAAAGACAATTTTTGCTTGGAATCAATACCACAAATTTCCAGAAATCAGTAAAAAAAACATTGTAGCCATTATACAATACAGGTTGAATTTGCGGTTTGAAATCTCATTAATCGTAAGGTTGGGGCGGAAAATAAAAACCCAGATGAAAATGAAAAAGCAGTAAGTGTAAGAAGAGAAGAAATCCATACGTAATCAAAAGGGAGGCAAAATCAGCGGGACAAGTGGTGGTGGAGCTGAATTTGGAGAGGATGCAGAGGACGAGATCATCAGGCAAGGCGTCGAACAAATCACATTTTCCGGCAGCCGCCTCCGGTGAAACCTTCCGGCGTTTACAGCTATTACTATTATTTTTCACTTCTCTGGAAAAATCCCTTCCTCTCTTTGCAGTCGTACTTTCCGAATACATGTCTACTTTTAGAGAACAAATCCTCGCCCTCCTTCTCATCCCTCTCTATCAATCACTCTTATATATATAAATACAAGATTCGTTTATTTGTATATATGGTTTCGATTCTCTCTGTCCGAAGAGATAAAAGGGAGAAAGCAAACAGAGACCTTATATATAAAGGGGAAAGGAAATGGCCTTATATACCGAAACAGTGAAACAGAACAACGACATGAACAAGGACGCACAGAGAGAGAGAGAGGGAGAGAGAGAGAGAGCGCACAACTTTAAATAAATAATAAGCCAGGCCAGGGTGGGTGTATGTAATTACCATAATAGCCCTTGAGTTGTCGTACAGTTACATATATTTAGTACGACGGGACGGTCAAACGGGGTTGACCAGATCCGTCCGTCGTCGTCCTCCTCCACGGTTGCTGTTTCTGTACCGATGCTTTTTGTCAACAATACGGAGTAATAACTTTTGAGAGAGAGAGAGACTCAAATTTCTGTGTGTTTTTATGTTGGAGGAGGGAGAAGAGTGAGTTTGTTTTTTCTTTGCTCTCTCTCTCTCACTAAAATTACAGGGTTTGTTTTAAAAGCGGTTAATTTTGTTGTGAAAGTTGCAACAATGTTGAACAGATCATCGGATGAACAGATCCGATTAAGGCGCGTGGTTACAACTTCCATTGGATTATATTGGCTTACAACCACAATAAGCGATATCAAAAAAATAAAATAAAATAACGAATTTAAGCAAGAGTGAAAAAAATAAATACATTTTTGCTCACCGTCGCATTTGTAACAAAAATACAAAATACGTTTTGATAATGCATTGAGTTAATTTGTTTTATGACTAATTATAAGTGTTCTGTAAACGCATGAGTCGTCATATTAATTTTTCCACTATCAAAAGTGTCGGGATAAACTTACGCATAACTTAACCCTTCATACACGTCCAGTCAAATTCTCGGGCCATTCTCGTGGAAAATAGTAGGAAATACTCCCAGGGAAAATGAAAAGGCAATAGAGGTCGTGTGATGCACGTGCTTTGGAATGCGAGTTCGGGGACAGCGGTTCTATGAAACAAATTCAGGTAGCAAATGCTTGGCGCTCCTCGACGACCAAACCACTGAAGGTCAAAATGATGACTCAGCTCTAACAGAGGTTCAGTTACTCTTCTGTTTGTTTTTTGCTTGGAATTTTCTATTTTTTTTTTCAATGCCTTTACTTTCTTAGGGGTGTTCTACTAAGGTTGTTTTGTTTTAAAACTGCCTTGATTTTTGTGTTATGTGATGTATTGTAAGAGGATAACTTGTCTCAGTTTTTAAAAAAAACAAAAAAAACTAGTTAGTGGAACACCCCCTTAATTTCCATAACTTCTTTTTTCCTTCTCCATTGCCAAAATAAAAAAACATGGATCCTCTTATATGTTCAAGATTTTGTAAATATTATTCTTCATGTAATACTCCCTCCGTCCCATTTTAAATACTCCCTGCGTATATCTATGCCATTTTCAAACGTCTATATCTTTTTATTGGTAAGGTTTCAAAAATTTTTAAAAAATTTGTCTAATAGAACTAATTGAGATCTATCAAATAAGATCCATATTGCATATAAAATATATTTTAGAATGAAAACTATAAGAGTTTTAAAAAAACACACATAACCGTAGGAAGCATTTAAATTGGGACGGAGGGAGTAGGAAATGGGACTTACTATCATTTCATTTCATAATTCAAATTGAATGTGATGGTTATTGCCTAACCTAGACGCTTCAGCATATGAGAACACATGCAGCGACGGAGGGTAAACGGGAATGTAGCACGTGTCACTATCGGGTAAAAAAAAAGAGAAAGAAAGTACTTCTATATTGCAAGAACAATATTACTTTTTCAAAACGAGTATATTATTTTTGGTATTAAACATATTGATAAATGATTTAATTAATGAAAATGTGTAATTTTGGAGTATTAAGTATGTTGATGGATCAGTTCAAAAAAAATTATATTGATGGATAATAACATATGAAAATGTGTATTCTTTCGGGTACTAAAAATAGTTAATCTTACAACAATTGTACTTTTTTTTTTGTATTCTAATTACTACCTCTGTTCGTAATGGTAATGTACTACCAAAAAACCTCTAATTTTTTAATAAAAAAATAAAGTGCTTCCATGCATAATTTATTACATTTTTTAGCATAAAATAAAAGCACTAATTGAAATTTTTATTAAAAAATTGCACTTCGTTTTATAATAGACTATCTTTAAGAGACGGAGAGAGGAATTATTGATTTTAGAGGTCATCTCCGAGTTAGAATTTGGCTCCCTCCTGAACACATTATTATAAGATTCCAAGTGTTCATTGTCCATCCTAAAAACAAGCTGACAAGCCATCTACATTCATTTGAAAAACTGGTTTTTTTGGTTTTTTCCGTTTTATCTTTATTCAAATTTTTTTTGCATTTGTTAGTTTTCGGTCTATTTTTTGTGGTTTCTTGGCTTGTCTCGACAAGAGGAATCTAAAAAGTATAAAATTATTAACCAAACTTAAAGTTTTGTGAATAAAGACGAAAAATAATCCAAAAAATTGCTTTATTTTGGTTTATTTTCGGCTTTATTAAAAAAACTATTAATTTTGATCATAATTTTATACTCTTTGGATTCGTCTCGACGAGATAAATCTAGAAACCACAAAATCTTGACGCAAAATTAACAAATGCAATTTTTTTTTGAATAAAGACAAAATGAAAAAAAAAAAAAAATCAAAAAACCGGTTTTTAATATTTTGCCAAAGGAGTTAAGGTGTTTTGGCAAAAATAATTCAAACGGTTTATCTTTTTTGTCTTTATTCTGCATCGATTTATTTTGAATTATTGGTTCGTCTCGACGAGATGAATTTAAAAAGTCAAAGAATTAATGCGCAGGTATAAACAAGCTGAGCTACGATTAATTTGAACTCAACTCGTAATAGTACTAGACGAACTAAAAGTTTGTTTGACTTGTTTACCATCAAATTGAGCCAAACTAAATTCTTAACAAACGAGCCTAGTCCCGAGCTACTCGGAAAACTCGATGGGTTCATTTATATTAGTAGTGTCTACCTGGCCAAATGGCCCAAATCCACTGCCTTAATTCAGTTGGCTATATCCGCCCCTAAAATTTCAATTTCAAACAACAATCATTATTTCTTTTTGTGAACTGTACGCGGTGTTCTCCTAAACGAGAGACACCAAACACCTTATTCGGTTTGAATCTCAAAACCCACCCTACACGGTCCCCAATAAAATTCTCTCCGTATATCTCTCTACTCATTATCTCCAAAATTCTCTCTCAAAACTCAAACCGAACAAAGCCAATTGTGAGATGAGATGGAGTTCTTCGCACAACACGTGGGTTCCACCATCCATTGGCGCATTTTGTTAGTTATTGTTTTATATTGGGTACGTGAGTTCGTGTCCATTTTGCTAACGCTCTCTACTCAGCACCATTTTAAATTACGCTAGTTTCAATAGGCCGCCACAGTTGTCAAGATTTCCCAGCCCCACTTCCGATATCCCTTCTTCCACCTAATCACAAAACTTTGGCATTAGAGTATCTATCTAATAAAGGGCATCTCCCATAGATCCTTCAAATAGTAAACTTGCGGAATTTGGGGCCCTGTAGTGAGTGAACTCACTATATGTGTGTGGTGAGCTCTCTCGGCCGTCTGATCCGAGATCAACTGTCCGGATTGTCTTACACTTTGAAAAGCATTCGGACCGTTAATCTCGGATCGGACGGCCGAGAGAGCTCACTACACGCATGTAGTGAGTTCACTCACTGCAGGGCCCCCAATTCCGTGGCGGGAGACCTACTAGAGGTACCACTTTTTCTTTCTTTGTTTTTTTGTCCGGAACGATAACATTTCCATTGATAGACAATAAAAGAGACAAAAGATAACACTAACGATCTCTATCTAATGACAGAGAATCACAAAACCACAACGGGGGTTCATAATTTCAAACAGTATAGGATCCTACATCAAAACCTCACTTTCCTGGCTCATGTGCAACACCGTTCCCTTTAACTCGAATAAATTGGAATGAGATTGAAGCTGTTCCATTGCAAAGAGCCTGCACCTGCTGGGTCAATTAATCGACTCGGTTCATGATTGGACCGCCATGCACCACCATCGCCTTCCTTCGTGAAAGAATCATCACCACCGTCATTTCTAAAATCTGATAACCCAAACAAACTCTCAGGTCTAACGTCGATAGAAAAAAAAAATCCTCACCGGAAAAGAACAGTTATTGAAAGTGAGAAAACCCTCACCGATAAGGAGGGGTTATTGAAAGCAAGGAAGGAAATATCAATCAAGGGCAAAGCCCTCCCACCACTTCATAAGGATAGTGAAAACCCTAGGGGGAGTGAGGATGTTATGACCCGCTCCAGCTGACCTACAATTCTTAGCCTAACCACGTGGTTGAAAAGGTTAACATCAAGTTATATAACAGCGTCCTTGTTGCCTTGGCCCAACAACCTTCCACTGGTGGCCATGGTGTAGCACTTAGTTCTGCATAGTTCAAACTCTGGGATTCAAGAGGTGGCATCCACCATGTAGACAGGGGTTGTGCTCTGATACCATCTGTAACCACCCGGCTCAGCTAATTAACCTGCTAACTCTAAATCTAACCACGTGGTTCAAAAGGTTAACCTCAAGTTCTACAGTAGCTAGTCGGATTCCCTTATGTTGCAATTCATTTTCCTACGAATTCCCGATGTGGGACATGGGATTGGGATATCAGAGAAGGGAAAGAAGAGAGGCGGCTATAGTTTTGTTTAGAGAGATGCTATGGGTTAATTTTATGAATTCACATCAAAAGATGACCCAAAAAAAAAAGTGTGATTGTAAAAAAGGGAGCGTGAAAATCAATTACCTCCTTTTCTAAGAATTGATAATTCGGTCCGCTGACTAAATAATTCGGAGACCAATATACTAGCTAATTAGCTATCATTGGCCGGGCTCAATTAAAATCGGGAAAGATATACATGAGAGAGAGAATATGAAATGGACAACATGCAATCAACTAAAGCAGACGTTATGTTAGTTAAAACAAAAATTGGCAAAAAATATATTTTCATACTTACGATACAAGACGTGCCGTGATAAAGAAGAGATAACCTTGCTAACCAGGACTATTGATTTTATATATATTGGATTAATGGAATAACAATTTTAAAAAAATAAATCGCTTTCCAATTGGTCGGCCTTATCAGCAGACATGATTTTGACGTTCACTATTATTCTATAGTTACTGATTTATCATTGTAATACTATTTAAATGTAGTTGACCACGTTTAAGTGAAGAAAATTCAGGATTAATATTAATTATGGACAATCTTAACTTGGGGTGGTTGGTTCCTTAACTTAAAAGGAGCTTTTAATTAGTTTCAATATATATCATTTTCTAAATCTCTTTTACTCCAAATTTCAAAAAAGAAAAGAAAAATATGTTCAAGGAGTCAAAGACGTACCACAGCTTCCATTCTAATACTAAATGGTTGTTTGATTAGTTTTTTCTTGTCAATCTTCAAAAGAAGATTTCTCTTTGATTGTGTTGTAGTTTTTGGGTCTAATTGATGGGATGGCTCTTAGCTTTGGTTCGATGATTTCTCACTTACTCTCCTCATTTGGTATACGCCCACTCTCTCTCTCTCTCTCTCTATCGATTGGAGTAAAAACAGTATGATTCCAAATCAAATATCAAAATCAACAAGGAAGTGCTTGGATTATTTGTTTCCTTAAAGTAAACTCTGTGCCGCGGAGCTCTAGACTATCGGGCAACAGTCACTTGGTTTGTACTTGTATGGAAGTTTCGTCATTCGTGAAGCAGAGCTACCAGAATAATAGCGATTTGATAGGGTACATTGATCACGAATGTTTGACAGCCGAAGCAAACTTCTCGTTGGATATATATCCTTGATTTGTTTTGGTTCTGTTTTATGTTCTTCTTGTCTGCATGTTGTCTTTATTTTCAGTAGTTTATAATAGTATTTCTATAGAAATGAAATTAATCTGCGATGAATTATCCACTTGGCACGATAAACTTGAGAGCAACTAAATCAATTCATCCGCAAGATATGTAGAGTAAGACTCCATTTGATTGGGCGTAAATTTTTTTGCCAAAACATTCTTTTTTTTTATACAAAATTTCCTATGTTAAAGGCTCCGTTTATTTGGCCGTAAAATATTTTCCTGTAAAACATTTTACCTATTTTCCGGTGTTTGGTTGTACAAATCATAAGTAAATCATTTTTTTCTGTAAAATGTTTTTGGCCTATGGGGGGAAATTGACTTACGGAGGAAACATCCGTAAGTCATTTTACGTTTGCTCACTCACTGCCGGTCTCCCTTCCCTCCCTGTTCCACCGCCAATAATCAATTACTCCTCTGATTTTTTTTATTTTTTATTTTAACTGGAATTACTCCTCTGATTGGTCAATCTCTCATTCTCTCTCTCTCCTCCCAAGACTTGAAATCAGTTTCAAAACACATATCTCATCCTTTTTCTCTCCCTACAGTTTTGAAATTATCCAAGAATTTTGGGCCAAGTGAGAAATTGGCGAAGGGATCGGATTAAATAGTGACTTGATTGATAATGAATGTTGGAGAAAAGTTTTGTTACCAATACAGTAATATTTTTCGATTACCAACCAAACACTTGAAAATAAAGACGGAAAAAATTGTTTTTAGTGAAATCATTTTACATGAAAAATATTTTACCTTGAAAAATATTTTACGTCGAAACAAACGGAGCCAAAATGGTACTATATACCCTAAAAAGAAAACCCGTAAATTATTTTCCGAAGTTACCCACCCGTATTCTGCGATCGCTCTCTTGGACTAGGCTAAGCGACGAAGAATTCTCTCATTATTCGCTCATGGCCACGTCAATACCAATAAGATGCTCTCTCTATAGATGTCCATCCACCGGACCCCACATGCACTCCTGCATGCGCACACCATGGCCTTCTCTCTTCTAGACTTTCACTTTGATACTTCTGCAGCCAAATTACATGACTTATTAGTTTGTGTAATATTATGAAATTGGAAATATAATATTGTAAAACTTGTATTTTCCTGTAAAATGTTTTACGTGTAAAATATTTTGCATCCATACGAAGTCCCTATAAGGGAAAAAAAAAAAAAAAAAGGAGAACCTACGGAACCTATAAAAACACAAGTTCAGTACTAATTTCTTATTTCTTGGGATAAAATCTAATGATCTCGTGGTTGGAACAATATCTCTTCAGATTTACGAGACATTCTTTGTCCGATATAAATCTTTTTCTTCAATTTCTATGAAACAAATCTTTGAACTTCTCGGAAATAGAATGATATTACAAGAGAAAAAGTATTTTCTCGCATAGTTTTTTTCGTAGGGGACATCTGATCCAAAAATTGTATATCTTTTCGTTAAAAAAAGGGGGCCCAGACCATTTTTTCTTTTGTGACGTTCAATCATGTATGTTGCTTAAGAGCAACTCTGTTTTGAGGTGCTGGGCCCTAATATGGCATATTGCATGTTGTGCTTGCAACTTGGATTTCACCCGAGTCTATGAATTTAATCCATTAATTTTGCGGAGCCAGCAAATAATCATACCTGAAAAATATATAATTGACCTTACATCGGACTACATAATTCTCACAAAAATACAAATCCAATATAATTTTTGCCCCCAAAATTATTAACCTTGAAATTTCGTACTAAAAAAATGAGAATGGGTAGACTTGAAGGTTTTGAATACCGTATCGGTTAGAGTACCTGTTTTCTTTTTGGTACGGTACGTACCCATACCAGTAGGATATCGAGTACCGTTTCAGAGTTATTGCTTAGTGTTATTTTTTAGCGTCAAAGATTTAGGATCACAAATACAATAATCAAAAAAATATGTATGAAAGTAGTCCGGCACCGTCCGGTATTAACTGGTATTGTCCGATTTTGTCCCGGTACTAATTGTTACATAGAAGGAAAAAATAGATTTAATATTAGTCTGTTATTTTCCAGTATTGTCTGGTACCTTCTGGTATGCCCGATATTTGTTGGTACGGCCAATGCCCTAGCGGTATGGCTCGGTATTGGACACGATACAATATTAGGGGTCCTTAGTACCATTTTTATACAAAACCTGTACATACCGACTTATAACTTTGTATAGGGGCAGAGTATCTTCCCAACTTCCTGCTTTGGGCCCTCTTATTATGAAATTTTGCCAAGTTAAGATTAGGCTATCCATACGATGACAAGTGGCGGGTTGGTGTTGATAGATGCTCATTTCCAGATAAAAATTGGGTGCAATTCTGGATTTGGAAGCAACGGTGAAGAAGAGTGTCAAGTGGCTGCTTCTTGTCTTGTGATACCTTCTCCTTGCTAAGGATAAAGCACTGGAATGAATAATTTTCTTGCTTTGAAAAAAGAGAACAACTTTTAAAGAATCTGTTAGCAAGTTAACTCCATCGCGATGTTAACAGCGCCGACTCATGACATAAAGTAATGAAACCACCGTTTCGACTTCTCCCCCAAAAATGTAAAAAACTGGGGCTCCAAATATGTAGGTCTCCCATATATATGGAGACTTAATTAGTACATTTGTAACTAAAATTGCAACAAACATAAGGTTCAAATGATCGATTTTCAAGTATTGTAATGGTTGTTTGTTTTTGGATGACTATACATATAAATCTGTGCAATGATGTATGTTTTGTAATGGTATTTTATAAAGACTGTGTTGAAAAATTTTGCTATGTAAAATAAATGGAGGGCCTCATCTGATCAGGCCTCTAAAACTATTGAGATGACACTGGGTGTTGAACACATCTTTTTATCCTGATTTTATCCTTATTTGAGTTATGAACTTATGTTATATTCGGAGATTTTTGTGATTTTTCATTAATTTTTGAAGAGGGTTGAAGAAGATGAGAATTTTGTGGAGTTTACGGGATAAAAAAATAAGGAAAATGAAAGAGCATATAGAAATTAGGATGGGTTATAATTTGGTTTGGTTAGACTGAGTTATTAGTAAACCAACTGGGGTGTTGAGTTGGTTAGGGCTCTCGCATCTCACTAGGAGGTCAGGAGTTCAAATGTCCCTGTCTGCGTGTGGAAGCTTTTCCTTCTTCTTTTACTATTTTTTTTTCCCTTATCCTGTAACAGGTTTATTTATATTATTAGCTAAGTTGTTGGGTTTGGTTGTTTTGGATCTATTGTCCTGGAGTGGCTGTCCCAGAACCAAAACGGCACCGTTTTGGTGCCACTCCAAACCTTTGCAGAATGCAATTTTGTGGGGCTCACTTTCGGGTCCCACACAAACCATCCGAACTGTTAAATAATTTTAAAAATAATGATTAAATTAGTCTCAGAGAAAATTGGGCCCAACAGATATTTTTACATTATTCATCTTATTCGTTTGATTTTCATTAGAATTCAGGACCTTACCAGTTTGAAAGAATCTTCAAGAGATGTTATAAAATTGTGGGCTCGGAAACCCATTGATCTGAACCATAAGAGTCGTAGGGCTAGTAGAGAAGAGTATCCAGTAAAAAAATTATCTTGTTCAGACATCGAAAGGTATCAAAACACTAAAAAAATGAGGTTTTATTTTATTTTATTTTATTTTTATATATATACCTATCGATGTCCGAACAAGATAATTTTTTTATTGGATGCTCTTCTCAACGAGCACTACGACTCTTATAGTTCAGATCAATGGGTTTCTCAGCCCACAATTTTATAACTTTTATTAAAAATTCTTTCAAACTGGTAGGAAAACTGGTACGATCCTAAATTCTGAATGAAAATCAAACGAATAAGATGGATAACGTAAAAATATCCGGGCCACTTTAATAATTATTTAACGAAAGTAGTCCAAGACGGCACCTAATTATAACAAACTATATCAATTGCAATGGACGCAGGAATAACGAACTGTGGAAAAACACGCGGGCTACATGTTCTCCGCTCCATTTTATTTTGAGCAATACTACATACACACAAAAAATACCCACAAATTACCCAAACACACACACACAAGTGTGGCCCCCACACACACTGGAGGTGCAGTGTGTGTGGGGGCCACACTTGTGTGTGTGTGTTTGGGTAATTTGTGGGTATTTTTTGTTTGGGTACCTACCATTTTCCTTTTATTTTCGCTCACAGACATTGACCACAACGGCGTAGCCAGAGTACTCGTGGTAAGTAGGCTGTAGGGTTGCAAACGAATGGAGCTGCTCTCGGTTCGGC
Source organism: Vaccinium darrowii (assembly GCA_020921065.1). NCBI lineage: Eukaryota > Viridiplantae > Streptophyta > Magnoliopsida > Ericales > Ericaceae > Vaccinium > Vaccinium darrowii. Next base: position 26,967,911 of record CM037153.1, on the reverse strand, counting down.
TCATTAAAAATTGAGTCAATTTCGAGCTCGAGTTTGAGGCACATTTAGTAAACGAGCTCGGTAAATCTCGGCCCGACTCGGGAAACCACGGCTCGTTAAGTAAATTACTCTGGCTCGGTTAGTTAAGGGCTCAGCTCATTTACAAAGAAGCCGAGCTGGAGCTCGATTTTTAGTTTCTTTAATAAACGAGCCGAGCTCGCAACTCTACAAAGCTCGCCTCAGCTCGTTTTGCACCCCTAGTGGGCAGTTACCCCACGTTTTTGTGTGGAGAGATTAATTCTTTTTACTCGATTCCCACATCGACGTTGTAATACTTCAAAGGCTCCCTCAATAAAGGAATGTTCAGTGAAAAATGTATTCTTAAGAAAACATATTGAAGAAAGGAGACAAGAAATTTTTGTCCGTGTATGTTTGGTCGGGAACGGGGGATGGTGTGTTTGGTATTCTTAACAAGTATGCTGGGTCGATCACGGTCGTTTGTTGTCGAACAAGGATGGCTCAAATCTGTTCGGCAACGCACGGTTCAAATTTGGTTGGACAAGATGTGATCTGAGCTGTCCATGGCTGACCACGAATGGTTGTGATTAGCCAACATCCATGCTGTCCCCAAAGGGACATCACCCACCTCGTGTCCGGTCGGTTGACAAAAACATTTTAGAAAGAGTTTAATTCTTCCAAGGTTTCCACCACCTCCCCCGTAGTGAGCCCACTATGCATTTTTTGTTGTAATTTGAATCATTCATCATGTAGAACCCGCGAAGTAGTATATTTACTCAAAAAATTAGTTTGATTAATAGGTATATAAAAATTTGAATTTTGATTTATAAAATGGACGGTTAGTATGGAAAGTTTTTATTGACATCTGATTAAGTTGATTTTTATGCGTGGATGTACTTTGCTAATGTAAGTGGTTGATCGAAAATCTCCACGTGATTTCATAATTCATTTTTAATGAAAAAGTACTTAAAGTGTAATTAAATAAACCTTGAAGATTAAAAGTGTAATTTGTAAAATCACAGGGTTGATTTTGCAATTACATCGAAGTATTGTGGTAGAGTAGTAATTTAGTTGAGACTAGGGGTAGTTTACTAATTTTAAATAATACAAGGGTATTTTTATAATTTGACTAAGTAGAAGGGGTAATTTGATAATTGAGCCATGTGTAGGGGTAGTTTGGTAACATATACATATTTAATAGCATTCGTGTGTTTCTGTTAACATGAGATTAGTTTGGTAGGCTAAATAGTGTATTTTATACAAAACATGTCTCTGAGGGTAATTTGGTTTTAGGGTATGGGTAATTTAGTAAAATGTTACCTAGTTTTTTTTTTTTTATGTAATTTCGTTCACACTTGGCTAATTGGATTATTTTTAGTAACATGTAAAGTTGAATTTAATACATTTAATAATTCAATGGGCAAAATGGTAATCTTGCTATGGTGGAGGGTATTTTGGTAATTTTCGGAGTTAAACATATGTATACATGTAATTTACAATATAAATTTTATGATTATATGAATATTCCATATGTTTGTCATATAAGAGATTTTTCACATAAAATCTATTTTCTTTCATTAAGTGTATATTGATGTCCAAACACATTTTTCAACACTTCCAATTAATATAAATGAACAATAAAGTCCTAATATCACATTTTATAATTAGAAGTGCTAAACATTTGAGTCAAATACGCAAGGCAAACATGATTTATGGTCAAAGCTGTGGAAATTAGCAAGTAGAGAGGGGCTTAGTGTAATTTCAACATATAAAATCAGGAATGAAGCTTTGTGGAATGTTAGTCTGGACGAGGGTTTTTGTGGTCTGGTCGAGACGAGAAGATAATAGAGCATTGTTGGTTTTTTGTTCGGGATTCGTAAATTCTTCAATATGTGGACATATCCTTTGGCCCACAAACTATATTTAGGCTATACTCTAACTGATAGTATACTTAGAAATTATTGGGCAAGAGGTTTTCACCTTGAACCGGAGAGATTTCAATAAAAGTTTGTTTTGGTCAAAATGGAGTCGAGATTGCTCTCCGATGGGTCTTGGTTGCAATTGGTGATGGCTAGTGGTTGCTTGGGACTCCCCTAGACGATGTGTAACCTGAATTTGGATGTTGATCGTTTGGACCGCATTTGGCCCAAACATCATTTTTAAGTTACACGACCCACTTTGGCGAAATGGCCCCGAGTCCGCGTTTTGAAGTGAAACGGGCTTTTGCACATTGCAGCCGTTCGATATCGTCTAGGCCCTCAAAAGGGGAATTTTGCCATTTTAGGAAATAATTGATTTGGTAGTAACTTTTAGTAGGAAATTCCATTTTTGTTGCCGTCTATTTTGACAACCTTATATTTCTTTCTAATTTTTGATTCTGCCAATTATTTCCGAATTTCTACTTTTGGTAATTTTGTTAATTTCTTTGATTTCGGCTTAATTAGCAAGTCAAATCTTTTTGTTATTTAATTCCTAGTTGGATTAGGGTTACTTTGACACTATAAGTATCATTGTAAACCTGATGACAGAGTTCAATTGTTTATGCATTAAAGAAATCGAGTTTATTCTCAAAATTGGTTTTTCAAGGAGTGAGTATCTCCAGCTCAATCGTTGTTTGTGATTGTCTTTGTTTCAAGTTATTCTAAATCATACGCTTCACTGCATCAGAGAGTAAACCTATAAGTCCTAAGGCAAGACCACTTTGTCAACCCCTTAACGCTGTCCGACAATAGTCCTCTAGTATTGTTGGATTTTCATAAAAATACGAAGAGAAAGGTTATTGTATGGTCAAATTTTTTCTTGGATCATTTTTTTTTTTTTTTTGTTAACAAAGCATAAATGCTTGGTTCAGTTCTCTTGCAACCTCAAGAAAACCAAACCATTGTTATGAGCCAAACTGCGATATTTGTTCATTATTTGTGTAAAAGTCAAGCTATTGAGACAGCAATTTACAAGTAATTAATCCACTTTTACTTGTGTGTTGATTTTTGGCTCGATTTTTGCTTTTTGCAATTTCCGTCCAAACAGGTGTCACGGGCGTTCTAATAGTCGACTTATTTTTGGGCGTCCACAGCTCTTTGAAGATTTGGTCCGGATGATGGTCAAGTCTGTCTGAACGGTCGATACGCATTCAACCTATTTTATTCTAATTTTGGAATTTGTTTGGACTTTCTAAAGATTTTTGTTTCCTTGTTGGTTTATGTCTTGGGGTGCAAGTAAATTTGTTTGGGCAAGTATTGACTTTAGGAAGGATTTTGTGGCTATAAATTTAGTCGCTCTCTCTCATTAGGGTTTGGACTGCTTGAGAGTAAAGGGGTCTCATTTGAAAGCTAAGGTTCTTGATATGATCTTCATCAGTTTCTGGTTGCCCCTTTCATGGTGAGTTCTGTAGGCCTTCGGCCATCTAGAAGATCATCTGTTTCAACGATTCTTTCTGGTTGAAACCGTTGGGTTTCATGAGAATTATTTGTATCTATGTGACATCCAGTCACATTTGTGAACTCTGTTCTATCTGTGTCTCTTGGTTAAAACCCTAGAGCTTTTTTTTTTTTTTGCGAGACTTGATATGAGAGAATTTGTTTTGGTGAGAGATTCCAGTTGGGTTTTGGTGAGAGAACTTGCATTTGGGGTTGGTGAGTGTCTTTTGTGAGAGCTACCTTTGTTTGTCACTATTGTAGTACTTCGGAGCATGTTCTCGTTGCATAGTGCACTCTTCTCTCATTTGCTTGTCCGTAGAGTAGGTTTACACCTGTACACTGAACCACATAAATCATGGTGTCTCTCCTATTTGTTTTGGTTATTTTTGGCTTCTCCTTTTGATTTTGCATGTGTTTGGTTTGCGACTTTTGCAATATGATGGTCACCAATAATCTTGGGTTGCGGTTGGGTTCTTTCAAGACCCGCCGCACAACAGTGTGTAATAAATAAATTTAAAAAACAGGAATTGCATGTGCTAGAATCCCTGAATTACATGCTTGCTGATGATGATGGAGTTATGCATGCCTGGAATGGGGGTTGTTGGAGGCGGCCAGGATGGGTTTGGTTCCAAACTTCCAAGTGAATCCAAGGGTTTGTATGCTTAACTTTTGGGCTAAATTTAAAGGGTTTGTTTGGAGCAGGGGGACCCACGATTTTGTTGGAAGGTTAGGGGACAGGTGGGATGTTCCCTCCCCCCCCCCCCCCCCCCCCCCCCAAGGGCTGCACGTCTCTTTTCTAATTCCGACACCTGTAAGTATCACGATCATAATATACAGACGACATGCAAAAAATTGGGAAATGAAGCGTGCATTTACCCAAAAAAAGGAAAAAATTACTAGAAACAAAAAGAAAGAAAGAAAGAAAGGGAAGAAATGAGGCGTGGCGTGCATGTGGTGGGTGAAGTAGGAGTACCCAATTGTCAGTTAAAACTAGCCACTTGTAATTAATTAGTGGACATAATTGGGGTTTTTGTAGGGGTGATCTGTTTGTTTACCGCGGCGGCAGAGGAGCGGAGGCCGGCAGCAAGGGCTCCGCCATATGGGCTGCCTCCTGTGATTCACCAAATTATGGTCTTTCTTTCGGCTCACGTTTCCATTTTGGGTGTTGATAAAGCAAGTGTTGGGAGAGTTTGCAGTATTAGGGAGCAACGTTGAGAATTACTACTTTGATAATGCCAATAATGAACGTTAAATCTGGGCAATTCAAGTTGTAGACTCAACTCTTATACTTCCTCCGTCTCAATTTGTTTGTGAATGACTTAACTCGTAAATCCTAAAAGCCAAAAAGTCAATAACCCAGTGAATTTTTCGTTTGATAAAATCTGTTAAAATTAATATTTGTTAAAATAGGCAGTTGATATTAGCAAATGAGGAAGAATTTTTGCTAAAATCAAAGATTCTTGTGAGAGGATGGCTTCCTCATTTGTTAAAATCAATTGTTAATTTAAGCATATGTTGATTCTAGCAGATTTTATGGGGCCTGTTAGAAGTATTCAACGTAACTTTACATTGATAGTGACCCTATGAAGTTTTTTTGATAACTCATGTGCTCGGACCATTTTACGTAGCTTGCCTAATAAAAAATAGATATATGAATTTTATAACAAAATGATTGATCTTGACTTGTGTTCCACAAACTGACTTATTAAGTAAAATGTGATTGATGTATTATGAGAGAATGACGTATCTCGTAATGTACAATAATTTAGTTTTTTGAGAATAACCCAGTTTTGTGGAACAGAGCCCCAATCCAAAAACTAGCGTAAACTGAAAAAGTCAGTAGAATTGACTTATTGAGCGTAATTGGATTGATGTATTGTGATTAGTCTCGCAAAGTGCATTTGGCCCTGTTCCACACCAACTGACTTTTCAATTTTTTGGTTATCTTTTGTTCAAAAAAAAAAAAATGTTTATTAGTTGTGCGTCAAAATTTTGTAGATTAATAATTCATGTTGACAAGAAAAAATCGAAAAAGTAAAAAATTTATGACAATCCCCCATTTTTTTAGGAAATATCCAAGAAAAACCGGTTTAAGTCAGTTCTAACTGTCTTTACATGGCTTTTCTTGGATATTAACTGTCTTTTCATGATTTTTCTTGGATATTTATAAAAAAAAAGGGTACTTAATTCTCTCTTTTTTTCCCTCGCGTTGAGACGAATAAATAATCTACAAAAGTTTGATGAAAAACTAACAAACGCAAAAAAAATTTGAATAAAGACAAAACCAACAAATTGAGAAGTTAGTTAGTGTGGAACATGTCAGTTTTGTAGAACAATCCCTAACTGAGTAACCAGGGACGGACCAAGGGAGGTGTTAGGCCCCTGCATGGCTGCACTTCTCCCAAGTTTCTTTTTATTTATAGTACACTTAGAAATTTTTTTGTAAAATTATTGAAGAGTGATCTCTGCAAATTCGATAAAATTTGCAATCCTGCGTTCGCCACCCAGAATAACATCAAAGTAGCTACATGAGTCCTATTTATGAATATTTTGAAGGACTCTTTATGGCTTGGCAAACATGTCCCGGAATGTTCAGTTTGACAACAAATCAAGGAATTGAATAACGTAAAAATAAGTCAATCTCATTCGTCATAATTATTATACCTTGATGTCGGGATTTGGAAGGCATATATGGTAAGCAACTTACTAATTAATCAAGATATATTAGTGGAGTAATTAAACAAATACCCGTACGGATGATCAGCAAACAAAGAGAATTTGAAGTCCGGGAATGAATGAGCAGAAACAGAGGATGTTGCTTAACGTATTCTCCATTTGTATTAGTATGGCTTTCCTCGTAACTTGAGTTAGATACGATCACATTAAGCTTTTGCACGTGATATGTGTGGAGTGTGGTTTAAGCCAATTTTGGGCTTAATTAATACATTAATTAATTATTAATTAACTGGGTTTTTCTTTGCTTGCAATCTTAGTTGTTTACCATGCATGTGAGTCGGAGCAGTGCAAAAAGTTGTGTGAACAGAAGTCAAATACCGAGTCAACACACAAGTGTCCAAACTACTTTTAGTAGGTAAGGAGTACCTAATAATTCTTGTGAGTATCCATCCTCTCCTCCTTATCTCAAGCATTCGCTTCTTCTGTGGACATGAGTCATTCAATGTATATTTAGTTTAGTGGCGACTTCAGAATTTTCATTCAGCGTTGCCAAAAATACATAGTGTGTCTATGATGAAAAGTTGTATGCCAAAAAAAAAAAAAAGACGACTAGGCAAAAGAGACATATCCATTATATCTTTTGACAAAAAAAGACTCTAAAATATTACATTATCCCACGACGAGTCTTCATATTTTGAAAGCGTTGCACTATAGCTTCATTATCGACACTCCTAAACAGAGAGAGAGAGAGAGAGAGAGAGAGAGAGAGAGCAGAGATCTTTCATTCATTCGACTTTCCCCTTTTTTTATTTTTTGACCAAACCCCACTTTGTCATTATATATTATATGTTGGGTTTTAGAGTCCACTATCTCATATTCCAGTTGGCTTTAAAAATCCACTACGTGATATTATATCAATTTATTTTGTTTTAGGTTTGTTTTGTTTTGTTAGGACTATAACAAGTTGGGTCAAATTTAGTTAAATATATTTATTTTAACCTTGCACGAGTAACTCATTGCTGACAATACTAAAGAAAATATAATTTATATCTAAAAAAAAAAAATTCAGTGCATTTTTTTAACCCAGCGAAGTCGCTTGACCTCGCTGGGTATATAGTGGAGTCGCCCCTGATTTAGTCCATGTGGTATAGTGGACACCGTGAATACTCCCCAATGTATTAAGCTTAATGGCATATGGGCAAAACTTGACGGATCAGGTTCACAGCATGATGACACGTTTCTTAGCGAATTCCTTTTTAGACCATGTCCTTGACTTCTCAAATGCAATTCGATCAGTCAGAAACAAAAAGTGGAAAAAAGACTAGATCAAGGGTGGTTTGGGTAAATTGAAAAAACTGATTTTTTGGTTGTCTTTATTAAAAAAAAAATTGCATTTGTTAGTTTTTGATCGATTTTTTGTGGTTTCTTGGCTTGTCTCGATGAGAGAAATCTAAAAAGTATAAAATTATTAGCCAAATTTAAAGTTTTGCGAATAAAGACGAAGAATAATCCAAAAAACTGGTTTTTTGGCTAAATTTTTCGTCTTTATTCACAAAAATTTAAATTTGGCTAATAATTTTATACTTTTTAGATTCTTCTCGTCGAGACAAACCAAGAAACCACAAAAAATCAACCAAAAACTAAGAAATGCAAAAAAAATTTGAATAAGGACAAAACCAAAAATACACAAACCAACTATGCTTCAATTTACCCAAACCACCCCCAAATTTCATATCAAATATATGAAAAAGCACAATTCTTACGAAAGTAAAAAGACGAACTAGGAGGGTTGAATTGGACTAAAAGCCTGTAATTAAGGAGCCCTAGTTTTCCATGTATTTGTTACAAATCAACTATGCTTCTTGTCTCACACATATAAAGCCAGATTCACGTTCATCTTTTACATTAGTGATCAGATCTACGTACATCAAACGGTTTTAGACAAATTTATATTTGGATAATTTGTATCGAAATGTCTACGTTTGTAGCTGCATATCGTTCATTTTTCCAATTGTTGTGCAATAGGAACCGTTGATGAGGTTGATGATTGCACGTGATCAACACATCAAAAAAGTCAAGACTGGTGTTTGACTTTGACCAATCTTTTACTTACAAGGGATGTAAGATTTCATGAATATGTATAACGTTTGGCCAGTCTGTGAATAAGCTTCACACGCCAACTCACGCCTGTAAATTTAACATCTTCTCTCTCTCTCTCTCTCCTTGTAGTACTACTAGAGCGAGCAGTAGTCTGAAATTACAGGAACATCAGACTAGCTAGAGATACAGCTTTTGCATGTAAGTATTCATACAGGGGTAATCTCGTCAGTTCATCTTTCAATTTCTGGTCAATCTCAGTGCTTGACCGTGCAAAAGCAATAAGAGTGAGGTTGCTTTCTGCCTGCTATTCCAGGGACAAACACTTTGGTTTAAGTTTTTGCCTTTACGTGCATGGGAAGGAAGTTGCAAAATTGACCAGGGCCAGGGGCTACTATTGTCATTATGGTGTTCCATATTCCATCACAGCCCAAAAAATGTATGGTTTAGGTTTAATGCCAGTTAAGGAGTTAAAGGCAATCTTGGGTTGCAATCAAATGGATCTGTGGTGGCCAAACTTGACGGTAATTGGTGTTTTGTGATTGGTCGCTGTGAAAAATATTGTCTAGGATGCAAAAAAAGAAGTAATAAAAGTGGATTGGATGAGAAAAGATTAATTTGTGGTGTAGATAAGATCCGAGATGTGGAGTGGGTGGAACAGGGTTTTTATATGTAAATATTTACTTTATATAAATACATACTTGTGTTGTTTGTAGGAAAAGAAATTAAAAGGTTTCAAAATTGCATTTTACTGATTCTTTTAGGCTATGTTTGGTAACACTTCTGTTTTCTGTTTTCTGTTTTCTGTTTCTGTTTTCTAATTTTTGTTTTTCGTAAAATGGAAGTGAAAATAAAAAAATATGTTTGTGTGAAATTATTTTCAAAAAAAAAAAGTAAAAACATAATTATGAGTCGGTTGGAGGTGTGCCGGCGGGAGGCTGGAGGTAGTGGGTGGTGGCGGTGGCGGGTGGCGGCGGTGGTGCATGGTGGCTGGAGGTGGAGGTGGTGGTGGGGGTGGTGGTGGGTGGTGGCGGCGGTAGTGGGTGGTGGTTGGTGGCGGTGGTGGCGGTGGTGGGTGGAGGTGGAGGTGGTGGTGGTGAGTGGTGGCGGTGGCGGGTGGCGGCGGTGGTGCATGGTGGCTGGAGGTGGAGGTGGTGGTGGGTGGTGGCGGCGGTAGTGGGTGGTGGTTGGTGGCGGTGGTGGGTGGAGGTGGAGGTGGTGGTGGTGGTTGGCGGGTGGTGGAGGGTGGTGGGTGGTGGCGGGTGGCGGTGGTGGTGGGTGGTGGGTGGTGGCGGGTGGTGGCGGGTGGCGGGTGGTGGTGGGTGGTGGGTGGTGGCGGTGGTGGGTGGTGGTGGGTGGCGGCGGTGGTGGGTGGCGGTGGCGGTGGTGGGTGGTGGTGGGTGGCGGTTGGTGGTGGCTGGAGGTGGAGGTGGTGGTGGGGTGGTGGTGGTGGTGGTGGTGGCGGTGATGGTGGTGGGTGGTGGTTGGGGTGGCGGCTGGTTGTGAGAAAACAAAAACAGAAAGTGAAAGTTGAGATTTTCAACTTCCTCAAATTTCATAAATAATGGAAGTAAGAAGTAGAATTTGAAAGTAAAAGTGGCACACAAACAACATTCTATTTTTAAATTGTGAAAATTCTGAAAACAGAAACAGAAAACAGAAAACGAAAGTGCCTCCAAACAAGGCCTTAGTGGTGCAAAATTTTGAAAGTTCAATCACGAGCAACGCGTTAACATATTAGGATGCAAACTAAAGTTCTCCGAGAAAAATATGTGCCGTCCCTTAAGAGACAGAATGCGTGTTGACACAACCAAGTCGTCTGTGCTCGGCAATTTATGGCTCAGATCTGTTCGGACCCAAATGGATCTGCACTGTCCATTACCTAATTGATCTGGACCATTGAGCGCCGAGCACGGACGGCCTAGATGGGGTCAGCACGAATGCTGTCCCTTAAGAGACAGCACGCCCCTGGATCCAAAAAATATATACTACTTCAAAAGTGGGTACTTTGGAGTAGGGTTTAGTTCATTTTTGTTTGATTAGCAACTCCAACTTATTGTCCTAAGACCTAAGCAACAATTCCATTTCACCTTTTCTCTATACTAAATTGAGTTTGGTTCTTATATATCGAGGGGTGCCATGCCAATATGCTAGAATACGGATAATATAAATAGGTATATGTATGTACAGATATATGTCATCCGGGGTTTCATTAACAAAATGGGGTGCCAAGAATCAAGATTTTATAAATGAATGAACAATTACCTAAAGTTGAGAACATTTAACAAGAGGCAAAATAATGAAACAGGTTTTTTTAATTAATGATCTTTTAAATTCACATAATTGAAGAAAGTCTTTGACTGTATTTAGGAGCTGAAAATATTATATCGGTCAAGTTATGCGAGGAGAAATAACCCCATTTGGAAAATTAAAAATGAATCTAGATCTGGATAGGGAGTGTTAAAATCAATTATGCATTCTATGTTTTTGTTATTTACTTAATGATTTTTTCACTATCCTTCCATTTACTTATTGCTTGCAATTTGACACCCAAGCTCATGTTGTTTGTTTCCCTGTAATTTCAACATTTCGCTGAATGTTTTTATTTCTTTCTCTTGCCTATACTTTGCTTCGTGCTTAATTTTGGCTGTTTTTATTTCTTTCTCTTGCCTATACTTTGCTTCGTGCTTAGTTTTGGCTTCCCCTCGATGTACCCATTATTGAGTTTAATAAAATTTCTGTTGCCGATCAAAAAAAAAATTTGACACCCAAGCTACAGCTTTATACATGGCCAGCCTTGAGGGCAACCCACCAAGCGGCGCCTTAGGGCCCGTAATATTTGAGATATATTAAATATTATGTATGTCAACACTTTTGTGAGATACACTCTGGTAGATCAGTATTCAGTAGGATGTTGCAGTTTACCCATGAGGTGTTTTGATCCTTGCAACCCTCATTTTTTTTTAGGCGAATTTTCTTCAAACATGTAAAAATTTACTTTGTTGTAGGCGTTGGGAATGGAACCCGCATTCTCTAGGTTTTGAATGCCCTACATTTCCATTGCACCACAAGGAAATGTTGGTACTTATATCGAATAATTTATATATACACAAATTCTTAGAGGCCCCATCTTTAAAGCTTGCTTGGGGCCTCGAAAATCTCAGGGCCGGACTTGGCTTTATAGACAGAACAAAATACAGCTTCGAAATACACGTTTTTGGGGGTTTTCAGGAGAACAGCCCCGGGTGTGGCTTCTGGGCCTGGAGCAAGGAACAAGTTTCCCAATAGAATGCTTGAGTGTTGTATGCTATGATTTGAATAGGTACCCCATATCAGCCGGTACGTATAAGGTTATAAATAACATTAAGGGGCAAGTAAGGTAACGGTTGAGGTGTGATGGTACTTGGAGTATCGAACGATATACGACGGGAATAGGTTGTTGGCTTGTCGCGGTTGTGAATTTTTAAAGAGTGTCAAAATTACCTGTAATGGTCGTATCGGCCATAACAGTTGTGAATCGGTCTATAAATTGGAAACGGACCAATACATAACAGAAACTTGCCGATATGCATGTGATTTCCCTCTCGCCGGTATATGATCGGCTGGGATGTCATAGTATGGGAAGGCTAAAAAACAGTTACGTAACATTGGTTACGTAAAAATCAGTATGATTTTGATATGAAAAACCCAAACACAGACATTGAGCCTAACTCAGGAAAAAAAAAAAGGAGACGCATGATACACTCTCCATCTCAGAATGGGACAAACGACGAAGGCAGACTCAAAGCGAACTTGAAGTGTTGGGGTGCAAACAACCTTCAGTAGTGGTTTAGCTCGGGGGTGGGGACGGAGCCCCCACAAAGACTACGTCCACGTTGATTGAGATTATTTGGGGTTTGCAATTGCATGTTTGTTGATGCTTCGGTTATCTTCAAGTGAGAGATTGTTGGGGGGCAAACAACCTTCAGCAGTGGTCTAGCCCGGGGGTGTACGGGGTAGAGGCCCCACAACGAAAAACGATATTTTTGGACCTCGGTGTGTAATTTTGGCGCAGTTCACTACGTAATAATTAGAGTTGTCAGTTTTCAGTGAAAAACAGAGAGAGGCTAGACAAAAAGCACATCTCAGAGAGATTGCAAGAAGACTTGTACTCTTGATTTCGATTTCATAGTGGACTGGTGTGGCTCCCGTGGTTTTTCATCGCGTTGAGGTTTTCCACGTATATCTTGTGGCTCGTTTTTCTATTATGCACTTCTGTTTGTGGTTTCGTTTGGTGATTCATTGTTCTCAAGATTCGTAAGAGTGTTGTAGAATTGAATAGGTGTTTCGAAAATCCTAACATGAAGCGTGCGGGCATAGACCCTTATTGGCATCAACAAATGAGCTCACTCGGGCAATAGCTGAAAGAACAGCAGAGGCAGTTAACCGACTGGGTGGTCCTACCCCGGGGTTGTTGCAATTTGGTGCCATACTTATCCCACAATAATAACAACTACGACAGGATTAGGGATAAATAGTTGTATTATTAATGGTCGGTTAAGGTTTGGCGCCGTCTATTGTCATTGTTGATAGCAATATCAGCTTAGTTCCAAACCTGGATAAGAATAAGTCCCTTCTCATGCCCTAGCTACCACGGAATTAGCTGCCACTCAAAAGTTGGTAATTGATTACAATAATTTGATGTAGTAATTTGGAGTTGTTAAAACAACAATCCTTTGAGAGCAACATATTACATCATTTAGTAATTCGAAGTGCACCTTATAGAGTAGGCTAAACTAAGGGAAGCATACTATGCGGAAGAAGCGGCTCAACTATGAAATCTCGTGTCCATTTTTGCAAAAGCGAAAATGGACACGAGATTTTAGTTCCCCATATGTTGATGGATAAGGGTGCATGTTTTGGACAACAATTTACGGTGAATAATGGTGCGGGGTTTTATGTGGTGGTGCCCGACGATTACCCAATTACTTTTCTTTGCGTACGTTGCTACCACAATTGATGTTGGTTAATATTTTTATTCTATAAATATAGGAATTATATTTTATTAGTAGAACCGTTTTATTTTAATCAAGATTTTTCTAGAAGTATTTAATTTCCTAATTTGTTTTAATCTGGCATTCCTTTTTATAGGTTGCTTGGTTAAAAAGAATTAGGGTTAATTTTATTACTTTATATTTTATTTTCCTTTTTAGTATTTTAGCATTTACTAGGAACTTTCCTGTTTTTGCCGCTTGTTTTGGCAAGATTTCTTTTTTCGCTAATATTGAAATTTAGGAATATCTCAAATCTTTGTATTTTGGCAATTATTGAGTCAATTAGTGATTTACCAGGATTCAACTTCCTGTTTTTCTGGTATAAAAACGGTTGTAGGGTAGCATTAAAATTTAGTTGTTTATGAATGAAAAGAAAACGATTTTATACTCAAAATTAGTTATTCAAGGAGAGAGTATATCCGGCTCAATCGTTGTTTGTGATTATCCTCGTTTCACGTTGTTCTTAATCATATACTTCGCTGCATCAACAATGACCTCCAGGTCCACACTTGCTACCACAACCACCATATACAGCCTCCACTTCCCCCACCATCAGTGATAAAATTATCATGATTCGGGAATATCAATGATTAAATTAATAGGCATGCAATAAAGGTTAGTACTTATAAATTCTGATAAGAAAATTAAACAGAGCTAGTTACATCTAATCATCTTAATTTGTCATAAGCCAAGGTCGGCGTCTAACCCTAAGTAAATGTCAAAAATAAATCTGTTGCCATTTCTCTCGAGTCTTTAGGCATCTAAGTCCAGAGTTTTTGCTTTTTTGGCCAACATTGTATATATTAGTGGGGATTTAGAAGGAAATTAGTAGGTTAACAATTGAAGTGTTTATATGTTAACAATAGTGCAATATTTTTCCCAAGAACAATTAGTGAACTTTACTCGTCATTTTACATTTTTTCGTGTCTTGTTTAAGTGAACCTAACACGAATTTTTATTGTTTCTTACTTTTTTTTTACTCCAATAAACAATAATAATGTATATTTGTCACTATATGTGTGTGTGTGTGTGTAATTTCACAGTAGCAAATTAATAACAGCAAGGGGTGTGTTTGCAAGAAAAGAATGTACGAATTTAGCACCCTAGCTAAGAAATAGTCTAAAAAATTTGCAGATAGAGGAATTCAGAGCACTTTTATTTGAACATTAATATAAATTTATTAAGTGTAATTGAACAAAAAATAATAATCAATATAATTCTATAAAATTGAGTGGGGCCCTCACTTTTGTCCGCCTTGACTCTTAAGGGATGTTCCAGTAACAAAAAACTGTTTTTTCCAAAAACCGAGATCGGTCATTCTCTCACAATACATCACATAAAAACCCGTAAAATGTTAGTTTTTTCAAAAAACCACTTTAGTGGAATTTTAAATTAATCCGAGGATCACCAGACTTTATGGAGAATCTTAAACCAATCAAACTCCTTTTTTTTTTTTTTAACTCCTTCGTTTGGGAAGCTTTTTTGCTGATGATGAATTGAGTTACTCCCTCCGTCCCGCAAAGTTTGACACTTTCGGGAGTGCGTGCCATTTTTAAATTGCCTATATCTTTCAATTCATAACGTTTTATGTGATTTTCGAAACTTTGTTCAAAAGATTTAATTGAAATCTATCAAACAAGATCCATATTGCTTATATAAAACATTACAGATTAAAAGAAATAATCAATTTTTTCATAGGGCTGGAATAGTGAAAGTGACAAACTTTGCGGGACGGAGGGAGTATCTTGAGAGTGTTTTCTTTGACTTTTATCTTGAGAGTTTTTTCTTTGACATCACCGAGCCCCACCATCTAGCTAGGAAGTGCCAGCCATTGTTTATGTAGAGTTCAACTGGTAGATGATCAAACTCTTTTACATAGGGCTGGTTCACTAATTATTTCTATTTCAATGTAGCTCTATCTTTGTTTGTTGTTTCATCTCTCTAAATTTCTTTTATTTCAATATATTTCTTGCCGTTCCACTAAAAAAAAAAATACAAAAAATTAAAACTGTAAGGTGCTTAGTTATCGCGTATCAAAATGCAGCCAGTCTCTGTGTTTGTTTTCCCAACAAAATGGGAAAACGTACAACTCACGGGATGGCAAAAGGAAAAACATCTATGCTCGCGACTTGGAAAACATTTTACATTGGAAACTATTTTACTCCCCATTTATGCAACCAAACAAAGAAAAATAAATTACGTCAAAATAAATTAACGGAGCCTACAATGAAAAAGATTTCGTAAGGAGAATCAACCGAGAAGGAATTAAAAAAAAAAAAAAATGAATACATTGAAGTAAAACAAAGAGGATATTATTTAATTAAGATTATAATGAGTTAATGGCGGGTAAAACCAAGGCAACCTAAAATTCCCTCATTCTCATGTTCTATTAATTATTGTTGATTAAGAAATAAGAATGAATGGTGTGCAGTAAAGAAATAGTGGGGATGTGTGAGATTTTAACGTAACGAACCATAAATGAGATTAGAGAAGGGATGTTGCTTAACGCATTTGGCATTTCCATTTTTGGACACCCCCAAAACACACTCTATTAACAATTACTCCCTTGGTCCCAATTTAATAGTCCCTTTTGGGGGTTCGTGTCACTTTTTAATTGATTATATCTCGTAATTTACATTGCTTTACGTGATTTTGAAAATATTGTCTTATAGAATTAATTGAGATCTATAAATTCATTACCGATTTAAAGTTATAAGCAGTTTTTTATCCGGTTAAAATAGAACGAAAGACTATTAAATTGGAACAGAGGGAGTAATTATTATTATTATTTTTTAATTTCTCTTTTTCATCTCACCTCGTATTGCGTGTAGAGAATCCCAGTGGGCGTGCACATTTTCTGGCCCCATCGTTTGCGTAAATTCCAAGCCAATGTAACATTCTCTGCTCCCTCAAATTTAGTGAGAACTGTAATTATTGTCTAAGCTATTATTAATTAGTAGTACTAGTTTATTAAGAGCTACGCCTATTGTCAAAAGCATATGTTAATTAATCACGTTTATGTAGAGCCACTCACCCTTTACAGCGCTCATGCTTTTATTGAAGTCAAAGTGCCGAGAAAATTTTGGGTACGGGTGGGGTAGATCCACGTGGTGCCTATCAACACATCCGAAGCCTTCTAAACATGATTTAGACGATCCAGATCTGTGGGTGTAAATTTGGCCCCAAAATTTACAAAAATGCCACCACGGATCTGGGCGGCTCCGATGTGTTGCTGGGCATCACGTGAATCTACCCAACCCGTACCCAAAATTTTCTCCAAAGTGCCAATTTTCTCCGATGTGTTGATGTGAACTGTAAATTCAATTAATTTTCGTGTACTTACTTACCCAAAAAAATAAACTAATTTTGGTGTCAAAAGTTGGGGACAAACGTAAACGATGGGAGATATGGTTGTTTGCTGGTGTTGGGACTTGGGAAAGATCGATCAGGTTATTTTTGCGTACATGGGAAGTGAAGTTTTTTAACCACGGCGCAAGTTATACACCGCTGCCAATCATGTAGTTCATTTTATTTTAGGAGTGATATTTGGGAATCCTACTTTTCCATTTTGTATTATGCCTTTTCCCAGTTTAAATGTTTTGCATCTGGTAGGCGTAGTTATCATGTCGTGTTGTATCATGCTAATTTTTTAGAGCTGATAGGTGAGAGTATGATGTCTTATCGTATCGTGCTTGGTCCTTGGATAGTGTTATTTCGGATTTCACATCCAAACACCTTTTAACATTCGGCATGTCATATATTTCGACATACTTAAAATCGTGATGATATTTCCTCAATTAGTTGAAATTACGAAGTTGAATAATTAAAAAGGAACGGAATGACTATCATTCTTCTTATTTCCGCTTATAAAACGGAGGGAGTATCATTCTTCTTCCCCAATGTATAACCTTGCAAAGACTGCGACTGAATCTAACCACGCCATTTAAAAATAATATACTCCTTTCTGTTGGCGTAATGGAATTAGGTTTATGCTAAGTAATCTTAACTCACGAAAAAGAGTAATGCTACGTAAACAAATAGAAGTACCTTGATGCAGATACAGATGTATGTAAAATCTTTCAATGTCTATGAGTCTCACACAATAGATGTGTAACCTACACAAAGCGATGAATCGGTGCCAATTTATTTGTCTTTTGGACACATATATTCAGACAATGGCGAAATCAGAATTTCAAACCAAGGGTACCAAAAATTAAAAGTTCAACTAGAGATCTTACTATACTAGTCGATATATGGAGTTTGGGCCTTGTGGGGGTGCCAATTTAGTAAAGTCGTAAAAATGTACATAAGCGGGCAGTGCCGGTGCACCCCGATCTCACATGTAGTTCCGCCATTGTGTTCGAATCTTTGTCATTTTATCCGTGTCCCTATTATTTTTGCACAAAAATTAATACTCTTAGGCCTCGTTTGATTCGTGGATTAACTGTTTGGGATAGGATTAACTGTACTACTTCTTGGCTTATCCCGTGTTTGGTTTCCAAATGATGCTCAAGATTGTTAATCCCGGTATTATTTTTATCCCTATATGCGGGGTACTAAATAATCCCAGGAGGAGGTGAGATTGAGTGGGATTGACAAAGATGAGATTGTCTACGAAAATATTCGGATGATATTCGAATTGTTCTCAAAAAGTATTTTCAAAATTAAAAAAATTATAAATGTATTTTCAAAATTTATTAAAAAATGTTTTCCAAAAAAAAATCTAAAGTTTTTTTTGGAAATAATTATTTATCTAAAAAAACTCTATTTATAAAAAAAAATTCCAAAAAAAAAAATCTAAAAAAATTATTTGGAAATAATAATTTTTAAAATAAATTATTTGTTTTAAAAATGATTTTTTTATTTTTTTTCAAAATAAATGTTTTTCAAAAACTGTTTTTCACAAATATTTTTAATTTTTTTTTTAAACTCTTTTTTTAAAAAAAAAATGTTTTTGATGAAAAAAATTTATCCCATAAAGAATCTCACGCGAATTAAACATGGGATTGGGTAGCTTAGGGATGAAATTAATACCAGGATAAATAATCTGAGACTACTAATTCCAGGATTATTAATCCCACCTATTTCAATCCGCGAATCAAACGAGGCCTTAGGATAAGAAATTTGGTATCCAACACTACATCTAAGGGCAAGGGCAAGTGCAAGGGCAAGAGTGTAGATAGAATGTAATTTTAGCTATTTCACTTAGTTGGAAAAAAAAAAAAAAAAAAAAAAGGCTCCAAGAGACTCAACAAATTCAAATGTAAAATACTTCAATGAATAGTGACTAAGTAGTTTTACTTAGATTCACAAGTTATTGATCGATTATTTTATTGTTTTCCCACTCTCTCTCTTTCCTCCCACCTAGCCCTTTTCTCAAATTAATTTTAAATAAAGAGAATATATGCATATTTTTATAGGATATTTCGCTTTCAATTTGATTTGATATGTCGAATTTGGAATGAGGTCAGAACTTGAACGGTTCAGACGGGTGAAGGTAGCGGAGGGCACGGCAAAGCACGGTGCATTTTATATTAACTCAGAATAATCAGAATAATAATTAAGGTGCACAAAAGTTAGCTTCGACACTTGAAAAAAAAATACAGAATAATCAGCTCCCATTTCCTCAGTCATTTTAATCCATATGACTTTTTTTTTTTTTTTTTTCCCCTTTTTTTTGAGGCCATCTGTCAGCATTTGGATTCGTGGACCCATCACACGGAACAAATGCGGAAATTTCAATAATTTTTGCACAACACAAATTTTAGGTGGACAAATATAAAAAATAAATGAGTTGAAATATAACCAATCCCTGTCATAGAAATTACATATATAGTATCAAAGAGATTTTTATCATCCTATACATTTTCAATATTAATGTAAATATTTATACCTCCACGGTATCTTACTATCTTATGCATTCTGTATCCATTTCAGATATTGCTACAACTCAAGTTAATATTGTCAGTGTAACGCCCCATGTGGACTACTAGCCCAGTACCTTGATTTGATCTACAAGCTACACCACATGGCCCAAAATGCTTAAGCCCAAGGTACGATCCATGGCCCAAATTTTTGTTTGCTACCACCTTTGTCACGCCCCAAATCCGGGAGACATGACCGGCCGTGAACCAGGGGACAATTCCTGGAACACGAAGCCTAAACAAAAATAAAAAAAATAATTTTTCACAACCCAAATTAATTAAACTAAATCCTGAATTATAAAATTAAATTGGAAACCGAAACCAACATTTTTGTAGCAGGAGAGCAACAACTCAAATTCTCCATACACTAAATTTATTAACAAAAATTTTAATTAAACAAAAGCGCGGAAGCTGATTGACATGACTAAAGGAAATTAAAAATGCAAATGCCCTAGAGGTCCAAACGGTGGGTCTCGACACTGCCTCAGAGTCCATTATGATGCTCCCCGAACTAACCTGAAAAGAATGTGGAATAAATCCGTCAGCTCACAGCTCAATGAGTAGTTAAACATGCTATGGGTTAAGGATACAACATGGCATACATATCAAAGAATGACAGTGAGAGCTCCAAAGAAATGGTTTCAAATAACAAAGATCGGTGGCTCAACAAGTGGTATCAAGGAGATGAATTTCTGATTAACGAATAACAAGAACAATAATCGATTCACAAAAGTATGCATTCTTACCAATCAGCCAGTCCAAAAATACCAGAACAACGAACAATAATAAATAGGAGTCTGAACCAAATTATGTGGGAACCATTATAACAATAACAATTGCCAAAAGCCAAATATTTTCTCAGAGCTTAGCCCGTTGGATCCAATACCGTACATAGAGTCACCTCAGGATGGCGCCTGAGTCTTTTCCCTAAGTCCATCCGGAGTAGGGTCACAGGGTATTTCACAAGTCTTTTCCCTATCCGTTGAGCACTAGAGTCACAGGGTATTTCACAAGTCTTTTTCCTAGTGGCCAAAGTCACCGCAGGATGGCGCCTGGGACTTTCCCTTGGACTTTCACAAATACATACATGGTCCCAACACAAAAGAACGACATTTCAGAGATATCACGGAAAGAGCAAACATGAAAATTAATATCAACCAATCACAACAAGTATTTCAATTAACCTTGTATGCCAAAGGGTACGTCAATTGTCAATAAATATTCCACGAATAAGGTAACATTTATCCATCACAACAAACAAAGGAATTTGTCAAGAAATTGATAGGCTCAAGAGGATTCCAATTGAAGGGATCACATGCTTAACCACTCACCTCAATCGGAAGGACAGATAGCAAAATACAATGCTCGGAGTACTCGCCAATCTGAATTAAAGAGAATACAAATAAAAATAATAAATTAGATGAACCCATATTGTTAACCTTAAATCAGGGACTTGACTACTCTCTCTCTCTCTCTCAACACAACCCATATATATATATATCGGGGCGGTTCCATGGACACAACGAATAACACAACATTTGACACAACGATAATCGAAGCCCCATGCTTACAATCAGACCCACTCAAGTTGTTTAAAATATGTTTTTAAGATTACCTGTAAAAAATCATCTCATTTGGATATCAGTAAAGGCTTGATCGCTTCATTCAAATTTATCCTGTAAAATCTGACAGGAATCAACTAAATGAACTGATCAAGCCCTTATCAATATTCAAATGAGTTGATTTTTTACAGATAATCTTAAAAACATATTTTAAATAAATTGAACAGCTCCGATCATTAGCGTGGGGTTTACAAAAAAAAATTTGTGTCAAATGTTGTGTTATTCGTTGTGTTAACGGAACCGTCCCCTATATATATATATATATTACCTAAACAACTAATATGAACAGTCTCCCTTAACCCGACTCCCACAACCACCGATTAACCCCTTGATATTTTATGCACTAACCCAAATCCACGTGCATAACTTATACATATACCATGGCAACACATCACTGTAACTATCCCCTGATACACCTTGCCCATGTGATCATCCTAATGTGAACACATCAAAACTCTAACTATATTTACTTTATTCTAATATCAATGACTACCCAACTAGAGAAAAAGAAAACAAGAAAAAGATACGATGGAACAAGGAAGGGACGTGAACTAACCGACCGATCAAACTCTACTGCCGCTTCTCTCTTCTCTCTCTCTATTCTCTTGCGGTGGCTGCTCTCTCTATGATCTCATATGGCTGCAACTTATATGATCTCATATGGCTGCAACTTATATTTTATAAAACCCTAGTTTAACAATAAAAAGACTCTCTAATTAAATACTATTCTTACTAATCGGCCCGTTGTGAAATTTAATAAATTAGCCCGTTCCATATTAAAACTAACCGGCCCAATAAGTACAGCATATTCCCACATGAACATCTACACATTCCAAATAGCTAAACATTATATGGATAAAAATAAAAAGTAAGTTATTCCAATTTAGAAAAATTTCCAAAATAAATGTAGTATACAATTAATAATATTTTTTTTTTCATCTAAGAGAAGTTTTAGAACATAAAATTGAAGAGTATATTATCTGTATCAGAAATATTATATATATATATATATATATATATATATATATATATATATATATATATATATATATATATATATATATATATATTTTTTTTTTTTTAACAGAAAAAGTCGAGATGTCACAGTTAGTTTGTCACTAGCTAGTAAAAAGTATTTTAAACGCAACACAAGATACCAAGCCGACCTTGCGCTAAAACTCAGGGGTGACTCCACTATATACCCAGCGAGGTCAAGCGACTTCGCTGGGTTAAAAAAATGCACTGAATTTTTTTTTTAGATATAAATTATATTTTCTTTAGTATTGTCAGCGCTGAGTTACTCGTGCGAGGTTAAAATAAATATATATTTAACTAAATTTGACCTAACTTGTTATAGCTCTAACAAAACAAAACAAAACAAACCCAAAACAAAATAAATGGATATAATATCATGTAGTGGATTTTTAAAGCCAACGGGAATATGGGATAGTGGGCTCTAAAACCCAACATATAATATATAATGGCAAAGTGTGGTTTGGTCAAAAATAAAAAAAAAGGGGAAAGTCGAATGAATGAAAGCTCTCTGCTCTCTCTCTCTGTTTAAGAGTGTCGATAATGAAGCTATAGTGCAACGCTTTCAAAATATGAAAACTCGTCGTGAGATATTGTAATATTTTGGAGTCTTTTTTTGTCAAACGATACAATGGATATGTCTCTTTTGCCTAGTCGTCTTTTTTTTTTTTTTTTGGCCTATAGCTTTTCATCATGGACAAATTATGTATTTTTGGCAGCGCTGGATGAAAATCCCGGAGTCGCCACTGCTAAAACCCAAGGTGTGGTTGCTTTAGGCCCCCCAAAAAATTGAATTTTATGGGGTCGTCCCTTCTATTTCATTTGTAAAAATCTAAATATATATAGTAAAATACACTCAATGAATGCATGTTTAAGATATCAAGTTGCAAGGGAGGAGGTTCCAGTGTGTGGTTTTTTCCTCTTTTAGGCGGTCCATTAACTAGTTGTTCATGTTGTCGCTAGGAAAGTTTTAGTTGGCACGGGGTTTAGTCTTTCAACTGAATGCCCTCTGTTTTGGTTACCTTGTTCTTTGTTAAAAAACGATTAATCTTCCTATTGATGTACTTTTTTATAATTAAATTTATAATATTACTGGTTATCATTTTGGCTATCAAATTGACCAAATGCAATAGATTAGGGAAAGAATACATGATAAAGACAAACTAGCTTGATATGTCATCTTTGAGAACTCCATTTTAGCTACTTTTACTTCATCTTTTTTTAATTTTATTATTATTATAATTAAATTGCATCGACATGGAAACCTAAACGTTCAAGATAGTGTTAATTAATCATGGAACACCATAAGAACATCCTCTCTCTTTTTATTTATAATAAAAAATCAACAATAATAATAATAATAATAATAACAATAATAAAAGTCATAATAATAAGGTTCGATTTTGACGTAACACAATTAGTAACACCGATGACAGAATTCGGCTGTCCAAAAGACCAACATGTGGATCAAGTAGTAGTGAAAAGGGGTTTTTTTTTTTTTTTAAAAAATTATTTTTTATTTTGGATTTGGTTGAATATGTATGAAGAAGAAAGAAGAAGAGATTAGGTGATCAGTTTTAGAAAGAAATTGGGTGCATCAATCATTATAAATACACTTTATGTATGTAGTTAAAAACAAAAACATCCTGATGTTAGGGCGGTGTCTAACCTCAATTAAACATGCACTTTAGTAGTTATGTCTTCTCCATCGATCTTTTTCCTTGTTTTTTTGTTTTTTGTTTTCTGCTTTTCCTAGGTCTTCATTTACTCCTAAATTTTTAGAAACCCTTGTCACTTTCTGACCTCAAGTGAGAGGTCGTTACACTCGCGTCACCATGAAATATTGTATAATTTGGAGAGAGAGAGAGAGAGATGATTGTGGCCATTTGATGGCTTACTTCATGGTCGGTCCAGACATTTGGAAAAGACAACTACGAATATTGGGTTAAAGATTTTTTTTTTTTTTTGGGGGATCTCCGGTTATTGATTAGTTGTTGCTCTTCAGTTGTTGAAGGCTTGAAGCATCCCATTGTACAGAGGAGAAAGGCTACAACACAACCCGTATTTGGGTGTGTATCATATGCACTCCTAAAAAATGTTACGAATTGATTACTTCTTATGAATAAAAAATTATGATTTTTTGTATAAAATTTACAAGATGCGCAAAAATGTTATAAATCATAGAGAAAATTTTATGAATTATATTGCTGAAAAGTTACGAGATGCTAAAAAATGTGACGATTATCTGTGGAGTGATTGCACATAGTGCACCTTTTGCCTATTTTATAGTACACACCATGTGAGGCGTGCATGTGTGACGCAGAACAAATAGGGGCCTAATTCTATGATCAATTGAACCGGTTGAAGCCTAGGAGACCCAAACAACTCTTAATTGAAAATTGCCAATTTTGGCCATTTATCGACTAGCCTAGAATAGGCCCAAACTTGGTGGGCTGAAATAGAATCGCGCTGCGGTCAATACTCACCATCCTAAAGTCGTGATTGATGGTGGAATTCGGCCAAATTCATTCGTTTAGGCCTTCAATTTAGTATTTTTGCTATCTCAGGTAATAACTAGATTATGAATTACTCTTAGCGAGTAATTCCGTTTACGTTGTTTCCAATTGGGAATTTTTTATTTTTCTTTCTAGTTTTCAATTTTGGGAGTTTCCCCAATTTTTGGGATATTTTTTTTTTAGTAAGTTTTTGCTAGGATTTGCTAGTTTTCCCTATAAAAGGGCATGTAATCTCAATTATTTGGTTCCTTTTATTCAATAACAATTCCTGAGTTAAATCTCTTTCTTCTTGTGGATTCAAGAACTCTCGAGGATTCGAGACCTATTATCGTTTGGAACAGTACGCTAACTATTCTCTCGTGAATTCCGCTGCGTCAATGTGCTTTTAAATTGTTCTCACTTAGAGAAATTTGGAAAATTTTCATATTTGTTCCTTTGATGCATTGATTAATAAAGGTTCTAAAGACTTGCACTTTAAATTGAGACCTATATGTATCTATAATGGAACCACATGAATTGACAATTAAAACCACGACGACGACGACGATAATTATAGAATGCATGAATTTGCATGTTCTCATGGGGACCAGTAGAAGGACATAATAATTCCATCTTCGTGAAGAGGTATTTGGATTAATAGTAATCATAGCAACCAAATAGGCCAACATTATTTAGTACTTCCAGTAGTACAAAATTCTCAAGGACCTAGCTTTAATTCTCTCTCCCTCACTCGTCAATTATGTGAAGGACTGCTTCTTCGCTTGTTGACCCCGCAACTTAGGAAGCCTGGAAAAAGGTCTCACAAAGTAGATGCAAATTCGGTGTAGATTAACTCATTGACCCCATTTCTTTTCTTGCATGACATGAGAGAGAGAGAGAGAGAGAGAGAGAGAGAGAGAGAGAGAGAGAGATGTACGTATCTGTGTGTCAGTGTGAGTTTCCACTACGATTTTTCGGTTTTTTTGGATTACAAATTGTCAAATCAGTTGATGTATGTGAATGGATGAATCTTTGATATTAATAACTTGTACTCCAAAAATACCGAAAAAACCGTAGTAGAAACTCAGCCTGAAGTACTATGATTCAACTTTTCGGGTATTCGAGTTGTCATAAATTTACGTCTCATTGGACATGATTATAGGACTCACGGCCAGCACATGCATTAAAAAGGCTGGAAAGAAAAAGAAGAACGTTTGATGAATGCAATAGTTTTTGTTCCATTAGAAAGGAGAAACATATTTTTCCCCAAGTATTTTATTATACTAAGCAACAATGATTCAAACATATTTGGATCTTGTCGTTGTGCCTCTAAAAAACTGTGTCTGAGGAACATTTCAGATTTTCAGCATTTGCCTGATCGTTGGGGCTCAACATCAATAAGTTTGTTTTGGACGATAACAGGCATGCCTGATTTCATTGAAGTCTAAACACTTTTAATTATGCATGAGGATGAATAATTAAAGCTACCTGAAGAAATCACACCTAAATCTTTTGAGACTCGATAATTTCGAAGCACAATCACTTTTGGTATCTAAAACAACGGGGAGTCACATAAATCGGGTACGTGTCAAAGAGTTTCAAAATGAAACAAACATAAAACTCAAGATTTCGGGTCAGCGAAGCTAGGGGAGGCCGACTCCAATATTTTTTTTTTTATAATACTTCAAAATATAAAATTGCACGCGAATGATGTCACTGTAATGATCCCTAAGTTGTGAATAAACTTTGTATGTTTCCAGTAAATTTTCATATAGTTTTACATCGCATCATGTATTTTAATCTTAGAAAATGTAAATATTGGTATTTCGGTTATAAGAAAAAGAACCAAATAGTGTTATGAGAATCAATGAGGCTAGCTTTGTCGTTGAAGCTTTTTTTTTCCTTTTTTTTTTTTTTTCATTTGTTTGGCATTCCTTGAATTAATGTGGTCTCCTCTGTGATATAGCCCAGCTGGCTTAGCTTCGATGAATTCTGTGGGTCACTTGATACGAACTGTGCTAAAGCATCTGGATAATCCTTAATCTCCCAAATTAAAGCCCACTTAACACTTAACGGACTCAAAGCCCACTTCTCAGTCTTGCATTTGGTGGGTTATCAAGACCAGGAGGAGCCCATTTCTCTGATTGAAGAGTAACGAATTATATTTCGATGGAGTTCAAAAAACAGAAAAATAGGGTGCCGCAGAACTCGGCAGTTAAGTGGTGAGAGTAGTACTAGGATGGGTGACCCATTGGAATGTTGCACCCCTTTTTGTTAAAAAAAAAAAAAGAAAAAGAAAATTGTGGTTTCGTCATTTCCTTTTCCTAGACATTGAAGGACAGGTTAGATTCTGATAAAGAAATTTTTTTGAAAAGAGGCTAAGCTATATGTATGATATCAATTTAAGATTGTGTCCCCCTAGATTCAAGGAGAAATACACACAAAGAAAAATAAAAACATATGCAGTCGTGTGTGCAGGACAGAGAGAGAGAGAAAATTGATGTACGGAAGCGTATAGGAAAAGATGAATAAGGACAATCACAAACTATATAATTTAGATAAACTCTTTAAAAACTCAATTTTTACTAATTATTTCATCTACTGTTTAGCCCGAGGGTGTACATCATCAATCTATAGGCCAACGAAACCCTAGGAAATAACCGAAAAAGGCAACACTTGTTGACTAAGCATAAAATAAAGAAAATTGCAAAAATTACCAAAAATGGAAAGATTTGAGTTAAAATGGAGCTTATTGACCAAGTAATTAGAACTTAGATTATTTTCTAAATTGATAAATTTGACGATTTGGAGGCCCAAACAAAGGAATTGGGTTGAAAACCACTGGTGCCCATGGGTTTATAGACCGATGGGCCTCGTTTGTTGGGCCGTTTCACATCAACCATACAGGAAATTACAGGCCGCCCCTGTTTTTTGGAGGGGGTTCCATCCAAACCCTCTTTTGTCATGCTATCCCATTCAAACCCTTTTTAAAGATACTTTTACTATTTTGCCCTCAAATATAACTCTTTGCAGATTTCAAACCCCAACAATTCACACCCCCTACAATTCACACCCCTACCCCAATAATTCACACTCCCAAATTCTTAGGGTGGGAATTCTGAATTTTTTTAGGGTATGAATTCTGAAATTTTTACGGGGAATAATTTGCACAATTCACTCTCCCGAAATTTGAGGGTGTGAATCCTATATTTGATGCTGTGAATTATATTTTTTGGGAAGATTCTTGCATCCAAGAACATGTGAAAATTTCACATCTGGGAAACTAGTAGAATAGAATGAATTTAAAAAAAAAAAAACAAAGTAAACTCTAAAAAAATTAAACCTAAAACTTACAGATCTACTAAAGTAATGCATGTAAATTCACTCACAACAGCCCACAATTCACTCACTCGAAAAAACAATCTTCGATGTCTTGTTCTACTCTATTACATGCAATCAATCGAACAATTCACATACATGAAAAAAGAATTTAAAAAAAAAACCAGAACATGAATTAATATTTTCCACTATTAATTGATTTACACTACTAAAACCAAATCAATTCATTTTCAAAGGAACACATGATTGTGAAATTTTGTCTCTGATTTTGCCAAAATTTGCAAAGAGTTTCCCAATTTATTGCTCAACGGCTGCGTCGATGATAAAATAGAGGAATGACCGCCATCCGATAAAGAATCTGACGAAACGAAGGAGATGATTTCTCCGACGTACCTGATGTTCGACCAGAGCCTTCGAACCTGCGAGAATTCAAAGTTGGATCTGGTGTGTCGACCACTGGTGAAGAAGGACTTCGTCGTTGAGAACGATTTTTCTCCTCTGGTGGCGAAAGGAGGGGAGGAGACGGGGGAGCTGTTCAGCCGTCGTCTGGAAAAGCTGTAGTCTGTCGAGGAGGAGGAGAAGGGATAGAGGCCGGGCCAGCGGAAGGGAGGGGTATTGTGGGTAGATTACTAGAAACGAGGCCTGGAAGGGAAAGCTTAGACGCGCGCTGGGCCTGAACGGGTAGAGAGTTACAAAACAGGGCCGGCTTATAAGAAGCCCTCAACCATAGGACCCGTGAACAAATCCGCCACAGGTCAATAAGTCAATTTGACCACTTTTCTATCAAGGCTATCCAAGTAACGACATGAAACCATATCCGCATAAAAAATATTCATCTTAAAATTCTTGTTTGCTAAGTTGAATATTAATAAGAACTAGAACCAAATAATAATAATAATAATAAACAGCCAGAGATGAGCACGACGTATGCCGGATCAGTTGTTACTAGCAATGATCAAAAGAGAAAATCATGAGCAAAATAATTTTATCCACCCATGAATCTGTATTAGAAGTTTATGCACCCTTGAGCAAAATATTTAAAAAAATTTAAAAGATTATTTGAATCCAGAGGGTTCGCTCAAACCCCTGGCTTTAAGGTGGAACCGTCCCTGCTTATTTCCGGCCTTAGGCCATCTCCAACGGGCACACTATACCTCCGGCGAGATCAAAGTGTCAAGCTAAACTTTCATTTCCGGCGCCCAGCAGTCACGCCACCACCCTCGCAAAGAAGCCATTTGCTACAGTGACTCGCTGGGGTGGGCGAGTCGCTGTAGCCCTTGCTTCCCTCTCTCTCCCCTCCGTCGTCGTCATTGCCAGAGATTAAAAAACGATGGCGATTGTTGAACTTGATCCTAAAATCGTCTTAACACCATAGGGTTGTAGCTCTTGTCAAGACGATGACGACGATGCAAAACCCGTCGCCGGCGGATCACTGTGGCGGTTGCACGCGCCGAACAAAGGAGGCGCGTGTCTGAGACTGAGATCTACTCTCGGTGCATGTAGTGCACGTGCCCGTGCGAGGCAGAGAGACAACGCGTTTGTTTGTTTTTAATTAAAAAAAAAAAAACAAGTAGCTACACTGCTGGATACTACACTTCCTTGGAGCTAGCCAAGACACCTTTTTCTTGCCAAAATGGCTAGAAAAAGGTTAGGTTGATGGAGATGCTCTTAATCATAACCGTGCTAGTGGATAAAGGAATCTTTAAGGGATTATCAATGCGCGCAAAAGCTTTTTCGAGCACCCTTAATCGCGCGAAAGTTGTTCGAGCACCCTTAATCGCGTGAAAGCTGTTTCGAGCATTCGAAACATTCTTAATTATAAATAAATATATACTCCTTACGTCCTTTTTTTATAGTTGACTATTCCATTTTGAGTTGTTCCTTAATAAGTGTGTATTTTGAAAAGTTAATATGTAAAAGTTTATACAATTATTATTTTGTCATTTTAAAAAATTTGTGAGTAAAGAGTTAATGTGTAAAACTGAAGGATAATTTAGGAAAGTGGAAGTAAAAGTTGATATGAAAAATGTAAAGTGAAGGTAAAAGTTGATGTAAAAGGTATAATGAATGTCTCTTTTAATAAGTTAAATTTACCAAGCAACATATTTAAAAGAGTGAGTTTTACTTATAACCCTCAATCTATGCACACTTTTTCTATATCATCCTCAAACTAAAAAAATCACCCATGTCGTCCTCTAACTATTCAATTTCATCCCATTGGGTCCATTTGCTAACTTCTGTTAGGAGAGTGGATGGAAAGTTGCATATGTGCACCTCACATGACCTCCTAAAGTGGCAGAATTGTCATTTCTAGTCATCTTTCTCCTCCACTACAGAATTGGCGCCTGGTGTCCTCCAATTTCCTTACATCTAACCTAACCCATTGTATATAACATAAAGGGGAAACCAAAAATAGAGTAAGGTAAAATCTCTCTCTCTCTCTCTCTCTCCAAGAAAAAACCAAGTCTCTATTTTGATTTCTCTCTCTCCCCTGCTATTTCCACGCCTTCTTCTTCCCCTGGCTCTGGTATGAATGTCCTCAAGGTTTGTAGGATTAGTTAGAGCTTCGTGACTTAACGTGCTGGTCGTGCCGGGAGAACTGAACGGGGAAGGTGTTATAGACTTTATTCGGATTAGTCAGAATGGGCAATGAAGAAGATAAGCTTAAAGTGATATGTGCAATCAAGTAAAGTGACATCATCGTTGGAGTTTTCTCCCGCACCGCCTAAGCAACCTTGACATCAACGGCTTCTCCTCCTCTGTTGTAACTTTCCTCCTCTTTTCTTCTCTGTTCTCCATGGAGCACAGAAATTGTTTGTTAGGGTGGATCTAAGCGGGTGATGTGAATCAAACAACAGTTAACTGTTCTTTTGTCTTCAAAATTATTAGGGTTTCCTTTCTTCTTCCTTGATTTGGTTTAATTTAGGGGTTGGTTTCGGGGAGGAGAATGGACAGGGAATGGCATTTCTGCCCTTTCATTTGCCTTGACCAAGTCACGTGCTAGGCACGTGGTCAACCTTTTGTTCACTTTCCTAACAGAAGTTAGCAATTGGACCCAAAGGGATGAAATTGAATAGTTGGACGACGACATGGGTGATTTTTTTTAGTTTGAGGATGATATAGAAAAAGTGTGCATAGTTTGAGGGTTATAAGTAAAATTCGCTTTATTTCAAAAAGGGAGAGGGAGTATATCTTATGAAATGTCCTAGTAAATGGAGAAAGATAAAACCACCCCTAACAGATGTAGTGCAACTCAGTTTCACAAATAGATTTTTCCCAAACAAATGTTTACTGAACAACAATTTCTCACATAGATCAACCTTGGAAAGCGACATGCAGCAGAATATGCAGTTATTGGGGAACTTGCATTGTGAACCACCAGATTCTGATTTTTCCAGGTAAGCAATAGAAACTGGAGGTGTTAGGCTACATATCCAGATTCTGCATGACACGTGTCAACCCAACAGCCAATGAGACATCTACCCATCCAATCCTTCAGGATAAGCCTCTCCATACGTTAACAAGTACTAGTTCTCCCATCCTCCAGCAGGCATTCAAACCAGAATCAAAAACCGCAAATTGTAAGCAAGAAAAAACTGCCCACAAATGGCTTCCTCTGTTTGTGCTTCTTCAGCTATTGCAGCAACAGGCCTCTCTTCCCCCAGGTAAAAAAATAACTTGAGAAACTATGATTGTTTCGTAGTTAACAGAAATGCAAAAGAATCTTAAGATTGTGTTTGGATCAAGGGAAAGCAGCTTTAATTGGTTATAGAAAATTTCTTACATTTTCTTGCCCATATGCAAAACCCTCTAAGAAAAAGATACACGTATCACTTACAAAGTCTCGATCCAAACACAACAGAATGTGCATTCCTGGAAAATAGTCTATTTAAGTCTGGTGATGCAATTACAGTTCCCAGAAGAGTGGATCAATTGTGGGAGCAACAAAGGCTTCTTTCTTTGGAGGAAGAAAGCTGAGCCTGAGAACATACACAGCGCCAGCAAGAACACGGTCGGTAACTGTTCGCGCCGCTGCAGCCGATCCCGAGAGGCCCCTTTGGTTCCCAGGCAGCACCCCTCCTCCATGGCTCGACGGCAGGTTCAGTATCAATTATCTCTCTCTCTCTCTCTCTCTCTCTCTCTCTCTCTCTCTCTCTCTCTCTCTCTCTATATATATATATATATATATATATATATATATATATATATATATATATATATGTATGTGTGTGTGTGTTTGAATCTGAAGCAAAACCCTTTTGGTGCAGCCTCCCCGGAGACTTCGGATTTGACCCCCTTGGCCTTGGTAAGTCACAAAAGCTCAAGAACTCACTTTTTCAACCATGGACTTTTGTATTAGTCATAACTTTCCAATAGCAGATTTTGGATGTTGGTGCCTGCCAACTTGTCTGGCACAAATTTCTCCGAGTGGAAAAACTCTGCTACCCTTCTTTGAGAACCAAGCTACATATTCGTTCTCCTTGACAACCGAGCTTTTCCTGCCCTTTTTTACGAGGCAAAAACACTTAAAAAAGGCTGCTTGAAAGCTAATTCTTAGTAGTCCTCATTTGTATGCTAAATTCTGCTCTGAAGAATCAGCTTTTATCAAACTAAAAGTTTTTACCAATACGGAATCGATTCAGAGACTGATGAAAGCAAGTTGAAACTTGAAACAGGATCTGACCCGGAGACATTGAAATGGATGGTACAATCAGAGATAGTCCACTGCAGGTGGGCCATGTTGGGCGCTGCCGGTATCTTCATCCCTGAGTTCCTAACCAAAATCGGAATTCTCAACACCCCATCGTGGTACACTGCTGGCGAGCTTGAATACTTCACTGACAAAACCACTCTATTCATTGTGGAGCTGATTTTCATTGGGTGGGCCGAGGGGAGGCGGTGGGCGGATATCCTCAAGCCGGGTTGTGTGAATACAGACCCTATTTTCCCCAACAACAAGCTGACCGGGACAGATGTTGGGTACCCAGGTGGGCTCTGGTTCGACCCACTTGGCTGGGGGAGCGGTTCGCCTGAGAAGGTTAGGGAGTTGAGGACAAAGGAGATAAAGAATGGACGATTGGCTATGTTGGCCGTGATGGGTGCTTGGTTCCAAGCCATCTATACGGGTACCGGACCGATTGACAACCTCTTTGCTCATCTTGCTGATCCTGGTCATGCCACCATTTTTGCTGTAAGTATAGTAGGCCTCAAAATCCTACAATCTCTGTAAATCAAGTACTCAACAGTCGCACACGAAAACATACCGATCAGCATAGTTGAATCTATCTCAGATATACATGCACGCAAGGGAGACATACACATAAATACCTACAAAGACCATGCTGTGAATTGAGATGCACAAATTAAGACATACCATTTTTCAATATAAGTAACGCCTCCAAAAATCAAAATTTCTGTAACCTTTAAATCCATTTTCATATGTGTGCACAAAAATTATACATATTTTATTCACTCATATATGCGATGCACATATGAATGACAATCTTCTCTTTTTTTAAGATATAGTATGGAGATCTATAAAGGCCATCTTGTTCATTGACACATGCGAAGCCAAGTACAAAAAATTTCTTAGACAAAATTGAAAGTAAATTCAAATGTAATGGACGCAAATTGTTTGATAAGAACATTAGATAAAAAAATAAAATAACACTAAAAGTTTCAACGGAACTACATCCAACCCAGTGTTTGTGTTTAACTTTTTTTATGATGAATTTCAGGCTTTCAGCCCCAAGTGAAACGAGCAAGGGTTGCATATCAAAACTGGGATTTTGTGCTGGAGGAACAATTCACAAACATCATTGTGCAAAGAAGGAATTAGGCATTTGGTTTTCTAAGTTTGATATCTGTATGGCTAGAATTTGCATTACCTATCTGTCTCTGTTTGCTGTAGAAAGATCATGTGATGTACAAACAGCTCTTTGCTTAAACATGACCACCGCCACTATAATTCAGGAAGTAATGAAATTTTCATATTACTAACAATGTGCATGATGACAGAAACCCAAAACTGGCAATGTTCCATCTTTGCCGATCACATCATGCGTTATTGTGCATCCCATGATTTTGGCATGAAGAGAATGTCTTGTTACTCATCAAATGCTCAATTGGTTAACAATTCTACGGATCCATAGTTCAGAAGCAAACTACAACTTATCTCGCATAAGGAAGAATTCTAATCGATACTGCCGAATCTTATAATAATACTCATCATTTAGCATTGGTCAGCCATCAGTCTACGTCCAATATTTTTCATGCTGTTCCAACTAGACATAAAAAGATTGTGGGGATCTGGGGATGGTACCCGTTGAGGAGACAATAGTTACGGAGTTCTTTTTGTCCAGTAGACTCAGATTCCATGGAAGTATAAAATAACAGCGAGACATTAATTCCGTTAAGACTAAGTCTTTACTCAACGTGCTACCTGTCTTTTGCCCACACGAAATCTAAACAACATCAGAATCCTTGGCCAGGATAATCCAAGTAATACCTCTTGCAAAGCACCAATGGTATAGGCCATCTCCACTCGAAAGTTTTCCATACCATGACATTATCATGACACTGTACTGCAAATGCAAAAACTGTGCGCCCCCTGAATGAAGACGCTTCAAATGTTGAACGTTGATTTACTGTGGTATGGTTAAGAGAAAATAAAGCTAGCCAAAAAGGCAAAATGAGGAGTCATCCACCGGTATAGTGTATACAATGAGATGCCTCATACTTTACCCTCATCTAAAAATTTACCATTTCATCAATGCCAATCCAAAGTTGCCAACTTTTATGACTCACTAAGATAGCAGGAAATGAAGTGTAAATTAAACTTGAGCAACCAAGCTCTAATCCCTACTTATTTACAAACATTACACACATTTGAGGCATAAAGAGTTAGAAGTAAAACAAGAACATGCTAAAAGAGACACCAGAAGAGAAAGCAAGGTCATGATCAAAGGACGAGAAAGGAAACTCTGATGCAGAGACAGATTTCTCGGCAACCATGCTAAATGGAGATGTGGGAATCTGTCATTCATATTTGTTGAGGTCAATTTGTTGGCTTGGTCATGTCTAAAAAGAAAAGAGTTCAACCCCCAAATTCTAGTACTACAATAGCGCAAGCTCAATCCAACCTGTTTCCATTTGGGAGATTATTTAGTTCCCGAGGATAATGTTAGGAGGATTCATGTAGCCGACCCAGATTGATTGGGACATAAGGCTCGGTTTGGTTTGATTTTGTTTAGTTAGGATAATGTTAGGAATTTATACCAAAACCATGCTTGTATATGATGAATAAATATTTGTTAAGTTATTTATTAATCGGTGAATTTCATTTTTTGTGAGAATCTTTTTTGGGGAAATGTTTGCATGATGTGATATGTTGTGCATGTGTTTCTTATTTTGCAAAGTACATGATCTGGTGTATAGAGTTTGGCTTACAGAGGGAAGATCGGATCAACTATTCTTAATTCCAAGATTTGGTTCACAGTCTTAGATGGAATTGGACATACCATTTTTAGGGTTGTACCTAGGCGTGGGAATTTTCGACATGACACGAACCTGACAAGAAGTTAGCGGGTTAGGGCCGGCTATTTCTGACATGGAACACGAATATGACACAACACGATAACACAAAAAGCTAAAAAGTTCGGGTTAGGGTCGAGAGAATTCTGGCCCGAACACAAGATATGACAGGGCACAAATACGAGATAACACGACCTGCGGGGAATGGTACAATTTCTAACTCATTCTGCTAGTACACTTTGTGAGTATTGAATGGGACTGTCTTGGGATAATTGTCTTTGTACTGGCATTATGAGACTATTAAACACTTCATCGATATCATGAATGCTTATACTCTTAACACAAAGATAATTAATACACATGTGCATTTAACATTGTTGAGTTTGATTCATTAGAAAGTGAGATCCTCTTTAGGGTCAATAGTCTTGGCGAGTTGGGTCACTACACTACATGTATGATAGCTATTAATAATTAACAGAATCCATGCCCCGGTGTGAGTTCAATCGAACAGAGAGAAGCCAGAGTGTAGCGAACGTGTTGCAAGAGTTAAGGTAAAACCCTAATTCTGCCTTGCAGGGTTTTTATTTTTTTATTGCCTAATATGTACACATTATCGCTGGGTCTTGGGATTCTGTCCCAACAACTAATGCCACAACCCATCTTCCACCAACATTGTTTGGGGTCCACACATTTTGATGGCCAGAACCATGGACAGAGAGGTGGGGACTTTTCCCCTCGGGCCTAAATAATTTACATTCTAATAACCTCAAGCTGTGTCATACTGCCACTGCCAAACAACTTAGTTTCAACCGACACACTAACTTCAAAGGGCAAGTGGTATTTGGATTTTCAGTTAAGAGCTTAAGTCACCTTTTTCATTTTCTGTATGGCATGGTGATTGATTCTGAGATGTCTTTTCTTCTAATATAACAAAGCAAACAGAGAACAGATAAAAGCCAGCACTGTACAAGGATACAGAACTAATTTCTGTCCTTTGACTGATAAAGTGTGCATTTCAGGAACGTATGGAAGCAAGTGTGCTACCTATGTGGTATTTCTACGGATTTGCATAGCTGAGATGCTGATATCTCTTGGCTTATGAAGCTCTTCGGTTGCCATGGTCTATTATTTTGATATGGCAAGAAAAGAACTATGGAGTCTTCCAAAGACCCCCTTCCTCTCCCCTAGAGAATTATTTTGATGATCGTACCAAAAGTACTCAATTCTCTTCTGTAGAACAATGTGCCCTTAATTCCATGATATCCAACCTTTGGCAAATCCCCTCTAGGATTTTTGTTTCAGCATCTTCGCTGATTGTTCGTCAGAAAGGTTCTCCTTCCATGTTTTTTTTAAGGTTCTCCTTCCATGTATTTTGTAAGGTTGTACATTCAACGGAATGCTTGCTCACCCAAAAAACAGGTGTGGATTTTCTTATTGGAAAGTTTCAAATCCTTGAGAATACAAGTTAGTTCTTTTGAAAACGAAAGAACTTTCCAAGATCATTACAACTTAGGAAGAGTTTAATTTGGTAATGGATCTCATCCACCAGCTAAATGGATCGGGTAAATGAGTTCTACTTGGTGGCACATGAGTGAATTTCATCTTCTAATGGCAGAAGGTGTAACCCAGTGGTCGCTAGTCATATGCTTATCAAAAAAGAAGCCTAGATCTATCTTCTTTGCACATTTTCAAGTCCATCAACAATGGGCTGAAAAAGAAAATGCTCAAATGGCATGAAACGCCACACTCAGCTGCAATACTCATGTTACTGGAACAAAGTGAAAAAATGAAGAAATTGCTGATAAACCCAGTAGAAGAAACCCATTCTTCCACAAAATACCAGGCTTTTTGGTTACTCATTTATATCTACATGTGTCAATAGCAGTTTAAAACTGCAAAACAGATTCGCATGATTCTAAGTTCTTGAATGATACATGTAATAGACGTTGGCATGGTTAAACCAGCATTCTTCTGATCAATTTTTTGATCACCTTTCCTACTCCCTTTGACTTTTTTGGTCCAAGTCCTTAATCATGTTCAATGGAGAAAGATTGCTTAACAAGCCACTTTGATGCCGTTGATATGATATTAAATCAGTTTTACATTTTAATACGGAATTTGTTTACCCAGTTCAATCACCGAAATAATGTTCACCGTCACTTGTTTCAAGTATCAGGTTAATTAATTTCCTTCACATTAAATCATAGAAGTACAATGATTCTATGGAACTATTACTGATATCAATGAGATTCAGTTGAGTAATCATCAAGTAATTGCGTCAATTGCGGGAAATTTAAGTCCTTCCAAACAGCAGACTGCCTATAAAGCCAGAGAATTTTGTAAAATAAGCCATTTCCATGTTTACCTTCTTCAAACGTACCATTCACACTCAAATTCTAGGCCCAAGAGTAAACATCACTCCCAAGTTACAATCACAGGCCAATATTAACCGAATAAACACCATAGAATACACAAATATCCTCCCAATTTACACAATGCCCGACGTGTGATCGAATATCAACAATCAACATTTTAGGCACCGACATGTTTTGCTTTGCCGTTCATAGGATGGAATAAGATGCAGCTTCTTTCAATGAATTCTCAACCAATAAACATCACTCCCAAGTTACAATAACATTTTTTCCTAATCAATCAGTCATCAACCATTTTTCTTTTTGGTTTGCTCCAAACTTTAAGTCAGCAACCTAGACCAGCTTAGGGCAGATTAGGAAAGAATTAAACACGAAACAAACCAAATTCAATGTTATTGTGGGCATATGCAGCTAAAGCTCAACTTTTGCAACAGTTCAAGTAGTCAGGTCAATCGGGCTTCTCAAAAAATGACCAGGGTTAGATAATTTGTTAGGTCAATATACTGAAACAATGAGCATCAAAGATCATGGGACATAAATATCATCGTTTAGCAAAGCTTCTTATATCAATTCAGCGACGTGAATACAATCCAATAAATTACCCCTCTCTTCCTTTTCAAGTATTACCAACATATAAAAATACAATTCCAATACAAAATAAACAACTAAAGTGAGAGAATTTGAATATATATTCTGTAAAAGAAGGGACAGCTTACGACGATGGACGATTAGGGGGACGAACAGAGATGTGAACAGGAATGGGGCGACCCGTACCCGTTCCACCGCAGCTGCTACAAGCCATGCGACCCGACCCGGAACAACTCCGGCAGCCGAGGTCGCCGTCAGACCAGCGGGAGCAGAGGCAAGAGACCCGGCCAGAGCCGTTGCAACTCTGACACCTCGGACCCATCATGGTGGGCTTCTGGTCTATCAACGACTTGACAAGAACCGCTCCGGCCAACACGCTTAGACCCGTCGCCAGCTGAGTCAACACCATTGGACCCTTATGTTCAATTTCTCTAATCAACAAGACGGTATTTTTCCCAGTAGGAGAGGATGTGGATGACACGAGGAGCGAGAGAGAGAAGAGTGAGAGGTGTGAAATGAGTCGTTTGATTCTTCTTTCTTGTAAGCGAGTATTTGTTTGGGTGGCGGAGAAGGAATTGAAGTGGTTATGGTTTGTACGCGTAGGTGAGACTACAGTTGGTGGATTTCGATTCTCGTCGGGTTTTGGACGGTAGTTAAGATGTTTTCGGGCCAATGCTTGTTGCCTCTCTTTCTTCTGAGCGCTTCTCATCCCCTCAATTAATAAGTCAATTTGGATGATTTGGAATTTTGCTCGTGTACGGTACCGGCTCTAAGATTTTAAGATTTTTAGAGGTTTAAAAGCAAAATTAAAGAGTAGGTCCTAGGTCTTTGTTAAAAAAAAAAAAAAATACTACAGGTGCGTGTATATATATATATATATATATATATATATATATATATATATATATATATATATATATATATATATATTTTAGCTTCGTAATTTAGCGAAAATATATTTTAAAATTTTTAAATAAACCAAACATAACAAAGTATTGCTAATACTATGCGTTTTCTCTAACTAATTATGGGGTTGTTCCAATTTGTGAGCAAAAATAAATTATTTTTGTTTATTTATTGTCAACAATTATTTATTTTTGAAAAATAAAGTACAAAAAATAAAAAAGTAATCAAAATATTTATTGTTTTATAAAATATTTGAACTTTGGACTTGAGTAGTTATCTACAACCACTAAAGCATAACTTATGTGGTACAAGAGTTTTGTTTTACATTAGATCAAATAAAAAAATATGGCAAAATAACACTTAGCCAAAAGGGTCTCCAAGGAGTTCAACCCAGGGCAACTAGCTCCAACTAGGGGTGAAAGTGCTAACCGGACCAGACTGGAAATCGGACCGAACCGGCCGGTTTGGGACCTCTTTTAACTTAGCCGGTCTGGTCCCGGTCTCATGATATGGAAAAACCGGAAAATCGGTCCGGTTTCCGGTTGTAGGGGTCTAAAAACCCGGCCCGGCCCGGCTCGACCCGGATATATAAATATATAAAATTATATAATTTTATTTTATTTCTTTTCTCCTAACTTAACTGGTTAACCCCAAATCTAAAACACATCGCCCCCCCACC
This sequence comes from Vaccinium darrowii, assembly GCA_020921065.1. Lineage (NCBI taxonomy): Eukaryota > Viridiplantae > Streptophyta > Magnoliopsida > Ericales > Ericaceae > Vaccinium > Vaccinium darrowii. Next base: position 26,928,202 of record CM037153.1, on the reverse strand, counting down.
CCAGTACCCTGTCGCACACCTCCCTCTCACTCTCTCTCTACCTCATCTCTTCTTCTCATCGTCTCTGACTCTCCGGTCCTCCACGACAGCACTCACCGCTAGTACCTCTCTCTCTCTCTCTCTGACTCTGTGTCTCCGTAGTCCGTCCAATTCTTCTCTCTCTCTCTCTCTCTCTTTCTCACGAACGGTCGGCGTCGAACCCTCTCGATTGACGATTTCTCTCATTATTTCAGATACGAAGAGGAAGAAATCACCACTTAAAAACTTGAGATGGAGCCACCCATACGCGACTGATCCATAGTTCGGGTAGTCAGGTACGGTCATACAACTCATACCGTGTATGTCCACCCATACGCGACTGATCTGTGGTTTTTGACTTGTTACAGCTTTTAGTTTTGATGGGTTCTGTTTGTTCTTCGATCGTGGTTAGCTTACAATTTCATAACCCATACAAATATAGCTTAAAATTTCTAAGTGAATTTGAACAAAGTTTGATGATTTGACTCTGTGTTTGATAGTGGTTTTTTACTCTGTGTTTGATGATTTGACTCTGTGTTTGATAGTGATTTGACTCTGGTTTTTTACTGTGTTTGATGATTTGTATTTCAAAGTTTAAAAAGAATGAGAACTGGGAATTGTTTGACGAATTGCATCCCAGAGAGCTGCATGTTATTAAACATGAATTTGATGGGTTCTGTTTGTAAATGGTCTATGTATCTTGGTTTCTGAAATTTTCACACTGCTGTCCTATTTCTGTTGTTCAGGTCAAATCAAATTTGTTGTGTTGTTGCTTGTGGGCTGTTGCTTGAAAGTAAAGTTCAGCTAGTTTAAAGGTAACTCTACTAACTCTTAGGCGGCGGGACCATTTTTATTCTGCAGTTTTTAGTTTTATCGGGCGGCGGGACCATTTTATCATTGTTTGAGTGACTGTTAGATACTTAAATGTGATTGAAATTAGACTATTTTATCTTTGTAGATGGGTAATTCTGAAGTACCCATTGTAGTAGATGATAATGAACCAAATGACAAAGATGGGGTTAATGTTGATGATAATCAGAAATTTAAAAAGAAGAAGACATCTGTTGTATGGGATAATTTTACTACAATTCCAAAGAAAGAGGGTGAAATCAATTATAAGACATCTGTTGTATGGGATCATTTTACTAAAATTCCAAAGAAAGAGGGTGAAATCAATTATAAGCCCAAGGCTAGTTGCAATTATTGTGGCCAAGTACATGCTACTGATTCGAATTTGGTTGGGACGTCGTCAATGAGAACCCATTTTCAGAAGTTATGTAGAGAGTATGAAAATATTGTGTATAATCTCAAGAGGAAAGGGGATAAGAGGCAAAAAAACCCTATCGTTTGACGTATGTAACAGGCTTACAAGTTAGTCCTTTAGTGTGGATGCAAGTAGGAAGGCCTTGGCAGAAATGATTTTGATTGATGAACTGCCATTTAGTTTTGTTGATGGTCAAGGTTTTAGAAAGTTCATGCAAGTGGTGCAACCAAAGTGGGAAAATATCCCATGTAGAATTACAATTGCGAAAGATTGCATTCAATTGTATAAAGATACAAAGATCGGTTTAAAGAAAGCACTCAAGGACCAACAAATTTGCCTTACCACGGACACTTGGACTTCTCTTCAAAACCTCAACTATATGTGTCTTACGGCCCATTTTATTGATTGTGATTGGAAGCTTCATAAAAGAATTGTTAACTTTTGTTTAGTTACAAATCACAAAGGTGAGACACTTGGTAAGCAAGTAGAAAACTGTTTGGTGGGATGGGGGATTGATAAAGTATTGACACTCACTATTGATAATGCAAGCTCAAATAAGGGCATAGTTGACTACTTGAAGAAGAAGACCTCGAAAAGTGACTCTACTATTCTACACCTTGACTTTTTACATGTTAGGTGTTGTGCTCATATATTGAACTTGATTGTTCATGAAGGGTTGAAAGATGTTCATGTGTCAATTGCGAGGGTGCGCAATATTGTGAAGTATGTGAGATCCTCACCGTTAAGGTATAGAAAGTTTAGAGCATGTGTCGATAGAGATAAAATTAATTCTAAGCTTGTGCCTTGTTTGGATGTTGCAACTCGTTGGAACTCAACTTTCTTTATGTTGGAAAGAGCTTTGATTTAGAGAGATTGGAAGACGAAGATGGTACCTTACTTAATGTTGGTGTTAGAGAGGATGAGGTTGATGTAGCCAATGAGGTTGAGAACGACGATGAATTTGAAGGGGACGAAGAGAGGGAAATGTGGGAAAGGGAAATCATGATTCCGGAACAAAAAAAGAGAAAGGGAAAGGGAGGGGGAAAAGTGTAACTTATGGTACTCCTAATAGTGATGATTGGAAAGTTGTGGAATTGTATGTTGAAGTTCTTAGAGTGTTTTTCGTTGTAACTGAGCAGTTTTCGGGGTCTTTGTACGTGACTTCCAATACATTTTTCAAAGAAGTCATGACCATTAAAAAAGCAATTGTCACATTGGAGAAGAGTGACGATCTTAAGTTGGTGATGTTGGCTAAGGGCATGAACAAGAAGTATGAGAAATATTGGGCTACATTTGACAAGATAAACCAATTGTTGTTGTATGCAAATGTTCTTGATCCCCATTGGAAATTTGTTTTTGTGAGATGGTGCTTGAGTAAACACTGTGATAAAATGGTTGTTGATCACAAGATTCTAGAGATGAAAGAAGGGATGACAAGGCTTTACAATTGGTATGAGATGAGGAGCATTCAATATGCGGAAGAACATAATGTAGGTGAGTCTAGAAACATGGAGAAAAATGCAAAGGGGTCTTTTGATTATTGTGATGAAATGGAGTCGGACTTTGAGAGTTTCATGCAAGCGGAGACTAATATGGTGGCCAAATCGGAGTTAGAGGGGTTTTGGTCGGAAAGTAATGAGTCCAATTGAAAAAAAGATGAAGATGGCAAACAGGAGTTCAATGTCTTGGGTTGGTGGAAAGAAAAGTGTTCCAAGTATCCCATTCTCTCTCAAATGGCAAGGGATATTTTAGCTATTCCGGTATCAACCGTTACATCCGAATCCACTTTTGGCACGGGAGGACATATTCTTGATCCATACCGCACCTCTCTTTCTCCCAAAGTGGCGGAGGCCCTTATTTGTGTAAAAAATTGGTTGAAAAATCCAACTCATATATCTCTTTGAGAAATGCTAGATGAGGTGGAGAGAATTGACTCAGGTATTACACTAAATTATAGTTCATTTATTAGAGTTTTGTTTTTTATTTCATGGTTTAACTTGTGTTTTACTTTTACCTTTTAGAAACTGGGCCAACAGTACAGGAAGATTCATGTATCACTGATCTCTAAAAGGAGTGAAGAAGAGATGGGTAAACTAAATCTAAGTAACAACTAACAAGTTCCTTTAAAATTTAAATGATTGGTTCCTTTTAAAGTTTTTTTACATTTTATTATCTCTAATTTACTTCTTTTTTTAACTAATGTAACCATGTAAGGCCTTGGAGGCTTGGATGGAATGCTGGTTGCTGCCTTATTGCCCAGTTTTGCTAGACACTGGACTACCTTACTGCCTTGCTATCTAATATGTCTAATATGTGCTGCCTTGCTATCTAATACGTTGAACACTTGAACTTGTTTAATGTTTTGTGTTGGGACTATAATTTGTTAACTGTCTAATATGTTGGGAATATAATTTGCTGGCTATCTAATATGTTGAACACTTGAACTTGATCATCTCATTTCCCAGAATGTTTTGTGTTGAACATCTTCCTAGAATGTTGTGTTGGACTAGAATGTTTGACTAAAGTTTTTATTGTTTCCAGCAAGACTGCCCAACCAAACAGAATTAAAAACCAACATTAAAATAGCCATTTATTGTTTTTTGCATTTTTATTATTTCTAGCAAGACTGCCCAACATTGTTTTGTGTTGGGCCATTTTAATTTTGGGCCATCTCAGGCTGAAATTAAAATGGCCCAACAGAATTAAAAACCAATTCAATTATTCAAGGCTCAAGTCCAAATGGCCCATCACAATTAAAATGGTCCAAAATTAAAATGGCCCAACAAAAAATGTGGCCCAGTAGCCCAAACCGGAAACCGGCCAAACCGGACCGAAGCCGGCCAAACCGAATGAAAACCGAACTGGGATTATTTGGTCTGGTTTCGGTTTCAAAGTTACCCAAACCGAATTCCCGGTCCGGTCCCAAAAAAAGGCCAAAACCGGACGGAGCCGGACTGTTTTCACCGCTAGCTCCAACATACACCAATAAACCACTTGAGCTAGCTCCCATTTTGAGCCAAATCATATAATAGTTTACATATTATATAGATACAAATTCTATGAAAAATGGGCCCCTAATTTTTATTAATTTTTTAGGCCTTTAGCGGCCGCACCTCCCGCTTTAGGTCAAGACTAGCACTGTTCATGTAGGTTACCACGCGATGGTGCCCGACGTGCATCCCGACCATCCAAAATATTTTTGAATTTTAAATAAACTCTTGTAGACGAGTTTACAAATATGCATATGGTTTGGCTGATATGCGTCAAGTAGGCATCTCTTAAATATTCTATTTCTCCGCTTCCAATGCAAACTTCATCATGAGCACATATAATTGACACATAGAAGCCCCATATCACATGTTGTTAGTTCATAAATGTGTGGATTTATCTCTGTTAATTATCTTTTTTTAGTCATTTATTTTTAATTGTTTATTTTAGGGGAAATGACATTTCATTGGGAGAAGGGGTAAAAAACAAAAGCAATTCCATGACACACTTTTTGGCAATGGCAACAGCTATAGGAAGGAGAAAAATATTTCCACATAAGTGGTACCATAAAAGAGATGGACAACATTACCCCTCAGGGTGTAAACCGTAATTAAAAAAAACTTCCTCCCATATATCGTTCCCCCTCTCTCTCCCTCTCTGTCAAACGTAAATCCCTAAATTGAAAGAGTAAACCTCTCTCTCTCTCTCTCTCTCTCTCTCTCTCTCTCTCTCTCTCATCGACAGAAATGGGGGAAACGAATGGGGAAAAGAAACCCTAAATTGATCTGGTTTTGAACTCTCTCTCCTCCCCCAGAGCTTGTCAATCTCAACAGTGTACCCTCTCCACGTCCCAGCACAACGAAGAGTATTGTAGAAGCCGCAAGTTTGAAAGTGGTACGTGATTTTCCCATGTTTATACTTGGAGAGGGTAAAATCCAATTACATAGGAAAATACCTAAGTACATACGAACCACGTGCTTAGCCTGGACACCACGTGAGGGTGGCTCAGTTCGGGGGACCACATGGTGGTGCCCCAGGTTATGGCCAAGCAGGATAGGCCAAGTGTGCAGACAGGATAGCACCATGAGATGGTGGCAGCACCATGAGATGGTGGCAGCACCATGAGATGGTGCACGAGGTCATTGCCGAGCAAGGTATCTGGTCGGCAACATCATATACGGATAGGCAAGTATATTGTCGAGCTAACCGCCTACGAGATAAGGTGGTGGGTCGTTCTAGAAGGATCTAGAATAGCCTCTTACGTGATAAGGGGTAAATCCTAATGTAAAGAGGATTCCGATAATGACAAGGATTCCTAATGTGGAAAGAAATCCTTGTAGAATAAAGATTGTGTTTCTATATGGAACAAGTCCCGTATAGGAAAGGACTCCTAATGTGAATAGGATCTCTAGACAACAAGCACCATGCATCTATAAATAAGAAGCAATACCCATGAAGAAAGGTACGCTGTAATTCGTGTTTACATGCTTTATGTGTTTTATGGTTTCCTCCTAGTACGTGATACTAACTTAAGCATCGGAGGGCCTTTGCCGACGAGAGGCAAAGGTGCTCTAACTGTTTGTTGTCTTGCAGTGCTAGGGTTCCGGCGAAGAGTGCATATTGTTGATCTCATAGAGGCGTGGAAATAGCATACCTAGATTTTTCCCCTCTACAATTGGCGCCGTCTGTGGGAAACGGTACGAGAAGCTTTTTCCTAGAAAAAATCACTCAACAATGGTGGCCTCAGAACATGTTCTACGCATTCCACGACGTAAGGAGGTGGAGGACGATGTAGAAAACACCCCTGTGCACACTACGAGAAAGAGTGCAAAAGTAGATAAAACTCCTGCAGTTTCAGAAGCACCACAAAAGAAACCCACTGCCAAGAAATTCAACATAAGGCGTATCCCTGAGATTCCAAAATTCTGGAAAATACGCATGATATTTCATGATTCCCCACAGTCAAAGCAAAAACCCACCACGTGAAGGTGACAATAGAGAGAAAAAAGGCCGTATGTATTTAATGCTATGAAGAAAGCAACGCAGGATACATATTAGCGAATCATGCGATAAGTAAGGAGAAAACCCTAGAAACATGAAGGAAAGATTGTAGAGCAGTCCGAATCAGCTAGGCAATCCCGGAGAGCAGAACGAATCTGCTAGGGGATCACGGGAGAGCAGTCCGAATCAGCTCGGCCATCATGGGAGAGCAATCAGAATTTGCTAGGCAATCCCGGAGAGCAGAACGAATCTGCTAGGGGATCACGGGAGAGCAGTCCGAATCAGCTCGGCCATCATGGGAGAGCAGTCAAACTCAGCTAGGCAATCCCGGAGAACAGAACGAATCTGCTAGGGGATCACGGGAGAGCAGTCCGAAACAGCTCGGCCGTCATGGGAGAGCAGTCAGAATCTGCTAGGCAATTCCGGAGAGCAGTACGAATTTGCTAGGGGGTCACGGAAGAGCAGTCCGAATCAGCTCGGCAATCATGGGAGAGCAGTCAAAATCTGCTAGGCAATCCCAGAGAGCAGTATGAATCTGTTAGGGGATTGCGGCTGCTCGGCAGTCATGGGAGAGCAGCAGGAATCAACTAGGGAATCGCGGAAGAGCCGACTAAACCAGGTTTCCCTCATGAGATAGGAGGGTGCATCAAGATCAAATGATGGGAGAGTTCAAGATTATGAAAAAAGTCTTGAGCAGAAGAAACATAGCTTTACATATCTTGCTTTGCGAACGAGTAATCGCGGACAAGAGATCAACATATTTGAAAGGATGTCGTTCAGCAATGGAACGCACCTGTTATGGCGAGCCCACGGGAGGACCAATTAAAATTTAGCGAAGCAACTATCTTTTACATGTCAAACAGTAATCAGAAGTTGCATATAGAAAGGGGGTCAAGGTTCTTGAGAAGAAGACCACGCGCTACAGCACCCACATCGCGACAAAAACCACAAGTTCAGCTTCAAGACCGGAGGCCACAGCTGGAATGGATAAAATAAAATAAAAAGGTCAGAACTGTCTCAAATATATCTTCTGTTTTAGTTTTTTTTGCTTGTCGCTTCTAGAGATGGATCAAAGTCCACAACTAAAAGTGTTTGGGACTACGAAAAAAGTCTAGTATCTGTTTGCTAAATATGGGCCAAAAGCTCCTTGTCTCCATATAGGGGAGCAGATATTGTTAACGAAAGTAAGAGTAAACTTGAAAATCTGGCTAAGTATGAATAAACTTAAGCCACAATAATGAACAATGATTGGAATCCTATTTAAGTATGAAAAAACTTAAGGGCTAAGTTTGAATACACTTAGGCCAATAGCAATGAATAATGCTAAAAGGCTTATAGCAATGAATAATGCTAGAAGGCTAGACAAGCGTGAACAAACTTGAGCTATTCGCTGAGTATGAGAAAACTTGGGCGTTTTGCGAAAGTACGAATAAACTTATGTTGTAGCAATGATTAGTGCTGAGAAATTACGCATATTTTGTTTTTGAGTAAGAACTATGAATACAGTCCTCCGATTTCCTTTGTGGGCCATATGAAAGGTTCCAAGAGCTTAACGATAAGAACTTGTGTGGTATGTCTTAGCATGAACTACGTGTAAAGTTTCTTGTTTTGTGCTAGTAGGAGCTATGAATAAAGTTTTGTATTTTATATGATTTTGCATTTTAGTTTTGATTTGATTAAAGGAAATTACGAGAAAAATTTCTGTTGCATGCTTGAAACACTTGATTGATTTGAATATAGAACCAAAAACGAGAAATTTTGATTCCATATTGGGGAGCTGTAAATGTATATACCCCATGCTTGAAATATTTCTAAGTATGATTAAACTTGGAAAAAGGCTAAGTACGAATATACTTAGGCTTGTAAATTTGAGTATGAGTATACTTGTGACTAAGTGCAAAGAAATTCAGAAGTATTTAAGGAGGAGTAAATTCGGATTTACATAGATGAGTACGAATAGACTCATCCAAATAAAAGCTAACGCTTTTTTGGAGCCTGGCTGAATGAAATTAGTCAAGTGTGAGCAAACTCAAGAAAATCCCACAAATGGGAAGCTTCTCCCGAACACGAAAGGCCATGCAAAATTACAGAGATAGCTTGGATTGAAGCCCATTGCCTAAAAGAAATTGGATGGAAATCAGTGCCAATGCCACGGAATATACAGATAAGTATAGAATTACTTTTTGCAGTTTATATTTTGATTATTAGATACGAGTTGCTATAGTGGAATTATGAACCGAACTCCATAGAAAATATTGCTTATTGTTCTCATTCAGCTACGAATTGCTTTGTGGTGGAGTTATGAATAAAATTCCATCTTGTTCACAAAAAGTTATTTTTTACTATATCATTTTTTAAGCCTGGTCTAATTACGAGTGAGCCAAGTATGAAGAAACTTTGGCTTAAACAATGAATATTGCTTGAAGATTGCTTAAGCAAAGAATATTGCTTGAAGGGAGCCAAGTACGAGGAAACTTTGGCTTAAGTAACGAATATTACTTGAAAATTGCCAAGCACGAAAATACTTGGGCAATAAGCAGCGAAAATTGCTTGATATTTGCTAAGTCTGAAAAAACTTAGGAAATAAGCAACGAATATTGCTTGAACATTCCCAAGCACGAAGAAACTTGGCAAGCAATGAATATTGCTTGAACTTTCCCAAGTACGGAGAAACTTGGAGGCAAGCAACGAATATTGCTTGAACATTGCCAAGTACGAAGAAACTTGGAACAGTAAGTAACGAGTATTGCTTGAACATTGCCAAGTACGAAGAAACTTGGAACAGTAAGTAACGAATATTGCTTGAACATTGTCAAACTTACAACGAAAATTGCCAAAACGTTGCTAAGTAAAAAGAAAGTTGTGGCTTAAGCAACGAATATTGCTTGAAATACCATTGGAAAAGGTAGGACATATGCCATAATTCACCACCACGTGAGGGTAATTAGCTCGGCACCATTGTACAGGGGCTTCCTAACCCTATGCCGAGCTGAGATGACCATGAGTAGGGTCAAAGGTAATAAATCAAGTACCATTTGATGATATACTAGCTCGGCAATATGACCAAAGGGATGATCAAGCTAGTTAAGCTATTAATACAGTTAGGGTAGCACTCTGGAATACATGGTTCAACCCGTTGCAGCTCGGCACGAGTGGGATGAGCTTTGTACGAGTCATACCGAGCTACGTGGAAGCGCGGCACCGCCTTAAGAGTATAGGGCGGTGAGACATTCCAGAAGATTCTAAATCAGGTTCCTTATGTGATAAGGAGCAATCCCGAGAATTAAGGGATTGACATGGGTATTCCTAATGCGATTAGGAGTATACTGCATATAGGAAGGAGTCCTATATGGAGAGGATACTAGCTGCAGGATGAGATCCCACAGTACGTGGAAACTTGGGCAATAAGCGACGAATATTACTAGCAACTTGCTAAGTACGAAAATACTTAGGATGTCTGCTAAGTGCGAAGAAACTTAGGTGTACTATAGAGCATGAAGAAACACATGCATGGCTTAGGTGGAAAGCAATGAGCTAGTCTTGTAGCTAAGTATGATGACACTTAGAAGCCAGAAGGCAACGAATAGCGCCGAGTATGAAAACACTAGATTTTGCATCCCAAACAAAGCCATGAAGGGCGTGCCGAACAAGTTAAGTGCCATAAAGGGTCAATTATTGAATAAAATTGACCATTTTTCATAAACAACTCTTGAAGGTTGCGCCGGCGAGGACTTTGCCAAACATGTGCACAATGCGAGGGTCACTTAGCACAATGCCATGAATGCGCCTTATAGTCTCAGCAATACAAGCAGTGACGCCAAACACGTACTCTGTTCGGCAACACTACGTGAGAGTGCATTGAGATGTCGAACGGGGTCAGATTGAGAAAAGGGATGTTGCCAAATAGATGAGGCACCGATCAACTTAGTCCTAGACCAGGAAAGCCAGGGATGACATTGTACGGCATAGCTTGCTTGATTTCTTCCAAGTTGATAGATTTCTTCTAAGTCGCCAGAGATTTTTACAGAGGCAACCAATCATATTTGGGACGAAAATCTCAGTAAAAGAAAGAGGCTCAGAATGAAGTATGGGAACTCGTAATAAGAAAGTTAAAGTCTTCTTTCGATTCAAGAGCTCCCAAGGTACATAAACCGGACAAGACCGGGCAGACGGTATGATGAAATGCCGTGATAAACATCAAAGATGCTAAACAAACTTGGGTAGGTCTAAGCACGTACGAGACACATAGTAGGTTGGTTGCACCACGTAATGGTGCACAGAAACACTATTGAACACGAGTGCAGGGTGTATAACGATGTATTGGAGTGGGTAAAAACTGATTACCTTTGGAATGGGCAGAACACGTGCCTTAATTACACACCACGAGAGGGTGAGTAGTTAGGCACCACATAGGGGATCCTAGACCCTGTACCGAGCATGACTGACCATGAATGAGGTCGGGGAGGTAAAATAAATTAGTAAACCAGGATGTGCTAGCTCGGCATGAATCATAAGGGAATGCCCCTAGCATGGCCGAGCTAGGCAGGTACGAGTACAACTTAATAGCGTTCTGGAATACATAATTCAGCTCGGGAAGGTAAACTGAGCTATGCATGTGTTATGACGAGTTGCGTGGAAGCATGGCACCGCTACGCTAAGGAGTACACTACCATGAGAAGGAAGTCCATATGGAAAGCAATCTATTGCAAGAAGAGATCTTGCAGCACATGATAACGCTATACCCAATAGGAAGAATCCTTTTAGGAAAGGTTTCCTAATGCGAATGGGAACAAGGACTGCGAGATGCCTTAATCAATAAAGCGTCAGACCCATATAGAGAGCGAGGTTTCTAGCAAGGAAACACGTGATCAGGATCATACGTGGATTTTATCCCCATACATGTATAAAGGGAGAACACGAAAAGATCTTTGAAATGGGGTGAGAATGTCTTTAGAACCCTATAAAGAAGGGATGGCGTATGTGAAACGTCACCATAAAGGCCGTTCCAACTCTATTAAGGAAGGCAAACATCAGCATTAAATGCAAGAATCATGTCTCCCCACGTGAGAAGAGAATATTCGAGAAATTGCGCCAAACCCTACGTGTGGGTATAAGTGCAAGTGTACTGTGCGGGCTTGGTAATGTGGATATCAAGGAAAAATTCATACAAGGAGCAGGCCTAGTCGAGTGAGAAGCTTTGATGAATATCACGAATACCGAAATGCATGAATTATAGCAAAGAAAAAGACCATTATTGGAAAGGTAGCAGTAAGCTTTAACCATCATTGATGAATAACAATGACGGTCAAAGCTGGGGAGCAATTGGAGAGGGTAAAATCCAATTACATAGGAAAATACCTAAGTACATATGAACCACGTGCTTAGCCTGGACACCACGTGAGGGTGGCTCAGTTCGAGGGACCACATGGTGGTGCCCCAGGTTATGGCCAAGCAGGATAGGCCAAGTGTGCAAACAGGATAGCACCATGAGATGGTGGCAGCACCATGAGATGGTGCACGAGGTCATTGCCGAGCAAGGTATCTGGTCGGCAACATCATATACGGATAGGCAAGTATATTGTCGAGCGAACCGCCTACGAGATAAGGTGGTGGGTCGTTCTAGAAGGATCTAGAATAGCCTCTTACGTGATAAGGGGTAAATCCTAATGTAAAGAGGATTCCGATAATGACAAGGATTCCTAACGTGGAAAGAAATCCTTGTAGAATAAAGATTGTGTTTCTATATGGAACAAGTCCCGTATAGGAAAGGACTCCTAATGTGAATAGGATCTCTAGACAACAAGCACCATGCATCTATAAATAAGAAGCAATACCCATGAAGGAAGGTACGCTGTAATTCGTGTTTACATGCTTTATGTGTTTTATGGTTTCCTCCTAGTACGTGATACTGACTTAAGCATCGGAGGGCCTTTGCCGACGAGAGGCAAAGGTGCTCTAACTGTTTGTTGTCTTGCAGTGCTAGGGTTCCGGCGAAGAGTGCATATTGTTGATCTCATAGAGGCGTGGAAATAGCATACCCAGATTTTTCCCCTCTACAATACTTTCTCTTCCCCTCTATCTATCCATATGGTATATTTTTGCAAAATACCATTGTATTTGTCTTTGTCCATTGTACGTAACCCAAGTGCTTATGTCCTGTGAATTTATTGTGCTTGTAAACAATACCACCATTGTACCCTTGGTTGAATGTGATGTGTTGGTGAAGTCCATCAAGTTAAGAAAAACATACAAAACCAGTTTGAGAACATTTGGGTATGAGTTACTGAACTTGTTCTTTGCATTATATGATCTTGCACCTTCTATCAAATTGGTTGTACTATGTTTTATGAAACTAGCACCCACAGTGTTGTAGCCAGGCGTACAATTTTAAGTGCAACAGTCTGCATTAGTGTTTTATAGGAGACAAAATCTAAATTTTTTGCCTTAGTTAAAAGAAATTGTGAACAGTTGTATCATAATTTTAAGCATAATGTGATTGTGAATGTGTTGTATCACTTTTTGCTATAGGACATTCAATTACCATTGTATACTCTCGCTCCCTGTATGAAGTTTAGTTGCACTGTGTGTCTCACAATACCATTACCATAGTGTTCATGTCCTTGTTTCACTATTGAGGTGTAAATGCCCATGGAGAAAATAAAATTTCTCACTCCCCCAACCCCAACCCCCTCCCCCTCCACCACACTCTTTCTATACTGATGAATTAATGAAAGGGCGACAAGTATGTGGATTGAATATATGTTTGGGTTTACTAACTTCAAAAGTTGTTGAAGGACATGTCGTCGAGTTCAATCAGTTCAAGTGGTAGTAGTATGGGGGGTCGCCATTGTTATTGTGGTATTCAAGCTGCTTTTTTGACCTCTAGAATAGATGAAAACCCCGGTAGGAGGTTTTTTGCGTATCCTAAATATTTGGTAATTGTATGTTCAATTATTATTGTAGTTGGATAAAAAAGTAGAGCGCTTAGCATACATTTGTCACATTATTGTAGGACCCAGTGCGATGCAAATTTTTTGAATGGTTTGATGATCCCATATGCAAGTGTGGGAAGTTCATCATTCTCCGACAAAGGGACAAGATAGTAAGTCTGGAAAACAAGGTTAAGCGTTTGAAGGACAACGCCAAGTTTCTAGAAGATAAAGCAAAGGACTTTGACAACAAGGTTGAACAGTTTCACAAAATGTTGAACAGTTTCACAAAATGAGTCAAATGTACGAGCGGAAGATTAAGGAGGCAAGGGCAACGGAAAGAAAATATTGGATGAAGTTATTTCTTGCTTTGGTGGTACTTCTTGTTGGTTGCATGGCTCTTGGAAAGTTGAACTCTATGGCACCGAGGAGGGATTTGCAATTCACGCTGCCTTGTTGAGTATTATAGTTAAAATTTCAATTCCTTAGGATGTGTAGGATGCTAGCATTAACTGATGTTTTAAGTAACCAAGTCTAATTGTACCCTTTAAATGTAACTAAGGATAATTGTTACTGAGGAAGGTGGATATATTTTGTGAATGTATTTGGTAGGACCATTAAGTAAGACAATGTTGTGAATGTTAATTTCGTATTTGCACATGTATGCGGTTTCTTTTAGTGTCTCTAAATTTTATGCATTGTGCTGATTGTAGGTTGTATTCATTGACGTGGATATCGAATTTAATCAAATGCTATCCATCTAGGCTAATGTCAAACTTTATACCTTCATATTAATTCGGCATGCAACTTCTTTTTAATAATGTTAGGTATGGCCAGTGTTGTGAACAAAACATTGACATGTTTTTGCTATTGGGGTGGTTAACGGATCATAGACGCCAATAGCACATTTTTGTACAATGGTGGCACGTGTGCTGCAGTTTTAGTCAAAGATTCCACTCCATGGAATGAGTTATGTCAGAAGGTTTGCGGTGCCCTCAAGATAAATATGGAGGGCAAAATTCTTTTCTATAACATAAAGAGGGACAAGACGAAGTATCTAATCTTGTGTGACGATGATGGGGCGATAATGTTTTTCCACTTGAACGAAGATGATGTTTACGTGTTTGTAGAAGAGAAGGGTCAGAGTAATGAAACTGTCTCGGTGTTTTACCCTTCGACCAGGTATTACAAATAATTTTAAAAAACTAATTATAGATATCACACGTCTCATGTTGTTCACCTGTTATGTTAATTTTTATCCCTAATGCTCACTTAATTTGTTTGGTAGGGAATCAATTGTAACCGACAACTTTACCTCTCATGGAGGATTAACAATACCTAATAGCTCTCATGGGGGAACAATAGCACCGTGCATGCAGGTAATGAACACCACCTTCTACGACTTGCCATTCATCTTCAAATGCATTACTCCTTTAATACAAGGGAATGCTAAAATGTGTTCAACAAGAGTAATGTCATTTGAGGCATCTATAATTCTTGCTCTCTGCATTATATTATGTTGCTCTTTATATGAAGTTCTGTTGCACTCTTTGTCACAAAACCAGTACCACACTGTCGTGTCATTGAAAATGTAATTATTGCTCCCTGGATTATATTATGTTGCTCCTGCTATGAAGTTTAGTTGCACTTTCTGTCAGAAAATTAGCAGACTGAGAATATTATTATTGCTCATTTAAATATTTTGTGTTGCTCCTTATATGAAGTTCACTTTGTTCAATTTGGCTAAATAAAACCAAAGCAGCAGCACTTTGTCACTTTTATGTTAGGTTTTTTTGTATTTTAATGCAAATTTAAGCCCCATACCTTGCATTATATAATGTTGCTCATTTTGTGCAGGTGACTCAGGTGACGAACCGTTGTAGCCAAAAGATGGGCTTGGTGCCATACTTGTCAGAAAATGGTAGTGACATCATGACTAGGAAGGGTCAACTATTTGATTCCCCCGACCTCTTCAAACAAGCAATCACAGTATTTGCTGTAACGAACAAGTTCTCCTTCAAATTCTTGGATAATAGCAGAGTTAAGGGCTGTCCCTAGAAGTTAACAGCAAGATGTGAGAACACTGAGTTGGTTCGTGTCATATCCCTAAAGAAGAAACATGTACACAATGCGTCAGATGCGAGTATTTATAAGGCGACAATTCGCAGTAAACAAGTTGGGTTGCTTTTCAAGAATGCGATTTTGGACAAGCCTGAATTTCGACTGATAGATATTTGCAATGACTTTGAGCATGCCTTCCAGTGTTGTTTGACCTACAAACAAGGATGGAGGGCTAAAGAGCGGGCCTAGGAATTCATTACTAGTCCTCCTGCCTCTTCTTTCCATCTAGTTCCATGGCTAATTCGACGGCTTGTAGAATCCATACCGAACACTAGAGCAATATGGACGTCTATAGATGAAGGCAAGTTCAAGCAATTATTTGTTTCTTATGGTCCCTCTATTGCCGATTTCCACAAAGGTTGTAGACCGGTTCTAAAATTGGATGCTTGTATCTTGACCGAATACTATAGGGGTCATTGTCTCTCCGCTAGTTCACATGATGCCAATGATGGATTGTACCCATTAGCATATGCCATTGTGTCGAGTGCCAATGATGGTTGTGGTTCTTGGTTAATCTTAAGGAAGTTCTTCAAGGACGTCAAGTTGTGCTGGTCACCGATCGCAATCCTTCGTTGCTAAACGGTATCATAAAGGTATTTGGGGGGGGGGTAGTGCAATGCATGGTGTCTCCGTCACCTGAGGGAAAACTTTAGTAAGTTTGCTAGCTCCAAGGGGTTGAAAGCTGATAGACGGAAAACTGCTCTAAAGTTGGTTAATGACCTTGCATATGCAAGAACGGACAAAATTTTTCGATTTCATTTGCGAAGGTTGTATGGAATGAATGAACACCTAGGAAAGTGGGTGGAAGATAACAATCCAATGCACTGGTCTAATGCTTATTTCCCTTTTTCAGAGGTGGGACAAGATGGACACAAATCCCGTCGAGTATTTCAACAATTGGATTATGCCATTGAGGGATTTGGACATCATCCAATTTATGACTAGACATGTACTCAAAGTGACCGACATGCTAGTACGCAACCATGTAGCAATTCAGTCATGGAAATTACCGGTTGGTGACAAAATTGAGGAAGACATTAAAAAAGCCCAATTCGTTGCCCGCAAATACATGCATCGTCCTACCTCACCGACTGAATTCATAGTATACAACACTCAAAGGAAAATGTTTGCAGTTAAGCTGAAACCGCGCACTTGTAGTTGTCTTGCTTGGAAGATGTCCGTAGTCCCTTGTGCCCATGATTAGCTCTTAAAGAACTCTCTCTCTACACTTAACTCTCTCTCTCTACACTTTCTCCCGTTTTTAGGGTTCCAGCCGCCTGGGGGGGGGGGGGGGGGGGGGGGGAGTGGCGCCTCTTCCTCCTCCCCCCGGGCTCTCTCTCTCCCTCCCTCCCTCCTTCTCCTCTTCCCCCACCCCTCCCCTGGCGTCCTTCCATCTTCCTGGTTTTCGTTTCCCGGCCATGGTCGCTCCGTTGGGGGCGGCCATTCTTGCTTAACGGCTCGTCGGTTCGTTTTGCACTCACACGCCGCTGTCATCGCTGGATGGTCGCGGTTCTTGGCTTAATGGCTAGTGCGTTTGCTTGGCCTGGTGATGGTTGTCTCCGGTTGCGGTGGTGGTGGTCTCCGGTTGAGCGTTGGTGGGCGGTGGTTTTACTTCTTTGGGTGGCGGCGGCTCTGATTTGTTCTAGCTGTGTGGATGCTTTGGAGAGACACCATGGATGTTTGGTTGCTGGGCTGTGGATGGTGTTTTGGACGTCTGGCTTTTGGACTTTTGAGGTGGTGACGGTTTCCGGCTACGGCGGCGTTTCTTCTCGGTTGCTGCGACTCCGGGCAGTTTATAAGATCCGTTTAGGCGGCATCTTGGCTGCCACTCATGGAGTTTCGGCCACTCGTTCGGGACGCGTCGACGTGGTTGTTCATCTTCCAGGTTTTGTTTAGGTTTTGGTGGCCGCGGCGGCAGATATGGAGTATCGTTTGGATGGGCTGACATGGAGAATTTTGTTCGGGCTTTGTTTTGGTTTCTCGTTTGGCTCCTTGCCAACCGTTGGGGTTCGATGTGGTTTGTTACGTCTTGTGGTTGTGAGGGTGAAATTTCCTCCTCCGGCGCAACTACCCTTCCTCCCTTTTAATCTTTGTATTATTTCAGAGATTAATAATGTTTTTTGATTATCAAAAAAAAAAGTCCCTTGTGCCCATGCTTGTCATGCGATTGAAAACTCTGGTTTCTCTATTTATGACATGGTGGAAGTGGACCCATTTCTAAGAAAGGAAATGCAATAGGTGATATATGATAATACAATGTCCTTAGTGCCATTGCATGACATGCCTCCACTATCATCAATTGGCCCATCCCACGAGTCCAACTATACTACTATTCAAGGCGAGTCTTGTACGGATACTGCCTTAAATCCCCCCTTGACCAAAAGACAAGCTAGATGGCCAAAGAAGAGAAGGATTGAGTCACAGACACAAGAGAAGGGCACAGACTTCTACAGTCGTTGTCGCAAGCCAGGGCACAATCATAGTACATGCAAATCGGTGATTTTGGGTTGAATCATGCTCGCATTTCATGGAGTTCCATTTATTGCTATCTACCTCTCTCTCTCTCTCTCTCTCTCTCTCTCACTTAGTACTTGCTTTGAACAAATCAATATTTGTTCAACTATTATTGGGGAACATGTATGCATTTCTCTTTATTTCAGGTTGATGTTTAGGAACTGTTTAACTTACTTTGTGTCTATCGACGACATTTTGTTTTGAAGATGTTGAATCGTGCAATGGGGAACATGTTTGCACCCTCTTTATTTATTGGCCACGTATTGAACTTGGTTTGAATTGTGGTCATATACAGTTGATTGGTACATTGATGGTTGAAACAGAGGAGGAAAGCTTGACAATTTTTTTTATTTTCAGGTGCAATGGTTTTGTATTAAAGTGCAAAAAATGCACATTGAAGGTGCAATGGATATGGAAACAGGGTGCAATGAATGAAATTTCTATCCATAACTGTTAATTTCACCACAAACTGGCACCCGGGCTGGCCCAACGTGGGTGCAATGGTTTTCTTTAGGGTGCAACACAGGAATTTTTATTTTCACCGTACGTTGTTCGAAAATTAATTTAGGTTGTCGAAGAGTATATTTTGTTGGACACTATAAATGAAAAGCATAATGCCTTCAACACTTGTATGTCATTTCTGTTCTTCCATTAAAACAACAAAGACATGAATAGAAACAAACGTAAATGGGGAGGCAAAAGTTCTTGAGGTGTAGGACAACGTAGAGGATTAATTCCAGGGCCAGCTGGTCTTGTCCAGACGGAATTGGAGAGAAGAGAGGACGGAGAGGGTGTATTGGAGATGAACACACAAGAAGCTATACATAGAGCGTTGATGATTGAAAGTGAGGACATAGCATTCTTTCATAACAGTGCCTGGTTAGCTGTCGTGCACGATGGATACCTGCAAATTTGGCTACTGGGCATAAAATGAAACACTTGGAACGGGTCAAACTCGTAAGTTGTTGTACATATTTTTGTATATCCTTTAAAATATATTTATAGTTACCTTTAGCGAGTTCAATATGTTCATATTTTTGTTTAGGTTGTCGCATTAGTAAAATCATGCGTGCGTGATGGACTAGGCGGAGCTAGGGTAGAGTTGAAGGTGAGTACGTTATTTCATAAATCATTTTGATAAATCGAACCGTAATTTAGCCGTGTTGGATTTTTGTAACAGGATCCCACAGGATCTGCTTGGGGATTTGAGGCTGAGAAGGCAAACGAAGTCTTTGAAGGGAAGATTAAGGCCGGTGTCTGTCTCATAATGAGAGAGATTGTGATATGGAGACATGGAAAAACCACCTACTTGAATATCACAAGTAGAAACCTTGAAGGCGTCTTCGAAGAATGAACCGAAATGTCGTAGTCCCACGATATCTATTGTAATTGGTGGTTTAAGTTTATTTTCAATGATTGACTACGGTTTAAATGTCTACGGCATGGAGTTTTAAATTTAATCTGTCTGTCGAGATGTGAAATAGAGCATATAAAACTCCATGAATGAAAGAGCTATTCACAAATTAGTTGGAGCCGTGGATGCTAGTGGTGATCTTTAGGCACTCCAACAAGATCATTACTACTAATCTTGTACCACAATGACATTCCTTGGTGAAGCCAACAAAGAATTTCCCTGGGATCATAATTCATACACCATTCATTGGATACTTTTTCTTCCACAATTAACAAGAGGTATAAATCCCGTCTATTCATAAAGCCTTCACGGATGGGGGCAAGAATTGGTTTGTGTTGCAAGCAATAGCATTTGAGTGTCATGTCTGTGAGAAAATTTGAGTACCAAAAAGAGACTAGAAAACAAAGTTTATCCCAACTAAATTTCCCATGCTTTAAACAAAAACTTACAACTTTTAAATACATGTCATCAGCCCATATATAAAGTTTAATAGAACATAACAAAACCAATAGGCTAGCAAATGTGGGAATAATGAAATCACAAAAAGAATATACAACCAAACCAGATTCAAAATATGAGCTTAATCTGGAATATTTACTGTATCAACCTTGACTAGGTTTACAATTAAACAACTCACTCTTTGGCACTACAGATGAAATACCAACTGAAATCTCAATCATAATAGATGTAGTTGTTTTCCAGCTCAGACTTGTCCCATGTTCCTCAGAGCTCCATCGATGCTTTCACCCCATGGAAACTATATAGTGAACAAAGGAAACCACAAAACCCAAGATTCACCCACCATTAATTGAATGGTGCCAAACAGAGCCCATCATTGATTTGAGATATTGATAAGGTGAATACCCAACCTAATAATGGCATATTCAGTATGGAACATGAGCATAATAAATAGCTAACACACTTGTTAGTCATGAAACTTAATCCACCAGACAAAGATGTAAACCATAAAACCATGGATAAGCAGCTAACATGACGAAAATACTAGTTTCATTGATGATCGAGTGTTCGGGCCGACTTCTAAAAAAATTGACTAATTCCAAAGGCCTGACAGCATAAGCCTCCAACAGGGTCAAAAAACTATGGTTGCCAGGGGGAATCAGACGAGTGAATAGTTAAGAGAACCCTTAATGAAATTTAAGAACCATCAGCATTTTATTCATTTTCCCTATGGGACAATAAGCAGTATGCCCCAATTATTACCAAAATAGTAAACTAAACCATATGTCAACAAAAAGGTAAACATTTAACAGGAAAATAAAATGAAAATAGTTAAATACGGCACAATTTAAGAAAGAAGAAATATGAAATAGTTAATATGCACCCAAGAAAACTTTGAAGACAAAGAATGCATAAAATTACAGCAGCATTCATTCATGTAATCACAAAAGCAAGAAAAACCCAAGAAAGCGATAAAAGAAAAATGTAAGACAAATTTGCGTAGGATACAGCCTGCTCGGCATATATGTCAAAAAAAATTGTGAAGAAATTTATAAACGAGGAAAAAACATAGCACGGATATTGGACTCGACATTTGTGTACGTCTCTAAGTCGAATAAATTTTTAAAAGATTCCATACTTAGAAGTTATGTTGTCAGGCCAGCTGCTTGTATTACAGACTCTCGTTGCTCGTTCATCTCATCCATAACCAGTGAAGTCAATATCCTATGCTGAAAATCAGTCACAGTCTCATGGTCCAATTCCGCGGAGGCCATTCTTCCCTTCCGCAACTCCATAAACTTGATGACATATGGAATAGGTAAAACCTGACTACCCCAGTAAAGGGCATAACACGTGCCTTGATCACTCACCACGAGAGGGTGAGTAGCTCTGCAATACATAGGGTAGACCTAGCCCTTTGCCGAGCTGATTCTGGCCATGAATAAGTTCAGTATGATTAAATAAACTAATAAGTCAGGATGCACTAGCTCGGCGTAGACATAACGAGATGCCCCCTGATACGGCTGAGCTCGTTTGGCTACATATATGGCTTAAACAGCATTCTAGAATACATAACTCAGCTTGGCGTGAGCAGTTGGGATATGAACGTGTCATGCCGAGCTATGTGGAAGTACGGCACCGCCACGAATAAGGCGGTGAGACATTCCAGAACAATTTAAAGCGGTTCCTTATAAGATAAGGAGCAACCCTGTAACACAAGGGATCAATATGGGAGGTCCTAACATGATTAGGAGTATACCCCATATAGGAAAGAGTCCTATATGGAAAGAAGGACTGCTGCAAGACGAGTTCTTGCAGCATTTGGAAGCATATGCTTAATAGGAAAGTCCTATTAGGAAAAGAATTCCTAAACCTAGTAGGAAACTGAGGCACGAGATGCCTAAACTCATGAGATATCCACACCTATAAATACAGAACTATGCCCGTGGAGAAAGGTACGCTGTAACACCTAGTTATACGCATTGTGTTCTTTAGTTAGTAACCCTAACTTAAGCATCGGAGGGCCTTTACCGACGAGAGGCAAAGGTGCTCTAACTCTTTTTCTGTCTTGCAGATTTAAGATTGGACCAAGGAGGCACGTGATCAAGACCCTACGTGGATTTCATCCCCATACAATTGGCGCCATCTGTGGGAAACGCTTACGAAAAGTTCTGTTCTTTTCAACAAAGATCAACGATGGTGATTTCAGAACCTGTCTTATGCACTCCATGAAGGGAGGACGTGGAAGACGATGTTGGAACCATCTTTGTGCACACTACGAGAAAGAGTGCAAGGGTGGACAAGACTTCGGCGGCCTTAAGAGCACCTCAGAAGAAGCCTTCAGCTAAAAGATTCAATATTGGGCATATCCCTGAGATTCCAAAGTTCAGGCATACACGCTTGGTGAACTATGATTCTCCAAGATCAAATGATCAACGTAGGCGCTCAAAATCTCCACCAAAAAGGGGGGAAGCCTCCGTCCGACGTGAACGGAGGAGGAGCCCCCCGAAGAGGGAGGGCCGTAGACTAACGAGGAGTCAAGAAAAGGAGGACAGTCTTAACAAAAAGGAACAGGAGGCAGAAGAACTGGCCCGTGAAGTCACTCGACGAGAACAAGAGATTCAGGACCTAAAGAGGCAACTCCAAGAAAAGGAAAAAGACCTGCACTCACGGACGAGATCCGTGCAGTATGAGAAAGAAAGAAGGGTTCATCGTCATGACAATACCTCCACTGGCAGAGTGGTCTCTCCTCGAAAGAGGAGAGAGAGGAGTTCTTCCGCTGAGAGAAGGGAAAGAAGAAAGCACGCTAGGGACAAATACGAGAGATCTGGTTCCAACGAGCATGCTCCTGAACAGCATGGGAGAAAAAGAGAGACTGGCCGAGCAGAAGGGAGACCTAAAACTACACGAGAGGCAGCCAAGGAAGCCCTAGGCCAAATCTCTAAGTCAACATTGGCCACTGGATCCGAGCAGAGAAGACACCAAGTAGGGTGAAGCATTCAGCGTTCGTCCCTTATGAAACCAGCACGGACCCGGTGGCCCACATTCAACACTACCAATAGGCCATGTTCATGCATGAGCAAGACGATGCCTTGCTATGTAAGATGTTCCCATCCAGTTTAGGGAAAGTGGCCTTGAGTTGGAACCATAAACTCCCAGAAGGATCTATTTTGTGCTGGGCTCAACTAGCTGAGGAATTCACTGCTCGGTTCCTAACAAGCCGATCAGCTCCAAAGACTTTCAACGC
Organism: Vaccinium darrowii; assembly: GCA_020921065.1. Lineage (NCBI taxonomy): Eukaryota > Viridiplantae > Streptophyta > Magnoliopsida > Ericales > Ericaceae > Vaccinium > Vaccinium darrowii. Next base: position 26,905,247 of record CM037153.1, on the reverse strand, counting down.
ATTGACCTCTATGAGACAAAGGGATGATGAGACTCTGCAGCAGTACTCCAAACGTTACTGGGAGACTTTCAACAAGATTGAAAACTGTAGTGAGGAGTACGCTTTGGCAACGTTCAAGACAAGCTTGCCTATGCATAGTAAGCTACGAGAATCACTTACTATGCACCCAGTAAAAACTGTGGCCAAACTTATGGAGAGAATCCAGGAGCATGCACGGGTGGAGGATGATATCCTGCAAGCTGGAGGGAAAATTGTGGCAGGACAACCCCAGCTTCCAGAAAAGAAATCGGCAGAGCCAAGGGTGTACAAGAAGGAATACACAACAGGAAGGAAGGATTATGCACAGCAGAAGAAGGACAAAGCCGACCCGGATCCAAAGTCATACTTTAGCGTCATGGCAACCTTCAACGTCCCGATTTACAAAATGCTATACAGGATCAAGAATGAGCCATGGTTCAGAAGGCCACCAAAGATGACAGGGAATCCGGAAAAAAGAAGGGCCACTAACCAGCATTGTAGCTACCATAGAGACTAGGGTCACATGACTGAAGATTGCGTGGAATACAAGAAGTTCCTGGATGAAAAGGTGGCAGAGGGCAGTCGTAAGGAGTTTTTGGTCAATGACAGGAAAGATGCCAAACTGATAGAGGAGATGGATTACGAGAAAGGTCCAAAGGGGACAATCCATATGATACATGGATTGGTCGATCCAGAGGGTCAATGGGCAAGTAAAGCAAGTTATGTAGCTCGGCACGAAAAGGCCGAGAGCAGAAGGAGTGATGGAGGCCCCCATTACCTTCATTGATGACGATCTAGATGGGATATTGGTACCCCATAATGATGCGTTGGTAATCACCTTACGAATAGGGGAGTATGACGTTGAGAAGATTCTTGTTGATTAGGGAGCTAGTACAGAGATCATGTACTACCATACTTTCAAGAAGATGGAGCTCCCACAGAGCTCATTGCAGAAGTGTTTGGTCCCGCTGGTCGGTTTCAGCGTTCAGATAGTATGGCCTATGGGAAAGGTCACGCTGCCTGTCCGAGCAGGGTCAGTTGTCCTTAAAATTGACTTTTTGGTGGTGGACCTGTCGTCCTCCTACAACGTGATTATAGGGAGAACCTGGATGCATAAGATGAGAGCCATCCCCTTCACCTACCATCAAAAAATCAAGTACCCTGGAGCAAACGGTATAGAGTGCATTAGGGGGAACCAAAAGGTAGCCGACCAATGTTTTAACATGGTACTGAAGAGGTCCCCAAAGGCAGAGCTTGTTTAGACAGTTGAGGTACCAGACCAACCTACTCTGGAGGATGTTGGAGGTGACCCCACCAAGAAGATGGTGGAAGGGTTGAAGAAAGTACAGGTTAAAGAAGATGACGCAGAAAGATACTTTTTGGTCGGCGAAACCCTTGCCTAACAAGAGGAGAAAGATTTGGTGGCTTTTCTGAAGGACCATATTGACGTTTTTGCATGGACTCCCCAGGAGATGCCTGGGATAGACCCTGGAGTAATCTGCCACCGCCTGAACGTAGATCCTCAGCACAAGCCTGTTGTGCAGAAGGCAAGGAGGTCGGCACCACAACGCGCAGACGTTGTGATTGAAGAAGTAGATCGGCTGCTTAAAGCGGATGCCATACGAGAAGTGAGCTATCCAGAGTGGCTAGCTAACACGATTGTAGTTAAAAAGAAAAATGGGAAGTGGATAGTCTGTGTGGATTTCACCAGCCTCAACAAAGCATGCCCCAAGGATAGCTTTCCACTTCCCAGGATTGATCAACTAGTGAATGCCACGTCGGGCTATGAGAGGATGAGCTTCCTTGATGCATATCGAGGATATCATCAGATAGCCATGTACGAACCCGACCAAGAGAAAATGTCCTTCATCTCGCCGAGAGGTCTCTACTATTATAAGGTCATGCCATTCGCGCTAAGAAATGCCGGAGCAACTTATCAGAGGTTGGTTACTAAAATGTTCAAAGATCAGCTCGGCAAGACCATGGAGGTTTATATAGACGACATGGTGGTGAAAAGCAAAATGAAGCCTAGCCACCTTGCCGACCTAAAGGTAACTTTCAACATTCTGAGAGAATATAAGTTGAAGCTGAATGCCTCAAAGTGTGCTTTTGGAGTCAGCTCGGGAAAGTTCCTTGGGCACCTGGTGACCAAGAGAGGAATCGAAGCCAATCCAGACCAAATTACCGCACTGCAGAATCTCCAAAGCCCTAAGACCACGAAAGAGGTCCAAAGACTAACGGGGATGGCAGCAGCTCTTAATCGTTTCATTAGTAAATCTTCAAACAGTTGCAGGCCATTCTTTCAGCTTCTAAAAAAGAGAGAAGGGTATGAATAGGGAGCCAGCAGGAACAGGCTTTCCAGGAGTTGAAAGCTTATCTGTCATCACCACCTTTGCTCTTTACTCCAAGTGCTGGGGAGCGGTTGATACTATACCTGGCGGTATTCGAGCACGCAGTCAGCTCGGTTCTCCTATGGATAAAGGTGATAGAGCATGCTCCAGTCTATTTTGTAAGCAAGACTCTATTAGACGTGGAAACACGGTATTTACCATTGGAGAAATTAGTATATGCTCTGGTCACTACCTCAAGAAAGCTGCACCATTACTTCTTGCAACATCCTATCACTGTGTTTACTGAGTATCCACTAAGGGCTTTACTTAGGAAGGCAGACTTCTCATGAAGAATATCCAAGTGGTCCATTGAGTTAAGCCAATTTGATCTTGACTACCAGCCTAGGACGGCAATCAAGAGGCAAATTTTGGCGGACTTTATTGCAAAATTCACTCCAACAGTGGCTCCACCACCACCAATTCTCCACGAGAAGGAGAAAAACATTGACCCTGAGCGGCCAAAAGCCGAGGTAGATCCAGAAGAATGGAGGTTGTACGTTGATGGGTCAGCTTGCAACAAAGGGTCAGGAGCAGGAGTGGTATTGTTATCTCCGGAAGGGTTGATGCTGGAACGGGCATTGCGGTTGGGGTTCAGTGCCACCAACAATGTGGCAGAGTATGAAGCCTTGCTAGCTGGACTTAGGAGTGCCATAGAGCTCAAGGTCAGTAACTTACGGGTATTTTGTGATTCACAATTAGTTGTTAATCAACTTTCAGGAGAGTACGCCGTAAAAAGTGAAAAAATGGCTGCATACTTTGAGGCAGCCAAAGATCTGCTCAAGTAGTTCGAAAGGGTCCATATTCACCAAGTCAGCTTGCGACAAAACGCGCACGCGGACTCATTAGCATGCTTGGGGTCAGCAATCAAGACAGAGTACCGTCGTACAGTGGCTGTGGACTACTTGAGTGAGCCAAGCATTGGCCGAGTAGTAGAGATGACAAAATCAGAACCAAGTCAGTGTGCTTTTGGCTCTCCCTAGAAGGTAAGCTTTATAGAAAATCTTTTCTTGGCCCATATTTATTATGTGTGCATCCAGCTCTAGTCCAAAAATTCCTCCATGAGATCCATGCTGGAACATGTGGAGAACACACTGGTGGAAGATCCATAGCCAACCGAGCGATATCCCAGGGGTATTGGTGGCCTTACATGCAAGAGGATGCAAAGGTTTTTGTCAAGAAGTGTGAAAAATGCCAAAGATATTCCCCTCTCATCCAAGCTCCAGCAGAAGATCTTCTTCTTTTAAGAAGCCCGTGGCCATTTGCATAATGGGGATTGGACATCGTGGGTCCTCTCCCCATGGCAACAGGGAAACGAAAATTCCTTCTCATTGGCACGGACTACTTCACAAAGTGGATAGAGGGTGAAGCTTTGGCAAAGATCATAGAAGCCATGGTGGAGAAATTTGTCTGGAATAAGATCACCACAAGATTTGGAGTACCTTACTCCATTATCTTGGACAATGGGTCCTCGTTCGGCAAAAAGTTCAAAGCTTTCTGTGCTCAATACGGCATAAAAAACTACTATTCAACGCCGGCTTATCCACAGAGTAATGGGCAAGCAGAAGCTTCAAACAAGACCATCTCGAAGAGTCTTAAGAAGAGGTTGGAATGAAAGAAGGGAAAATGGCACGACGAGCTTCCTGCCGTACTTTGGGCATACAGAACCACACCTTGGCGATCTACGGGAGAGACGCCATACTTCCTTGCTTATGGGACAGAGGCAGTAATTCCACTTGAGATTGGCTTGCCGACCAATCGCACTGCTCTTGTAGAGTCAGGAGGAAACGACAAAGCTCTAGCCGAGCAGCTCAACCTTGCCGAGGAAAAGAGAGAACGTGCACTAATTACTTTAGCAGCATACTAGGAACAGTTGTGAAGAAGCTACAATAAGAAAGTGCAGCCAAGGGAATTCAAGGTGGGAGACCTGGTTTTGAGGAAAGTGTTGGCCAACACTAAGGTATCCTCAGATGCCAAACTTGGGCCGAACTGGGAAGGCCCATACAAGATTGTAGGAATTGCTGGCATTGGGGCCTATCATTTGGCCGACCTGGACGGAGATCCAGTACCACGGCCATGGAACGTCCAGAACCTCGGCAAATTTTACCAGTAATTTGTCTATGTGATTACAAATACAATCACATCTTTTTTAGTGAATTCGAATAAATTCACATTTCTTTTTAGTACTTAGTTGGGATTACGAATAAAATCACCAGCATTAGTTATTCAGATCCTTGTCTTTATTGATATTTCAAGCATTAATCAGATTTTACCTTTTCTTATTGTGGTTTTGATTAATACGAACCAAGATTTGTCTCAAATTTGGATTCCTATTGGGGAGCAGAAAGTGTGTATATTCCAAACATGTTAATAAATCCAAGTACGAAGACACTTGGAATCTCTGAGTATGAATAAACTTAGAAATATGCAATAACAAAATTCTAAGTATGAAGAAACTTAGATATGCAACGAATATTGCAACAAATTACTAGATTTGCAAAAAATATTGCAAAGAATTTCTAAGTATGAAGAAACTTAGATATGCAACGAATATTGCAACAAATTACTAGATTTGCAACAAATATTGCAAGGGATTTCCTAAGTATGAATACAATTAGATTTGCAACGAATATTACAATAAATTCCTAAGTACGAAAAAACTTAGATTTGCAATGATGAATGCAAAAATCCAAGTACGTGAACACTTGGTATAAAATTTTAGAACACAATTTTCTAAGTACGAAAACACTTAGAATTTGCAACGATGAATCCAAGTACGTGGGGACTTGATTTAAGCATTTCTAAGTACAAAAAACTTTAGATTGGTAGAAACTACTCAGTACGGAATACTTAGACATTGCAACGATTAAAGCACGACGAAGAGAATTTTTGAAGGAGATACTCAATCATACGCAAGAGCTAAGTGTGAATAAACTTAGTTAAACAACAAGTACGAGCAAACTTAGGTACAAAAAACTCAAAAATATCCGAAGCCACAAACGGCAGTACAGGCCACGCAGGGCCGAGCAGTGAAATAAAGGCTTTAAGCCTCATCACCGAGCCCTTGGGCGTCAGTGGCACTATCATCAGGTCAACAATGGCTTCCTCGGTCTGGGCCTATTCAGAGAGGGGATCCGGCTGAGGAGAGAAATTGAGCTGATCATGAACGTCAGGATGAGCCTCAGGCTGTGCAGAAGTATCTGGATGAGCATTGGGAGGTTGGGTCTCGGATTGCTGTTGAGCTGCTAAAGCATTCATGACACTATGGAGCTCCATGTCGGTCCATAGGCGAGTCAGCAAGAAGTCCCATTTTGCAGCAGCGCTTCCAACTCGCCTCCTAGACAGCATCTCTAACTGCCGACAATTGAGCTCGGTAGTGTGTGGTGATTTCGATCATAGCTTGGTCATACTCAGTCTCTGCTTTGGCCTGAGTAGCAGCCAGTTCTTGGCGTAGATTCTGCTCTGTCTCCTCTGCCAGTCTTGTTTTCTCAGCAAGAACAGCCATTAGCTTCTCGGCTTCATCCCGAGCCTCCTCCAGTAGCTTAGTCTTCGCTACAACCTCCTTCTCGGCCTTTTCTGCTCTTTTGGAAAAAGAGCTTACCTCCTTTCGGTGATCCCTCTCGGCCTCTTTGGCTTTCTCAAATCCGGAGACACTAGAGAAGATGATGAACAGGAACCAGAGACAAGAAAACTGCGGTGGGAAAAATAGCAGAATCAAAGAACGAGACACTTACGTGATAAGGTGGACCTAAAATGAGATTCTCCGACGAGGACGGAGAAGGGTTTCCGATGGAGAATGGGAACGGATTGGAGGCTTTTCAAAGCTCTGAAACGACAGAAATGGCAGATGAAGAACTCCTCCCTTTCTCTCTTCTTTTTTACTGCTTCTGGTAGAGAATATGAAGGAGGATAGGGGTTTGGGGGGAATAAAAGTAATCATTATCCCGCCCAAAACTCCATAAACGTGGGGTGTGACGCGTTTTAACACGTCAGCAAAGCTGTCCTTTGGGCTTATCTAGTAACCAATGGGTCAGTTCGCATTTACTGCAAAAGCAACCCTGTTCCCCACGTGAGGGGGATGCGTGTAGGAGATGAATCAGGAGCAGTTGAAACTCTGTGCACTGCTGATGAATGACAACTGTGGCAGAGCTGGGGAGCAATTGGAGTGGGTAAAACCTGACTACCCCAGTAAAAGGCATAGCACGTGCCTTGATCACTCACCACGAGAGGGTGAGTAGCTCGGCAATACATAGGGTAGCCCTAGCCCTTTGCCGAGCTGATTCTGGCCATGAATAAGGTCAGTATGATTAAATAAACTAATAAGTCAGGATGCACTAGCTCGGCGTAGACATAACGAGATGCCCCCTGATACGGCCGAGCTAGTTTGGCTACATATATGGCTTAAATAGCATTCTAGAATACATAACTCAGCTCGGCGTGAGCAGTTGGGATATGTACATGTCATGCCGAGCTATGTGGAAGCACGGCACCGCCACGAATAAGGGGTGAGACATTCCAGAACAATCTAAAGCAGTTCCTTACGAGATAAGGAGCAACCCTGTAACACAAGGGATCAATATGGGAGGTCCTAACATGATTAGGAGTATACCCCATATAGGAAAGAGTCCTATATGGAAAGAAGGACTGTTGCAAGACGAGTTCTTACAGCATTTGGAAGCATATGCCTAATAGGAAAGTCCTATTAGGAAAAGAATTCCTAAACCTAGTAGGAAACTGAGGCATGAGATGCCTAAACTCATGAGATATCCACACATATAAATACAAAACTATGCCCGTGGAGAAAGGTACGCTGTAACACCCAGTTATACACATTGTGTTCTTTGCTTAATTAGTAACCCAGTACTAACTTAAGCATCAGAGAGCCTTTGCCGACGAGAGGCAAAGGTGCTCTAACCCTTTTTCTGTCTTGCAGATTTAAGGTTGGACCAAGGAGGCACGTGATCAAGACCCTACGTGGATTTCATCCCCGTACAACATATATGCCACAGTCATGACTAAGAATGGAAAAACAGATATTAGATAAAACAATGGCAGCAGTAGACCAAAATGAAACAGAGGCAGCTTCAAATACCCACTACATTCAACAAAGCAGGAAATAGTCGAGAACCAAAGCTATGAATCGTCATAATTACAGAACCAAAGCTATGACATATATGCCACAGTCATGACTAAGAATGGGAAAACATAAATTAGATAAAAGAGCCAACAAGGTCACACAAAATAGTGGGTGATGGGGTTGGTTTATTATTATATTCATCACTCACCAGTTGTCTTGTTGTTGAACTTTTGGATATTCAATTTCATACTCCTTAGCAGTATGCGTCAAGACCTGTTGGCCGTTGTTGAGTAGTTGGAATCCGCTACAACCATTGAAAAACTCAATTAAGTGTGAAACATGGATGAATTAGTTTAGTTATTCCACTACAACCATCAAAAACTCAATTAGTGGGTGATTGAATAAGTTACAATTTTCTCCACACTTGGCGTTAGTTGACTTAAGTCGGGAGGCTTCATAGATTCCAACACTTGCGTGTGCAAATCCACAAGGGAGATGACTACACAAAACCAATGACCTGACTCACCATCTCCCACAAGTACAGGTAGTATAACCTGCGTTATCATCCACCGTACAATGATGAGTTAGTTTCTCATTCATTCAAAAGTTATGGGGATAGCACATGATCCTTTTCATACCAAGTCGCATTTCATGAAGTCATACTCATTCTTATCAAGGTCAACCTCATCCATCAATGCATTGTTAAACTTTCCAAATTTGGCTTTAAGAAGATTGATCTACAAGTGGAGTTTACAAGTAAACAAGTTGAGTGAAGTTATCAGCAACATAACAATAAATGCATGTACGTGATAACAAACATACTGCAAAATCAGGATGAAATATGTTCCGCCTAGGTTGCAACTTGTTCTTGGGCCTCTCGTTATTTTCCTTGATCATGAGCCAATCCCTAACGGTATGCATAACCTATTTAATCGGTACAATGAATTTTTGTAAGCAAGTATTATACTAGCATACAAGAACAAAAGACAAAACACCAACAAACTTACAATTTTCGACACAAGTCCCCTTTGGCTAAATAATTCGAGCCAAATGATTCGTGCACATCTTGAAAAGTCAACGACCATTTTGCACCCTTTAACTTTATACATATTTCGCTACATAATGATTGTAGTTATTAAAATATATTAACAGGATATGGCAGTAAATAGCATGTTAAATTCAATAAGAACCAAGATGGTGGAATCGTTACTTTGCGCTCATAGGTCCGTCTTTCTTCGGTTTACGGATAAAGAACTCCAATATCTTCTTCTCATCAGGAGTCAGCTTCTTTACCTTGAAGGGTGGGACTGCAACGTAGGGAGCTTGAATTGATTTACTATTTTTTCTACGTCGAACTCATCGTCTCAGCGTTGGATCAGTAGATGCTGCCACTCCTTTAGTACGTCTACCGTAAACGTTCTCGAATGAGGTATGGGATTCCTTTGGGACGTTGTCTCCCCCAATATTCAGTCCATTTTCTTCAATAAAGCTGTTGAATTCCTACAAATGAAATCATTTTTGAGATACTGTACGGGGATAAAATCCACGTAGGGTCTTGATCACGTGCGTCCAAGCCGAAACCCTAATCTGCAAGACAGATAAAGGTTAGAGCACCTTTGCCTCTCGTTGGCAAAGGCCCTTTGATGCCTAAGTATCTCGTACTTAAACTCACAAATCACTCAATGCACATGAAAACAATTCACAGCGTACCTTTTGTCATGGTTATTGTCTTGTATTTATAGGTGTGGATGTCTTGCGAGTTTAGGCATCTCGTGCCTTATGTTTCCTATTTACTTTAGGAATCTTTTTCCTAATGGGACTTTCCTATTAGGAGCAGGCTTCCATGTCCTGATAGATCTCGTCTAGCAGCGGTCTTTCTTTCCATATAAGACTCTTTCCTATATGGGGTATACTCCTAATCATGTTAGGACTTCCCATATTGATCCCTTATGCTACGGGATTCCTCCTTTTCCTGTAAGGAACCGCTTTAGATTGTTCTAGAATGTCTCACCGCCTTATTCGTGGCGGTGCCGTGCTTTCACATAGCTCGGCATGACACGTACATATCCCAACTACTCATGCCGAGTTGAGTTTATGTATTCCAGAATGTCATTCAAGCTTTAATCGTAGCCTACCTAGCTCGGAAAGGTTAAGGGCATCCCTTTGTGATTCATACCGAGCTAGTACATCTTGGTATATTTATTTTATCATACTGACCTTACTCATGGTCAGTACAGCTCGGCACAGGGCTAGGGCTTCCCTATGTGGTGCCGAGCTACTTACCCTCTTGTGGTGAGTGATCAAGGCACGTGCTATACCCTTTACAGGGGTAATCACGCTTCTACCCACTCTAATTGCTCCCTTGCTCTGCCACTGCTGTCTTTCGTCAGCAGTGCGCAGAGCTTCAACGGCTCTCAATGCATCTCCTGCACGCCTCCCCCTCACGTGGGGAGCAAGGTTGTTTTCGCATTTAATGCGAAATGACATGTTGGTGGCTTGGATAAGCCCAAAGGACGATTTTGCTGACGTTTCACGCGCGTCACGCCCCACTTTTATGGGGTTTCGAGTGGGATAATCATTATTCTTTCCCCCCAAAATGCTTGAAGACTCAAAAAACCTCTCCCCTCAAGTTAAAAAACAACTATGGAGTCTTCAGACCACAAGTTAAAAGAATTTCTTCCTCCCCTTTTTCCCCTTCCTACTAATATAAATACCTTCATATCCTCACCTTCTTCCTCAGATCCTCTCAACTCTTCTTCTCTCTTTCTAATCACACTAGCCACTTTAGGAGATAAAAAACAACTATGGAGTCTTCAGATTCCCTTCGGTACGTTCTCTTGATCCCCTCGTTCAAGATACACACTTGAGCCTGTTTGACACGTATTTGTATAGGAAAACAATTTACAAATACAATTTATGGTTCTGATTATATGCATGAATTTTGGCATGGTATGCTAGTAACTCTTTTGAACATTATGTGTAAGTCTATGTAACTAGTGAACTCTGTACAGGAACAAGTGTGCTGCATGTTACAAACAGTTCAACAAAATGGCACATCTGGTGGAACACATGAGGACATCATATCATTCGGTCCACGAACCCACCTGTGGAATTTGTGGGAAGCATTCGCGCTCGTTTGAGTCTATAAGAGAGCATCTCATCGGTAACTTTCAATTCATCTCTCAAGATTTTGTGGCTCTTTGATCTCAGAATTTAATCTTCATTGCGATGTTTCCCATTTTTTCGTATATTCAGGGCCATTGCCAAAGTCCGAATGTGAGAGGATATTCAAAGATCGAGGATGTGACATTTGTTTAGCCATCTTTGGCAGCCGAAATGCTCTTAGGATTCACCGGGAGACATGCCAACTCTCTCACGGCAATGCTGTATATATAAATACACACTCACAAAAAAAAAACCAATTCCCTTTTGTTTCAAATTGACAGTGATCAGTTTGCTGATTATAACAAGTATCTTAATGACGTACTTTTAGGGGCTATTTCATCGCATGGCGAACCTTGGCATTTACGATGACATGAGACTTGAAAACAACCGATCAAAGGTGGTTGCGCTCGCTTGCAAAATGGTTGGTGGTGGAAGCGATGGATCTTTAGATCTTTGCGCTAGGGTTTGCCTCACCGACGAACATGAGAACATCATCTTTCAAACTTATGTCAAGCCTTTTCTTCCAGTCACCAACTATAGGTACTAAATCCATTGCCACAATCCAAAGTAAATAAATCCAATTGATCAAATAAGGATGGAAAGTCTTAGTAGGCTATTGATTTCAAATTCTGAATGTATTATCTAGATATGTAGCACTGCTGGTGTTTGATCTTTCTTTCTTTCTTTGTTTTATTAAGGTATGAGACAACCGGGATTCGACCGGAGTTCTTAAGAGATGCAATGCCGGGGAGGCAAGTGTCAAGGAAGATTCAAGATTTTTTGTGCAATGGTGAACCAATTTGGAAGATTCGGTCAAAAGGTGGAAGGGCTAGGATTCTTGTGGGTCATGGCTTGGACCATGATCTTAAATGTTTAGACTTGAAATATCCTGCAATTATAATCAGGTAATTGATTCTATCCATCAACAATCACTTTTTTCTTTTCTTTTTTTTGGAAAAAAAAATGTTTGGAAATAAATGTAAGTTAAACCAAGGGAAAAAATATTCTTGATTTTATAGCTTCTTGAGTGGGTCCGATTAGCTCCTATCTCAAGAACTCTCATGCTAATCACTTTCATAATAAATTTTGACATTGGCCTGAGTCATGCTAGAGTGATCATATTTGAATACCATGTTATGTGATGTCTAATATGCTACTGATTATATCATGTAATGGGTCCTACATAACGCGTGTAATTAGTGCAAGTAAGCTACCAGCGCTTGCACTAACAAATTCATTGCAATGAGCCTATGTTGAAGACTCAAATTTTCATTTTTTGACAAGGATATAGTAAAATACGCTCCACTGATGAAAACAAGCAAGCTCAGCAACTCTCTCTCTCTCTCTCTGGTTCGATCTAGGGTTTATTTCGAACTTGACAGACCTAGGGTTTTGATTTCTTGTATCTCGAATTTAGGGCTATGGTTTGGATTTCGATTTCAAAGTTAGAGCAGATTTCAATTGAAAATCAGTTAGCTTTGTGCTTGAAAAGCTTGCTTCAGTTATAACCAGTTCTTCAGTTATAGTAAGGGAACCCATTTTACCAGGGCAGCTCACTCCGGCCTGATGCATGGGGTGGTAAAATCTGATGAGTCAGCTGACAATGTATTCGATCAAAAAAAAAACAACAATGTATGGTACTATAAAGACGGGCTCATATACGTTGATGGTTCTCATGTTGTCCATGTTATCCAACATGGGGATACCATTGAACTATATTCTACCAAGGTTCTAAAAGTCGCTAGGCGCTCCCAGGGCGGCCGGGCACCTTCTAACTTCCAGGGCCGAGTACTCGGCGCCTAGTCGGGCAATTTGTTGGGATAGTCAGTCTAGTCGGGCTAGTCGGTGAGGGTCCTTCTAGCGCCTAGGCGGCGAGTACTCGGTCATCTAAACCTTCTTTTAGACCACTGTATTCTAGTGCCCCAGCCCCCATTTTTGAAAGTTTTCTTGCCTATTCACTTGATATTGTAGGTACTCATATGAAACAGTAGCCATAGTCCAAACAAGTGGAAATTTTGTAAATTGAGTTATTGGTAGTCGGAAATGTGAGAAATAGCATTTTTGTTTGTTAATTTGCATATGTAGATTTTGGTTCTTTTGTAGTTGTCTATTTTTACTGGGTATCGATTTGCTCACAATTTGAATCCGATGTACAGATGGTCCATATAGCTCAGGTGGTTTTTGTTTATGAAGCCATTCCAACTTTAGAGAGAGAGAGAGAGAGAGAGAGACCTGGCCGTGCGAAGTCTTCTTCTCTGGAATCGATCGACTTCTTCTTCTTCGTTCGTTCTTCTCCTCAGTTGCCTCTCTCTCTCTCTCTCTCTCTCTCTCTCTCTCTCTCTCTCTCTCTCTCTCTCTCTCTCTCGTGGAACGCGTAAAATGAAAGGGAAAGGGGGTGGGTTATGACCAGGACTGGTTTTACCCGTTTAGTGATGACCCGAGTCGATTTTCACCGACGATTTTTTTTTTTTTTTAAAATCTTCCAACGGCTCTACGGACAGGTGCGCATGGATGGCCTCCATCAGGGTCCCTTATGGGAAGCCTATTGTGTGTGTGTGTGTGTGTGTGTGTGTGTGTGTAATATTTTTTAAGAGTCTTAGTAAAGAATTAGAAAAAAAAATACTAGGAAGAGCTTGATCCAAGTACAATATAACATGCCTTAAACACATTGAACAGTTCAGATCAACAAAATATGACCGGAAACTATGAGGTCCACACCACAGCAAAGTAAGAGATCCCTTATAGGAATGTCATATATGGAGTATATATACATACATATAGATAGGGAATGGTAGATTTATTTATGTGAGCTTTAATGTGATTTCCTAAAATTTGAGGGTTTGATCTTTAAAAAAAAAAAAATTGTGTATGCCGCTATGCATGGAATGCACTACCCAAGTTCAAAGAAGAAAAAACGAACAGAACATCGGGGGAGTTTGTAGCCGCCGAGAGAGAGAGAGAGGCGCCAGGTAAGCGAAGATAAAAAGAAAGAGAATTTGGAACTTCAATCTTGGCAAGTGATTATGGATATTATACTCTTGTATAGATCAAAGCAGCCCTAAAAAAATAAATAGTGAGAGACCCTTTCCCTGTGGTAATTGAAATCTGTGAGGACAGTGTGCTGAAGTCTACTCTTTTCTTAACAAATTTCAATACCAGAACAACTAATTTTAATCAAATTCAACATCTGTCTTTTATTTCTAGCAACTACAAATTCATATTCGAGAACCTAAGGTCACATAATCAGCAAAATTAAACAATTTCCTGCACTTCACAATCTCAGGACAAATATCAACAATTCCAGCAATTGGGTTCATATTTTTCCAACGTACTACCTTTTTTCAGCATTCAAAAATGCAGTTTTAGCTTCCAATTGCACAATTTCAGCATTTAAACCAAAGACTAGTTAAAATTCTACCATAAGATTAGCCACATAAGATTAAATTCCATTTGGGGCAGCCATTATCAACATCAGAAGCTCTGGTACTCATCATGAATAGCAAAATCAAACAATTGGATATCTAATAAAAGAAAAAGTTCAGCCCCAGCCCCATAAAAATCAACTCTTAGCACTTAATAGTTATAGTCTAATCACAGGTTTCAATTACCACAGGGAAAGGGTCTCTCACTATTTATTTTTTTAGGGCTGCTTTGATCTATACAAGAGTATAATATCCATAATCACTTACTAAGATTGAAGTTCCAAATTCTCTTTCTTTTTATCTTCGCTTACCTGGCGCCTCCCTCTCTCTCTCTCTCTCTCTCTCTCTCTCTCGGCGGCTACAAACTCCCTCGATGTTCTGTTCGTTTTTTCTTCTTTGAACTCAGGTAGTGCATTCCATGCACAGCAGCATACACGATTTTTTTTTTTTTAAGATCAAACCCTCAAATTTTAGGAAATCACATTAAAGCTCACGTAAATAAATCTACCATTCCCTATCTATATGTATGTATATATACTCCATATATGACATTCCAATAAGGGATCTCTTACTTTGCTACAGTGTGGACCTCATAGTTTCCAGTCATATTTTGTTGATTTGAACTGTTCAATGTGTTTAAGACATGTTATATGGTACTTGGATCAAGCTCTTCCTAGTAATTTTTTTCTAATTCTTTACTGAGACTCTTAAAAAATATTATACACACACACACACACACAATAGGCTTCCCATAAGGGACCTTGATGGAGGCCATCCATGCGCAACTGTCCGCAGAGCCGTTGGAAGATTTTATTGTGGGTGAAAATTGACCCGGGTCATCACTAAACGGGTAAAACCAGTCCAGGTCATAACCCACCCCGTTCCCTTTCATTTTACGCGTTCCTCAAGAGAGAGAGAGAGAGAGAGAGAGAGAGAGAGAGAGAGGCAAATGAGGAGAAGAACGAACGAAGAAGAAGAAGTCGATCGATTCCAGAGAAGAAGACTTCGCACGGCCAGGTCTCTCTCTCTCTCTCTCTCTCTCTCTCTGAAGTTGGAATGGCTTCTCATAAACAAAAACCACCTGAGCTATATGGACCATCTATACATCGGATTCAAGTTGTGAGCAAATCGATACCCAGTAAAAATAGACAACTACAAAAGAACCAAAATCTACACATGCAAATTAACAAACAAAAGTGCTATTTCTCACATTTCCTTATGTGACTTGCCTTAAACAAGTTTTAACTAGTTTTGTTCACTTTTGTTTGTGTGCATGTGTTGGAGTTGAGCATAGCTTGTTTAAAAATAAATATAAAAAAAAATTCTTTAATTTTGACCTGAGTTGGTTGGATTTAAGGTGGGTATATGGTGAGCAATGTGTTTAAAATTAAAAAAAAAAGAAAAAAAGAAAAAAAAGAGAAGTGTTTTGCGGGTGAACACTGCTGAAAACCCTCACGAGACTTCACTCGTCCTACCAAGGCCGCCCGGGGGTTTAAAAGACGTATCCATTTTAGTTTGTTTCTGTTTGATGCATTTGTTTAGTTTGCTCGGGGCGAGCAAAGTTCAAGTTGGGGGGTATGATAAGCCCCCAAAGTTGTATATATCTGGGCTTATCTAGCTCTTTTTGTTCACACACACACATTTTAACGCCTTATATGGTTGACGTTGCGCGAAGTGTGTTTTTGGAAGTTTCAGGTAAAACCACGGCATAAAGCGATTTGAAGCGCTTTGGGAAGCATCCCAAGAATTCAAGGGCCAAGCGCCCCATGACACTCCACCATCGAGCCTCGAGAGCCAAGATATGACGATTTGGTTAAGGCTCGGGAAGTTTAGAAGGCACAAGATCAAGCCGGAAGGCTAAAGGCGTGTCCAAGGCTTACAATCACTCCCGGTCGAATCTGGGAGTGAACAAGCTCTCACGAGACCAAGTGCTCCCCTTCCCAAAGCTCGCATGATGTTTGGAAGTGTTTTGGAAGATGCCCGGTAGCACACAAGGCCAATGGATGGCGAAGAAAGAAGAGGCAACCTCAAATGGCTTAGTATTGGTACAGGTATTGATACCAGTATTGATAGGTATCAATACCTCTGAAGAACAAAGTTGGACAGAACACTGGGTATCGATACCCCCAAACTTGGTATCGATACCCAGGCCTTACGGGAAACATTTTTGTAGGCAGGTATTGATTACCAGTATTGATAGGTATCAATACCTAGCAACCCGAAAAGTTGTTTAACCCACTTGTTGGACTTTCCACTTATGGAAACTTACACCTTTAGTTGTTTTTAGGATATTTTTGTGAGAGAGAAAGGGTATTTGTAGATATCTCTCCCTCCCTCTTTCTCTCTCTTATCTCCTACACTTTTTACGTACCTTTTAATTTAGTCTTTCATTTTGCTCTCTTCTCTCTCCTCCATTGTTGAAGGAGATTGAAGTTTTAATTCCTCAAGAACTCAAGTAAGCTTAAGTTGTATTTCATTTTCTTGTTTATTAATTGTGTTTGTAATCTCCGAATCTTTAGATAAATCTAGTTTGTTCGTGTTTTTACCGGTTAAATCTTATCTCTCCTCTCCTAGCCTTTTCCTTTGAAAACTCAAGCTTTTTGTTTTGTTTGTTAATTTCTTAAGGTTTAAAGTTGTAGGCAAGGTTAAGATCATCAAATAAAATTAGTTTTTAAGGATGTATATCATGTTCTTTATTTCCTTCAAATTTCTAGTCAAATCTCCTAGTATGTTTTGCGAGTAGTCTAAATAGGCTCGGTCATGTGGTGATTAGCACTCCATGACTTAGGTTTAATTCGTTCTTCTCGCCAAATTGCAAACACTTCTTGTTTAATAAAGTCACGGGTTCATCTTTATGTATCAAAGTTTGGGTTTGTTAATCCCATTGATCTCTCGTGGCCGAGGGTTAATTCACCTAGGTACGGGTGACACTTTGGGCGATGTCAATCTAAAAGTTTGTCTAATTGGCTCAAGAACCCTAAACTTTATCGAACACCATTTCTAGTTCAAAGAGTTAGGATCAATTTTATGTACCAAAGTCTAGGTTTGTTAATCTTTTTGATCTCTCGTAGTTAACGGTTGATTCTCCTTTTCACGTGTGATGCTTGGAGCGATGTCAACCTAGATGTTTGCCAAATGGTTACAAGAATCCTAATCTCATCCAGAGAGGAACGAATTAGCCTAAGTTATGGTGGTTATGACCTCCTAGACTTAGCCTTGTTTTAATTCAGTCTTTCCAAGTCATTCTCGTAGTTAAGAGAATTCCACCAAACAAACTCCAAAAGCCAAGTTTGCTGCTTTAAGGCTAAAACCATCATTCGCGAATCAACCATCACGCTCAGCGCATTCGGTCTCTGTGGATTCGACCCGGTCTTACCGCTTTTGATGCTACGCGATAGCTAAACCCTACGCTTGGGGAAGTAACTTTTGCAATACAATCTAAGGTCGCAAGCACATCACGTAACATGGTATTCAATATGATCACTCTAGCATGACTCGGGCCAATGTCAAAATTTATTATGAAAGTGATTAGCATGAGAGTTCTTGAGATAGGAGCTAATCAGACCCACTCAAGAAGCTATAAAATCAAGAATATTTTTTCCCTTGGTTTAACTTACATTTGTTTCCAAACATTTTTTTTTTCCAAAAAAAAGAAAAGAAAAAAGGGATTGTTGATGGATAGAATCAATTACCTGATTATAATTGCAGGATATTCCAGGTCTAAACATTTAAGATCATGGTCCAAGCCATGACCCACAAGAATCCTAGCCCTTCCACCTTTTGACCGAATCTTCCAAATTGGTTCACCATTGCACAAAAAATCTTGAATTTTCCTTGACACTTGCCTCACCGGCATTCCATCTCTTAAGAACTCCGGTCGAATCCCAGTTGTCTCATACCTTAAAAAAAGAAAGAAAGAAAGAAAGATCAAACACCAACAGTGCAACATATCTAGATAATACATTCAGAATTTGAAATCAGTAGCCTACTTAGACTTTCCATCCTTATTTGATCTATTGGATTTATTTACTTTGGATTGTGGCAATGGATTTAGTACCTATAGTTGGTGACTGGAAGAAAAGGCTTGACATAAGTTTGAAAGATGATGTTCTCATATTCGTCGGTGAGGCAAACCCTAGCGCAAAGATCTAAACATCCATCGCTTCCACCACCAACCATTTTGCAAGCGAGCGCAACCACCTTTGATCGGTTGTTTTCAAGTCTCATGTCATCGTAAATGCCAAGGTTCGCCATGCGATGAAATAGCCCCTGAAAGTACGTCATTAAGATACTTGTTATAATCAGCAAACTGATCACTGTCAATTTGAAACAAAAGGGAATTGGTTTTTTTTGTGAGTGTGTATTTATATATACAGCATTGCCGCGAGAGAGTTGGCATGTCTCCCGGTGAACCCTAAGAGCATTTCGGCTGCCAAAGATGGCTAAACAAATGTCACACCCTCGGTCTTTGAATATCCTCTCACATTCGGCCTTTGGCAATGGCCCTGAATATACGAAAAAATGGGAAACATCGCAATGAAGATTAAATTCTGAGATCAAAGAGCCACAAAATCTTGAGAGATGAATTGAAAGTTACCGATGAGATGCTCTCTCATAGACTCAAACGAGCGCGAATGCTTCCCACAAATTCCACAGGTGGGTTCGTGGACCGAATGATATGATGTCCTCACATGTGTTCCACCGATGCTCCATTTACTATTCGGGCTGGGCCAGCCCGCCGGCTCGACGGGCTCAAGTTGGACTAAAACCCAACGTGTCGGGCAGGCTTTGTGAGGGCTTCGGATTCGCTGGCCACATGATGACCCTTACCATTGAACACTTAGAGAGTCAAAACCCTTTATTTTTCTGAAGGGAATCATCCTAAATTCGTGGTAATCCAAATTCTTGGGTCCCACATTTAAACATGAGAGAATATTTATGTTCCTACCATGTTCTCTCCTCTAGCTTCTGGGTGGATCCGGGGGCTTCTGGGTGTGTGTGTTTTGTTGCATTTAGAAGTCGGCAAAACAATAATAATTATTAGACAAAAAGATTTTTACATAATTCTTCAATTTTATAGTTCAGTATATCTACCGCTCACATCAATTTCCACCATGTACCAAATGAAGAGAGCACAAGAATTACATTGGCTGCTGCTTATAGTAAGTACTTGTAACTTAGTATTTACATCACCAACTACATCAGCGAATAGTCAATGAAGCACAAATCAAACTGAATTAGGTTTCACAAGCTCAAGAACTTGAGTTAAGTCCAGTAATTAACCCTTTCATTGGTAAGAATAATGCCAAGTTAATGCCACAATAAACTGGACAAAATATTTGTGAACTTCATTTACCGGTCCTTACAGTATTACAGATATATACTAGCGTTTGGGCATACGCGATTCATGTGCAAGAGATGGAGGAGAAACTATACTATGAAGACAGTGAATAACAAAAGGTGGACTGATTTTGAAACGGACTCAAGTTCAAGAGAGAAGAGCTTAAACAAAAGCAACCAGTTCCAACAAGAATCAGTTTCACCGGAAAAAAAGAGAGGAAGCAAATGGAACGGACATGATGCTATTCAGATAACTGCTAGTCTGTACATGGCTTGTTTCTTATAATTTCATGGTTGAAGTACTTGACTTGATCTACATAATGTACGTTTTCGATCATCAATGTAGGCCGGGATGAACCCAAAAATGGAGGAACTGACGGGAAGCTCCTCTCCCATTATTGGAGAGGAGCAGAGGCGGACCTAAAATTCAAACTTAGAGGTGATACCCAAAAAGATCAATATACGCCCTTCGTCACAAGAAGAATGTTTGATCCGTTAACCGAGAATAGATAGATACCACTTCTAACCCAAAACAAGACCCTGGAAATCTTTTACCTTCGCATATGTACTGCATGCTTTCGGAAAAAGTATACGAGACGATACTCTGCCCCTTTCTTGTGATCACTGCATGCAAATTCTTTATGTTCAACCTTATGTTTGGACTAACTCACATGCAGCTCAAATAATTTTCTTCTTGGCTCGGTCAAATGCAAATAATTCGCATTTGTAATACTCCCTCCGTCCATATTTCTTATCCACTTTCACTATTCACGACATCTAAAAAAATTGTTTATATTTTCTAATATAAAATGTTATTTATATACAATATGGATTTTGTTTGATGGTTCATGATGACTTCCAGTGGCGACTCCAGAGGTTCGGAAGCGTGGAGTCATTCATAAACGTCAAAGACTTTTACCAATTACTAAATCAAAGAAAAAATCACAATAATGGCAACTAATAATCTTACACATGTGGGGAATCTTACACCTGACCAAAGGGACTACCCCTAAAGTCAGGCACTCGCCCTAACTGCTGGGGCAACCCCTGGGTGTGTATAAAAGGTACTTATACCAAATGAGCCATAAAATAATCAACAAATTGAATCAAATAGTTCGCGACAAACCAAAATATGCATAAACGACCTTCGTAGAAAAAAAGATCAATTAAGGACTCATGATGAGTGTTTTGTTTAGACGTAAAAAAGCTAAAAAAGATTAATCATACGTGCAACAGTTCGGTATCTAGAAATCAACTCTCGGTGTAGCTCAAGTGATACGTCTAGCTTTCGTTGAACTATGCCAAGTGTGGAATAGATCGACAGGGAACAGGAATGAAGCACGATGATTCTACATTATGAGCAGCAGTTACTGCAATTTGAATCCCTAATAGCAGCTTCCTGAATTATGTCAGACAAATACCAAAGAAGCACCAGGTGAGGTTAAGCAATAGAGTGGAGGAGTGAAATGGAGAAGGTAAAGAGAGGGTGAAACCAATCTGTTGCCAATAGGAATTTCAAAATTTGGGGTTTCTATCAACGCCGCTTTTTACCACCACCCTTTTTCTTTCCCTTCTTTTTAAACCCACCCTTTTTCTTTCCGATGTTGTCAAACCCTACACTTAATGTGTTCATGCTGCGATCAAGTTCTCCAGTTCCAGCCGGTGTCATCAAACTTTTTACATTCAGAACACCATTTCTGAAATACCCTTCGGTTGACTTCAGCACACTGTCCTCAGGTCTGCGCTTCTTTGCCACTTTTTTAGAACCTCCGCCAAGCATCCCTCCGAATCGTCCTAGTATCAATCTCTAAAAAAATATAATCGTTAGCACTCCAGATTGCAAAAGACCAACCAATTGTAGAATTGACAGAAAAACTGAGACATTAACAACCTCTTCTTGTAATTTCTGGTCTCTTTCTTTTTGCTTCTTCATTGTTACTCGTGCTACGCTTAGGGGTAATCTCTGGTTCTTTGGAGGCTGTGTCAACAGAAAAATAGAAAATCTTAAAACAAAACCCTATATCAAGTGATATCAAAGAACCTGACTCGGGAGACAAAGGTTTCACCTTTCCACCAAGAGCAACAACCTTCCTGTTTTCCAAATCCTTCTTCTCTTTCCATGTCATATGCGAGGAGCCTGAAATGGCTTTGATAGTAAGCAAACAAGAAAAGTGCCAAGTATGATCTTTACAAATTAGTCAGCAACTTAGAAGCAAAGGCAACCAATTCGATTCTCACATTTTGGAAGACACTAAAACTACAGGTTGCTACAGTTGCTTACATCCGAACCAATAATTGATGAAACACTTGAAATTCTCAAGTTCACATTCGTGCATCATCTGACCTTTCAAACAAAATAATTTATGCATCTGACAGCTATAAGTGTAGCATGGACACAGACACGAACACGAGAATTCTAAAAAAAAGACACTGACATAGTGGGGGAGGCGGCAAAAATAAATAAATAAATATATGTATGCAGTAACAGTTCATATACATAAATATATACACTATTCTTTTGATGAGTAAGATATTTACATTGTTATGTACTCGTATATACACATATATACATGTAAGATATACACACACAACTACGGAGATATACATCGAATATATACCAGTACATATATATAGGGCCGCTTCTAGTCCGGACTCCGGACTTGCAGACCCCTATGATCCGAGCATTTTTTTGACGGTCCGAACCGTCCAATGTGTTCAAAAGGTGTTTTCAAGGGTCCACGCGGGAAATCTTCAAAAAAAAAAAAATTACCGGGAAGGGCTTGATCGCAAAAATGTAAATAGTTTTGCAAAAAAATGCTTTGATCAAGCCCTTCCCGGTATTTTTTTTTTGAAGATTTCCCACGCGGATCCTTGAAAACACCTTTTGAACACATTGGATGGTTCGGATTTCCCAAAAACAATTTTTAAAGTGAAAAAATTACATTTTTTCTTAAATCCGGGAGGTCTTTATTAGAAAATTTTCCTATATATATATATAGTAAGGGATCCCACATAGAAACCGGACTGTATACATATATATGTGTGCCTGCGTGTAACATTGAGAGAGAGGGAGGGACAGAGAGTGAGATCGTGAGAGTCAAAGAGTGTATATATGAGACGTGTGTCCATGCCGTGTCCCCAAGTGTCCCCATCCAAAAAATAATTTAATTTAAGGGACACGCCACAATACGTCTCCCCGTGTCCCATATGCGGACACAGCAACCTCTGGAAGCATCGGTGCTACATAGCCCAAAATTGATTTGGCTTGTCTACTATTTTGGTCCCTGAAAAATACCACAAGTTTCAAGATCGTCCTTGTAAGAATTCTAGTTTCACTTTCATCCTTGTAAAACCTTGAAGATTTCAATGTCACCATTTCCGTCCAAAACCCTACGTAGGATTTTGGACAAACAAGCGGACGGGACTATCTATCTCTTAACTAAAACCAGAGAGAAATGTATTCACGAAAAGAGAATCGAAAAATAATCTCTCCTACCTTGCCCTTTTTTGAGTGTTTTTTCTAATTCCTTGCACTTTCTTTTTTGAAAGTTTTTTTCATCTCTCCTCGTAAGAATGCGTCATAGAGACCAGAAAGGGCCTCTTGTCATGGACAGTTCAAGGGGATCTATTACCGCTTAGTTTCAACTGCAAGAATATAAAACTATGGAGCATCTCCAAAGTGTGCCCTCGCTTATACTACGTATGTAGTTGTAGTGATAACTTAATATTCCTCATGCCTTGTGCAATGGGAGTGCACTGAAACAAGAGACCCACCAGATGCAGCTGCAGGGACAAGGTCAGCCCTGGCATCTCAATAGGATACAGATTTGGAAAGTTTAAATTAGTTCGTCTTACATATTAGAAATAGGTAGTGAATCTAGGTAAGGGTGATTTTTCTATGCACCTGTACAGACTTCTATGTTGTTGAAAGTAAGCCATTGACAACAATTGGTATTCATTTTCTCCACAAAACCCATCATAACCATCTCCTTCTCAACAACTCTCCTCAGGTTAATGGAAATCAACAGTACATCACTCAGGTACGAGGCTAGTAAGTTAGAGATATGCCGGGTATCATCTCCAAAACCCTATGTGGTAGAGATTAATGCACATCCACATAGCAAGACAGCAGAGCGAGGTTGGTGTAAGTCTAGACACTATAGCAATTTAGCATGACCAAAAGTTCAGACCTCTATTGGAGTTGGCAATCTAAACACGTTAAAACTGGGGCTTTCGGCCATAAGTCTATAGAGAAGGATATCTTTAACTCTAAAGTCCAACGAAAGAAATCTTAACTCCTGAACTCCTTCCCGCCAAATCAAACCAAAATACTCCTAGAACCCACTATGACCTTTTTTAGATATGACTCACTATGACCTCAGAAGTAAAATTTATCCGTAACGAAAATAGCGTGTAGTAAATAACTGAACAGTTACACTCTTTGACATGAAAACTGTTATCAATAAATTTTTCTGCAGTACAAACAGTGCATACTGAAATTTATTTCGTTGGAGTTTTTATGTTCTGTTGCCGAAAATGTTTGGTCACCAAAGATGGCCACCGCCAGCCACCTAAAGTGGTTATCTGTGACTGGAGGTGCTAGTAATGAGGACACGGCAGGGGAGGGTAGAGTACCTAACTGGAGAAGGTTAGCAAGTAATAGGCAAATTTGTCCACAAAATTATGTCCTTTAAATTATAGATGATCTTAGCTCAAAAAACTCCTAATTCAAAGGTTTTGGGGGGTCAAAATCAATCATCGGGACTTCAAGAGCTAGCGACTCTAGCTTACCCTAGCCAAATTTCACATTAAATAAGTCCACATAATATCATCAAAAGAACTATGCAGGTGGTTTAATGATCTTGAAGAAACCATGTCAACATTTCCATGAGGATGTTGCATCCATGCCAACATGTGGCAGGTACTCCTAGACATGCATACTCCTAGACATGCATGTGAATTTGTGAAACCTAATGAATGTGTTCATACGTCAAAACTAAATTAGCAATTTGAAAACTTTGGCAGCCCGTCTAAAAAATTCCCCAATTCCATCCAAGCAATCCTCCTTTTGCTTCACCAAAAAAAACAAAAGAATAAATAAGCAAGCATAAACTGATACTATCGACATGGCAAACCCAATCGACGATGTCGAACATGGCCTTAACCACTCCATTATCGATGTCAAGTGCCATCTACCAATCGATATATAACATACCCACAGACCGAAAAAGGTCCAAATTAGGCAAGCTCTTCAGATGAAGATTTAAGTGTTCACCAACAACAAAATTTAGCTTAAAGTGCCATGTAAGATAAAAAAGAATTACCCAAGAACTCGATATCTTTCATAATTGACTTCATGTCCATTTTTTGTCCCTTGAAATCCATATAATCTGTCATTGCTTTTGTCAATGATCCTCCCTCTCTATCCATTTTCTTTTTCTTGGACATTTCTACTCTGTTTGATTCAGCTGAAAAGAAGAAACAATGTAGGATGCATCATGATAAGTGTTAGTGTCTCTATCCTCAAGTAAACAAAACAACAAAATTTCAATCCTAAAACATATCAGCAAGTGTTGTATTGCCCTACTCTTTTCTTAACAAATTTCAATACCAGAACAACTAATTTTAATCAAATTCAACATCTGTCTTTTATTTCTAGCAACTACAAATTCATATTCGAGAACCTACGGTCACATAATCAGCAAAATTAAACAATTTCCTGCACTTCACAATCTCAGGACAAATATCAACAATTCCAGCAACTGGGTTCATATTTTTCCAACGTATTACCTTTTTTCAGCATTCAAAAATGCAGTTTTAGCTTCCAATTGCACAATTTCAGCATTTAAACCAAAGACTAGTTAAAATTCTACCATAAGATCAGCCACATAAGATTAAATTCCATTTGGGGCAGCCATTATCAACATCAGAAGCTCTGGTACTCATCATGAATAGCAAAATCAAACAATTGGATATCTAATAAAAGAAAAAGTTCAGCCCCAGCCCCATAAAAATCAACTCTTAGCACTTAATAGTTATAGTCTAATCACAGATTTCAATTACCACAGGGAAAGGGTCTCTCACTATTTTTTTTTTAGGGCTGCTTTGATCTATACAAGAGTATAATATCCATAATCACTTACCAAGATTGAAGTTCCTAATTCTCTTTCTTTTTATCTTCGCTTACCTAGCGCCTCTCTCTCTCTCTCTCTCTCTCTCTCTTTCTCTCTCTCGGCGGCTACAAACTCCCTCGATGTTCTGTTCGTTTTTTCTTCTTTGAACTCAGGTAGTGCATTCCATGCACAGCGGCCTACACAATTTTTTTTTTTTAAAGATCAAACCCTCAAATTTTAGGAAATCACATTAAAGCTCACATAAATAAATCTACCATTCCCTATCTATATGTATGTATATATACTCCACATATGACATTCCCTATGATGCACGGACACAGAAACAGACATGGACACGGACATGGCAATTCTAAAAAAATGGGGACACGGACACAGCAGGGGACACGCCACGTGTATATTTTTTTATTTATATATATATATATATATATATATATATATATATATATATATATATATATATAATAAGGGTCCCTTATTGAAAAATACCATGCGGACCTAGCCTTTTTTGTGTTTCCAAAGTTTATCCTATATATATATATATATATATATATATATATATATATATATATATATAGAGTACACTTCCAGTCCAAACCCTTACGGTCCGGACTCGGTCCGGACCTCCACCTTCCGGACCAAATTTCAACGATCCGAATATTAGCGTTTTTGTGAAAAACTGCCCCGATCAAGCCCTTCCGGGTATTTTTTTTTGCCAAATCTTCGCGTTGGACCTTAAAAACACGTTTTAAACACATCTAACGGTTCGGATTTTCAAAAAAAAAAAGGGAAGGTGGAGGTCCGGACCGTAACACGGTCCGGGATCCTTGATAGGAAGCTCGGTGTATATATATATATATATATATATATATATATATATATATATATATATATATATATATATATATATATATATATAAGTTACCTTTTTCACACTTCGGGCATCTCCAAACAGATCTACGGCGGCTGAGGACCGCTAGGCTTAACTTAAATAACAAGTTCTAGGCTTCTAGCAGTAAAGAATATCCAGAAATAACAAGTTCTAGCAATTTCTGGCAGTAAAATCCAAACAGATCTTCAGACAGAATACCCATAATGGCCATAAATAAACACAAATAACAAGTTCTAGGCTTCTAGCAGTAAAGAATACCCAGAAATAACAAGTTCTAGCAATAACAAAGAGATGACGAAATATTTCTTGCATTGGTCTCTTTGCATTTCGAAAGTCAGGGACTAAAAACACCAGATCCTATTTTCAGTAAACTTTTGACTCACAACACAGTACAACACGACTTGCTACTCCCTGAGAAATTGTTCCCACTCACTTTGGCTCGGAGAGAGAGAGAGAGAGGAGACCAGATCCAGAGAGTCGAGAGTTGAGAGACATACCAGTTTAGGGTCGAGCAGTAGCAGCTCATTGATACCAGAAAGAGCTGCTCGATCGACCAGATTGAGAGTTGAGAGCTCGATTTGTACAGCAGCAGTAGCTCGAGTTGCAGTAGATCGATTTACGGTTCAGTTTTTTGGGGCTCTGCTTTGTGGGTCGACTGATGAGATAAGAATTATATATACATTAACTAAATTACACTTTTTTACCTTAGGTTTTAATTAATTTCAAATTTACCTCAGAAAGTTTTAAACCTTTTCAATTTCACCCCTTCCGTGTCCCCCTGTGTCCCCAGCCAAAAAAGGTACTTAGCCGTGTCCCATGCCACATGGCGTGTCGGGGCACGTTTTTAGCCATGTGCCCGCCGTGTCCCCGTGTCGGGACACTGCGGTACGGGGTCTCGAAGAGGTGTCGGTGCTTCGTAGGGCATTCCAATAAGGGATCTCTTACTTTGCTACGGTGTGGACCGCATAGTTTCCGGTCATATTTTGTTGATCTGAACTGTTCAATGTGTTTAAGACATGTTATATGGTGCTTGAATCAAGCTCTTCCTAGTATTTTTTTTTCTAATTCTTTACTGAGACTCTTAAAAAATATTACACACACACACACACACACACACAATAGGCTTCCTATAAGGGACCCTGATGGAAGCCATCCATGCGCACCTGTCCGCAGAGCCGTTGGAAGATCTTAAAAAAAAAAAATCATGGGTGAAAATCGACCTGGGTCATCACTAAACGGGTAAAACCAGTCCGGGTCATAACCCACCCCCCTTCCCTTTCATTTTACGCGTTCCACAAGAGAGAGAGAGAGAGAGAGAGAGAGAGAGAGAGAGAGAGGCAACTGAGGAGAAGAACGAACGAAGAAGAAGAAGTAAATCTCTCTATCTCTCTCTTTCTCTGAAGTTGGAATGGCTTCTCATAAACAAAAACCACCTGAGCTATATGGACCATCTGTACATCGGATTCAAATTGTGAGCAAATCGATACCTAGTAAAAATAGACAACTACAAAAGAACTAAAATCTACATATGCAAATTAACAAACAAAAGTGCTATTTCTCACATTTCTGACTACCAATAACTCAATTTACAAAATTTCCACTTGTTTGGACTATGGCTACTGTTTCATATGAGTACCTACAATATCAAGTGAATAGGCAAGAAAACTTTCAAAAATGGGGGCTGGGGCACTAGAATACAGTGCTCTAAAAGAAGGTTTAGATGGCCGAGTACTCGCCGCCTAGGCACTAGAAGGACCCTCACCGACTAGCCCGACTAGACTGACTATCCCAACTAATTGCCCGACTAGGCACCGAGTACTCGGCCCCGGAAGCTAGAAGGTGCCCGGCCGCCCTGGGAGCGCCTAGCGAGTTTTAGAACCTTGCTAGAATATAGTTCAATGGTATCCCCATGTTGGATAACATGGACAACATGAGAACCATCAACGTATATGAGCCTGTCTTTATAGTACCATACATTGTTGAAATTTTTTTTTTTGGATCGAATACATTGTCGGTTGACTCATCAGATTTTACCACCCCATGCATCAGGCCGGAGTGAGCTACCCTGGTAAAATGGGTTCCCTTACTATAATTGAAGAGCTGGTTATTACTGAAGCAAGCTTTTGAAGCACAAAGCTAACTGATTTTCAATGGAAATCTGCTCTAACTTTGAAATCGAAATCCAAACCATAGCCCTAAATTTGAGATACAAGAAATCAAAACCCTAGGTCTATCAAGTTCGAAATAAACCCTAGATCGAACCAGAGAGAGAGAGAGAGAGAGTCCTGGCTGTGCGTAGGGATGGCAATTCCAGCCGATCCGATCCGCTCCGATTCGTCCCCGCCCCGTTCGAGTTGGAGTTTTGGAGATTTTTTCGGGGATCGGGTTGGATTTGGAGAAAAAAATAAAAATAAAATCGGGGGTCGGGTTGGAGGCGGTTTTACATGCCCCCGATCCGTTCCCCGACCCGTCCTCAACCCGTTTTTCTTATTACACATCTAATAAGTTATTCACATTTAGACCTCTTGAATTATTTTTAATTATTAGGGTATCCTTAAAATATATGCTATTAGTTTACAATAAATACACTTGATTCTTCACATTCTTAAACATAATCGAACATAATTTAGTTGGTAATTCCAGCTTTCAAGGTTGGAATCCTTGACTATTATGTAATTTTATTTGGTTGGTTGGGATTTTTAGTGGAAAATTGCAAATTGTTGCCATGTTTTTCATTATTTGGTAGTTTAAATGTCAAATATGTTGGTAAAGTCTAAGAGGTATTTTTCTAGATTTTAATTTTTTTATTGGTTTGGTAACTTTCGGATCGGGGAGGGGATCCCCGATCCCCATTAGGGGTGGGGATGGAGGGTGGAGATGATTTCCCGTTCAGGAATCGGGGCGGGGACGGAGGTAGATATGAGGTTCGTAGATTGGAGGCGGGGGGGATGGCCAAATCCGTCCCCGATCCTCCCCATTGCCATCCCTAGCCGTGCGAAGTCGTCTTTCTCCAGAATTGATCGACTTCTTCTTCTTCTTCGTTCGTTCTTCTCCTCAGTCGCGTCGCCTCTCTCTCTCTCTCTCTCTCTCTCTCTCTCTCTCTCTCTCTTTCTCTCTCTTCTGGAACGCGTAAAATGAAAGGGAAGGGGCATAACTGTGTTCCACCGTACAAAAACACTAAAAACGTGTTTTGTAATTCGTTTTAGAAAAGCGCGTTTGTCAAATACATTTTTAAGTCGGATTATGCTTCACTTAATTTTTTGGTTGATCCATCTTAACTCACGGTAAAAGCATGAAACACAAACACGTTTTCAAGTACTTTGGGAATAAAGTTTAAAAACACGCGTTTGTAGACACCCCAATTTTAATCCAAGTGTTCCTTCATCATCGTCTCTCATCCGAGGCTCGAATGACATAGGTCATGTCACCATCGGGTTGCCTCTTGATCGAGTCACCCCTGTCTGTCGCTCGAAAATCTGGCTACGTATGGAAAATTAACCTTTTTTGGGAAGATCTGATTTGGCCAATAAAAAGTCCCGGTAATTGTTCCTTGGATTTTTCTAATCAAAATGGTATAATCGGAAGTTATTTTTGAGTAAGGCAAAGTCATCTTTCGCCCATTTTCTTCGGAGAAAAATGTGCCCGTTTTCGGTTTTGTACTAAAAGTGGGGGGATGAGATTTTGATTGGATTGGGATATCAAAATTCTAGAAATGCCATTGTTTCCGAAAGGGGGGTACTTCCTTATTTTCATAAATAAATTAAAGTAAAGAAAATCTTTACTTAAGTTTGGTTTATGAAAATAAGTACACCCTTGTGCATCCCCAATGATGAAATTTATGAAAATAAGTACCCTTGTGCATCCCCAATGATGAAAGAGATACCCAGCAGTACCTTGGAACAGCCATCCTGAACTTCAGAATCTTTGGACAAGAATAGCCCTAGCCGTACGGTTCACTGTGCAAACCGTACGGTTCACCCTTCAAAGATCAAGCCGTGCGGTTCACCCATACAGGCCGTGCGGCTAACCTTCTTAACCGTACGGTTATGTGTCAGGTAATATTCGAATTTCTGACAGCAGAAGCATCTCATCATTTTGGGAAGATTTTATGCCGATTTTATTCTGTTTTTCCGTCTATAAAAAGCTTCATTCTCTCCCATTTTTACAGACAACAACTCCCGGTACCACCCCGATACGCCGTCAAAATCCCCGGTCGTTTCCCGTCCAAAATCCCATCCGAAACTCGTGTCAAAATCATAATCCAATCTTCCCTTCTCTGTTTCTATCCCCAGCAACCCACAATCCATACCAAAATTCCCCATTCAAAGTTCAAGTCCAAGAAATGCCTGAAGTTCTCAAAGCTGTTCAACATTTCTGCAAAGGTACAACCGTATTTCGCAAAGCCGGATTCCAAACCTAGGCTTTTGAGGGGATCCTCCCAAGTTGAGAGTGACTTTAATAGTCATCTCTAAGCTTGGGTGGTTGAACTTTTCATAAAAATTAGATTTTTCAAGCAAAAACAAGTCACTGTTCGAAAACCAAAATTTTGAAAATTTTCTTAAAAAGTGAACCGTACGGCTCACTTAGGTGCACCGTACGGCCAACTTAGGTAAGCCGTACGGCTAACCTAAGTAGCGAAATTTTTTCCCTGTTTTCCCCTGTTCGTGCTCTGTTTTTCTGGTTTCCTGTATCTTCTTTACTGCATTTTCACCCCTTCACTTCTCTATTATTGCTATTAAGTCCTTTGCTTAATTTTATTTTCATTATGGTTCTATTTAATTTCTTTATTTGCTTGTTTATTTGTCAAAGTTTTCAATAAAATATTTTCTAAAATCCCACAAAAATTTAGTAGAGACCGGGAATTTCCCGGGCAAGCGGGGTGCTTTTCAATAAAACCTTCCTCGTTCGTAACCTGGCTTCCGAATCCAAGAATCTTTTCTCAGATCAAATTCTTTTTCAGAGCGGCACAAGAGTCATCAATTATTTTTCAACTGTTTCTCGGGTACCAAAATCATTTTCTAAAAATAAATCCCGGGTGGCGACTCACATTTTTCTTCTTCAATTTCAAAAACGCCAAATGGGCTTCGAGAGCCGCGTGGATCGACCGACCGTCCACAGCGTTTTATTTAATAAAGTTTAAAAAAAAACGTAAGTCGGTTAATGGGCCGAAGGGGGGGTGGGTTATGACCCGGACTGGTTTTACCCGTTAAGTAATGACTCGGGTCGATTTTGACCCGCAGATTTTTTTTTTAAAATCTGAGCCGTTGGATCTCATCTAACGGCTATGGGGACAGGTGCGCATGGATGGCCTCCATCAGGGTCCCTTATGGGAAACCTATTGTATATCAATATATATATATCGGGGTGGTTCCATGGACACAACGAATAACACAACATTTGACACAACAATAATCGGAGTCCCACGCTTTCAATCGAACCCGTTCAAGTTGTTTAAAATATGTTTTTAAGATTACCTGTAAAAAATCAACTCATTTGGATAGTGGTAAAGGCTTCATCGGTTCATTCAAATTTATCCTGTAAAATTTGACAGGAATCAACTAAATGAACTGATCAAGCCCTTATCGATATTCAAATGAGTTGATTGTTTATAGGTAAGCTTAAAAACATATTTTAAATAAATTGAACGGCTCTGATCATTCGCGCGGGGTTCACACAAAAAAAATTGTGTCAAATGTTGTGTTATTCATTGTGTCAACGGAACCGCCCCCTATATATATATATATATATATATATATATATATATATATATATATATATATATATATATATATATATATATATATATATATTAACATGTATATTCGCTTAACTTCTTTTATATTTCAAGCTGATTTTTCCAAAAAAATTAAAAAAAAAAACTATAATTTTTTTAGAACCGGTCTCACATTTGCACAATCTATGAGGTTCTCTCACCTGGCATTGGGCTCTGAAGCAAATGTAAAATCAAGACCTCCTACTATATAGTACGAGGAATGGGAAGATTCCCAGAAAGCTTAATGCAGTTTTGTCCTTGAAAAATGACAGAAATAATCCTCAACAAAAGGGAAATGGGCATTCTCTTGAGGCTGGATATATTGAATTATATTTACCGGAACAAACAAGGCAAGGTGAAAACCCGCTTAAAGTATGAATATGGAGATCCACAGTTATATGTTGTAATGGGTGTTTATAGGCCGAATAGATTAACCAAGCCGAGTAAGTCACTGGCCAAGCTGAGCAAGGCTTGATAGGTGGCCGGAAGAGGTGGCAAATGAGTAGTTTGGATAGGGTCTGAGTAGGTTGATATGGGTTATGGGTTAAATATGAATGGGTTGAATATGAGCCAATTGTATACGGGTTGAAAATGAGTTAAGTCGAACCCAATTTGACTTTTTTTTCTTTTGTTTTTTCTTTCCTTGTTTATGAGGGACTCAATTTTAATTGCTTTAACCAATTTGACATGTGTCGTGTTAAGATGCATGCCAAGTTTATGGGTGCAAACGAGCCGAGCTGAGCCGAGCTGAACTTTGTAGTTTTCGAGCTCGGCTCGCTAAGTAAACGAGCCGAAAAATCGAGCTCCAGCTTGGCTCGGTCATAAACGAGTCGAGCCCTTATCGAGCCAAGTCAAGGTAATTTACTTAACGAGCCTCCTTAAACGAGCCAAGCCTATGCAATCGAGCCGAGCTTTTGCAAGCCGTGCAGAGCTTTAGCGAGCTCGTTAACTAAACAAGCCTGAAAATCGAGCTCGACTCGTTTACTTATCGAACCGAACCGAGCCGAGCCGAGCCTTAACGAGCCTGAAAATCTGACACGTGTCGCGTTAAGATGCATTGCAAGTGGCCCAAGTGTCAATGGTTCCCGTCACAAATAGTAACTCAAAAAAAAAAAAAAATCTAAATCCTCTCTCATAGTTTTAGTTTAGTTTTAGTTTTAGTTTTAGTTTTGTTTTGTTTTGAAATTATTACACTCATTTCTTTCTCTATCTCTCTCCACTTATTACACATTTTGCCAAAACTAAACTAAATTAAACTAAAACTATTAAACGAACAAGGCCAATCTTGAAACTTGAAAGCAATTCACAGATTAAGGAAAAAAATGCCCGCAAGAGCTCACTCAAGTACATTCGAATTCTTACAAATGATGCAATTATCTGTTACACTAATCGATGCATTATATATACATACAAATAATGTTGACTTTGGTGAGGAAAATCGAGAGAAACCCACCTTTGATTTTAGCTTAAATATGAGAAATTTTGAGAAGGGAAGGGGGAGAAGAAAGGGGCTCAAGGGAACTGGAGAGAGAAAATCAAGAGAAACTTACTTGGAAGAACTCTTCAATTTGATGTTCTTCAAAGTTCTATAGTTTCTTCACTATTCATTTTGTGAGACAAGAAGGAAGATGTATGGAATAGTAAAAACAACTTGAGAATAAGTTTTGAGTAGTTTTAGATAGGTAGGAGAAATTTAGTTACATTATAATGTGTGGTAGGTAAGTAAAAATTCAGATTTGTTGCACCTAGTATAAGTTGGAAAAAATATCTAAATAATATATGGAGTAAGGCTTTATGGATCAATAGTTAGTAGGAGTAGTTACTATTATATTAGTCAATTATATCAATTACTTATTGATTGTTGTCAACCAAAACTACTGTTAACTACTACATTTAGTAATAACATTGATTTTATCAACCTACAGTAACCAATTTATTTTAGCCAATTGTATTAATGCTCGCTCAATCATCACTATTTATCATTGACTCTTAGCTTTGCAACTTATATTATATTGATCAATTTAAAATGGTTTGATCAATCACTTAAGCTCTTAGTTGAATGACTCTAACTACAATCGATAATTAAAATTAATCGTCAATCAAGCACTACCCTAATGTCAACTACAACTATTAATCATTACAATATCATGTTAACCGATAGCAAAAATTAATTTAATTTCTTGTTCTGTAAATGTGATTGAATAGTCTAATTGTATTAAATACTTTATCTTAATTTAGTGGAAGGTCCTACTAAATCATTTAATATTTATTACTAGTTGTTTTAGCAATTTTCATTCAACATTATTATTACAATTATTGTAGTGTGTGTTTAAATAAAAATTACTTTTGCAAGTTATCAAAAATAATAAATGAATATCCTTTTTCACATGGGCGTCATAAATTTAATAGTTATTGCAAGAAAAATTATTTAAAATCATTTTAATGTAATTTGGAGATTAATATTATTATATGATTCATATTTTTATTTTCAAAAAATTGTTCTAACAAACATACCTACACAAATTAAAAATTTTGACTAAAGCCTTTTTTCTCCTTATTTTTTAATCTTGTCCACGAAACAATAGCTTAGCTAAAGGGAAAAATTCAGAGTGGATTAAGTAAAAAGTGATGTGGTTTTATAAAACCTCAAAAGTAAGGCTTTTCTCGCTCAAATAGTGACCTGCTATCGGATTGACCAGTCAGCCTTATTTTGTGGTAAGTACTCCCTTATTTTGTGGCAAGTACTAGCTTATTCTACTATAATTATTTTCTTATTTGGTAGTATGTACTTCTAGTGTTCGTGCTAAGTAAAGTACGATTTTTTGGAGGAAAAAACCGCAAAACCACCTTGTTTTTTGCAAAACCACCCTACTTTGTGTGTGATTTTGATCCAATGGCTCAGATTCATCTATTTTTTTTTATCTAATCTAATGGCTTAGATTTAGAGGGGCACCAATGCCTCAATACCACATTGGGGCATCATAGAAATTTCGCAATCTATAGTAATATGTATACTGGTTTCGTCTTTTTAATGGAATTGCACTTATCATCAATAAATAGAATAGAAAGCTACAGATAAGTATACCTAAATGAATATCCTTTTTCGTATGGGTATCATAAATTTACTAATTATTTCAAGACAAATTATTTAAAATTATTTTAAATGTAATTTGGAGATTATTATTATTGTTATATGATTCATATTTTTTGTTTTCAGAAAATTGTTCTAATATAAATACCTACACAAATTTAAAATTTAACTAAAGCTTTTTTTCACCTTATTTTTTAATCTTGCCCACCAGACAATAACTTAACTAAAGGGAAAAATTCGGAGTACTAAAAAAAGTAAATAGTGGTATGGTTTTATAAAACCCCAAAAGTAAGGTTTTTCCCGTTCAAAATGGTGACCTGCTACCTGATTGACCAGTCGGCCTTATTTTGTGGTAAGTACTGCGTTATTCTATCGTAATTATTTGCTTATTTGGTGGTATGTATTTCCAGTTCGTGGTAAGTAAAGTAAGATTTTTTGGAGGAAAAATCAGAAAACTAGCAAAACCACCTTACTTTTAGCGTGTGGTTTTGATTCAATGGCTCATATATATTCATCTATTTTTTACTTGATCACCTAAATTTAATAGAGCACCAATGCCCCAATGCCACATTGGGGCATCATAGAAATTTCGCAATCTTTTTTTTTTTTTTTTGGAACATGTCAAGTCATTTCATAAGAAATGCCATCCGGCAACGATTACATCCATAAACAGGAATGAAACCAAAACCACTAACAATTGAAATGAGCATGGCATGACAAGGCTTTTAAGGGCCACTAACTCGTAGACACACCTAACAATTGAAATGAGCATGGCATGACATGGCTTTTAAGGGCCACCGACTCGTAGACACACCTGCCTAAGCAGACCTGACACCTTAGGAACAGAATGATGAATGCTATCAAACGCTAGCAGTAGAGAATCCAATGGATACCCAGCTCAAACCATTGAACAATAATAAGCAGATGTAATCAACAACAAAGTAGAAAATAAAAAAAATTTAAAAAAAAAAAACAGCTAAATGAAACCCAACAAAACACTATGCTGCCACACTGAGTCTACCCATTGAGTCACCCCACTGAGTCGCACCACTGAGTCACCAAGTGTTATTGAGTTCACAATCTAGCCGCTTCTTCAGAAGAAGCCCAAGCTCCATGGCCAGCCGCCTGCGGATTTGGAGCTTTATTGCATCGGAGGGGGCCAAACCACCCGAGTTTCAACCCTTTGTCAGATCTACCGAAAAGCCCAGAGACAGATGGCGAAGGAAGGTTCAAAGATGAAGGTGGAGAAAGAGACCGGTGAGGGTTGGTGGTGGCTGGCGGAGATGGAGAACGGTGTTGGTAGGTGGCGGCTGGAGGAGGGAGGTTTTTGGAAAAAGGCTAGAAGTACGACAATGGAGGTTGGTGGCGGCCGGTGGACATGGAGGACGGTGGGGGTAGGTGGCGGCTGGAGGAGGAAGGCTGATCTGAATGAGGCATGCGGTAGACTGGCAGGGGGGTTGAAAACCGGTGGTCGGCAAAAAAAGGCCAGGTGGGGGTGGGGTGCGAGGGCCAAACCACCCGAGTTTCAACCCTTCGTCAGATCTACCGAAAAGTCCCGAGATAGATGGTGAAGGAAGGTTCAAAGATGAAGGTGGAGAAAGAGATCGGTGAAGGTTGGTGGTGGCTGGCGGAGATGGAGAACGGTGTTGATAGGTGGCGGCTGGAGGAGGGAGGTTTTTGGAAAAAGGCTAGCAGTAGGACAATGGAGGTTGGTGGCGGCCGGTGGACATGGAGGACGGTGGGGGTAGGTGGCGGCTGGAGGAGGAAGGCTGATCTGAATGAGGCATGCGGTAGACTGGCAGGGGGGTTGAAAACCGGTGGTCGGCAAAAAAAGGCCAGGTGGGGGTGGGGTGCGAGGGCCGCAACCCCCCCCCCCCCCCCCCCCCCCCAAAGACAGAGATCAAAAAGAGGAAGGAGGAGAGGGGAAGAGATGGATGAAGAAATTTATGGTAGGAATAATGGAGGAAAGGGGCGGCGGCTCAGATGGAGATGAAACCCTAAAGGTAGAAAAGGAGACGAAGCTCCTAGAGAGAGGAGACCCGGCTCCTAGATTTTGAAATTTCGCAATCTATAGTAACTAGCAAAAAACCCGTGCTATGCACGGAGTGAAGTGATGTTGCTATGCACCACCGGGTCCTAAGAAAAAAAATATTTTTGTATTGCAAGTGCAGTGCTATTCTTCAAAATGCGTGTATTACTTATGCTATTAAGCATAATGATGATTGATTAATCGATGAAAGTGTGTATTTTTGGGTATTAAGTATGTTGATGGATGATTAACCCAGAAAAGTTTGTATCCTTTTGGCTATTAGAAATAATTGATCTTAGAACACTTATACTATTGTTTTATATTTGTTTTTTGATCCAGTTTAATTTCAAAACTTGAGATTCTTATTTGATGGATCTAAAGTTCTTAAACGTAGAACGAATTGTAATAATGAGTCCTCTCCTACTTGAAATATAGTGACAACTAATGGTTAATGTTGCGTATTGCTCATAAGTAAGCTCTAAGAGGAATATGGATTGGGCTTCGGTTAACCACGCGGGTTAGCCTGGTAGTCGAAGTCTCAGTCTTAATTAGGGGTTCTCTCTCCTAAAATCATCGTTCAAAACTTTTCAAGTGCTATCAACTCATTTGTAACCAGTCAGTATGGGATTTATACTGGCTTCAATTGGTTCACCAGAATTAGTTAAGGTGTGTGTAACCCGGCCCAGAGTACACATAATTGTTAAAAGAAAAAAAGCAATCAGAGAAGTACAAAATAAACACAATCACACTGGTCTTTGCTGTGTTGGCTTATTTTTTTAGTTACTTTGGAGGCAGTTTCTATAAGCAAGTGTATGGGTCTTAAATCAGTCAATAGATTTCGATGGATATGAATCAAGTGTCCTTAGTTGTAATTTTGGAGGCAGTTTCCATTCCCTCAAGTATATGTGTCTAGAAATACATCTCTAAATAATTTAACCATTATAATATATTTACATCTCATGCCCTAAATTTGAGATTTTTAATTATGCGAAATACCTCCAAAACTTGACTCCTTATTGGTAGTGTCTTTGTCTAGTTGATTAATCCTTCCTATTCCTCCAATTGAGGGCTCAACTTCATCAACTTGCAAGGTGTCATTAGTGATATCTTGACTGTTTCCTTCTCTGCACAAATTAAAACATTAGATATTAGAATTTTCTATGCAAGCATGTATTATGCACGAAGACAAAAAAAAAAAAATCGTACATGAGAGGAGTAAAGGAATAAAGGAAAACAAAAAACAAAAACAAAAAGGAAAAATCAAGAATAGGCTAGGAACTGATTATTTAATTCAAGACGTACTAATCACCCGCATAGCATATAGAGGTCACAAATTTAACGCACCACTATCCGTTTAACCCATTACAATATTTGAATAGACCACACGCACATTGTCGAACAAAAAATCACATACAGTAAGTATCATATCACAAAAAAAGAAGAGATCATATACGTAATTGTTCTACACTTTGAGAGCCAAGATTGATACCAATAACTTGCACCGGTAGCCCTTCTTGATCCACATGAATAATATGGAAAAGAATTAGTAAAAGAGCACATAACAACACAATCAAAAGAGAAGTGATCATAACTAATTTATTCTACACTTCGAATGTCAAGATTGATACCAGAGAATTGCATAGGTAGTCATTCTTGATTAACATTCAAAACCATGGAGGGAAAAGAAAGATTATAAAAGATCACATGTAGAACAATGCAATCAAAAAATGAAAAGATCATATACCTTCTATGCTTTGAGGGTGAGATTGGTAAAAAGTAGGTATATAGAAAATAAATCAAATGGATTGTTCCTATGCGGAATTCACCCACAAACTCCACCTTTTTGTGTTTAAATTAGTTAGGAAATCGTGGAGTCTATAAGGAAGGAAGGAAAATAAACGATTCCATTCGTAGATAAATACTATTTTTCATTTCCTTTTACATGCAACTCATTAATACGGAAATTAATAACTTGCTATTCTAATTTTACTTCTCCATTTAATTACAATCCAGTCATAAGGAAATAAGAATAATAAATCTATGGCCTTAGTAGGATTTATGCAATACCATTCTAGATTTAATCTTCCCATATTAAGGTCATTTTTTGAAATAACATAAAACCATATATGGATAAGTTCTTAGAGGGATAATAAGATTATGTGACACGTGTTGCTTGAAAATTTTAATGACAATCCAATCAAATTGTACCACTTGTCGCAACCACAGCTCTCCTCGTGAAAACCCATCCTGCAATACTATATAAGACTAGCATGAAACCCGTGCTACGCACGGGGAAATTAATAATTTTGATATTCAAAGTATATGCACAAATAAAATAAATGATTGATCTATGTATCCCTGATATAGCCAAAAGTCATTGGGTTTCGCTGGATTAGGTTGTTCATCGGTACTTTTACTCTTTCCCCCAAAGCTTTTTCGGTTTTCTTTTTTTCTCTCCAACAATCTTGTCTGCCTCCTTCTTTATCTTTTTTTGCATGTGAGAAGCATGTTTTAAGATTATGACCTGCTTTTACCACTTCTTCTTGGTATCCATTTGATCGTTGAAGTTAATCAATCTGACCTACTACGTTGTCGGGTATTAAAAAATTGCAAGGGGAAAAAAAAAAAGAAGAGAAAAGAAGTAACGTTTATACAAATCATGAGATGACAATTACCTATAGAGTGTGTAAAGACCCGCAAATTTTGTGTTAAATAAAATAAAAATGTGGAATATAATTATTTTTAGTTACGTGAGTGATACTAGCTTAACTATTATGGTTGAGGGACTCGAATCAGTCTGATGATGTTACACGGGATCACATCGTAATGCGTGTTCAACTTTTAAATTTTTTCTAGATGATTTTGAGCACACGGTGACGTTGCCCACGATTTTCTAAGTTAGTACGAATAATTTGGGTTTTTTTCTAAAATCAAAACCCGGACAGTTAGAACACCGGACAGAGTAAATTGTACTGCATTATATCACGTCGTGTTGCGCGCCCAACCCATGCCGTGTTCCCCACGCCTGGACCCCCACCACTACACCTACTCCCATCACTTTCCCCTTTCATTTTTCTGGGGAACCAAAAAAAAAATCAGAGAAGAAGAAAGGAGAGAAGAAAAGAGAAGAAGAAGAAGAGAGAGAGAGAGAGTCCGGCCGTCCAAGTCCGGCCATCTCCACCTCGTGGGATCATCACCTCCATCTCCCAAGCTTCATCTCTACACAATGCGTCACGGACACATGAAAGCTTGGAGCTTGAGTTTCGGAAGTTCGGGTTTTGCTCAAAACCCATTCAAGTAGGGATTTCTCTCCTCTCTCCATATATTTATGTGTTTAGAACATGAAATCTCAAATTTCTAAACTCGATTTTCGGATATATTGATGTGTTGTGAAAGTTTTGGTCTTTGCTCATGAATTCGGGATTTTTGGTGAAATTTCTAAGTAAGGGTTGAATGTTTGACTGTTTTGGAATGTTTATCCATATAAATCTTGAATCTAGCTGACTGGTGGAGAGAATCGTGATTCGGCTAACGTTGCGGGTTATGGCTTGAATTAAATTCGGGGCTTTGTGACATTTATGATTATACTCCCGATTACTTGCTTCATAATGAAATTGAGATATTTAGAAGTGCACTTGATGTACAGATTGATGGTGATACTTATGAATGTGATCCGTCGTGAAATTTCGGAATTAATCTTGATCGAAAGTGTTCGGATGATACTTGATGTGTTGAGTTCTTAATAGGTGGGACTGTTTGTGGGTTGTTATATGTCTAATCCTCTAATCTCTTGCACTCCTTAATTGAGTTGTTATGTTTATGGAAGTTGGGTGTGGTGTGTTGTTTGTTGTGTGAGTGTTGTTAAGTGTTGTTCGTTGTGTGTTGTTGTTAAGTGTTGTTTGTTGTGTATTGTTGTTGTTATGTGCTGTTTGTTGTGTGTTGTCGTTATGTGTTGTTTGTCGTGTATTGTTCCTTACATTCCTTCGTTGAATTGATTGTGTTCGTGGAGTTGGGAGTTGTGTGGTTATGTGAGGGACAAGAGTGTTTGTGTGTGTTAAGAAGTAAAAGAGTTGATTGTTGGAGAAAAGATTGGGACAAGGCCGTGGTAATCCTAATGGTGGTGTTGAAATGAAAATTAAATGATATAGAATACTTCCGATAGGTTTTGAGACTTTCTAGTGTTGTTGTGTAAATGTGTGTGTGTGAGAGAGAGTGACGTGTATTTAAAGGAAGAAGGACTTTTAAAATCAATCTTATGCATTGTAAGTTCACTCACTTGCATTGTGCACCACATACATATATTGGGTTGGTGTTAGAGATTTCTCCTACTGGGCTAGTGTAGCTCAACCTATCAATTTTCAGGTGTTCGATGAGGAGCATGGCGTGAAGTGCATTGGGTGGGCATATAACATTTTGAAGGCATCATTGGTCTTTGTCTCTTATTGAAAACTTAGTATGTACTCATCTGGGAGATGATCATGTTCTTTTATTAAAACTAGCATGGGTTCGTAACATTATTATTATTATTATTATTATTATTATTATTATTATTATTATTATTATTATTTATTTATTTTAAATCTCATGTTGTTCGAAATTTCCATTCATGTTTTCCAATGGGATAAAAGAAGAAGATTTATGAAACGTGGCACTTTATTAATAAAAATGTTTACTTTTTATTGTTTAAAAAAATCGAGGGCGTGACAGAGTGGTTGGTGGTGTATTGACCGCCATTCTTCTTGTCTCTTAAGATGCATGCTTGTACACGGCGACATTCTTTTGCCGCTTCCTTAGGTTGTTTTTCGATAGTTTCAAGTAATGCTCTTTTTTTTTATGAGACTGTTGTTTGACATTCGGATCTTTGTTCTCACGATCCATCCTGTGTCTTATGTCCAAATATAATGAAAGGATTTTAAGGATAAAATTAACTAATTTATATCTGTTAAAAAATTAACAAAGCAGTGAAGAAAAGAAAAGTATCGAAAACCAAGATAAAAGGACCCCTGCTACGATAATGGGTTGCGTTGAGGTTTTTTTTAAATAAAAGAAAAAACAAAGATATAATTAATTAAAAATATGAAGAAAAAAAACCTCCAAGTTCATCAGTCAAAAACCTTAAAGTAAAAATATCTTTCATCATTTTCTTATTTTTTTTGTTTTAACTACCCAAAAATCCGTGCTAAAGAATTAAACGTTTACTATCTTTGTCTAATAAACTGTGAGGTTTTTGCCAAATTTAATAGTTAATCCATGGCTAGCTTTTATCAGACAAAGATGGACATCTCGAAGAGAAAAGGATAGCATAGCACGGGTTTTCATCAAGATGAATTATGCGTCAAAGAGCGGAAGAAGAATCGAAAAAACTGTAGTAAAACAAAAGATTTACCTTTCAAAGAACGGATTAGGAATCGAAGCTGCTACCCGTACTATCTATGATCTTCCCCTGGAGATGGTCTCTGCCCAAATGATTGTCTATCACTCTTCTTTAATTTTTAACCACGTGATTATAAAAATCAACTTATTCCGAATCGTTACTTGAAAGGGAAGAAAAAATACCAAACCGATGGAGAATAAGTTTATATTAGGCGGTTGCACATGCCAGTGACAAAAAGAAAAATAATACCAAAAATAAAACCATAAAAAAGGAAAAGAATGTGATTCTGGACGGATGAAATGTTTGGGAATGTGATCCTTACCATAAGTTTAAGAATGTGATCAGTGAGGCTTACCAATTGCGGTTATGTTTCGGTTATGATCCTTACCATTATGTGAAAGCCAATTGTGATCAGTGAGGCTTACCCAAAATTTTCTCGTGACTTTGAGAATGTGATCTTTACCATAAAACAGGAAAAGAATGTTTCGGTTATGTTATGTTTGACTAATAGACTTCCATATATAATGGTCGCGATTTATCGTGCTAAAATAGGTGGTTATAATCTTGGTATATATATTTCTTTTGTAATTATGCTTATAATTGGCTTTTGGTTAGAGTGTTTCCTTTTCTTAATAGCACAGGTTTTTTTTGGGTGCAAATAGGGTATGGGTGACGTGGTGCCCCTTCGGCACATCCAAGCTGTCAAAAAATGCATCGGACGACTCGGATTAGAACACACTTTTTATTTTCTTTTCTATTTTTTTTAAAATCCGGACGGTATTTTCAATCCAGACCGTTGATTGCATTATTGGATGGCTCGGATGTGCCGAGAGGGTACCGTACCCTCTCCATACCCAAAATTTTCTCCTTAGTTTGCAAATGTGATCCTACCATAAAACAGGAAAATAATGTCTTGGTTATGTTATGTTTGGCTAATTAGACTTCCATAAAATTGAATTTATTACTTTCCTTTAACTCGGGATAGAATTAAATAATTGATTTTTTTTGGATTTAAAAAATGACCTTTGATTTTCAATCACCATTTAGGACTTTGCTAATTGCTTAAAAAGTGCAAAGAATTGGGGGACACGTGGCAAGCTCAGGAAGCTCCATTCACCAAAAGTCATCCTGCAATACTAATATAGATATGTATACTGGTTTTGTCTTTTTAATGGGATTGCACTTATCATCAATAAAATAGAATAGAAAGCTACAGATAAGTATACCTGAATGAAAAAAAGAAAGTGACGTGGTAAGTCGCGGACAAACCAAGAAATTAAAGTCATATTGAACCCATTTTCAACTCAACCCAACCCATGTAATTATGGGTTAATTAATATGGGTTCAACCCAAAACAACCCATATTACAAATTTGGGCGGATTGAGTTGGATTATAAATAAGCAAATTAGGTTGTGTTCATGGGTTGATTTGTCAATTGTCACCTCTAGTGGTTGGTTTTACGTAATCATGATGGTATATCGAATCACCACTCGTTAGAAAAATGCTCAAAACTTAGATTGCGTGTGTTAGGAGGGGCAATGGATAATATCCCTAGGAATACCAAATAGAGTATTTTTCTTATCGGCAGGATTACCACATATTTCCACATTCAATTGTGACAAATCAAGCTATGCCAAATTTAATCCTCTCAAAAGCTGGATCTAAGCATGCGTGTTTTGGGTTCAAGGGGAGTGCTTCTTTTAAGAAATTAAGCAATATATAATAAATCATATTATGGCTCTTCAAATATGGTGAGTACTAAGTATGCATTATGATATTTTTGGTATTTTTCTAAAAGTCATCCT
Source organism: Vaccinium darrowii (assembly GCA_020921065.1). Lineage (NCBI taxonomy): Eukaryota > Viridiplantae > Streptophyta > Magnoliopsida > Ericales > Ericaceae > Vaccinium > Vaccinium darrowii. Next base: position 26,860,742 of record CM037153.1, on the reverse strand, counting down.
CCTCATTATAAAAATATCATTTTAAACATTTACTTTTGACTACAAGAAAAATGAGGTATTTTTAGGGTATTTTTAGTAAAAACTCAGCCTAGCTAACTATAAAAATTTTACTGATAAAAAAAGATTAAAATTTCTTGAGTGGGACTCATCAATAAAAATAAAATAAAATGTTGTTGAAGACAAGACATATCATCACCTAAGTTGAGGAGTGAAAGTTATATCATTTTGAATCTTTTGATTTTCCAAAATTGAAGTTGTGTAGAACATTCAGTGATGTACCCAGAGAAATAGAGCTATCAACCTAACATGACCGCCTATATATATATATATATATATATACACCTCATGGCCCACATGTTAACGTAGCTCTCTGCATGATTCGTAAACGCAAAAGTAGTTATTTATCCAATTGCCAACTGTGCACTGCAACATTTTACATGTTATGCAAATTGTTTTTTTTTTTTTTTTTGAGAAATAGGAAGAAGATTCATTAGATAAAAGCCGATCATACAACAGAAAGAGTAGAAATATCCAAATACGAACAAGACAATAAAAAGAAATTACACAACATTAATGAGCGTAGTAGTACTAGAAGGCTGATAATTAAGATACTTCTTCGCCATTGTCAGAGCGAGAAACAAAAAAGTCCAAAGCATGCTTGGCAAGGATATGAGCTCTTTGGACATCTTGACGCGCAACCTTAGTGATTTGACAAAAAGACAGCTTTGAGATCTCTGAAGCTAAGTTGCGCAGCAAAAACATGTCATTGTGATGACATTCAGCCTTCCCTGCTATCTGCATGATTGCGTTAAAACAGTCAGAGAAAAATATAAACCATATTATAGTTATGAGATAAAGCCCATTTAATCCCTTCATAACATGATCTAATTTCTGTTTGGGTAGGAGTCAAGGAATATGTGGATAAAGCGCGCTTAGCAATAAGGAGATAGAAATATCATTAATAAAGTCAACTTGAGGGCAAAAAAATACAAGAGTGGCCACTGCAAACTGAAACCACATAACGACATAAACAAGAAATATAAATACAGACAACAAAACAACAAAAGATAGGAAATTAAAGATTTCATCACCGGTGTCCGGGTGAGGAACAAAATGACCTAGCGCATGTTTGGCTAGGAGATGAGCGCATTGGACTTCTTTCTGGTCTGTATTGTTGTTGGGCTACGTGTCCACTTGGTTCGCTAGATTATTTGACATTTTTTTTTTTTTAATAAAAGCAGATATAGAATAAGCAAACTTGGTTGACAGATAATGGCTTATTCTGTGAGTTATTTTTTATCTAGGAAATTAAGCAACTTATTCATGGAGCATACTTGTTTGGCAAATGATTACATTGTTTACTTACAATGTGAGTTACTTTTGAGAGCAATTAACTAAATTATATTTTTTTAGACAAACTTATTAATTGAGATTACTTATTGCCAAGCTGGCTTGAGATAAAACGAGCATGACGAGCGCATTCCTAAATTTTGATAAATATAGGAGCCCTTTTTACGTGTAGTCCTAAAAATATGTTAAGTATATACATTTTACCCTAGCAAATTTATGTTATTTATTGACCAATAGCTCTAGCACAAGCCGTTATGGATTCGCCTCGATGAGACGAATTCAAATAGTATAAAAGTATGGTCAAAAGTAATATTTTTTTGAATAAACCAAAATAAACCAGTCTATTGGTTTAATTTTGGCTTTATTAAAAAAAAATTAGTTTCTATCATAATTTTATACTCTTTGGATTCGTCTCGTCGAGACGAATCCATAAACCACGAAAATTTGACGCTAGCCTAACAAATGCAAAAAAAATTGAATAAAGACAACCAAAAAAAAAAACCAAAAAACCAGTTTTTTCTTTTTAGCCAGAGGAGCCCTTAGTGTGTGTGCAAGAGGTCTCATATCTGAGTTGGAAGAGTAACATCGATCTGCTACTACTGTAACTTAGAAACAACTAAAAACTTTGCTGTGGGAAAAAGAATTACATATTGACTCGGAGATTCTTCTACTCAATATCTTTTTTCCTTTTTTATGAACAATTTTAAACTTCTGTAATTGACTTGTAAACCGCGGGTCCTATAAAGGTGTGTTTGGCCTAAATAAATTTGTCTTAAAGACAGTCGAAGAATTTGCTTTTAGGGATATTTTGTTTAGCATTTCATCAAAATTTTGAGGAGCAATCATTCTTAACAAGAGGAATCAGAAAATTCTAGAAAAAAATCGAAGTTGAAAAACTTCAGATAAGAGGACACCATGGACAATGACAACTATTTCAAATTTTAGACAATTAAATTTTTTTAGCGTGAACTCGAAACTTCAAAAATACGAACAAACCTTGCCCAACCATTTCTAGTAGTAGAAAAGAGGTCCGGAGAAATACGTGGCGGTACCCAAGCCCAAGAGGCATTGAATTTTTTTTTTCCTTAGGCCTAGTTTGGATGATGGCAATCTTGAAGGGGAATGAGAATCACACCTTCTTTCTATGATTTCAACGTTTGGAAGAGACAAAGAGCGATAATGTGATGTGATGCTTCTATGATTCCGATGTTGGGAAGAAACAAGAATGAAAAAGTGATCCTTGACGACATATTTAACCAGTAATTATATTTCCAAACTGAGTGGAAATCTAATCCATCTCTTACTCGGCTTCGTTCAGTTGTCGGAAATGATGCGCGGGAAATAGATTCCTGTGCATGTTCTATTGACAAAGAACCTTGCAGGAAAACAAAAATTCTGGGAGTCTAATTAAAGCCGGACTGTGGATTGGCTCCCCAAAAATTAATAGCAATTCGAACCTGAAATATGACAAGACCTCCTGAAATATGCCATCCACACACCATGAGTTATGGTTGCCAATTACAACTTGCTAAAACCAAAACCTCTTTGTCATGTCTTTTAATACAATGACGTTATCCTTATCTACGTTGCATCCAAGAAATAGGCCGTTGATCACTAAGAGCAAGTGCACCCGTCGGTTCCTACGGCCTATTTTGGCCTTAATATGTAACGACCCTAATTTTCGTAAATAAAAATTTCGTTAAATAATCTAATTATTTATTTTTAATTTTCGGATTATTAGAATATTTTTCTATTAAAATATTATTTAATCCTTTTAATACGAATAAATAGAACTCTAGCCATGCATATACGCGTATGAGACCGAGTAACACATCCGTTACACCACCGTAGCACCCGGGAACCGTGTTTAATACCCGAAACCTACCCAACCATTGCCTTTACTCCATCCAACTACATCGGTACGACGTGAGTTGTCACCCCCCCACCTTGAAACTTGGTTTGTTGACTAAGTTAGAGAGAGAGAGAGAGAGAGAGAGAGAGAGAGAGAGAGAGAGAGAGAGAGAGAGAGAGGAAGAGTGAGAGTGAGAGTGAGAGAGAGAGAGAGATGCCGAGAGAGAGAGAGAGAGAGTTCGGTGGAGAGAGAGAGAGAAGTGTGTGTGTGTGTGTGCATGCATGTGTACCTTGCACATGCAAGGATTAAATGCTTGTTCACTTGCACAAGCAAGTGGAGGGGTAGAGGAAGATTCCTAAGCTAGGTTTTGTACCCAAAACTAGTTAGAACAAGCCTTGTTATTTTTGGAGAAACCTATACATACCCACACAATACATGCATTTGTGTACAATCTACACAACCTAGACCTATTTATGCCTATCCTTGCACTCCAAGTCTCCATGAAACATGCTTCCATGTTTTGAGGAAGAATATTCCCCCTACTTATAGCCCATTAAGGCTACCCCCTTAGCCATAACTCCATGCACATGCATATTGTTCATATTTGCTCCTAAAAACACCCCGTAACAAAGGTGACCATGCAAAAACCTACACAACGAGGGGCGTATTTTTCCCCACTATAGATTCCCACGTAGATACCTTGTATATTTCAATATATGTTCATCTTTCAAGTGTAGAATAACCTAGACCTAGCCTAGGACCTAGCCTAAACTCTAAAGTGCAAGTGGTGTACTTGCCCATGTGCCATTCAAACACCACATTTACTCCCCCCATATGAAACTTTCGGCCAAGAGAGAGGGAGTGACTACCGAAAATTTCAAGAGAAGAGGGAGAGGTCACTTTGCTATAAATAGCACCCCTTTTGTTCCCTTGGGACCACTTTGCACTTTCTTCATTTGTTTGTCTCCATATTTTCCAACAAACTACCAACTTCTACCACATTTTAGCCAACTTATTAGGGTACTAATTGGCTACTTACTAAGTTAATTAGTAAGTTAGTGAGGGAGATTAAGAAGTTCTACACCAAAGGAATTGCTTTTCGGCTTCCGGTTTACACCCGGAAATCAAGGTAGTTTACTAAACTAACCTTCTAATTAGTCATTTCTAGTTTTATTAAGATGTTCTAATTACTTTTCTAAGCATGAATTTGAAGCTTGATTGGGTTAATTAGTGCATGTATTAAGTTACTTAGCATGTTACTTAGTGTTTAAGTGAGAGGGTTTCAAGTAGAAAGATTTACAAGAATGTCAATGAGGTTCTAATTAAAGTGGTTCTTCATGAAATTAGAAGTGGGATTAGTAAGATTAAAGTGATTAGAAGTTAATTAGAAGTTGATTAGAAGATGATTAGATGCGATTAGAAGATGATTAGAAGATATGTATTTTTCTAGACAAGGTTCTAGCATCATTATGATAATATTTCATGGAGGAATTTGTTGATTTAATCAATGGTTATTGTTATATTTAGTGAGGGAATTGTTCTTACTAAAAAGAAATATCTAGTGTTTTATGGAAATTTTTGTAAGAAAGTATGGAGTTTTTACTAAATAATTATGAAGAGAGAATTTTTTATAAATGTTTCCTAGAAATGTTTTTACTAAATTATTTGTGAATATATTTTTATGGCTACGATGAAAAGAAAAGAAACAAGTGGAGTTGATTAAATTTTCTAGAAAGAAAATTGTGATTTTACTAGGTTTTATTTGAGTTTATTAGAAAGAAAGTTTTCTAGAAATATAAAGAGTATATTTTAGAGCGATTAAATATATTTTTTTTAGAGAGTTCATAATTATTGGAGATAAATTTTTGGCAAGAAATTTCTGGAAAAGAAATTTGGAGTATTTACTTTTGAAGAGGAGTTAGTTGACTAAATTATTTCTTTAAAAGGAAATAAAATAGTTTTACAAGAGAAAAGGGAGAAATGAGATTTTTGATAGAGAATAAAGTTTGAGAGAAATTAGGAAAATATTATTTTTGGGAAGAGTTGGTGCATTAAAGTGCATGATTTCATGTGAAATGATTTTTGAGGAAAATATTAATTGCATGATTATATGTGAGAAGATTTTTATGGAGAAATATCATTTTCTTTGAGAAAGTTGGTCTATTACTACGTATGATTTATTGTGGGAAATATATAAATGGGAAATATGAGTTTTGAAAGAAATTATGAAATATTGCATGGGCATGATTTGAGCATGAGCACGTACACGAAACGTTACGACACGGGTTTCATTAAGTGAATAACTGTTGACGAGAAAATAGAGAAGAGAATGAAAATGAGCTTTGAAATGAGAAATGAAACTTTTCGAGAAATGAAATGAAATGAGATAAGATGAGATTTGGATGCCACCTCAAGTTCGCGGAGAGAACTTGGAGGAACGGTTTTGATGCGGTAGTGCAGCGAGAGCGCCACTTCCGGTTCGCGGAGAGAACTTGGATGTTTGGGCTAAGCGTGCACAACACAAGGTGAACGGACTTTGCAAACAGGCTGTTAAGTTCGGTGATGCAAAGCGGCCGGGACTGTGTCGTGTGAGTCGCGGGGCGGACGGACCGTGCAAATAGGCTGTTAAGATCGGTGATGCACGATAACCGGGACCTCGAGTGGAAAGGTTGGTACCGTCAGCTGAGAGGAGGCTTAAACGGACCAATAACTTTCGAGTGGTGGGAGATATATGAAATTTGAAGAAGAATGCCAAGAAGGGCACTGATATGAGAAAACCGATTTTCGGGGAATATTGTTGATAATGAGATATGTTTGAGATATTAATTGAGACACTGTTTTCGAGAAACTGACACGTGACACTATATCGAGACACAGAAAGGAAGTACTGTTTTCTGCGCATATTACTCTGATCCTTATAGACTCGCATGATATACTGCATGATTTTACTGTTAACAAGTATCGTATTCTGTTTTTGAACATATTGTTCTAGAATTGCTACTTAGAAGTTTAGCATAGTGAACTACTGGGCTTTGCTCACGGTGTTGCACTCGTGTAACCCTGGCATAATACCATGATGTTGCCTGTGTGACTTGGACGTATTATGTCAGATTATCTAGATGGACAGGACCGATACCATTGAGACCAGCCCTATGGAACAGGAAGTGCTGCCGGAGTGGGGAATGACCCGGCACAGGGATAGACGAAGACCTAGAACCACCCCGGTTGTTATTTATATAATTATTGGAGACATTATTATTTGTATTAAGGTTTGAGATTAAACTTTATTAAGGTTTGTAATAATAATTAATGTGCCCAAATTTTGGGGGCATTACAGCTTGATATCAGAGCTTTAGGTTCAACCCTCGGCCTTTGGTAAATGGGTAGACCTTATGCCAGTAATAAAAGACTAAAGAAAACAAGAGATAGAACCCAATAAGATTTATTTTCCTTAGTGTATGTTGGGTCTATGTGTTAGCACTGATTAGACATTTCTCTGTGTAGATGGCCCCTTTGAGCCCTGAGTTACTAGAAGAGATCAAAGAGTTCAAGAGGAGGTTTAGCATGCCACTAGCAGACCTTGATCCAGACTTTGACTACATGACCCACTATCCGCTTATGACAGCTTATCTCCGCGAGCATGGCACATTTCCGCCCACTACCCTTAGTGATTCAGACGAGAGTGATCCGGAGGAACCGGAAGATGAAAGAGGGTATATATCTCACCCGGAGTTTGAGGATGATGAGAGTGATGAGGATGAGGAGGATTTGTATGAGGAAGATGATGGACCCCCATCAGGATTTGACTTTAATGACTGGTTGGTTGATTATGAAGCCATAGAAATGGAGGCTGCCCAGGAAGAGAACCAAGAACCCCAGGAATCTGAACCTGAGAGTGAAATGGAAGACCCCATCCCTTACCCATTGGGAATTGCATTACCACATTTTTCCTCTTGGCACAGCCACATGACTAGCCTTCAGCCCGGCACATACTGCTACATTGAGGTTTTCCCGATTTACCCCTGCCCGCTGAAACCACAGACCCAACAGTACTTCATGGGTCCAATCCGCATTGTTCAGCCATGTGTGGACCACCACTATACCCTAGATGTACCTCAAGGCTATGCCCATGTCTACTCCGATAAAGTACTGTTTACCCGAGTGTTTCATACCCGGCCTGCCAATGAACACCGTATCATCTCTAACCTTTTGGATTTTGGAGACATTGAGACCTACACTGAGGTGCTCGTGCACAAGGAACCTTACCTTGATCCAACAGGACAGCACTATCAGAACCCAAGGTTGAAGATCACGTGGAGATGTTTTGGACTGACGGAGGTGACTGTGGAAAGGGAGAGCACCATGAGAGCTCATTACCCGGGGATGTTTCTGTAGACGGGTGTATTCTGATGGAGATGTTAGCTAGGACCTAACAGTAGTTAGGCTAACTATTTGCTATTTATGTATTTGGAGACTACGCTGATTTGTAGTTGTACTTTTGAAAACTATGTTGTGAGGGCTGATCTTAGACCCCATTCTTGTAGCAAGTCAATAGACTTGTCGGATGATAATAATAAGTAGCACTTTCAGTTCTAGTATCCACAGTTTCGTACCATTGTACTTAGAATTTCTGTTGTTCTGTCTATGTCCATATACTTTAAGTCTAATATATAATTCCTATCTTGGTAGGTTATGGCTTTCGTTACCCTGCCTGGAGAGGAATATACTGCCAGTCTGTCCTGCACCCAGCTCATGACCCTGCTAGACAGTGCACCAGTGGACCCTACACCGTCCCAGTACCGTCCTTTCACCGTGCCAGCTACACCACCAGTAGTGATGTACCAGCCCAGGCTTGTGTATGACCAAGACTTAGGATACAACCTGTATGAGATCCCTATGATGGAGCAACTAACGCCTTTGCCTACACCGATAGAGCCGACATATCAGTTCGACCTAGCCATGGCAGATCTAGCACCATTCAATGCTGAGCCGTACTGTTTCGAGATTCCAGTGCTAGAGCCACTAGTGGAGGAGCCCCCGCTCACCCCAGACCAGGTCTTTGAGCATGTCCTACAACGCCACGAGATTGAGTTGACCATGGCTGAGCGAGCTCATGGAGAGGCTCTCAAGGCCCATTTTCATATTCAGTAGACAACTTTAGCCAGCATAGTATAAGCTGACATTATCGCATTGTAGTAAGATTAGTATTATGATGTAACCTGTTGTAATAGGTGTAGTACTTGGCTGATGTGCGTTTTGATCATTGTATTGGCATCATGCCACGAATATTATATTATATGCATGACTAGAATATTTATGAAATATTGAATTTCAGTTTTAAAATAATCGAATCTTTTACTCATTAGACTTATTCCCCAAACAAATTTTAGCACTTAGATGGCAAACACGCAGAATGGACGTAGAAACGGAGACGATTCTTCTTCTAACGGAACCAACGGAGCCGATATTGCACAATTGATGCAAGCATTTATTGCTGCACTTAACACTAACCGACCCCCACCCGTTGCCAACACTAACCACCCACCTGCTCCTATGAACCGCCTGCAAGCCATAAACAAGTTCTGTAAGCGCCGACCCCCTGCTTTTCACGGAGAACCTGACCCTATTGTAGCCGAAGCCTGGCTTAAGAGCATCAAGGTTATCCTGAGTACCTTGGGAGTTGAGGAAGATGGACATTGTGTAGCACTTGCAGCTTATCAGCTACAAGGAGAAGCTAGACACTGGTGGGAGCTAATAGAAAGTACCCACAATGTCAACACTATGACATTTGCGGAGTTCGAGAATCTGTTTCTCGATAAGTATTTTCCTGCTCTGGTCAGACAGGCCAAGGTTCTGGAATTCTAGGAATTGCGCCAAGGTTCTATGACTGTGTCTCAGTATGCAGCAAAGTTCGAGGAGTTGTCCCGCTATGCTCCTGCTTTAATTCCCACTGAGGAAGCAAAGGCAAGGAAGTTTGAATGGGGACTTGGTTCTACCCGCAGAACTGTTGTGGGACTCGGACTCTCCACTTATGCAGAAGTCGTGAATTGTACGCTGAGATTAGAGCGAGACGAACAAGATTTCCGCAATAAGAGACTAGTAGGAGGAAGTGGAGGACCGATTCGGACCAATCAGAACCATAATGCCAGCAATAACCGTGGACCCTATCCAGCTAGGCCTAACCCCAACCATTCCCACAACCAAAACTGGAGGAGGAATGACAACCGACAAGGACCGTCAAGTATGGGACGTGAGAGTCAGTTAGTGCGCTGTTACAATTGTTTCGGCTACGGACATATCAGCTGCAACTGCCCACACCCTAGGAAGGACGGACAGATGAGTTTTGGGAACCAACAGCCGCAGCAGTATCAGAACTTTGGGAAACAACCTATGCAGCAGATAGCAAGGCCAGCACCCCTAAACTAGTGGAATGGGAAGCAGCGTGACAAGGCACAGCCAAGTGCGGGAGGTCGCATTTTTGCCCTACAGGCTGAGGATCAGGAACAGGACCCCACTGTGATCCAAGGTACGCTACTGTTATTCAATACATGCGTGCAAACTTTATTTGACTCTAGAGCATCGCATTCGTTTATTTCCTCGATGTGTGTATCTACGTTGGAATTAGAAACTGAACCCCTAAGGACCGGTATGACAATAGCATCACCACTAGGGGATAGGATTCTAGTCAAACTAGTCTATCGGGAATGCGAGATAGAAGTGTCTAATGTCCGATTGACCTGTGATCTGCGTGTGATTGAGATGAAGGATTTTGATGTGATATTGGGCATGGATTGGTTATCTAGGTATCGAGCAGTCATAGATTGTCGTCAGAAAATAGTAACGGCTTTTACCCCTGAGGGAACTCGTTTTCGATTTAATGGGGATAGATAGACCGTGAATCCTACGACTAGATGCTCGAAAGGGCAGAACCAACTGTGTGGATGGCTTGCTAGTCTCCAGTTGGAAGAATCTGACTAGGAGAAGCTTGGATTACGGCACATTGTCTGTGAGTATGCAGACGTGTTTCCAGAAAAACTTCCTGGATTACCACCTAAGAGAAAGATAGATTTCACCATTGAATTGCAACTCGGAACTGCACCGATTTCAATAGCCCCATACCGTATGGCCCCAGCTGAGTTGAAGGAGTTGAAGATTCAGTTACAGGAACTGTTGGATAAAGGATTTATTCGACCTAGTACTTCACCATGGGGAGCACCAGCATTGTTTGTAAAGAAGAAGGAGGGAACTCTTCGTCTATGCATTGACTATAGGCAGTTGAACCAGGTGACGATTAAAAACCGTTATCCTTTGCCTAGGATCGATGACCTATTTGATCAGTTGAGAGGAGCGACCTGTTTCTCAAAAATTGATCTGAGATCAGGATATCATCAGTTGAGAATTAGAGACGAGGATATCTCTAAGACTGCTTTCAGAACCAGATACGAACAGTACGAGTATGTAGTAATGCCGTTTGGTCTGACAAACGCTCCAGCAGTATTCATGTGTCTCATGAACAAAATTTTCCAGCCCTACCTGGACAGATTTGTGGTAGTGTTCATTGATGACATATTGATATATTCAGCCAGTAGAGAAGAACATGAAGGACATCTCTGTATACCATTACAAGTGCTTAGAGACAACTAGCTCTATGCCAAGGCCAGCAAGTGTGACTTTTGGCTAGAAACGGTTAAGTTTTTAGGACACGTGGTGTCTAAGGAGGGAATAGCAGTAGATAACAGCAAAGTAGAGGTTGTGTTGAATTGGAAACGACCAACCTCAGTATTTGATATCCGTAGTTTTTTGGGATTGGCGGGATATTACCGAAGGTTTATACCAGATTTCTCTATCCTAGCCAGACCAATGACCCGATTGACACAGAAGGGGATCAAGTTTGAATGGACTGATAAGTGTGAAAAGGTATTCCAAGAATTGAAGAAGAGATTGACCAGCGCACCAATTCTGATCATCCCTGAGAGAGATATTGGTTATCAGATGTACTGTGATGCATTTAAAGAAGGATTAGGTTGCGTTTTGATGCAAAACGGGAAGGTTGTAGCATATGGATCAAGACAGTTAAGACCGCATGAGAAGAACTACCCGACCCATGACTTGGAATTAGCAGCCGTAGTGTTTGCTCTTAAATCATGGAGATATTATCTCTACGGAGAGCAGTTCGAGGTATTCACTGATCACAAGAGCCTCAAATATCTGTTCACTCAGAAGGAGTTGAACATGAGACAGAGAAGGTGGATGGAGTACCTAGATGACTACAAGTTTACTCTGTCATATCACCCGGGCAAGGTGAATGTTGTCGCTGATGCTCTGAGTCGGAAGGATAGAGCACAGAAAGCCAAGGTAGCTATGAAAGAATGGGAGATGGTAGAAACGCTCAATGAATTTAACCTCAAACCCTCGATGGAAAGAGAGCAAGGGCATTTGTGTGCTTTGATTGCGGAACCAGCCTTACACCGAGAAATTCTTCTAGCCCAGACGTTCGAGCAAGATTGTGAGTTTATCCGATCTCAGCTCCGAATGGGGAAGGAATTGACAGGATGGACGATACATGCTGCGGATAACAGCTTGAGATTTCGAGGATCGATATTCATGCCAAATATCGGTACACTCCGAGAAGCGGTACTTCGAGAATTTCACCACTCGAATTTCGCTGTTCATCCAGGTAGCACTAAGATGTATCACGATCTACGAAGAACGTACTGGTGGGAAGGAATGAAGAAGGACGTGGCTAGATTTGTGTCGACCTGCCTTGTTTGTCACCAAGTTAAAGCCGAACATCAGAAACCCGGAGGAGATTTACAACCATTACCGATTCCCAAGTGGAAATGGGAACATATTTCGATGGATTTTGTGATGGGATTGCCTAAATCGCTGAAATCAAACACAGCTGTGTGGGTGATAGTGGATCGACTCACCAAGTCAGCGCATTTTCTCCCGGTAAGGATGACCGAGAGCATGGAAGCATTGGGAATGCTTTATATCCAGGAAACAGTACGACTTCACGGTGTGCCTGTATCCATTATATATGATCGAGACCCCAGAGGGCACTAGGAACGAATCTGTGGCTTAGCACTGCTTTTCACCCATAGACAGATGGACAAACAGAGAGGACAATTCAGATCCTAGAAGATATGTTAAGAGCTTGTGCCTTAGATTTTTCAGGGAATTGGGAGAGACACCTGCCGCTAGTAGAGTTTGCTTTTAACAACAGTTATCAGGCTAGTATAGAGATGGCTCCTTATGAAGCTCTGTATGGTCGCCCTTGTAGATCACCAATTTGTTGGACTGACGTTGGAGAATCGGGATTATTGGGACCCGAGATGGATAGAGAGACGACCGAGAAGGTCAAAACCATCCAGCAGAGGTTACTTACCGCTCAGAGTCGCTAGAAAAGCTACGCTGATCAGAGGAATCGCCCCTTGTCATTTTCAGAAGGAGATCACGTTTTCCTTAAGATTCGGCCCCGAAGAGGAGTGATCAGATTCGGGAAAAAGGGCAAGCTTTCACCTCGATACATAGGACCCTTCCAGATCCTGGAACGAGTCGGAGAAGTGGCTTATAGATTAGCTCTGCCGCCGCAACTTGATCGAGTACATAATGTGTTTCATGTCTCGATGCTACGGAAATACTTATCGCTGCCAACGCACGTACTTAATTGGGAGGATCTCAGCATCGCTGAAGACGCAACTTTTGAGGAAGAACCAGTGGAGATTCAGGACGTGATAGAGAAACGCATTCGTAATAAGACGATTCGTCTGGTCCGAGTTTTGTGGAAACACCGAGGAATGGAAGAAACTACATGGGAAAGGGAAGAGGCTATGAAGATTAACTACCCACATCTATTTCCATCTATGGTGTGATCGAATTTCGAGGACGAAATTTGTTAAGGGGGATAGGTTGTAACGACCCGAATTTTCGTAAATAAAAATTTCGTTAAATAATTTAATTATTTATTTTTAATTTTCGGATTATTGGAATATTTTTCTATGAAAATATTATTTAATCATTTTAATACGAATAAATAGAACTCTAGCCATGCGTACGCGTACGAGACCGAGTGACACATCCGTTACACCACCGTAGCACCCGGGACCCGTGTTTAATACCCGAAACCTACCCAACCACTGCCTTTACTCCATCCAACTACATCGGTACGACGTGAGTTGTTACCCCCCACCTTGAAACTTGGTTTGTTGACTAAGTTAGAGAGAGAGAGAGAGAGAGAGAGAGAGAGAGAGAGAGAGAGAGAGAGTTCGGTGGAGAGAGAGAGAGAAGTGTGTGTGCATGCATGTGTACCTTGCACATGCAAGGATTAAATGCTTGTTCACTTGCACAAGCAAGTGGAGGGGTAGAGGAAGATTCCTAAGCTAGGTTTTGTACCCAAAACTAGTTAGAACAAGCCTTGTTATTTTTGGAGAAACCTATACATACCCACACAATACATGCATTTGTGTACAATCTACACAACCTAGACCTATTTATGCCTATCCTTGCACTCCAAGTCTCCATGAAACATGCTTCCATGTTTTGAGGAAGAATATTCCCCCTACTTATAGCCCATTAAGGCTACCCCCTTAGCCATAACTCCATGCACATGCATATTGTTCATATTTGCTCCTAAAAACACCCCGTAACAAAGGTGACCATGCAAAAACCTACACAACGAGGGGCGTATTTTTCCCCACTATAGATTCCCACGTAGATACCTTGTATATCTCAATAAATGTTCATCTTTCAAGTGTAGAATAACCTAGACCTAGCCTAGGACCTAGCCTAAACTCTAAAGTGTGGTGTACTTGCCCATGTGCCATTCAAACACCACATTTACTCCCCCCATATGAAACTTTCGGCCAAGAGAGAGGGAGTGACTACCGAAAATTTCAAGAGAAGAGGGAGAGGCCACTTTGCTATAAATAGCACCCCTTTTGTTCCCTTGGGACCACTTTGAACTTTCTTCATTTGTTTGTATCCATATTTTCCAACAAACTACCAACTTCTACCACCTTTTAGCCAACTTATTAGGGTACTAATTAGCTACTTACTAAGTTAATTAGTAAGTTAGTGAGGGAGATTAAGAAGTTCTACACCAAAGGAATTGTTTTTCGGTTTCCGGTTTACACCCGGAAATCAAGGTAGTTTACTAAACTAACCTTCTAATTAGTCATTTCTAGTTTTATTAAGATGTTCTAATTACTTTTCTAAGCATGAATTTGAAGCTTGATTGGGTTAATTAGTGCATGTATTAAGTTACTTAGCATGTTACTTAGTGTTTAAGTGAGAGGATTTCATGTAGAAAGATTTACAAGAATGTCAATGAGGTTCTAATTAAAGTGGTTCTTCATGAAATTAGAAGTGGGATTAGTAAGATTAAAGTGATTAGAAGTTGATTAGAAGTTAATTTGAAGTTGATTAGAAGATGATTAAAAGCGATTAGAAGATGATTAGAAGATATGTATTTTTCTAGACAATGTTCTAGCATCATTATGATAATATTTCATGGAGGAATTTGTTGATTTAATCAATGGTTATTGTTATATTTAGTGAGGGAATTGTTCTTACTAAAAAGAAATATCTAGTGTTTTATGAAATTTTTTGTAAGCATGGAGTTTTTACTAAATAATTATGAAGAGAGAATTTTTTATAAATGTTTCCTAGAAATGTTTTTACTAAATTATTTGTGAATATATTTTTATGGCTACGATGAAAAGAAAAGAAACAAGTGGAGTTGATTAAATTTTTTAGAAAGAAAATTGTGGTTTTACTAGGTTTTATTTGAGTTTATTAGAAAGAAAGTTTTCTAGAAATATAAAGAGTATATTTTAGAGAGATTAAATATTTTTTTTTAGAGAGTTCATAATTATTGGAGATAAATTTTTTGCAAGAAATTTTTGGAAAAGAAATTTGGAGTATTTACTTTTGAAGAGGAGTTAGTTGACTAAATTATTTCTTTAAAAGGAAATAAAATAGTTTTACAAGAGAAAAGGGAGAAATGAGATTTTTGATAGAGAATAAAGTTTGAGAGAAATTAGGAAAATATTATTTTTGGGAAGAGTTGGTGCATTAAAGTGCATGATTTCATGTGAAATGATTTTTGAGGAAAATATTAATTGCATGATTATATGTGAGAAGATTTTTATGGAGAATATCATCTTCTTTGAGAAAGTTGGTCTATTACTACGTATGATTTATTGTGGGAAATATTTAAATGGGAAATATGAGTTTTGAAAGAAATTATGAAATATTGCATGGGCATGATTTGAGCATGAGCACGTACACGAAATGTTACGACACGGGTTTCATTAAGTGAATAACTGTTGACGAGAAAATAGAGATGAGAATGAAAATGAGCTTTAAAATGGGAAATGAAACTTTTCGAGAAATGAAATGAAATGAGATAAGATGAGATTTGGATGCCACCTCAAGTTCGCGGAGAGAACTTGGAGGAATGGTTTTGATGCGGTAGTGCAACGAGAGCGCCACTTCCGGTTCACGGAGAGAACTTGGATGTTTGGGCTAAGCGTGCACAACACACGGTGAACGGATCACAGGCTGTTAAGTTCGGTGATGGAAAGCGGCCGGGACTGTGTCGTGTGAGTCGCGGGGCGGACGGACGGTGCAAACAGGCTATTAAGATCGGTGATGCATGATAACCGGGACCTCGAGCAGAAAGGTTGGTACCATCAGCTGAGAGGAGGCGTAAACGGACCAATAACTTTCGAGTGGTGGGAGATATATGAAATTTGAAGAAGAATGCCAAGAAGGGCACTGATATGAGAAAACCGATTTTTGGGGAATATTGTTGATAATAAGATATGTTTGAGATATTAATTGAGACACTGTTTTCGAGAAACTGACACGTGACACTATATCGAGACACAGAAAGGAAGTACTGTTTTCTGCGCATATTACTCTGATCCGTATAGACTCGCATGATATACTGCATGATTTTACTATTCACAAGTATCGTATTCTGTTTTTGAATATATTGTTCTAGAATTGCTACTTAGAAGTTTAGCATAGTGAACTATTGGGCTTTGCTCACGGTGTTGCACTCGTGTAACCCTGGCATAATACCATGATGTTGCTTATGCGACTCGGACGTATTATGTCAGATTATCTAGATGGACAGGACCGATACCGTGGAGACCAGCCCTATGGAACAGGAAGTGCTGCCGGAGTGGGGAATGACCCGGCGCAGGGATAGACGAAGACCTAGAACCACCCCGGTTGTTATTTATATAATTATTGGAGACATTATTATTTATATTAAAGTTTGAGATTAAACTTTATTAAGGTTTGTAATAATAATTAACGTGCCCAAATTTTGGGGGCGTTACATAATAAGTTACTTGACTTATTTCTTCGTCTTTATTTAATTTTTTTCGTCTTTGCTAGTTTTTCATCAACTTTTTGTATTATTAGTTTGTCTCAACGAGATAAATCAAAAAAGTAAAAAATTATGATCCAAGCTCTTTTCGACTTATTTTCAAGTTTGTTCAAAAAAATTGAGATCGAGTTCCAATCATAATTTTTTATTTTTCTGATTCCTCTTGTCGAGATGAACCAATAATATGCAAAAACTCGACGCAAAACTAACTACCAGAAAAGAAATCAAATAAGGACTGAAAATAAGTAAAAATGACTTATTAGGCCAAAATAGGCCATGCCTTGTCATTGTGAGAGAGATGTAGGCCATGCCTTGTCATTGAGAAAGAGAGAGAGAGAGAGAGAGAGAGAGATTTTGTTAAAATCATCACTCCAGTCAATAATGCAATTAATCCGGTATGGGTTACATGATAAATTGATAAGTCAGAAGTATTCCAGCCCCCCAAGTGAAATTGTGTGGTTTGTAAGTCGCGGACTGCTAAAGCTAAAGTTCTACCACTAATTTAAAGAACGTTTTCACTAGTAGACTACACAACCAAACAATCAAATTGTTGTCAACATTGTCGATCAAAAAATTTTTTTTTTGATGTTTGACATTTGGAAAATATTTGACAGCAAGTTTGACTTTCCCAAAGGCATTTCAAAAAAAAAAAGTTTGACTTTGTAAATATATATTGTCGTATCATCTCAAA
This sequence comes from Vaccinium darrowii, assembly GCA_020921065.1. Taxonomy (NCBI): domain Eukaryota; kingdom Viridiplantae; phylum Streptophyta; class Magnoliopsida; order Ericales; family Ericaceae; genus Vaccinium; species Vaccinium darrowii. The sequence goes on along the minus strand of CM037153.1, from coordinate 26,843,447 downwards.
CCAATCGTATCAATGGTTCGCCACAAAATCAAATCTCCAAACTATCCAAACCCCCAAGCTTGACTTCACGGCGGAAGATGAGGAAGTTTCTATCATTATTGAATTATTCAATTGGATTTTGCCGTCCTCCGGCCATCGTTTGGTATTGCTGAGCGAGATCGAAGCAGGGTTTTTACGAGAACTTTTCCCTGAAAGATCTTTGTAGGGGAGGTCAGCGCAAGACCCCCTGTTGACCAGGGTCAATGTTGACCAACCTATGAGGTCATGACAGGTGTCACCGAAATGGCGCGGCGTTTGCGTGACATGTGGCACCCTCCGCGCATGCCTCCGCGCAGGGGGTCCACTAGCGCGGACCAAGGTCTCCACGTAAGGGGGACACTAGAGCGGGACCCCCTTGCGCAAGGCGTCCCCAGTGGCGCGCATCCCCCAAACCCGGTGTTTGGACAGCCGTGAGCCATCCGGACGAGGAGAAAAGCTCACGGCCCATATGACTGGCGCGGCTCAGAACATGGGCGAAAACGCGAGAGGCTAGTCTGAGTTAGTCCAGGTTAATATACCTGCTGCGGTCTGAAGGCAGGACCCCAGGGGCCCCTTGAGGCTTGGCTGCAGTACAGGCGCGACCGAACAGGTCGCGACCTTGCCCTTACGGGAATAAGGGAGATCTAGTGGCTCGGTGGCTTAGAACAAGAGGATCGCTGCGTGGGGGAATGGCTTGTTGCCGCTCGCGTCAGCCGCGCGGTAACGACGTCACCCGTACGGTCAAGATGTACGGAAAGGACACGTGTTATCATATTATTGGGCGATAGCCTGGCGCCAAATGATTGGTCCAAGGTGCCTATAAATATGGGACATTCCCTTTCATACCCAGAGGTTGGTGAAATTTTGGCAGAGGCATATGTCATTCTAGAGAGAGAAAAGGGTAAGCACTGAGTGAGAGGAGAACATTCTCTCTGATTCCTTCCCTATCTCTCTAATCACCAAAGGGTATCATGGATCAGACTGAGAGCAATCCACTGCCTTAGTTCTTTCTGTGCACTCCTGCTCTGTTCTTCCCCCTTCCTCTAGACTACTCCCTTCCCTTTTTTTTACTGTGTCTTTACTGTTAATTATCCATACCTCTCCAGCTCAGCACGATAGCAAGAACCATCACCTACATTCAGGCGACTCTGCTGGGGAGGTTGTTTAGTTGATGGTAAACACGAGGAGTGGTCTACAAACTTCAGGCATGGCAGCACCAACAAATGTCAACGAACTGGTCCTCAACGGTCCACCGTTGGTTGAAGACGCTACATCCAGTCATGGAGGGAACGAAGGTGGAGGAAACCAGGGAGCCCCAGCCATGGAGATAATCCAAGCCATGCAAGCTGGAATCACACAAATGCAAACCACCCAGACGCAGTTGCTCGCTGCCATAGCTGGCCTCACGGAGGTCATCACAGCCGCCTTACCGAGGGCCCAACCAGCGGCGGTGACCCAGCAGATCCATGCTGGGGGGGGGGGGGGGAGTCCAGCCAACTGTGCTTCCACGGGCTGAACAGGCCCATGGGACTCAGGGGGTGGCACCCTTAGCTGGTGGCCCTGGTATTCAAGCTCCTATACAGCCAGTAATCCCTGTTCATCCCGCTTTGCTAGAAAACCCAGGCCTGCAAATCACAGGGACTGGTTCTGTACACCAGAGGGTGGCACTGGGAGAGAACGCCGGGCCATAGGCGGTGACCCTGGCAGAAGTGCAGGCTCTCTTGCAAAGAGAGAAAACCAAAACAACTTTCCCCTCCCTCCCTAGCCCAGATATTCAGCCTCCATACCCCATGGCTATCCTCCAGATGCCATATCCAGAGGGATACACCCCACCAAAGTTCACCAAGTTCGATGGTAAAGAGGGCAACGCACAAGAGCATGTGGTGCGGTTCATTGAAACCCTAGGGGCCTTCTCTGGAGACACAAACCTGCGGTTAAGAGAGTTTTCTAAGTCTCTCACTAACAGAGCCTACACATGGTATGTTAACCTCACCCCATATTCTGTAACATCATGGGAAGACATGGTTAGCCGTTTTTACGCAAAATTCTTTCAAACGCGCGAGAAGATCACCAGCCTATCCCTCGTTAAAGAGACTCAAGGCCCCAGTGAGGATATCATTGACTACATTAGGCGGTTCCAGGACCGCGCAGTCGATTGTCTCGAGCCAGTCAAAGAAGAGTACTTGGTGGAAATCTGCACGTCTGGGCTCTTGCGTGACTATCAACCGTTCTTGGTCAATGTCAAGATTCAGACATTCACGGCCTTGCTGGAGGCAGCTTACAAGCTGCGTCACACTGTGCAACCGCCCGCGCGGGACAATTGGAAGTCTAGAAAATCACACTCCGTCGCCGCAACTGCAACTTCCGCTCCCCCTTCGCGCAAGTCGCAAGGGGGGAAGAGGCAGCGGCGAAAACGGCAACGGGCGCGGCGGATGGGGTGGAAACGGCAATGGGCACGGTGATTGGAAGAAGCAGAAAGTGTACAAGGAAAGCACAGGGGCCCCAGACTATCCCTGCAGCATAGAAGAAGTAAAGGCATTGGTGAAAGAATGGATAGCAGATGGTGGTCTCACGCTGCCAGACATCGAGGTCGCACCCTCACGCGCAGACCGAGAAAGTCCCAACTATTGCATGTTTCACAGGCACACCAAACATCCCACCAGTGATTGTTGGACCTTAAAAAGGATCTTCAAGAGGAAGTTGGATAACAATGAGCTAAGGATCACCACCAAGGCTCAGGACGTGCGCACGCACCCATACCCCGAGCATGGGACAGCCAACATGGCTGAATGTTTTGAATTTGTCCGCGAGACAGAGGAGGATGATAATGGTTGTGATTATGACTATGAAAATGATTACGATCACGGCCGTGGTTATGATTACGAGGAAGCATATATGACATCTTTCTATGATGAGATTGATGAAATTGCAGGATACGATACCCCAGTGGTGGCCACACCCGATCCAGAGAGTGAAATCAAGATCTTGCAAAATAGCACAAAGTTCAGACAGTTCTATGATGGAATGGGGTTCACACCCAATACAAGGTTCCTGATGACAAAAGCCATTCTGGCCATCGCGTAAGAAGGCCATGAAGCGTGCGCCGCGCAGGGAGGGTCCCTCCCTAGAACTATCAATGACGAGTCAAACGCCATCTCATTCTCCGATGCTGATAGAAGGATTTCACACCCGCATAATAGGCCCCTGTATGTCACCGCGCGGGTCAATGGTGTAGAATTGAAGCGAGCTTTCATGGACGGAGGAGCGTCCATCAACATCATGCCCATGTCTACCGTGCAGAAAGTGGGAATTCCGGAGGACCGGATCGTGAAGTCGCTGATTGGAATCACTGGGTTCCAGGGAGATAAAAAAGAATCGCTAGGATATGTTATCGTCGATCTTGCAGTCGGGCCAATCCGCACTGCTACAAAGTTCCACATCATTGACGCTCAGACGAACTACCACATAATATTGGGGCGCAGTTGGATGCATCGCTTTGCGGTCATCCCATCCAGTTATCATCAGTGCCTAAAAGCGATTTGGGCTGGAAAGAAGGTTATCGTCGCAGCATCCGACAGACCATTCGAAGTGAGTGAAGCCCATCTCTCTGATTCTGTATACTTCACTGAAATGGAGGAAACCATAGGCGCGGTGGTGGCAAGGCCGTCTGGGGTCAAGTTGCCCAGGTGGGAAGACATCTAAGATGAAGGAGAGGTTTCCGCGAGCAAGCGGGAGCCAGTTACTGAAAGCGCCTTCGGGCCAAGGAAAATTACCAAACTCAAGGAGGGAGCAAAAATCGTGTACTGCTTGTGACGGGGCGGCGGGCCGGACGTTCCTACAGAGGCGTCTGACCCACGTTGCCTAGAGGCAGAAGGAACTGAGGAAGATGAGGTGGTTAAGCCAGAACCAGCCCCTGAATGCATGCAGGACGGCCCTAAGCCACAGCCAGAAGTATTGGAGGAAGTAAACCTCAGAGAAGGCAAAGGCACTCCGCGGCCTATTTTTGTCAGCGCGGCACTCGAAAGTGGCGTGAAAAAGAGACTTGTTGAACTATTGCAGCATTACAGTGACGTGTTTGCTTGGCATTATGAAGAAATGCCAGGGCTAGACACCAAATTGGTGGCGCACCATCTGTCCAAATTCCAGGCCAGTAAAACAAGGTGCCCGCAAATACCAGCCAGAGCTGGAAGAGAAGATCAAAGAGGAGGTTGAGAAGTTAAGAAAGGCCGGATTCGTTCAGCCCATACAATACCCGCTCTGGTTAGCCAACATCGTGCCGGCAAAGAAGAAGAATGGGCAGATACGCGTGTGCGTTGACTTTCGCGACCTCAACAAGGCCTGCCCAAAGGACAAGTTTCCCTTGCCGCATATTGATACCTTGGTTGACTCCACTTCGGGGCACCAAATGTTTTCCTTCATGGACGGCTTCAGCGGCTACAATCAGATCAAAATGGGGGCTGAAGACGCGGAGAAGACAGCCTTCAGAACACCGTTGGGCAACTTCCATTACACGGTTATGCCCTTTGGCCTCAAGAACGCTGGCGCAACGTACCAGCGCGCGATGACGGCGATCTTTCACGATATGTTACACCACATCGTGGAAGATTATGTGGACGATCTTGTGGTGAAATCAAAGGAAAAGAATGATCACCTGGAGCATTTGGAAGCAGTGTTTATACGATGCAGAAAGTTCAACATGAGAATGAACCCGCTAAAGTGTGCGTTCGGAGTTGCGTCAGGAAAATTTTTAGGATTTCTAGTCCATAGACATGGAATAGAGGTGGACGATGCAAAGATAAAGTCTATTACAGAGATGCCTCCCCCGCACTCTCAACGGGCACTCAAGAAGTTCCTGGGTCGGGTTTCGTATCTCAGGCGGTTCATCCCCGCACTGGCCGAAATCTCAGCACCCTTTAGCGACTTGCTGAAAGGAAGGGCGAAATTTGAATGGCGCGCAGAGCACCAGCATGCATTTGAGAGAATCAAGACCGTCCTGACCTCCCCGCAGACTATGATCGCGCCACAAAAGGGCAAACCACTTATCCTGTACCTGACGTCCACCCCGAGATCCATTGGGGCCCTGCTCGTGCAGGAAATCGATGGCACGGAGAGGCCAGTGTATTATATCAGCAGGAAAGTGCAGGGAGCAGAAGAACGGTACACGCCGGTAGAGCGGCATTGCCTAGCGTTGGTGTTTACCGCGCAAAAGCTACGCCACTACTTCCTATCATTCAAAATTCATCTTGTTACGAAGAGTGATCCAGTGCGCTATCTGCTATTGCGGCCAGCTCTCTCAGGGAGGGTGGCACGTTGGCTTTTAGCTCTGGTGGAGTTTGATGTATCGTGCGTCACCCCAAGAGCAATCAAATGTCAGGCACTAGCGGATTTGTTGGCACAATTTCCGAGTGGACAGTGCGAGCCAGTCCAGGAGGAGTTGCTAGGGGATGGTTTCGAAGCATTAGCGGCCGTGTCAGTCGCTTGGACGCTAATCTTTGATGGGGCCGCAGGAGGTGCTGGAATAGTCCTCACCAGCACGAATGGTCAGCGTGAATACTTAGCATACAAGTTGTCCTTCCACTGTTCAAACAATGAGGCGGAATACGAAGCACTGATCCTGGGGCTACTCGCAGCTATCACGAAAGAGATAAAGACCCTCAAAATTGTGGGGGATTCAAAACTGGTAATTCTACAAACGGAGGGCGTATACGCGCTCAAAGAGCCAACTCTTGCTCCATACAGAGCCACTATCCAAAGGCTAATGCAGCATTTTGATAAGGTGGAAATCATTCATAGGCCCAGGTCAGATAACAGGTTCCCTGACGCACTTGCCACACTGGGAGCGAAGGTCGAGTTCAATGAAGAAAAAATAGCCATAGAGATCGTTAAGAGATCGGAACCATCAATCGCTAACGAAGCAAACAAGGGACAAACCGTGGAAGAATGGCAAGAAAAGATAATGAAACAGCTGGCTACCGGGCAGGGTGACGCCCCTTTGGCAGAACTGGCGCAGTTCACCATGCTTGGAAAGAAGTTGTATTTTCGCGGTCCTCAGGGATGGCTCGCACGATGCATTGGACTTGAAGAGGCCAAAGCCAGGTTGCGCCAGATCCATGACGCAACTTGTGGAGAAAATGACATTTCCCTCTACCGAAGGGTTCAGAGGCAAGGTTACTATTGGCCCAGCAAGAAAACTGATGCTGCAGGCATATTGAAGAATTGCGAGAGATGCGCCTTAGCCGTCCCAGCGCAGGAATGCTGTTTCTCGGTGGAGCGGGACTGGAGACAGAAGTACATTGACTTCTTGCAGGAGGGCGCGCTACCCGTCGAGAGAGAGTACAGAAGACAAGTTAAGATGTCCGCCGGGCGGTTCTTTATGAAGGACGGAAGTCTATACCGGAGGGCCTTGGATAATATACCGTTACGGTGTTTGTCCAATGAAGAGGCTGAGGAAGTGCTGTACAAAGCTCACGAGCTAGAGCATCAGGGTGGACGGAAGCTATATGAGCATATCATCCACTTGGGATATTACTGGCCTCGGATGGAGTCCGATGCCAAGGCACATGTACGTCGGTGCCACGCTTGCCAAAAGTTTGGAAACCTGGTGCACGCCCCAGCGGTGGAGCTTCATGCGATCCGCGCGCCATATCCTTTCCATACTTGGGCGATGGACCTCGTCGGACCCATCACGCCGCACTCACGCAAGCATCAGTGGATACTGGCGGCAACGGAGGTCAGCACCAAGTGGGTAGAGGCTGTGCCGCTGAAGAAGGCCACTGGCGCGGCGGTTGCCCAATTCATCAAAGAGAACATCATATGCAGATTTGGCATACCAAAGGTGATCCTGTCAGACAATGGGACCCCGTTCATCAACAAGGATGTGGGTGAGTTACTCCAGTCCTATTCAGCAGAACACCAAACTTCGACTCCCTATTATCCCCAAGGAAACGGCCAGGCTGAGGCCACAAACAAGTCATTGGTGCGGATCCTAAGCAAGCTACTGGATGAAAAAGGTGGAACATGGTCAAACCATCTGATCACCGCGCTCTGGGCATACCGCACAGCTAAGAGGAAAGCAACAAGGACCAGCCCCTTTAATTTGGTCTATGGTGCGGAGACAGTACTCCCTGTTGAGCTAAGCGTGCCCTCCGCGCGACTGGCCCTGTCAACAGAGGCCACGGCTGCGGAACGGCGCGCGGATCTGGAAGCATTGGAAGGGAGGCGAGAACTCGCCGCGGAGCATCAGGCCAAGTATTGGGAATCTGTGTCAAGGTTCTACAACAAGAGCGTGGTCCCGCGAGAGTTCAAGGTTGGAGACTTGGTCTGGAAGTCAACCACGGACGTGATGAGGAATGTTAAACTCCCCAAGTTCACCCCGAGATGGGAGGGGCCATATCAAGTCATCAATGCCGGGACGAGCGGCCACTATAGGCTTTCCAGAATGTCTGATGGTTTCTTAACTGGGCCCATCAACATCAAGTTCATGAAAAAGTACTATCCCTGAGGACGAGTGCTCGGATTACAGGATGTTTATATTCGAGTTTAACTTTTTTTATTTTGCCTTGTAAAAAGAGCTTTTGTTACATAGAAGAGTTAATGAAATGCTTGGTCGGTTATGTGGTTCTATTTTGTGCAATAATGAGATAGGTCATAGTGAAAGTCTTGATTAAACGACTAAGAGGCAAGCATAAAAGAACCCAGGAAATACTAAATCATAAGCAAAAATGTCAATCAATTGAACTGTGATTAAGTCAGTTACAAAGAAAAGAAAAAGGAGGGCGACAGGATCACGGTGGTGGCTCGGGGAACAAACCCCTAGTCACTGGATCGTTTCTCTCAAAAATTTCCCCACCAGCGGCTTCATACTCGGTTTTCTCGCGGAGAATGGCCTCCAGTTCGGCTTGGCGGTCCCGCAGATCCACCTCCCTTTGTGCGAGCAGCGTCCGCGCCATGTCCACCCTCTCCTGGGCTTGATCGACCTCTCTTTTCTTCGCTTCGACACGGAGGGGGAACTTGAAGGCACGGCGAGAGCTGTACATGCGTTCCAAGTGGGTTATTAGCCAGCTGAGCTCCAAGCCTCCCATGACTTGGAGGTCCAAGAGGGTCGCCTTCGCGTCCTGCAAAGACGTCTCACCAAATTTCTTCAGAGGAATGTTCTGCAAGGAGTCAATGACAGTGGCCAGGTTGTCCAGAAGCATCCCCCCCCCCCTAATGAGCTCTTCGCCCGGATACTGGCAAAGGTTTTCGGGTGTGTGCGAAGGACAGTTTCCAAAATGGGAAGATTGTTACTAGCTACGCGGTACTTTAAGAACGGCTTCATGAACTCGGGGATGGCGGTGGGCACTTCCTCGTGGCATTGAGAATCGCTGTAATCAGATGGGGATTGACGTTGCTGCTGCTGTTGCTGTTGCTGCGGGGCAGTAGACCCTTCTCCTTCTGAACCCTCCGCGTCGTCGTTTATGGTAACGACCTCTCGCGGGACAATGGCCAGCGGCCCAATTTCAACTCGTGGAGCACTCGACCCCACCTCACTTTGGTGTCCTCCCCCAGACGCATCACCCTCAGGGATGGCACCCAGTTGTTCCTGTTGGGGTTCACCCTGCGGCTCTGATGGGGGCTCTTGCGGCCCGGGGATGGGCTCTCGCTGCTCTGATGGGGGCTCCTGATGGAGAGCGTCTTGCGTCGCCCTTATGCTTCCCCGGGGGTCCACAGCTGCTTCCAAGTCTGAAAAATCATCTTTGAATAATTCGTAAATGACAGGATCAATCGAAGTCGGTGCAAACTCTCCTATGCTATGGGTAGTGCGTGGCTTAAAACTTGGCCCCGCGTGAATTTCATCACCTATATTCTGGAAAGTGCTGGAGGATTCAGGATGATTACCTTTCTCTACGGGAGTTGCGCGCTGAGAGTGTGCCTGGTCCTGGGAGCTCTGGTCATCATCACTGTCCGCGTGCTGCAAGTGGTGCTGGAGGGGAGGACTCGCCCGCTCCCCTGAGTGTATCATCTCCAGAAACCCACACCTCTCCACCGCCTGCGGGTGCGAGAGGGTTTCTTCATCAAATGTAGCCGGCTGGATAGGTATGGAAGAAGCATGAGCGGTCTGTGCGGGCTGACCGGGCCCCTATTGGCCTGCCGGAGTACTTTCACGCCTTCTGCCGAGGGCGGTGCTAATAGAAAGCTTATCACTGTCGCTATCATTGTCCCCTTGACGCTGCTGCAATGGGACCGAAGGCCCTACGACTTGGCCCTGGGCCAAGGCTCTGGCGCGAGCCCTCAGGGGTGCGTGGTTTGTGTCGGAGCCCTGGCTCGGACCGCTGGGCCGTGGGGAGGCTTCAGGCTCTGATGAGGACCTGACGCGCTCGCCAGTCGCTGCCTGAAAAAGGTAATGAAAGTCAGCAAGTTCGATGGGCCAAAGACAAAGGTGCAGTCAAGATGATAGAAGAAAAGCTAGCAAGAGTGGATCACATACCCTGTGCAATCTGCGACGCGTGAGTGGTCGCGCGGCCTCTTCTTCACCCAGAGATGCCCGGGCCCTTGCCTGAGATCTGGTAACACGCACGGCGGCTAGCGGTACCATAATTCTGGGCTCCGAGGAGGAGGCAGCAACACTCTCCTTCAAAGCCCAGCGGCTCCGCACACCGCGCCATCCAGCAGATTGTGGTTTGGGAGGATGGAGTGTGAAGTCTGGCTTGAATATGACACGGGCGGAGGCCTTGACTGCCTCGCCTTGAACAAAGGCAAAGAAAGAATCCAGGTTCCTGCGCCAGTGGAGACGGAACTGGGTGGAAACGAGCGAAAGGCCAAGAGATTTCGGAAAATGCCAAAGGCCAACCCCGTCCAAGATGATGTCTGTATAGGAGACCAGAAATTGGTTGTAGGCCTCCTGGAATTGCAGCGGCTCAGGTCCCGCCGCAGGCACCACCAGGTCATACCCTAGCTGGCGCGCCATCCTGTCTGGCCTGTAAACCATCGCCTCCCACTTCTCAAGGCCAATCGTGGGCAGGTAGGTCGAACGGCTCATGCAGTACATACCAACAAGGAGATTGCGCTTGCGTAGATCGGGACGAGAAAAGTCAGCCTCCCTTGGAATGTCTGGGGTGTAGTTGCAAACTCCATCCAGAGTTTGCGCGTACGGGCGCGAGTAGAAGTGGCGCTCGTCGTCCATGGACTCCTCCCATAGCTTCGTCGTAGCTGTATTATTCCAGCGAAGAATGATGGGCCACAGGGCCCCCTCGAGGACGAACCTCAGTCGACCGTCAGCCTCTCTGACTTGACGTCCCCTGCTGTCCAGAACTGGCACGGATAGCTGTGCGGCAAACTTCCTGGCCTTGGGGGCCACCCCGGGGAAGTGCTCATACACCAGCGCGGTCAGAAACTGGGTATGCACCATAGATATAATGTCGTAGCGGCCCACGGAGCGCTCGAAATCGGTAGAGATGCGGTCCAGCTGCTGGTATAGATGTCCAAGGAATAGAGGACCGAGGGGGAATCTGTCCCCCTGAGCCAGCCGCACCGCGAGATAGAACGTGAACTCACTGGGTGCGTCAATTGGAAAATCTGGCAGTACAAAGAACGAAAGGAAGAAAGCGATAAAGGCGGACAGATACAGATCACCTTTATATTCTGGCCCCTCAATGAACTGGCGTGCCGCGCCCCCAGCCGGCACGGGTTGGAGGTCCTTGAAGAAATGTCGTATCCAGGAGCCCCAAGAGGTTTTCTTCGGATTAGTCATGGCTCTGTGATTCCCACTCCTGTCCCATTGCGAGCCCCGATGGCCCACGGCCTTGTAAGCAAGTTTGAGCCTGCCCACTAACGCCTGGTCAGTATAAGCCGCCTTTGTGGGCTCAAGTTCCTGCCTGCCGCGTAAGGAAAGATGCAGAAGAGCGTTGGTGTCTTGGAGGGTGGGGCCAAACTCCCCCCATGGGAACACAAATGTGTGGGTGTCGATGCTCCACCGCGATATCAAGAAATCAATATTCTCATTCCTCCGGTTTATCGTGAGGATCTGAGAAATCTTCACGGGCTCCAGGAGGTGAGAACGCTCCAAAACCTGCTTGTACGAAGCATCCTCGATCACCTCGGTTACCCATTCATTCCAGCCGGCGGGAGGGGCGGAGAGAGCAGAGTATTGGACAGAAGAGAAAGGAAAATCCCCTCTCTCTAGGCGAAGGCGAAGGACAGAAGACGGTGGCACCATGTCTCCATCTTCAAGCGACGCCTCTGGGCGAATGGACAGGACGTTGTCCAACTCGCTGCCCACAGGGTTGTAGGATTCCACCTTCTCCCAGAACGGGTCACCCTTGCCATGGAAGAAGGGTGCCCTCCGCCATTGATCCGCAGGAGGGATGGGGCCCCCTTGGACAGTGGCCCTACCTCCAGTAACTTGCTCACCACGAGTCATTTCGATGTTTTGAATGAGGAAGAGAAAGAGTTGCAGAAGAACAAGGGTCGAGAACTCTGGTTTCGGAAGAAGAAGAAGAAGAAGAGATTTTAGAGAGAAAGGCTCTGAGAAATCTCAAAGGGAAGTAAAGAGGCGAAGTGGGGAGGAGTGAGATATTTATAAGGAGGGAAGGGGGGTCACGAGCGGTCGCAATCAGACCATCATGTCGGTCTGAAACGCCTGCAGCAATGATGACCTCGGATAACTGAAAAGGCGTCGCCAAACGGTCACGTCGGTCTGCCGAAAAGTTGTCAGAAAACGGATAAACTCGCTAACGTCATGCGCGCATGGGAAAGCGCGTGAGTACCACACCACGCGCCTGCGTGTTCCACACGCGCGTGGGGGCCATTTGTAGGGGAGGTCAGCGCGAGACCCCCTGTTGACCAGGGTCAATGTTGACCAACCTATGAGGTCATGACAGGTGTCACCGAAATGGCGCGGCGTCTGCGTGACATGTGGCACCCTCCGCGCATGGCATGTGGCATGTGGCACCCTCCGCGCATGACATGTGGCACCCTCGCAGGGGGTCCACTGGCGCGGACCAAGGTCTCCATGTAAGGGGGACACTAGAGCGGGACCCCCTTGCGCAAGGCGTCCCCAGTGGCGCGCATCCCCCAAACCCGGTGTTTGGACAGCCGTGAGCCATCCGGACGAGGAGAAAAGCTCACGGCCCATATGACTGGCGCGGCTCAGAACATGGGCAAAAACGCGAGAGGCTAGTCTGAGTTAGTCCAGGTTAATATACCTGCTGCGGTCTGAAGGCAGGACCCCAGGGGCCCCTTGAGGCTTGGCTGCGGTACAGGCGCGACCGAACAGGTCGCGACCTTGCCCTTACGGGAATAAGGGAGATCTAGTGGCTCGGTGGCTTAGAACAAGAGGATCGCTGCGCGGGGGAATGGCTTGTTGCCGCGCGCGTCAGCCGCGCGGTAACGACGTCACCCGTACGGTCAGGATGTACAGAAAGGACACGTGTTATCATATTATTGGGCGATAGCCTGGCGCCAAATGATTGGTCCAAGGTGCCTATAAATATGGGACATTCCCTTTCATACCCAGAGGTTGGTGAAATCTTGGCAGAGGCATATGTCATTCTAGAGAGAGAAAAGGGTAAGCACTGAGTGAGAGGAGAACATTCTCTCTGATTCCTTCCCTAACTCTCTAGTCACCAAAGGGTATCATGGATCATACTGAGAGCAATCCACTGCCTTAGTTCTTTCTGTGCACTCCTGCTCTGTTCTTCCCCCTTCCTCTAGACTACTCCCTTCCCTTCTTTTTTCTGTGTCTTTACTGTTAATTATCCATACCTCTCCAGCTCAGCACGATAGCAAGAACCATCACCTACAATCTTTTGAATGGTTTTTGAAAAGAAAATTTTGAGAAAATTTTTTTGAGATAGTGTTTGGTTGAGTTTTTGAAAAATGAGAATAATGAGGTAATGATTAGAGAGAGATAGAGAGAGAAATGAAATTCTAATGAGGTAATGAGTGGAGAGATAATCTTTTTGAAAAGAAAGAATCTTTTTGAAAATGAGGAAAAAATGGAAGTGAACAAGGCCCTAATTTTTATTTTCCCAAAATAGGGGGTGTCACAGAAGCCAATAAGTTAAACTCTGTTTGGTTTGTCAAAAACTAAAAAAAAAAAAAAAAAAAGTGGAACAAGTGGAAGATAGTGGCACGTGCCACCTCCCCTCTTATATCTTCTGCTTCTTTGGTTAACAATCTAATAGCTATCAATATGGACTATAGTCTGAGAACCATGCAAGTATGCAACAACCCATCTTCAAAAAAGAAAGGGAAAATTTCATAAAACCCCCCAAACTTTGACCAAAATATCAAAAAACCTCCCAAACTTTCATAAAATTTAATCCGCATCCCAAACTTGTCTTCCGTTAGTCAAATATACTCCCACCGTCTGGATCTGTTACCAAACTAACAGAAAATGTTGAGGTGGAGGTTAACGGACCCAAAAAAACCGTTAAGTGGCCCAAAACGAAGGGCCCTTTTTTTTTTTTTTTTTTAAATCTCCTTCTTCCTCCTCCCACAACCACCTGAACCACCACCATCAGCACCAAAATCACCCGAGACATCACCCACCGTAGCTCTAGCACCACCACCGCCGACACCCATCAACCCTTGACCATGTTTCTTACCTTTTTTGCAAGTAACAGTTCCAGATCTGGCCCCCTTGGCCAAAACCGTGACTTTCCCAGGCACCATGGAGTCTTCAAGGACACCACCGCTCACCACCACTCCGGTTTGGGTGTTTGGGTCGACCGCGCGCTGCTCCCACCGTCGTTTTGAGCGGCGGTGTAGACTCCTCCGCCCCTTTTTCGCCACCATTGTCGCTCGGTATGGCCGTGGGTGGCCCTATCTCGGACGAATCGACCATGGGAGCTCACCAACGGACTGAGATCAAGCCAAAACCAAGTGGGTAGCGAGAAAATCGATCCTGAAGTTTGTAGATCTGAATTTTTTTGGACAAAAAATGGTGTAGCCCGGTGTGGGTTATGATGAAATCATGGGAGAGAGAGAGAAAGAGAGAAGGCCGACGGTGGAGAGAGAGAGAGGGGCCGACGGTGGGAGGAAGAAGGAGATTTAAAAAAAAAAAAAAAAGAGGGCCCAAAACGACGTCGTTTTGGGCCACTTAACGGTTTTTTGGGTCCGTTAACCTCCACCTCAGCATTTTCCGTTAGTTTGGTAACAGATCCAGACGGTGGGAGTATATTTGACTAACGGAAGACAAGTTTGGGATGCGGATTAAATTTTATGAAAGTTTGGGAGGTTTTTTGATATTTTGGTTAAAGTTTGGGGGGTTTTATGAAATTTTCCCAAAAAGAAACCCTAAAATGCAGTAACAGGCACCATCGAAAGTCCGATTTTTTTCGTATGGAGAAAGAAACTATAGATATGATGATGTACATATCGTATTGTCTAACATGGAACCTCTTGCGAAAGTTTATAAAAAAATTAAAAAAAGAAAAATAAAAAAAAAATTCAGTCCCAAAGATTCTTATTTTTATACAGTTAAAATAGTGACTTTCACTTTTATTATTGCAATGTAGGCTATTTAAGATTTGGCTAGTGAAAGGTAATTGATAAGGGTAGGAAAGGCATTTTTTGCCCGAATAACCTTACATCAGTCGAGCAACTTGGTCATTTTTTTTGCCAAATATTGGCATTGTAGCTAGCCAGTTAAAAACTGACTATGAATAAGCCGTTTTGGCACCAACAAGTGGACTTACTCTCACTAAATGAAGATAGTTCTCGTGGCTTGCGCTACATGTTTTTCGCCATATAATATTTATCAAAAAAAAGTATTTATATTTTCTGAGTTTGATTAGAAAAATGCAACTGATCAATAAAAATATTTGGTGATTCTCCAACTAATGGGTCTGTGTCGGTATGTAATATATGAAAACCAACTCGCTGGTTCGGTGCAAAAAGTAGTGAAAGACCGACCGAACCGAATTGATTGCATCCCTACTTGATCTATGTGTTTTGAAGGGCTTTGAGCCACTGGAAGCCATCCCATAATTTTTTACACATTCAAGGCTTAAAGCTGTTGTAACTTGTAGGCCTATGGGCTTTTTGTCTGTCTTTTTCCATTGCTAGCTCGTTAGTTGTATGAACTGTTTAGGCCTATGGACCGTGTAGTTTGTATATGCAGATTTTACCCCCATGAACTGCATAGTCCATTGTCCTAAAAAAAAGAAAAAGCATCAATCAATCATCATCAATTAATATCAATTGATTAATACATACCCTGCAGAATTCTGTAGAAATGTGTTTTGCCTGCAAAACTCTCCAAAACCCCAAATCATAATTTTCTAGAATTTTGAATTTTAAATTTTTTGAAATTGAGAGAGGGGAGAATAAAGTGGAGGAGTGGGGAAAGGAAGGGGAGGGAGAGAGAGAGAGAGAGAGAGAGAGACGTGTGTGTGACGGGGGGGGGGGGGGGGGGGGGGGGGGGGGGGAGGTAATTCAATGTAATTTTTTTTTTATTAAGTAGTATTATGTCTGTTCACTACATGAGATCGAGAAAAAAATACCAATGTAGCTTTTAATCAACTAGTGTTGTCCACATTTAATATACGACTTCCGGAAAAAATACCAATGTAAGTTTCCCGTGTATCAAACGGGTACAACACACAACGTAACAATAATATCATGCAAACATTGCTCATAAAAGATTCTCATCAAAAGGGATAAAACTTATTGATAAAGTATAAATTAAATATTAACCCATTAGATAAATGCATGACTTTTAATATAAATTTTTAACACATTTATCAAATATCCAAGTGATTTCACGGCTTATAAACCAAAAATCACATGATTGTTAAAAATTAGAAAAACAAACGATCACTACAAGAAAATGTGCTTTTGGTGTCAATCTATTTGCGTCAGCAGATATTGCCGTTGTAAAAAGCTATTTTATTGCGACAGTGTAGACACCCCGATTTTGAAACCAGGATACGCTCGAGCATTCCCGATGATGAAACGGACCAATCATGACTACCCGAAACTTGGGAAAATGGCTTGAACTTGGTTAAAATCAACCGAACACCACCAAATAATCCAAACCAACCCAAGCATTGTTGAACCAAACCAAACCATCAAAATGCCACCAAGAACCTTGAGCGCTCAAAGCCCTGAATACTACCCTGAGCGCTCAAGCTTGAGGCCTTGAGCGCTCAAACCCCCGAGGAGCACCTTGAGCGCTCAAGCCTACGGCTTTGAGCGCTCAACTCTGAGCCAGTCAGGAATCTGCAGAGTATCTCATCATGAGATTTTCTGCATGGGAGCGCCTGAGGTGATCTTCTACGATCCTTATGTGTACAATACACCCTAACTCTACTCCTAAACTACTCCTAAACTACCCCCTAACCCATTTTGAAAAACAAACCCACTTACTCTCTCTCCTTTCTTTCCCTCCACTCACCCCCTACTTAAACCATTCACCACCCCTGGTTTTGGAGGTTCACCAATTCAATACTCCAGCCTATAATCCTCCCAGCAATCGTCCACTCTCTCTCTCTCTACAAAACCACTCTACTTCCATAAAACCACCTGCAAAAAACCATCTGCCAAACCCAAAATTCAACTCTTGATCATCAGTTACCTTCATACATTGCACCATCCATCCACAATACCAATAAAAAACACCAACAATCGTTCATCTTCAAACCCACAACCAAGTTCAAGCTTCCAATCAAGCAAACAAAAAAAAGGTAGTTTGATAAGTGATACCCACTGTTTTGGTTCATCTGAGGGTGACCAGTGAGTTCAGACAAGTTCTTTATACTTGCATTGAACTTACAAAAGGTCTAAAAGTTGTTTAAAACCACTGCCAAAATCTGCATTTTTTTTAACAGGGGTTGAGCGCTCAAGTCTCAGGGCTTGAGCACTCAAGTCCAGTTCTGGGCAGTTTCTGTTTTGCTGAGCTTTGAACTTTATCAGGGATTATGATCATCATTTAATAGTTAAATCATGCTTATTTAGTCTTTAAAACAGCTTGTTTTTACTTTAAAACCATTTGCATGAGTATAGATTAACCATTTGGTGATGATCAAGCTTCAAAACCCTTAAAAACTTCATGTCTAAATGCAAAGCAGTGATTTTCCAGTTTCATAAACCTTCATTTTATGTATTTTTGGTCCTGAGAATCACCCAGAATATGTTTTCAAGTCAAAAATCAGAAAATCATGAAATGGATTGAGCGCTCAAGATCTTCTCTTTGAGCGCTCAATCTGTTCTTGAGCAGTTTGTTGATTCCTGGTCATTTCGGTGATGGATCATGATTTATTCAATTCCTGGAGTGTGTGTGTGTTGTTATATATGCATCGAAGATCTGGATCCCTCTCTCACATATTCTTAAGTGTTTTCTTTTGGGAAATCATGAAAATCTCTTTCTCGCATCATTCTTTGGAAGATCAAAGCTTCATTTTTAGTCCAGTTCTTTATTAAAAGGGTTTGTGAGTAGTTGATCTTGCAAAGAATGAGTAAAGAGGTGATGCAGGGGTTTGAAATCGTAAAAGCCAGAAACTGTTTTGAGCGCTTAATCCACGAGGCCTGAGCGCTCAAACTGGTTCGGAGGGCTTGAGCGCTCAAGTCCATGGCTTTGAGCGCTCAATCCCTATTCTGGATCCAGATTGTGAGTCAGTTTATCAAATTTCATGTCTATGATTCCTTGAGTCATGAGCACAAGTATCCACGTTAAACTTGCATTTCGTTTGTATTTTCTTATTGACTACGTGATTCCCATCCCCGACTCCCCATTTTTGTGATTAGATTCAGATTTCAAACACTTCCAAAATCCCACAAAATGTTGAGTAGAGACCGGTTCATGGACCGGGCGAGAGGAGTGCCGTAAAACCCTTCCCCTCTCGTAACCAAACCCCCGAATCCGAGAAATCTTTGGTTCCGCTGAGATCAACAAAATCCTTTTTAATGGGTAAATGAGTCACATTTTTATTGGTTTCTCGGGTTCGGACCTTAAATCCGGGTGGCGACTCTAATAATCTTCAATCTTTTCAATCGCGAAACCACACTGAACCATCTTCCATGGGCCGTCCACAGACAGCAGTAGATCCTGTCTCAAAAAGTATCAATTCGTGTTAGGCGTATCCCCGTCGCAAATAACTGGTGGCAAATAGGTTGTATTTGTGACAGCAAATACCCCTTGGACGTAAATACTCCTTTTAGAGCAAAAAAAATAAAAATATTCCCAAATTGGCGGAGGGACAAAAAGTTTAAACTTAGTTCTTATTTTTTGGGGTTAAAATTTTAAATTATTTTGTTTTGCCCTAAAAAGTTAAAGTTAACCTTAGTTAAGATTTATTATGACAAAAATGTATTTTCTAATATGTTATGTATTTCGTAATAATTTTTGGTACTATTATGAAGCAGATCTCAATAAAGCAAACTATTTTAACAATCGAGGCTGTTCATTTTGTTGTGCTTATTGATTAAATCATTCTAGTAAAATTTTGGCTCGATCGAGCTTAGGAAACTCATCAATCTAGACCATATATTTTTTTTTAATGATACTTTTTTTATGATTAAATGGTTGAGATCCACTTAATTTTTTTGTAGGAATGATGGACTCCATTATATGTAAAAGATAGACGGTTCCGATCACCCAAACAAATTTAGTTGGAGATCGGGTTGTCCACTAGGACGTTAATGCCTCGGGATGCATTAAATGTGATCCGATTACGCGGTTGGCGATATTCGATGATCTCTGATTTTGGCGACATTGATGATATCGACAGAACATGACACTTTAACGATTCAGATCGACCATTGTAAAAATTGACTTGGTAATAACCTTTAAAATTTATACATTGAATGTAGTTGATAAAATCAACAGAACATGACACCTAATCATCTTTTTGGTTGCTTAGGCGCACAAAATAGGGTCTGCCTTCTTGCCCATTTTGATTCTCAGCCCTTAGTTTCCAAACTACTGTGCTGATTTATCTTTTGATTAATGTACTCTATGAAGGTGCAAGGCAACGAAATACCAATTTGAGTCCTCCAAACAACTGTGTTTATTTATCTTTGTTTGTTATTTATTAGCTTTGGAGGTTAGCAAGACCCTATGATTTGTGGTCAAGTTTACCAGTTCAATGATTATGCTTGGCCTATTATTTTTCGCATAGTGAGAATTGTTACAGAGAGTTGAGATACTGCACATGCGCTCCTGTATTTATGTATTCATAAGATGCGCCTAGATACATTTCAGTATTTATACAAACTATGTATAGGGTCCTACCCTTTTGAATCAAAGTGAACATATAGCACTTGGCAAGTCGGGCTTGCACTTGCTTGTGGCAACACTATTGTCCTCAAGACTGCTGAGTAAACCCCATTAACTGCTCTTTATATGGCAAAGCTATTTAATTTAGTTTTCGTATAATTTGTGATATTTACGTTTAATTGGTCTCTCTAATGGAGAATTCCCTTTTGCAGCTCGTTATTTTACAAATGAGGACAAGTGGAATTATTTCAAGGTCTAATATGAAAGTGATGTACGTATCCCAAACCACTTGAAGGTACATGCTAAGCCAAGCCTCCTCATTTGGAATCTGGTTGATTTACAATTACTTGCATTAAAAATGAATTCAAGCCATGAATGAATTCAGATCGATTGTGTTCTCATTGGTCTATTTGGACTTGGACTGGCCTTCAATTGCTGCATTGCTCTTTGGGGATCGAGCCAGAGAATACTCAAAAGCTTTGATTAGCTGCACCATTGCATGTAGTCCTTGATACATAAAACATTGCACTGCTGCTATGTGGGAATCTTCTTGATGAAAACAAACTTAACTAATCTGAGTCAATTATAGTGGTTAACTCTTGACTCCCACATCAGTATAGTTGTTAACTCTTAACTCCCACATCGGATTCTCAATTCGTGAGTTTGTGAGTTCATCCCTATGATTGTAAGTCCTGCTAAATTCAACTTATTTCATTAGAGTACTAATTGCCTCTTATCGAAGGAGGCCAATTGTACGAGACTTTGGTTGATGACGTCATTACTGTGGTTCTGTCTTAGTCCCCAGAAAAGGAATAGAAGATGACTTTGGTTCTGTCTTATTTCAGAAACAATCCAGCTTGGAATGACTACGGCAACGTAGGAATTGTACTTTCAGAGGGCAATGTCTGGGATTCCTTCAGGAAATGAAAAGGTACACTAGTTCTTGGTACTCTTAGTCCTCCCATTTGGAAGGACTCCCTTGTAATGGAATTTATTTTCTAGGTCACCATTGATCTGGGTGTATTCTGGGATTCATTGGCTGAGCAAAATGTTTTTCTTTCTCGCGTAATGTAAATCCTCTGGGGGCAATAATATTACTCACTCAAATCTCATGCATTAATATCGCGCGAGGCCTATTGAGTAGTACTCCATTCGATGCACTTTGGTAGGAAATTAGACAACTGATTATATTAGTGGCGCCTTGTCCTAGACTAGCTAATGTCAATTTTTTTATGATCAGGCTAAATGTCGATTTTGAGAGGAGCATGAGAAGGATTGTGTGCATCGTAAGGTGCTTCGTCCATCAACCCAAACCCGTTTGGTAGTGTTATTATTTTGTTGAACTTGCACATTGATACCCTTACGATTTTGATTACATTGTTGGTGTATCATAGAAAATGGTAGAACTGAAATTGTGAGTGGGAGAACATAAAGGAGTTGATTTTTCTATTAAGCATGTTAAAATTGTCTGGTTAAGGTTGCTAAATTTTCTTATAGAAGTCAGAAAAAAGAAGTATTATGCAGTTATTTTGTGTCTATATGATGTATATCTCATTCTTCTTTTCCTTTGTCTGGTGTTTGCAGATTAAGATGGGCAACCATTGAGAAGATGGAATGCGGTCTACTTATATTGCATTGTTTTGTTACTAAACTAAAATATTTAGTTATCTGAAACTTGAAAGTACAAGTTGTATTTGACTTTTTATGTCTAGTAAACATGTATTCTGGGGTAATGAAGTTTGTATTTTGTGGGATTGAATGATGAATGAGTTTGGCTTTTATATGAACGAATGGTTGGTTATAGATGAGGGATTTGGCGTTTTTATGTCTGAGTAAACATTTATTAGCGTTTTAATTAATATTGGTATTCGGAAAATTGGGGCAAATAGCAATCTTTTTGCGACTGCGTATACTTGATGCCAAAAAGGGGAAAATTTGTAATTTTTGGTATAATATTTTGTGTCGGCATGTACCCGACACAAAAAGAGAGCATTTGCGACGGCAATTGACTCTGACGCTAATATTTTCATATTTTTGTTTTCTTTAGAGTCGGGAATAAGGCCGATGCAAAAAGTGGCTTTTGCCGTTGCAAATAGTTAGCGACGGGTGCTTGCCGACACAAAAAACTTTTTGAGACCCCACCAAGGACGTCCCCCCCTTTGCCGTCGCAAGGCCGTCACAAAAAGGCTTTTGCGATAGCAAGATGAGTATTTGCGACGGCCCTGTCTTGACGCAAAAAGCGTTTTTTCTAGTAGTGATAATCAATTCAAGAATATTAAGTTTAACCAAAAGGAGGCACATGTTCTTAAAACAGATTCGCTGCCTCTTAAGATGGAGGTTGATATATCAACCGGCGCTTGTCTCTTAAAATACAATGGTTGCATATAGTCTGACCCGCATCACACAATGGGACGGCACAACGAACTGAATATTGTTTTCTGTGGAAGAACAAGGTCAGAATGTTTCAGCTTGTTGGTGTTGCTGGCATGCTTGTTGCCGCGTATGCTTATGATCCCCCATCTCATATAACATTCATTTCTATAATCATTCCACGGGTTGACTAATATGAAGAGATCAGTCCTCCGCATATTGAAGATTTTTGCTCCAAATTGTTACTAATTTTGCCACTAGCAATCTTTACCATTGCACGTTTTGGGGGTGATTTCATTATACAAGTTTTTTTTTTTTGTCATTTGATATTCATTCAGTGGGGGTTTAGAAGCTATCAATAGTTCTAAACCCTAAACGCCTTTCCCAAGGCTCGAACCTTGGTCTCCCTTGTGGGGGAACCAGAAAATAACCGCTGAGCTACAAGCCCTTGGTTGGTTATACAGGTTGTCAACATGGAGCAAGACGTGCTCATCTTTTTGAACCTTGTATCTATTATACAGGTTGTCAATGTGCTACTAGTTATTTCCAGTTTTTGTAATTCTCGCAGTCAGCTACTGCTACTACTTTGTCAATGTTATGACATTTATAACTACTTGGGAAACCACTGTACACGCAGAACTTTTACCAGGGGTACTCAAGACAACTGCAATGTATGCCATCCCTTTGTTGGATCTCAATCCAGCAAAGGAGCTTGGGATGATCTTTGATTTCCAAGGAAAGAGGCATAGGCTTTAAGGCTTCAATCGGTATGCGTTCACTGGAAGTATGAATCATTAAGATAAAGTGGTTTTGCTTGGGGGTGAGGTTTTGGACATCTTTGTGGTTTGGCTTCTCGCCAACTACGATGATGTTTTTGTTTGGGTTCTTCTTGTAATATTTTATTATCATTAATGAAATATTACCTTTTCGCCGTTCAAAAAAAAAAAAAAGTGGTTTTGCTTGGCCGGACTAAAATACTTTTCCTATACAAACCCTGATGTTTCCCTGAATTTAGCTGTCGGATCATGTGAAAGAACTAAGATATGGAAATCTCGAGGCATGACTCGAAGGCTAGCTAGAAACACGTAAAATGGGGGTACGGAGGACCTTCTAATTAGTCGTAGGCACGTTTTTCAATGATTGATCACTATTGAGCGTGTTCTCTTAAGGGTGTGTGGATCACTAACACGAGCAAAGTGCGAAGTTATCGGGCCGGGGAGATGGAATTTACATGTAGGACCACACTACACGTTATTGAAAGAGAGAGACTTCAAGACTTGAAAAGGCTTTGGTCATTTGAAGACAATTACATAGAAGGATAGAAGGAAAATTCACCAATAATGCTTACACATATTTTTTATTTTTTTTTTGTTACAACGACAACGACAGTCGGCAGCTAATGGTTTTTGGGAGATCAAATTGTTGGGATTACTACATTGTTTTCAAGAAAATACAAACTATCGAAAAAGAGTCATATCTCTCTCTCTCTCTCTCTCTCTCTCTCTCTCTCTCTCTCATATGTACCTTAGCAAGTCATCAGTCAAGTCAATGACTACAACATTTTGGAAGTGGAGGAGGGTTCCCTATAGCGTTAAGAATATTCAGAGAGGAAGACTAAAGACTGGAAAAGTGATAGAGACTCTGGCGTGCTTGACTCCTAGTACCGGGTTCAACAAGTCGAACCCAAAGTCAAGAATCCACAATCCGTCTAAGAAATCCTTCGCTCACATTCAAAAATCTCTGAAGTTTGCAAGCCGTTCCAAGTTTTTTGCAAAAAGGTATAACCATATTTCGCAGAACCGGGTGCAAAACCTTGGTTCTTTGAGGGGATCCTCCTGGGTCGAGGGTGACTCTAATAGTCATTCCTGGGCTCGGGTGGTCAAATATCTCGTAAAAATCAAAGTTTACAAATAAAAACAAGTTTCTGTTCGAAAAACAAAATTTTGAAAAAAATTTCAAAAAATGAACCGTGCGGTCAACTTAGTTAAACCGTACGGCCAACTAAGGTTAGCCGTACGGCTAACTTAAGCAGCACAAAATTTCTTTGTTTTTCCCTCTGTTCGTACTCTGTTTTCCGATTTTCTGCAAAAAGTGTTTATTACACTTTCAATCCTTCTACTCTTTAATTATTATTTCTAAGTCCCTTTATTTAATTTTATTCTCGTTATGGTTTCATTAAATTTCGTTATTTACTTGTTTATTTGATTAAAGTTTTCAATAAAACGTTTCCCGAAATCCCACAAAAATTTAGTAGAGACCGGGAATATCCCGGGCAAGTGGGGTGCTTTTCAATAAAACCTTCCCCGTTCGCAACCTGGCTTCCGAATCCAAGAATCTTTTCGCAGATCAAACCCTTTTTCAAAGTGGCATAAGAGTCATCAATTATTTTTCAACGGTTTCTCGGGTACCAAAAATATTTTCTAAATAAATCCCGGGTGGCGACTCACATTTTTCCTTTTTCACATTTCCAAACACACAAAAGCCGAGCCGCGTGGATCTCACCGTCCACAGGTGTGTACAAGGAGCAAAAACAAAACAAATAGGAAACAAAGCTCTCATGAACACAATTTAACACTTGGGCCAGGACATATTTCAGGCCCAGTTGGCTTTTAAAACCAACGTGTAACCCGAACCGATATAACGTTTCAGGCGCAACGTATATATCTAGGGCTTCAAACATTTCCATTGTTACTTTCAACTCTCAACGTTTAGAAAACACTCTTTCCCTCCTCCATTCTTAAACCTCTGTAATCATGGACTTGAAAGTGAAATACCAAAGGGTACTCCTTCCTATGTTCTCATGAAGTTAGTTGATACGGAAATTGCAAAGTCTCAGTCCCATAGTGGTGCTTTGCAGAACTGTGTTTTTGTCGAAAACCCTATTAAGCCCAATACTCAGATTCTTGGACCTGCCTTCTTCGACCTTCCTCTGAACTTCACACCATGTTACCCTATCTTTGAAGAAAGTGACCTTGTGAAAGACAGAGCCCTAAACTTCCAAAAGTGGGTGAAGAAAAATTTTACCTGTTGGCCAAATTATGATGAAAAATGGGAAGACTGGACTAAACGCATATTGAGGGCCAAAAAGAAAGAGTTGGAAGACACTGGGCTATCGTATGTCATCTCTTTACTTCAAAATGGTATACAACAAAACCCTACTCCTATACATGCTGCTTTGGCTTTTTGGGGCCCATCATTCAACTATTTTCTATTCAACTGTGGAATGATGGCTCCCACAGTTTTAGATGTGACTTTTCTTACTGGGTTTCCCCCTTATGGGCCTGTCTTTGATATCACTGAATCTATTGATGTACCATTTTTAAGTGATATCAAACATTCTGGTACTCATGCTTCACATGGCAACTTTTTACATACTGAGAGGAGATTTACAGATGGTGTATCCGATAGAGATTTTTTTGTATATCTATGGTATACCTTTTGCAAAATGATTTTTGACATAGTGGCAAGAAAATGATGCTTGAATTTGCACCTTTAGCCTATACCCCTTTCAAAAGGTGATGCCATCAATCTGGCTTCATACTTTTTAGGCTATGTTTATAAGATAGGATCTAACAATCATGCCAAACCACTCACGTTCAGTTTGGGAGGCCTTCCCTTGTTCCTACTGTCAGTAATCGACATTTAATCAATGGGTATCTGTAATCTTAACGTGGGGAGATTAATAAGTATTTAATAACGTGGAGCTCGAAATATAATTGAGATAAGGACAAGAGTGCAATTATAATTCTTTAGTGGTATGAATTATAATTTGTGAAATAAGAAATAGAATCCTGGTAGGATTAGGTTTTCTTAATTACACAAGGAGCCCAGATTTATTTCTCCTGAGGTCCCTGCCCTAGCCCTATAAATATACCGTCTTGCTCTTTAGGTCTTACATGTTTTTTGTGACAACAAAAAAGTGGGCTGTGAAAGAGAAAAACAGAACTCGTTGGAGTCCACAATCGGCTACGAGATTCGAGATATAAGGGAATAGGGCAGAAGATCGCAAGGTACGGTCGAGCTTTGTTCGTGTTGTAATTGGGTTTAGACAAAAAGAAATAAGTCCACTGTGCGCTCGTGTCTACGGAGGAGAGGTAACCCTAATTCCGCCATTTAGGGTTTGTATTTATTTTGTTGTTTAATCAGTACGCATAATTACTGGGTTCTAGGATTCATTTCCCAACAGTGGTATCAAAGTAGGCTGTAATCATGCGTATGGATTAAACAAGCCATGTTGTCCGTAGAACATAGATATAGAACTATGCTAACTGTTGTTTTGCAGAGTTCTAGTTTGTTCTAACGTCTGTTTTGCAAAATCGATTATCCCACTATTATGGTCACACATGTTTTTGATTGTGTGATTGGATCCCACGCTTTGTAATTGTTTTATGCGTGGTTACTATTACTGTTTTTTTATTACAAGTTTAGTTTTGTAATCTGTAATAGTAGTATGTGGGAGGTATAAGTTTTTGATGTAATCTTTGTTTCTTCAGTTGTATCGTTTTAGATATATAGATCTGTTGTAAGATTACAGATTCTGTAATGGGACATACGATACAGAGAAAACAATCTTTTTTTACACGAAGATAAGTTTTGTCAAGAAAAAGAATGTTTGGCTCGCAGCAGAATTTTTCTAAATTTTTAGGGTCAAATTGCAAGGCTGTTTTGACTCAGTAAACATCGAAATTGGAAATTCTATTCTTCACAAAAGTTGTAGATAATTGAATTTCGAATTCAACCCAATTGGAATCAGTTCAATCGGAGTTCAGATGAGGGAGAAAAGTCCAAAATACTGAAGGCTGTGCAGTTTACTCGGGAAAAATTTAAGATCCGATTTTTCTTGCCTAAGTCTTCAACATAAATATTGCTCAAGGATTTCAAGTTTGGAAAGGATTCCTTACTACTTAAGGATTTCAAGACTCGAAGGATTCCTGACTGCTTAAGAATTTCAAGATTGGAAGAATTCCTTATTGCTCAAGGATTACATCTTTGACCATAATAGTTGTGACACATATTATTTATGTTTCATTTTTATGAATATTTGTATATTTGTCTTGTTTGCATGTTTGATAATTTACCATATTTGAACAACATAATAATAGTTGGCTTTTGACTTAGATCACGATTTTTACAAACATACTGTAATTTCTTTATGTTTTTTTGACATACTGTAATTTCTTTATGTTTTTTTGGCCTATCCTTTTTGAATATTGAGTTGTCCAACAATGAAAGGTGGTTTACCACCTGCCGATATTCTCTGATCATTTGGACACGCATTGCATCACGTATGTCCAAACGCTAATAAGTGAAAAGGCCACAAAGAATGCAACATTTTTTTTTTCGAAAACGCAAAAATACAAAACCATGACACCAGTCGGTTTAGAAATTGAGTACAGTATAACAAAAACGAAAAAAAAAATAAAAAAAGAAGAGGAGGAGAAGAACCTTATCCAGTTTCTTGCTCCATCCCATCCATCACCATGTGCCTAGAATACTGATCAACACAAAAAACAAAAGCAAAAAAACAAAACGACAAAGTTGGGCCAAGAGTCAAACATCACACAGTGCATGTGTGACAGACCACCAGACGACCAGAACCACAACTTAAAAAAAAAAAAAAAAAAGAGTACGAAATATTAGTATATGTCGGCCGATCGGAACACACGCGCGGCTCACGTTAGCAGAATGCTGAACTTCCGTTCCTCCCGGCCTCGCTGCTCACGATAGCAGCGGGCGGTATCTCAAAGTGCCACAGCCTCCCAACACCTTTGACCAAATACTTCCTACACAAGAACTCCTCCGCATAAGCCTTCTCCACCCTCCGTTCAACATCGTGCAAGAACACATGCGTCACACCCGATCCCTTCCTCTTCCTCGCCATCACCGCCGCCGTGTATATCGCCGCCATCCTCCCCGGTGCCTCCGGGAACCACCCCCTCGGCGCGTCGATCATGATCATGTCCCATTCCTTATCGTACACCTCGTTTGGCAACCCACTCAACGCTAACCTGCACTTCTCATTGCCGCGTAGGTAGGCGTTATCAGGTGGGAAGCAGTCCGGTTGGGATTTGTAGGATGAAAGGAGAGCATTGGATTCCGATAGTTTGGTGCTGTAGTTGACTGTGTGAGCGTTGAGATCAGGTGCGTTTCTGAGAATAGTCTGGACCCACTTGGGGTCTTCCTCGAGGAACAATGTGGTGCCACGTGAATTGAAGGAGGCCCACATCAGAGAGTCATGGCCGAGGCCGAAGACGAGGAAATTGCAAGGTGAGATTGATCGGAGGACGTCGAAGGAGAGGGTGATCTCGTCGAGTGTTTGCTGAGGGACCACGCGGGAGGTGGCGTAGTGGAGTATGGCTCTGAGTTGGATCGGCGTCGTTATTGTGGATGCGGCTGCTGCGTGGGTATGGGAAAGAGGGTTATCGGAGGCTCGGGTGAAGCTGAAGATGAGGAAGACGCCGACGATGAGTCCAGAGAGTAAGCCGATGAGAAAACATGAATTTTCTGGGAGGAAATGACGCTGCTTCATTTCTGTTTGGTTCCTCGTAGGAAGGACGAAAAGACTTTCCTCCGGTTTAAGTCAAGTTGGGATTCTGTGTTTTATACGCCTGCTGGGGGTTTAGACTTTGGGGATTCCGTGTTGTAAACGCCAGCTGGGGGGAGTAATCATCTGTTGGTCTAATGTTCCAACACCTTTATTCATCACATACACGTAGGCCTTGTTTGGTTCGGTTTTTCAGAACCGGACTTCAGAACCCCATTTCAAAATGGTTCTCAAAAATAGTATTGTGGGTCCCTCCCAACCTCCCAACATTTACTTATTTAAGTCCAGGAAAAAAAAAAAAAAGAAATTCAAACTTGAGTCCCCAAATTTTACACAGGACAAAGGAGGGAGAGGGACGACAGTCGACACCCACCACCACCACATCCCCTGCTCCCCCACTTCCGGCGACCACCACTTCCTGCGGGAGACTCCTGGCCTCCAGCGGACACCACTAACGGTGAGCTTGGAACCAGATTGTCAATCGAATCCTCTGCGACCTAGGTCTCTCTCTCTCTCTCTCATGTGTGTGATTTTTGTATATCCTCGTGTGGGAATAAGGGGGGGTGCTGTGCAGCATGCTACACAGCAAAACGACGTCGTTTTGCACTTTCTTGATCATCGCAATTTCTTTTCTAAGGGCTGTGTTTGGACCCTCTAAACCCTTTTTTTCTTGGAGCCTTATTGGGCTCTGTTTGCACTTTTTTTGCTCTAATTTTTAAGAAGAAGAAAATACCGACGATGATTCCGACAACAACAATTTAACCCATGGCCGGAGTTGGGTCTGTGAACCCATGGCCGAACTAGGTTCGAGAAACAGAAATCGACTACGAAGCCGACAAGTTTCGGACTGACCCATGTCCAGAGTTTTAACTATTTAGAAGACGTCCCGTGGCCGGAGTTGGGTCTGAGAAACCATGTCCGGCAAGCTTCATTGTATGTGATGGGAAGTAGGCCGGTCGTCTTCCTCCGTTTGAGGTTGTAGGTGGCTGATTTTGTTTGTGAATTTGAATTGAAAAGGAAATGGAAGTGGAAAAGGGATTAACAGGCAATGAAAAAGGAACTTATTCAGATCAATGGAGGGATTTGTAGTCTTTTGGGTCTCTGATTTGCATTGGAGAGAGATACGAAATCAATTGGGTTTAGAGCAGTCCAAACAGAACCCTTGGCAGAGAAGTTTGGATGACCCAAGAAAGTGTAAAACGACGCATTCTCGGCTTTGTCCTCTTAATATGCCGTTTAACCAAACAGCACCCTTCCATTTCACCGAATTATGACTGTTGCATTTTGTTCACCAAATTATGCTTTCGATCTCACGATCACCTGTATAGGGTTCCAATTTCAATTCGTTCATATTGGGCATTTTTTTTTTTACACATACCCTAATTGAAAAACATGAGAACATCAATCCAAGGGAAGAACGATCACTTCCCTAATAGCTTTGGCTTAGTTAGGGCTGCAAAAGAGGTGAGCTGAGTAGAGTAGTGAGGTTTTCAAGTTTGGCTTTCAAACTTAAAGAGATTCAAAAGTGTTAGAGCTTTACTTGTTTATGATTTGAAATCAATCTGAAACAAGCTCAACGAGCCGAATGCGAGTAGAGCTTCATTTATTTTGGTCATTACCTTTTATTACCATAGTCCATTTTATTATGTACCATAAGCATTTTGTAATCATTGCTGATTGACAACCTTGGATTGCCTACGTGTGACCATGTAAGCTATAAACATCTGCCATCACATTCTCTTTTCTACAAGTAGGCTGCAACTTCTGAATCAATCATGATATTAGCCTTCATCATGTATGAAGTATGTACAGAGAATGTTTAGAACACGTTATGTTGAAGCCTTTGGTAGGTTACACACTTGCACACAATGTATTATTGTGCTTTTGCAGAGAAAAGAGAGAAGAAGTTTTGAAATTGGTTTTTTTCTTAGAGGGAAAGTTTCATAACCTATTATTCTTTATGATAGATGACTTCAACTAGAATGATTTTATCCATTCTGCTGACAGCCTGGCTATAGAAATATAACCTGTTATTCTTTATGATATCTCGTCTACTGATTTGTTTAACGAAATCAAATTAAACTAAGCCTCGTATGACGTCCCAATCAGTTGGGGCTGGCTCTATTGGAGCTTAACCATTAGGTCCATTATATAGAAATAGAACCTCATAAATAAACTTCCGTCCAAGATTCACTCTCTTTAAAAGCATTGATATCCGCTAACGCCAACTTGTCAGAAGCCCTAGCCGCTTGCTTTCTCTGCCTCTTCCTTCACCTTACAAAAATATATCCTTACCTTGTCAAAATTGAGTTTCAACTTTCTGTTAAGTTGGTTTCGTAATTCAGTTCATAGAGGTATATGATCCTATTATATTTGCCTTAGCTCAACTTGTACAACTTATGTAATCTCTCTCTCTCTCTCTCTCTCTCTCTCTCTCTCTCTCTCTGCGCACGCGCGAATGTGTAACTTTGTCTCATATGTTTTTTGTTCTGGACTTCAACAGTTGCTCACTGGTGGTAAAATGGCAACTCCATCAAGCATAAATAGGAGACATGGTACAAGTAGTAGTGATGATGAGGACATAGTTCTAATAGCCACTGCATTGTTGTTGGATTCTAGTTCTTCCGAAGAAGATGTTCAGCCAATACCGAGAGGTCCAAGACGTCCACAGCGTAATTTTGAGGTACATGGCGAAGCTTACACAAATTTCTTGTTGAATGGAAATCCCCATATGATGACTGATTTACTGCGTGTAGATAGTTTTACATTTGTATCGTTGGTGGGTCTCATACTCGAAAGAGGTCGCATAGATTGGAATCGTAAGCGTCTGTCAGTGGAAGTGTCACTAGCAATGTTCTTATATATTTGCGGTCTCAACCACCGAATGAGAACAACCGCCGACCGTTTCCAATGTTCGACAGAAACAGTTCATCGTCACTTCAAGTATATGGTATGTGCACTTTGCAATGTTGCCCCCTGGTAAGTCACCCACCTGATATGAACGAAGTCCCTGCCAAAATTGTCAATGACAAAAGATTCAACCCGTGGTTTGAGGTGAGAATTATCCAATTGATGTCAATATTTTGATAATCTAACCGGGTTTTTGTAACGACCAAAAAGTTTATCTTCTAACCAAATTCATGCGTCTACTTTTCCTTCTTCTTTAAATTTGGTTAACTGAAATGTGCTCTTGATGTGGTTTAACTGCTGTATTGTGCTTTATGTGTGCCAAATGGAATTTTTTTGTGCAATTTCGAGCATCAGTTGACGTATGAATTTGATATCTACTTATTGTGATTCACATTCTTTGTGTCTTTATTTGTTAAATTGTTCATTTTGTTCTTATACATTTCTGGAAATGATAATTATGGAGGTTGAGGATCATGTTTACTACTTTCTTTGGATCTCCTGCCTGTTGTTCCAGTGGTTCTTCAGTTATAATTGGGAGAAATTGCTTCTCAAATTAAGCTTTTCCTAAATATTTGCCTGAAATTATTAACCAATTTTTTGTTTGTAGAACTGTGTTGGGGCAATCGATGGGACACACGTAGATGCTTGGGTGCCAACTTCTCGTGAAGGGCGGTACCGGGGTAGGAAAACAGTGAAAATCTGAAATGTGATGGCAATTTGTTCGTTCGATGGTAAGTTTACTTTTGTGTACCCAGGATGGGAGAGCAGCGCCCACGACTCACGTGTTCTCGCAGCTGCAGTTGCGGATGAGGTCAACAACTTCCCACACCCCCCCGCACGCAAGTGAAAATGAAAACGTACCTTCACTGTTGACAAATGTTTTGCATAAATTACCTTCTCGTTGACGTAGAATTGTCATTTGTTTAGATAAATTTTATCTCGTTGATGCTGGATACCCTAACACCATTGGATTCCTTGCCCCGTATCGTGGACAACGCTATCACAAGGACGATTTCGATGGGCCCAACACCGTTTACGAGTCTGCCATGGATTTGTTCAACCATAGGAATGCTATGTTGAGAAATGATATTGAGAAATGCTTCGGTGTTCTAAAGGATCGGTTCAAAATTCTTAAAGGCATACCAAATTTTGACGAGATACGACATCCGTTAATTGTGACTGCTTGTTGTGTCATACACAACTGGGTTATAATGCAGCGTGGTTGGAATGACCAGTTCGAAGAAATGGTGGAGAATGGGGGAAACCCTCCTCAATTTCCTGCAATCCCGCTAGACATGTCCCGTGGGGCTACAGATGGGATGGGTAATGTCCGGGATGGAATTGCTGCTTCTATGTGGAAAGACTATGTCAATAGCCATTAGGAAATCGCAAGTGCATTTACTAGCTACTACTCGGATCGAATTTTTTTTTCCCCCTTTTTGGAAGCTGATTTATCAGATATCAAGTAATGTCATCATCTCTTGTTGTTGAAGCTTAGACTTGTTTTATGGGCCTTTGTCAATTTAGATCTTGATCTACCATTAGGTTACTACCTACCAAATGACTGATCATAAAGCTAATTTTTTTGGAGTGAATTTTTGTAGTTTTATTTTGAGATTAATGCTTTTATATGACTTATATAGTTATATCATGTTGGACCAATGATCTGTGTTAAAAGATCGAACAAAAAGAATTTGACTTCTGTGATTACACTACACTAAAACCCCAACTCAAGCAAAAGCTGTGTTTATGATGTTATCTGGTCGTAGCTCATTTTAGCTCATTCCAATTTCCCATCCATCTCTTGAATAAAATGCTAATCTTACACCAACTGGTGACACCAAAACAAAGAATCCATGCATCTAAGCAAATCTCATTCTACACACGTAATAGTGGGTCTCATTTGGTTTCTTTTTAAACCAACATAGAATTAAACATAGAATTAAACCAACACATCATACTACACAGTTACTTGCTTCACTTGAATACGTGCCAGCAGCAAAAAATGATATGCCAGTAGCAGAAAATATTAGAATATCAGTAACAATTAAAGCAACAAAGATGAGGAATTATGTTACTTGGACTCAAATGTGGGTATGTAAAATTCAAATTCGTCTAATCTCTCTGTGGCAAGTGGCTGGCATGGTTAATACATATAGAAGAATTTTTGTAACATATGTCTTCTTAAACATAAAACCCAAATGATGACAAAAAATACTACACTTATGCCTCAATAGTCAATACATGTTGTATAAAGCAATGATCAAATCTGCATACCACAAGTGCATGCTGCGAAATTTTTTTCCTGGTGACATCATGCAAGAATGTTTATCATTCCCTATATTTAAACAAAGGATAACACAAGAGATGGAGAGTTGCTTGAATGATTCTAAAATCAGGTGCAACAGGTTCAAGGAAAAGCAAAGAGAGAATAAAATGCTTATAGAGTTTGCCAAGCCAATGCTTCACAGGCTATTTGGGTTAAACCTGCTTGGGGGCAGCGCCCCCAAACCAAAACAGGATATTACGGTAATTGATGATATAAACTTAAGGTTATAAATACTTGCTATACGCAACCGATGTGACTTTACCCTATTCTTTCATTCAATATATATAGTAGAAACTGATGTAAGCCATGTATGTACTCAACTACATAGTTGGAAACCATTGCGTTCTCTGTTTCTTTTCTTGATTCTTCTTTGTGCATTGTGTGTTTATTGATTTGGTCGATTTCTCAGCAATTCAACAATACTGGTCAATTCTTGAAAAAAATAAAAAATTCTAACTGAAACGCTCAAGTTCAATTTCACAAGAAGCAACTATAAAAAGAAACCAAGTGAGACCCACTATTACCTAAATCCGGAAATTCATTTGAATGGGAAAACAATAACAACCCAGATTCAAAGCATAGCCAAACTAATTGCTGCACTTAAAGTACGGTTTCCAGCTGTTAATTTCAGAAATTCAGCACTTCAAAACACAGTTACAGCAGTTAAAGAAGCTGATCCAAAAAATTACAGCAGCCGCATAAGTTGTTTCTTACTTAAAACCTGCGATTTCAGCTCCTAATAGTGCAGTTTGAGCACTTAAAAACACATTTCCAGCAACTAACAATTACAACTCCTACAGGTTACACATAAAACTAGTTGAGTACCAAATATTACATGCCAATATCAAGTTTTGCAAAAAGGAAAGCATAGCATCGGATCGGAGCAAAGTCACCCCAAATTCATTAGCCAACCCATCCTGGCAGCCGGGTGCATACACAACCATATCTGCCTCACATCGGCACACATCCTAAACATCTCCGATGCTTTAAGGTATATGGTTGGCGGGATATAGTTAACGAACTCATTTAGGAGGTCCATGGCGGCTGGTATGCTGTAACGGTCCTCATTGGAATGTTGATCTTGGGCTCCCTCACCTTGAAGTTGTTTGGTACGCAACTCGAGGTAATTGCCCAATATTTCAAATAGCTCATTCTTCTTCGTTTTTTCAGCAACCTTACTGTCACACTCCTGTGACTTTCTCTTGCGGGACCCCGAGGACGCACCAACTTGGCCTTGTGATAAGGACATGCGCATATCATCTTCGTCATCCGACTCGGGCGCCCCTCGACTGGACGCCCTATTAAGTTCCCCAGTGGCCACAGAGTTTTTGTAAAGTTCACGTAGGAGCTCAAAATGGGGAAGGCCTTTGTCTTTGAACTTGGCAGCGTCGGGGTTTCTCTACAGTTAGAAAAGGAGTGAAAATTTAATATTTATTCGATCAAGTGATTGGACTCAGCTACTCAATGTCCAACTACAATCAAGCTGTATGGAACACAAAGTAGAAAGAACTACATAATGCCACAAATACAGTAGTGGTGGAAACAAATGAAAAGATTAAGCATCCATACAGAAACCAATCAATCGCTGAGAATCCTTTGCCATTTTGGAACTATGAGAGTTTAATTAGCTGTTTCAGAAGCATCCGTAATTTAGACACCAATTGGCATGTGAAGGGGCCCCCAGGTTGATGCTGGACAAGTTCCATGAAACATGAAGCGGGTAAAAGAATGATCATTTTACATTAGGTTCTGTAGTCATGGCTGATTGCTCAATGTAAACGAGCATCATTATCTGAAATTTTTGAATTTCAGAGCTTTGTTTCGATCTGTAGTGGAAACTATAATAGCACGATTGTGTAAGCTATTCCGTGAGGATACTTCACCTAATAATGTTCTTGGCATGCACCCCCTAAAATTTTGCATTTATGCAGCAATGTTGTGGACCCTAGCAAGGAATCAACATTTCATTCGCTAGATCATGCTTCATATATAGGCCTCCAATGTGATCACCTTGTTAACTATCAGATAATTTCTGGGTTTTAGAGACTAATATACTAAAATTTTACTCTTTATCTTGAAAGAAGTATGAAATTTTGAGCTCAAGTGTTTGCAACTCTAAACAAATATTATTGAAATTTAGCTCTTAAGTGTAAGTAACTCTAAAGACATATGATTCAATTCAAGAAAAAGAACTGTAGCAGGCTCTCATTACCATGGTTTTGCACTTTTTTGGGGGTCCAACGGTTCATCGTCGGTTTAAGATGCATTAGAAAAGAGAGTAGATAAAGACTGAGTCGTATAAATGTCAAGTTCTTGTAATATAAGCTTGACATACAAATTTTCCAGACGAATACGTCACACTGATACGTACCTGAATAATATCTTCCCAAACTTCATCTGGCGCGGTGACGGTGCCCAATTCCTCGTCCCACCCGAATCCTGTTTTTCTTATCAAATCTGTGAATTTGTTGAACAAGTGCTTCATCCGTTTATTTTTCCCCTTCAACCTTCTTTTGGTGTACCTCCTAATGCCCGTCCATTTAGCAAAATCATCTACAATTCTATTCCAACTTGATTCTTGGAACGGGACCTTTTTCACGGAATTTGGACCCAAACTTCTCTTTTGCTTATCCAACATCGCAAGTATGAATTCCCGGGTGTGGTTTTCAGGCCACTTCCTTAAATCGTCATAGTCCTCCTCCATTGGACTCGGAATCAATGGGATGCAAGAATTTTGAGACGAGGTTGGAGATGATGCGAGCTTCCTCTTCTGTTTTGGTGCAACGCACGCAGGTGTTGAAGGGGTGAAGTGCTGACCTGTACCCACAAGAATAAGTAACAACTTTTTAGTTAGTTCCAACCAAGAGTCCAATTCAAGTTAATGTTATCCTATCCAATAAGAAACTAACAAACTATGCCTTTTCATAGTACAAGATAACCAGAAAGAACCTTAATCAAGTAAAGTAGCCTAATACAGCTTAAATATGTTCAGTTCAATAGGACTCCCACAATGAGAAAAACACCACCACCAGACTCACAGTGACAGTAATCTAGCCAAAGTATTACATCCAGGTGATTCACAGAGGTAGAAATCACTCATTCATAAGGATCAACACCAGGAGATCACATAATAACTTTTCATAAATAGTAGTAGTAGCAGAAAAAACATAGAAACACAGTGGCAACAATCAATTCCCAGCAAATTAGGTGTGCATAAGAAACATAGAGACAATAGCAGAAGTCTGGCGGTTTTACATCCAAATGCAACGCAAAGGCAGCATTTAATCATCCAGAAAAACATCACCAACAGATCATAAAAGGCATGAAATTAGAGGAGCACAAAGGCAACAAACGACAGACTTATGCTTGAAAAAATCCAAACAAAGGAAACTACCTACTATCCCTATAATTTCTCTCTCTTTTGTTTTCCCTTCCTTTCAATTCTTTCTGAAGTTCCAAACAAAAGTGTGCTTGTTATGCTCCTAAATTATCTACTTGAATATAGAGGCAGTGTTATTCTGTTTATAAGTTCAGAGACACGACAATGGGTTAACCCTGTCGAAAAACTTTGTTTTGTCACCTCGTGTCTGTTTATCAAATTTGTACAAACTTTTTCGCCCCTTTTGTTGTTCGGTCATGGATCGAGGGCTGTTAATGCTTTCCTCTTTTGAGCACGTCTTGTCGTTATAAACATGCATATACATGAGCGATGAGATGCAAAGGATGGTAGTGGATACGAATCTTCAAATGGACAGCCCCATCGATGTTTCATCATATGGTATAAACAGGACAAAAGTGTTACCCGAGATGGGTACTGCAATACTATCAAGTATGGAACACACACCTATGTAATATTATCAAGTACTGGTGGTAGATGAGATTTGACGGGATTTGGCAGCCTTCCAGCTAGCCGGCGCGAGAATCGATTGACAAGAGTGAGGAGAGATCGAGTTATGGAGGAAAGAGAGATGGAGATCGATGGATTAGAGGTCGGTAGGAGGTATAGTTATGAAGGAGAAAGGTAAAGTGAGAGAGGTATAACGTATACTGTACGGATTTATAAAAAAAAAAAAAAAAAGGGGGCCAGAGGACGGTTTTTGGAAACCAAACAACGGGTGGGTTTTGAAACCCAGTTTGAAAACCACAACCAAACACAACGTCGAGTTTCGAACTTTTGAAGTAACAAGTGCCCCTCATAACAGTTTACTAGAAACAGACAAGGGAAAGAGAAAATAATGTCTCAAAGCCTTTTTGTCAAATAATGCATGGGTGTCAAATAAAGTAGGGGTATTATTGGGATTTTTGTATGTAAATATATGCTTCTACGCATTCACTTAGTAGTCCATACTCATACCTCCACACAATGATGTTCCAAAAAGAAGGTAGAACTAAGGAGCAGTTTTATCTGAAATTTTTAGAATTTTTTTAGATTTGGAACAACTTGAGCATCCTTTTTTTTTTTTTTTGCACGGCAAAAAAGATTTCATTAATCACTGAAAAAGAACAATGACTAAAAGGAGCAAGGAGAAAGCTTCAAATTCGAAGAATCAAAAGCCTAGACCGAGACCCAAACCACGATTAGCAAGAAGCCAATCGAGGGAAAGAAAAAAGCAACACAACAAGACCAACACCAAGAACCCAAAACAGAGGCAACAACAGCAAACAATCAAACAACAACAAAACCTGCACAACCAAGAGACTACCAAACCCAACTCGGCCAAGAGAACCCCACAACCCAAACCCTGAAGCCCAAGACAAACCCAAAAGAAGCTTCCAAAGAACTCCCCGAAGCAAAATCAGATATCACAAGCAGCTCTATCCATATTTTGGGCTTCCATATCAGCAATTTTACTTATAACTTCAGCTTCATCCCCATGATATCCGATTCCAAAAGCTTTATTAATTTCCCAGATAGTTTGAGCCTGATTGAGTAAAATTCTATTTCTGTTAACAAAACCCTCCAAAGAAATAGAGGCAGACAAGGCAGCAGCAGCAACAACGGACCTTAGAACCACGCATTTATTCTTTTTCCTTCCTCCCTTTTGATTGTGCATATTCACCTTTGAGAAACCAAGAATATCATTAATAGATTTCCTTTTCTTTTTCCCTTTGATCCCTTTGATAATAGCATGAACAGGATTAAGTTGATTGTCATTAAGGGGAGGCCCATCCTTATAAACTTCATCTTGAAATGAATCAGCCCCATCATCATCTGGATCGCTATCCTCTCTATTTTCCAAATCTGGACAAACCCCCGAAGGAGGTTGAACTGTATTAGAGCATCCATCCTGCGACAAACAAACAATTGTTTCTTCTCCATTACTTTTTCCTACAGATTGAAGATCCACCTCATTCAACATTGAATCGCCAAATTCTTGTCCATCTTCGACAGAGAGAGAGAAGGAACCACTTGATTAACAACAATCTCCATCTCATGATCATCCATCAAAGCATCCTTAGAGGTAGGAGAAAGATCATGAGAGCCTTCCCCATCATCCGACAAGACATTATTCCTTCCCGAGACAACATCACCTGCTTTCATTCTTACAACACAACTAGATTTCACCTCTGAGTTTGAAGAGGACACATGATTAGCTAATTTATCCCCATTACACTCGTAAATCGCTTTAATGAAACTATTGACACCCACTTGTTCTTCAACAACTCTAACTGGGAAAACAGTACCATTGATCTCCAAATTAACAATATGGTTTATAACTTCAAATGCAGTGGTAGATATCTTCACCTTCCCAACGAAGAAAGAGGAACTATTAGAAGTTGCTTCGTCTAAAGTGATGATATCGCCCCACAATCTGCCAATACTAAAAAAAGTTCTAGCATTCCAAACATTTAAAGGAACCCCATAACAATTAAGCCAAACAACACGAGTGTATTCGGTTAAAGGTTCAAGAGCCCATCGTTTAACTTCAGAAAACCAGTTCATAAGCCAACAAAGACCTCCTCCATCCAGCATAGCTTCCATATCTTCAACGGATTCAAAAGTGAGCAAAACAGAGTTACCTCCCAATTGTCTAATCTTAATATTCCAAACCCCGTCCGAAATGAAAGCCTCACGAAGAGATTCAACAGACCTTTGGGAAGGTAATTTTGCAATAGCACTCCTCATCAACCATTCAATGTCCTCTTCCTGCACCTTAATAGAATACCTAGAAACCGTAGATTTCTTGCCAGCTACAACATCAGCAAAGGAGGGGCAATAATCATCAATGACATCATTACACTTAATGACATTGATAGGAGAATCAGAGATTGTAGGATTCTTACTACTAACAAAGGAGACACCAGGTTTTTGCACAAAATTCTTACTACTATTAGGCTGAGAGAACCTAGCCAAATTCACCTGAATACAGAAATCTCTTATAAGAAACCCATTCATAGCATGAACTGCCCTTACAGCCTCATCCTTCGATCTAAATCTGACAAAACCAAACTTGGTGTTGAATCTGGAGCTCCGCTTATTGGGGATATAAGCATCTACCACATCCCCAAAACTCCTAAATAATTGTCTAAGCCAAACCACATCCATCTCAAAAGGAAGATTATCCACAAAGACCGAAACATATGAGCATTTAAGGTTCGAAGAAGATATATCTTTATACCTGAATCTAGCAGAGTTATAACTCTTGGAAACAAACGTCCAGTCAGTGGCTGCACCTTTCCTCGCCATAGAGCATCACCAAAAGCACACAGAGAGATGCCCAGAGAAGCATGCCAAATGCATAAAACTCACCAAGCTGCAACGATCGCAATGAAACGGAGTAGGCATCAAAAGGAAGCCAGAAGATCGCAGACAAAACGGGGCCTAATAGCAGCGAAACAGTGATAGGAAAAGCACCCACAAAAGGAGAGAGAGGGAGAAGAGCCGGAACCGTCAGGCAAGAGCCGTCGGAGATGAACGGACAAAGGCGACAATAGATCGAAAAAGAAGGAGATCGAAGAGGAAAAGGAAAAGGAAAAATGGAGAAGAGAGAGCAAAGGAGAACAGGGGAATAGGGGAGAGGAGATATACGGGAGTAAAGGGGAAGAGGGCTAGAGGAAAGGACCGACCGGCGAAAGCCGCCGGCGGTGGCTGCGCAAGGGAAGGCAAAGAGTTAGGGTTTCATCTTTTCAAGGAGCTCTCAGAGACAGATTTTAGCACCATTCCCTGTAAATGCCCTTGTAAAACTCCAACTTGAGCATCTTTAATTGCTTCTTGTTTCACCAATTTAGATAATTTCCAAGGTTTGAACTCAGTTTTTTCTACCCTTTCACCTTTGATTACTTCTTCAATCCTCATTTAACTCCAAACTTGGAAGATAACACCCTTGTTTTCCAAACTGCTCTTAATATTATCTTTCTTTTATCGCAAAGAAAGAACCTCCTATTAATTGTAACAGAACACAAGAGGAAGAAGAAATAAGAAAACAACCTAAATTTTAATGACCTAGTACCAAAATACTACCTTATGCAAGTCTCATGAAAGGATTATTAATTTATTAGCTAGTGTGCGAGATAATGATTTCTAACAGAATTTTATTGTTTCTTATGTTATTGCTTTCATTCTTTCAGATACAATGAAAATGAGCAGAGAAGACGAAGACTAGATGTGCAGTTATCAGAAAACTATGAAACAAGTAAGGAAGGAAGGTTTTTGCAGTTTATATTCTACACGATACGTAAAATTTTCTTGTGAAGTTGTCTACCATATATGTTGGTTATTGAGCTCCGTCCTGCGTAATGTTGCGAGAGCAAGGTTTGCTTCGCAATCTTAATGTCAAGCTAATCTAGTGTCCAGAGTATCACGTTTCCGGAATGACATCAATCCCTCATTGTGGACAGTAATAAGCGTCGCATTGGTAATGTTGATTACAACTCTTCTGATCTAGCTATTTCAAGATTCTTAGCTTAAAAGAACATCTAGATCTGAGAACTTATCTATTTGATATAAACAGTATAAACTGCACGATAAAGCTCAGTATTCCCAAGTTACCAATCTATGACAAAAAAACCCAACATCAATGAAACCAAAAAAGGAAGAAACATCGACCATACATATTAGACAATTGTCTTAGCTGGTCTTTGTCTTGGTTCATTGCAATATCGCACACCTTGTATGTTTTTCAACAGAAAAAACCAACCCGTTGTAGAACCAATTTGAATAGAC
The DNA here is from genome assembly GCA_020921065.1 of Vaccinium darrowii. Taxonomy (NCBI): domain Eukaryota; kingdom Viridiplantae; phylum Streptophyta; class Magnoliopsida; order Ericales; family Ericaceae; genus Vaccinium; species Vaccinium darrowii. Next base: position 26,801,914 of record CM037153.1, on the reverse strand, counting down.
ATCCACACTTATGCAGAAAGCGAGATTGCAATTTCATAGTCAAAGTTCCATGACAAGCAGCAACGATTTTAATTTAGGATGTTTCTGAAGAAGTGCATAAGGCTACGAATTATTCATGCCAACACTTCGAGAAATCTTACCTCTACATATGTGGCTCTTCGTGGATCGGAGAACCCATTTCCCACACCTATCACCAGTGTTCTCAGTCGCCGTCGCCGCCGCCGCCGCCGTGTGTTTTCGCGCCTTGATTTTCCGTCTGGGCCATGTGTGCATCTTCTTCCAGGGTTGTATGGACGTAGATTTATGAAGACTCCTCTACCATAGAGTAATGGGAGTAGATGAGATTTGACGGAATGTGCAGCCTTCCAGCTAGCCTGGCGTGACAATCGATTTTGAGAGAGTGAAGGACAATGAGCCGGTGGGTAGGGGAGATGGAGTTATGGAGGAGAGAGAGACAGAGACATGGAGATCGACGAAGAGAGAGATACAGTAGGTAGGAAGAAAGTAAAGTTAGGTTTAACATAAATATGTTCGGCGGGTTACAAAAATTAAAAAAAAAAAAAAGAAGCAGAAAACTGTTTGGGAAACCAAACAGGGGCTGGGTCTCAAAACCTGGTTTGCAAAACCCAACCAAACAAGGTGGTAATGTTCCAACACGAACATCACGTGACCGTGCCCACAACAACATGGAATAATTGGCCCAGGTAGGGTGGGGATGAGAACTACGAGACTAGAGTGTGGAGTGGTGTTCAGACTTTCCTTTTCTCTCCTTGACTTTTTCAGTTAGCCTTTGACTGTGGTTCACCCTCCTTCCTCTAACTCTACAAAACAAGAAACAACGTTAGAGCCCAACTGGTTGAAACATCAATAGGGCACTCCGATGGCTAAGTCAGCTCTTGAATGCGAGACGAAATGCAAAGCTTTAAGGAGGAAGAAATGGCATATCTGTTAGGGTTTATCATTGTAGTATTTATAGGAGTGCCTTTTGGTTTGAGGGATAGAATCGCGCGTGCCATCGTCGTGATGAGGTGACGTCACTGACATCCTCTGAAGCACTCACCACCTCCTGACCGAATGCTACGCACATTGTTCACAAGCACTGTGTGTTGCTCGGACTGATCTCAGGGACGTGTGTACAATGAATTGAGGCGCCACATGACTAGACCGTACCACAGTTGATCCCGACCATTGGGTAAGATGCACGGCCAAGCCACATGTCACAAGGAGACCCATGCCACGTGTTCGGCCCATACAATTTCTTAATACCACATTGTAGTTGGTCGATACAACCCCTATAAATGTTGATCGAAGATTAACACTTTGGCGCCGAGACGAATATTCTTGTTCCTTGTTCCCATCCATCTTCTGTTTTTTAGTCGTGATCCAAATGTAAGGCTTGGCCCGGTAAGGATGATGTCAGTTGGGCAGTAACTTCGAACATTCTGGAATGTGGGTCGTTGACGGTGATTGGGCCTACCCAAGCTTATTTATTCAAATTGGCTAATCATAATCGGCGACAATATCCCCTCAACTCCTCGGTCTGCTGAACCAAACCTAGGGGTTAACCAGTGAGCTGGGTTAGCAAGATCCCTTTCATCATTTAATGAGAGCTTTAGAGGATATGTACTAGAAGATGAGGGTCGATCCTGAGCTGTCCACATGTCACTTATCAGGCAAAGGATTGTACCCTTCATTGAGTGCTCAAGAAGCTTTTCCTGAATCTGCGATCGTCCACGTGTCGCCCATCAATCGAAAGCAGTGCTTCGATAATTTGATGGTTCGCACATGCAAAGTCAGAGAGGTGACTTTTTATGATGTTTCATGCTTATTCGGCGTTTCTTTGGGACACATGTCTCCGTCGGGTTGGCTAAGTTTCGAGCCATCGTTACAGATTTCCGGTTCCTGTGAAGAGCAATCATCGCACCACTACTTCAATATCATATGTGTTCTCAATCATCCTCCACCATTCAGCTGCATCTACAGTAAATTGAAAAGTGGCAAAGGAAACTTTCAATTTGTTCTCCACGATTTGGAGAGTGTCAAGAATCTTCTCAACTTGGCCAAGCCAATCCTTAGCTACCGAAAGGTTAGGTCCACCATTGACCCCAGGAGGTAACATATGACGAAATCCTTTCATCGCCTTCAATGCCCAAGCATGAATGCGTGTAGTTTCACAAGCTAGAGTTGTAGCAGGAGCCATCCTAAGATGTATTCCAACCTTCACAACCCTTTTCTTGGGCTACTAACCCGAGCGCATAAGGAAACCTAACCAGCGTGGTTTCTAGACATTCATCGTCTGTGATCCCTATGGATCACCACCATGCTCATAGTACTACCACTCTAAAATCAATCAATCAATCAACCATATCAAACTCATAATCTGAGTATCCAAACCAATATACTCTACCCATAAATAAAGTGTCCAAGCCAAATATAGTCAACTCACAACTTCAAAAAGAATCTTATAATCTATTCATAATCTCAACAAGGTCACAAATCTAGAATGCACTTATACAATAATGAAATTATTATCAAGTTACAATACACTATGAAATAAGAAAGCAAAAAAATAAGTTCAACCATCATATGGAGTGGTGTCTCTTGAAAAAATAACTTTAACTTTTCTTTGAGGCATTATATCAAAAACCCCATAGGTAAGTAACAATAATTGTAGAGACCCACAATTCATTTCTTTTTCTTTTATTATCTCAGTATGTGATCAGTTCTATTTATTTGATTATCGTCTTGAGACATGCTAGTTATGAACATGCGCATTTTTATAATTTTTATTTTTATCAAGATCGGGTACGCGGACCTTGGGACTATAGAGTTAGGAACCCATGCTGTATAGAGTTAGGAACCCATGCTGTGTAGCTTTGAAATTAGTTACTAATATTGTTTTTATAGCTCATGGGGTCCTAGTTTAGTTACTTATTAAAATAGGGCTTGATGGAATTGCCTATGTTAGTAGAGGGGCTTTCAATGTACTTTCCACCTTATAAACCCAAAATTGAACCACAAGAGAGAGAGCCGATTCTCCTTTTCTTTTCTTTCTTTTGGCCGACATGTCTCTCTCCCCCTTTATCTCTCTCACTCTAAATACTTCGATCCAACCATTTCATTTTCTTCTTTTTTTTGGCAATCAAAGACTTTCAAATCTTGTGGCAAGGCTAGGAGGAAGGTTATTTTTGGTGGACTATAGCAAAAATTTACTTGGAGCACCTAGGGTTGCATTGCATTTTGGGGTTTTTGCATCATTGAGGTATGATACATGACTAACCCTCCTGATATGTTTATTTTTAGTAGAAATGTTACGAAAATTTTGTAGAACAAGTACATTCCTTAACGTATGTGTAGTATTATGTTAGAGTTTTAAAATCTCATATGAAAAACATGGAGTTTTTGTTAATGATTGTTAAATCCTTGAAATTTATGTGTTATTGAGTTATAGAATTTTTTAATGTTGAAAATATCATGTAGCCTACATTAGACTTTGTATTCATGTTATGCATTAAACATCTAGGGATGAGAAGAATGCTTACTCAAGGATTCAAGGTGAATTTGAGATGCAAAATTGTGATACTCACACTTAGAGATTTTATTGTCTCATGACTTGAGGAAAGTTACAGGTATTATTGAAAGGCCCATGTGTCCTTGCAGTTATTGAATGCTTGATGCTTAGGAACTTGATTAGGACTTATGGGAGAATTTTTGCATAAAATGCTTGGATTATGTTGGTCTAGATCTAGGTGATGCACTTAGCAAAAGCTAGTTGGACTTAGCAAGCTCCTCGGTGAAAGACTGGGAATTTTTTGGGGTGGTACATTGTACCTGATTATCCCAGTGCGAGGGTGGTGCTTGTACCCAATTACCCCAGGTCATGGGATGGTACTTGTGCCCAACTACTCTCGGTTAGATATTATACCTAGTGTATTGTTATTGTTCTTGGTTGATCTTACAATGTTACGAAATTGTTAAAATAATGACATTATTAAGAAGGTATATTTATGGACATTGGTAATTAATAGTGGACTTTTTTTTTATACTTTTACTTATGTTGTTTCACAACATTTGTATTAAACTTGAACATATTATTTGGTTTAGACTTGTTTCCTATTAGCCCCGGCTCACTTTGTTTAACCACCAATTTCAGGTGGCAATGAAGAATCAAGGTTGTAGGGAACTTAATGATCTTGACGGAGAGCAAGCGCTGCGCCCCCCCCCCCCCCCCCCCCCCCCCCCCCCCCCCCCCCCTGCTGGCCAATGTGAATATTGCTTTGTAATAGCTAAAACATTAGACCGGGGGGATTTTGGTGTTTTGGAATCACTTAATGTGGTGAATTGAAACTATTGTATCTGGAGAGGATTCTATAACTATGGTGATTTGTTTTGGCAATTGTATTCTGGACTGAGTTACGCTTGTTTGAACTTTCCATCATAGCAAAAAAAAATTTTTTTTATTACTTATCATTGTTGATATTCGATATTGAATAAAAAGATAAGATGGGGCGTTACAATAACAATGTATTGCATTTTTCATTTACTCAAGCATACTATACTTGAAACAAGTTTAGCATACTAAAATCGCACAATGGTACGTGTAATTAACCGTCAAATACCTCTAATCAAGCATTAAATTGAAACCCATGAAGAATACATAGCATACATATACCGAATTCATCAGAACATGTTAAGGTTTGCTTTAATTGGGGGAAAACACTATAAATCAATAATTTTTAGGTGTATTTCACTTCCCATATTTAACTGTTTAGCAAGAGTACTATCTCTTAAGAGCAAAACCCCTCAAATTGCTAGGAACCCTAGGTGCTCCAAACATGATATTTGTAGTAGGGATCAGGGGCCCTATAGCACCCCAAAGTGCTACAAGGTTGTAGCCCCTCATCGTGACTGTCCAAAAGTATTTTCAATGGTTTAAATCCATAAGAAAGCAACTACAAATCCATTGCTTAGTTGGACGGCCATGATCTGTGCTACAACCTTGTAGGGCTTTGGGGCGCTATAAGGCCCTGGACCCTTGTAGTAGCACACCAAAAATAATCTCCTTCCAAGCCTCGCCACAAGGTAGAAGTCTTGATTGCTTAGAAAAAAAAAAAAAAAGAAGAAGAAGAAGATAAAATGGAGTGGATTCAAGTACTTGGAGTGCTTTTAAAAAAAAGAAAGTATTTGGAGTGAGAGAGAAGAAAAAAATGGTCTCTCTCTCTCTCTCTCTCTCTCTCTCTCTCTCTCTCTCTCTCTCTCTCTCTCTCTCTCTCTCTCTCTCTCTCTCTCTCTCTCTATCCAATTTTAAGCTTAAGGGTCAACATTTACACCACAAACCCTCTACTTCCTAAGGCATTTCCCTCAAGTTCTATTACTGAATAGTTAAACTATGACCCCATGTGCCATAAATGATGCAGATTAGATTTTTAGTATTTTATTAGCAATCTCTTTGTTTTAGAATTAATTGCCTAGAATATTAGGTTTTCATATTTAAATTGCTTCTATTTCCTTTTTGTTGTTTTCTTGCTCTTCAAGATTTAGATTTTAACTCTCCTTCATTTTATTTCCTTGTTAGTATTTAGGCTATCATTATAAATAAGAATGTAAGCCTTAGGGCAATGTGGTTGATGATTATTAATGAAAATTGGACAAGTTACATAAATGCATTATATTTTTTCTATTTGAAGGAAAGGACACGGAACTTTTGCAATAAAATATAAAGACATTGGCTTTGTTCGGATGCCTTTTTCAGCCGATTTTTTGAAAACATTTTTTGAGTTCTTTGTTCGGTACAATTCTCCAGAGGAAGAGAGATGCAATTTTCAGTTTGAAAGTGCAGGGCCCACTGGGCCAGTGTTGCGCAAAGAGAGATAGAGAGTGAGAGAGAGATGCATTTTGGGTTTGAGATTGAGGGGCCCACTGCCCAGTTTTTGCACAGGGAGAGAGAGGAGGAACTCCAAGACGTGCCTCGGCGGGAGGGGTAATTCGGGATGATGGTGGGAATTGGATTGGGGGTTTTGCTTGTAGAGTTGGGATTGTGGATGCTTTAAGGGCTGAACTTTGGGGTATTTGGAGAGGTCTCAAACTTGCGTGGGATTTGGGGTTGCGTCGTGTTGTGTTGGAAACGGATTCGCAAGTGGCTCTCCAGGCGATTTCGAACCACCATTCCTTTGATCCTAACTATAATCTAATCAAGTTGATCATTGAGCAACTTAAGATGGATTGGACTTGTGATTTAAATTTTGGTTGGAGAGAGGCAAATAGCTGTGCGCATAGTCTAGCTAGATTGGGTCTTCAATTGGATCAAGGTGAGCAAGTGTTTGTTCAAGCGCCATTAGAAGTGCTGGATGATCTATGCAACGACCGTGACGGTATTGGAGCTCCTAGAACTGTTGCGGCAAGTGTTTATGTTTCTTAGGGTCTAGGCCCTCTTGTGTACCAAAAAAAAAAAAAAAGAAAAGTCTTATAGAAACTGGGCCCACTGGTTGGGTTTTCCAGTTTTGCACAGAGACAAAGAGACAGCGTTTTTAAAAGGGGGGGGGGGGGCACTTGTTGGGTTTCCCAAAATTGTTTCAAGGCATATTTTTTGAAAAGCTCTCAAGAGTCTGTCTGAACAAGGCCATTATTTTTAATATTGCTTTAGCCAAAGGTCAAAACACACCCGCGCCTTTTGTTTTCTTCCTAAATTACCTCGAACCTTTTCTCTCACTTCTTCTCGTCCTCTTCTTCTTCTTCTTCTTCTTCTTCTTCTTCTTCTTCAATAAGAGCTTCCAAAAATCAGTCACAGACCCATCACTCTCTCTACCTCTCTCATCATCTGCACATTCTGGACCAAAATCAGCGTCAAGGGTGGTCATTCAGGTGGCAGAAACAGGGGAAGAAGATATCTCCTTTCGAAACAAAGATCTGACAACAACGACAGCACTAACTTTTGCTGTGAGAAGAGAGATCTGTGGTGTGTGATCTAAATCCTCTTGAGAAAAGAAAAAGCAACCTAAGACTATTATTTTAGTTGAATTTGAGCACTAATTTTGCCTTAATTCTGGCAATCCATCTAATTCCTCTTCTACTCAGATCAATCCATCTAATTTTGTACTCTTTGATGCTTTTAGAGCTTTGAATTGGCCTCAAATTCGTCTTCTACTCGGAGTTTCACGAGTAAATTTCACATTGGGTGGCGTTTAATTCCACTACTTATTCACTAATTAATGACTTTTTACAAAATAATGACTTTTTCACTAATTTCAAATATTAGTGACTTTTCACTAACTTTTTGGTTTAAAGTTCAATCTTTGATCTCTTGTCTTATTTTGTTTGTTCTTTTAATTGGACGTTATCCTCTCAAGTTACTTGATAATATGCTGAACTATAAGGTCCACAATTTTTGTATGCTGAAAAGTTTGGTTGTTTATGCTGGCAATTACTTGGTTCAAGGTGTATTCTCTCTGCCTTCAAACTGTTTGATGAAATGCCCCAACTATGTTTTAGTGTTTAGAATCTTGTGTAAAATGGCTGTTTTTCACGGACTTAAGCAGTTGGATTTGTACAATGTTTTAATTGGGTATAAGATGCCCAATTGGTCGTGAAGACAAATAAAAATACGTCTTACTTCTACTTCAAACAATTATAAGATGCCCAATTGGTCGTGAAAGGTTAGTAGTGGATCACCTAACTTACAAACAATTATATCAAATAGAAGGATACTTTCTCCCATGCAAAAAGCAGGCCTTGGCAAGTACTCAATGCTCTTCATACCAAAAGTTTGCCTTGATTTGGATACATGCCGGAACTGATGAAGATAAAACTGAAGAGCTTGGTGCCGGATCATTCAATTTATAAGATGAAGTACCAAATGGAACACAATTGTAAGCTCCATAGGCCGAGCTCCCTTTTGGTTGACACTTTCATGTACAAAAACACACTTTCACATGTATCCCGCTTTATTCATTTGTAATTTCTGTTATTTATTTTAGAGCGTTTGTATAGGTTGTGGAAGGAATTAATTATGTCTTGTATCGAAGGACCATGGTTGGTAGTTAGTCAATGCGCACGTGATTTTTATCAGAGGATTTTATGGCGGGATCAACAGAAAATTCTAGGACATGATTTTATAAGCTTATGGCATGATTATTCAATTGGAAAGCTTGGGAGCAATCAAACTGGAGAGATATTATTTTTATTGGAAAGTTTGGGCCAATGTAAGTGGAAACTTTGGGGAGCAATGGAAAGATTTTCTTCACCAAGAAAATCTTCCTCAAACAAGGAAGGAATATTGGCAGGGAATTGGCAATAATAATGCATGGGATTCTCAGCCATGTATATGGCATGATTAGGCAATTCAATTATGGTGAGATTCTTTATGGGATGATTAGGCAATCAATGATGTAGAGATTTTACAGATTCTGTTTCACGGCTAGAGGAATGGCTCGAGCCATTTTTGCTGGTGGATAAAAGTCTATAAATTAACTTGTGTGGCTTACATAAAATGGCCACCACCACCTTTGAGAGTAGCCACAGTCGACATATTTGAGAGAGAAAAATATTGTGTGGCACTAGTTTATTGTGTCTTGGAGATTCAATCAATCAAAGCTCTTCCAAGTTTTCTCCAAGGAGTTTGAATCACTTTCAATCTTTACTACTGAGTTGCTTCCAGTGGATTTCCAGAAGGATAATCGGAAGGCTTGAGGATTCGAGGTGGCGGCAGTCAAGCACGGGGTACGGTGAACGATAGCCGAATCCTCGTTCACTCTCGTACAAAATTAGAAGTTTTAAAAATTAGTGACATTTCACTAATTTTTTTGGTTGCCGGAAGTGGTCAGTCGTGGTTGGCCCAAAGTGGGGTGGCGGTTGGCCAAAGGTAGGATTTTTTTTTTTTTTTTTTAATTTCTTGTACGAAATTAGAAGTTTGAAAAATAGTGACATTTCACTAATTTTTTTTGTTGCCGGAGATGGGGTGGTGGTTGACCAGAGGTAGGAGTTGTTTCTTTTTTCTTTTTTTATGGAATTTCCTATACAAAATTAGAAGTTTTAAAAATTAGTGATATTTCACTAATTTTTTTGGTCGCCGGAGGTGGTGTGGTGGTCGGCCTAAGGTGAGAATTGTTTTTTTTTTTTCTACTTTTAAAAATTAGTGACATTTCACTAGTTTTGCATAAGGGTATTTTAATATTCATGCATCATCCTTGTCAAGATTTGAAATAGTTTTGTTCTTTGATTTCTTTAACTTTTATGAAGTTTAGTGAGTTGTCACTAATTTCAGGAGTTGACTGATTTTTTCAAATTTGTGTACATAATTAGAACTTTTAAAAACTAGTGAAATGTCACTGATTTTTTGGGTCGTTGGAAGTGGTGGTGCGGAGGTGGGGTGGTGGAGGTTGTGCTTATTGTTTTTTGAATTTTATGTACTCCTAAATTAGGTGTTTTAAGCCAGATATGAATTTTAGTGACTTGTCACTAGATTGAAATAGTTTTGTTCGTTGATTTCTTTAGCTTTTATGAAGTTTAGTGAGTTGTCACTAGTTCAGGAGTTGACTAGCTAGTGTTTTTTTCAAGCTTCTAGTTTCTATACAAAATTAGAACTTTTTAAAATTAGTGAAATGTCACTGAGATATGAAGTTTAGTGACTTGTCACTAGATTCGAAATAGCTTTGTTCTTTGATTTCTTAGCTTTTATGAAGTTTAGTGAGTTGTTACTAAATTAGAACTTTTAAAAATTAGTGAAATGTTACTAAGGTATGAAGTTTAGTGACTTGTCACTAGATTCAAAATAGCTTTATTTGTTGATTTCTTTAGCTTTTATGAAGTTTAGTAAGTTTTTACTAGTTTTAGGAGTTGAGTAGTTGGTGATTTTTTCAAAGTTTCTATACAAAATTAGAACTTTTTCAAGTTTTAAAAATTAGTGACATTTTACTAATTTTTTTGGTCGCCAAAGGTGGGGTGTTGGTTGGCCGAAAGTGGTCGCCGGAGGTGGGGTGGTGGTTAGCCGGACGTAGGAGTTGTTTTTTTTTTTTTTTCAACTTTTAAAAATTAGTGACATTTCACTAATTTTTTTGGTCGCTGGAGGTGGAGTGGTGGTAGGCTGGACGTAGGATTTTTTTATTTTTTTTTTATTTTCAACTTTTGAAAATTAGTGACATTTAACTAGTTTTGCAGGAGGGTATTTTAGTAATGGTGCATCACCTTGTCTTTATGTTTGATTGCAAAAATTCCTTGCCCTTCCCTTTAAAAATGTCAAATATTTTGGATTTTTAGCTAAGTGGCCCATGAAAATTTGAGAGTTTTCTCAATATTGTTTGTTCAAGGAGGGAGTACCTCTAGTTCAGACAAAATTCGTGTTTGTCCTTGTTGCGCGTTCTTATTTCAACACGCCTCCCTGCATCAATAAACATATATAATTAGTAGCTAAAAAACTATCCCAACATGGATCCACCTAGGGGTGAGCACGGGTCAGGTCCATCGGGTTTTCGTCGGGTTCAGGTCAGGTCAGGTTTCATCGGGTTGAGAAAAATGGAACCCAAAATCGAACTGAACTACCCTAGAAACCGATCGGCTCAAGTACATCAGGTTCCGTTTGGGTTGGTCAGGTTATGAGAACCCCCAAAATTCCCAAATCACAGACTCACAGAGGGGGGGGGGGGGGGGGGGGAGAGAGAGAGAGAGAGAGAGAGAGAGATGAATCGTCACAAATCCACATATATCATGAGAAATTAGAATCAATAGACAATAATCATTACAAATCCATGAATCTTACATTTTAGTAGTTCACTAATCCATGAATCTTACACACACACATGAGAGAGAGAGAGAGAGAGAGAGAGAGAAATCACATGTCGTCGTCTATAACTCTGTATTGTTGTTGAATAGCCGTCGTCATCATCAATGGAGGTCATCGTCGATGGAGGCTGAAGAGTGGAGAGAGAGAGAGAGAGAGAGAGAGAAAGAAAGAAAAAGAGCTCAGGCCGTCGTCGTCGTCGGCTGGGGGCGATAGGTGGAGTGGTGGACAGCGTGGCAGGTGGAGTGGCGGACAACGGTGGATGGATGCCTAGGCCCCAGATCCAAATCAGAGAAAGATCTCGCATGTGGGATGTGCATATGTGGAATGGAAACTTGGGAAGTGGAATGAAACTTCTGGATGGAAATTTGGAAGTTTGTGGGTGTATATAAATATATATTTGGTTGGGTCGGGTTACCCGACCTCCAAGACCTCTCACCTGATACCTGAAATTTTCAAAATTTTAGACCCGACCCGATTTTACTTTGAACCCGCCCGAAACCCGTCGGGGTCTGATCAGGTTGGCTCTTGCTCACCCTTAGTCCCACCACGTCAACCAAACATAATTTCACACGGATATCTACACATAGTAATAAAAAAAATTCCGCGACATGCAAAATTAGTAATTGTAATAGGCATGTAACCACATTTCTACGTAAAGAAAATTAAAATTAGAAACGGATCTCTACAGCAGGTGACTCTGGTTTTCCATTATTCTTATTTGTTTGGAACGATGTATTATTTGTGTGAAAGTCCAAGGAGAAGACCCGTGAAATATCGTAGCCCTTTGGCCACTAGGGAAAAGACTTGTGAAATACCTATCAGTCTCGTGCTCAACGGATAGAAAAAGACTTGTGAAATACCCTGTTACCTACTCCGGATTGGCTTAGGGAAAACTCTCAGGCGCCATCTTATGGTGACTCTACATACGGTGTTGGATCTAATGGGCTAAGCCTGAAAAAAATATTTGGCATTTGGTATTTTGTTATTATAATGGTTCTCACTTTGGTTTGGACTACTGATGCAGATTTGAAATTTAATAGTATTACTTACAAATAGTGTTTTAAGTTTTCCTTATTTTTATTTTGTTAATTTTGTTAGGAAGTCTCCAATTTTAGAAATAAGTGTTCTAGAGTATTTTGTTTCCTAGTTGGATTACGGTTTGTTATTTGATTCCTAGTTGGATTAGGGTTTGTTATTTGATTCCTAGTTGGATTAGGGTTGCTTTAGCCCTATAAGTATCATTGTAAGCCTAGTGGCAAAATTTGGTTGTTATTGAATTAAAGAAAACGAGTTTTCCTCATATTTTGGTCGTTTAAGGAGGGAGTACCTCCGGGTCGATCTTATTGTTCGTGTTCCTCTTACATGATCGATTTCGTTTCCATAGGATGCGCTGCATCAGTTGGTATCAGAGCTGCAAGATCCAATCCTGAGATGGCTGCCAGAGAATGTGCTGGGGGTCGGAGTGGAGAGGCAACCGTACGGCTATTCTTGACGAAGTCTATGAGCGGGATGACGTCGCTCGAGAAGCTTGGATTGAGGACGGAATTCAGCGGATAGGGTTGACACTTGAGGCAGTCTTGCAACGCCTTGAGGCCCTAGAAGTTGGGAATCCGACTCACCGTCGTCCTGTTAGACCTAACCCTCCGATCGAGGATGGTTTTTCAGACGATGAAGATATCAAACCTTTTGGTGGCGGAAACTACCAAGGGGGGTGCTATAGAGATGTTGCGGCTAGAACCCGTGGCTCTCATTATTGTGAGTCTAGTACGGAAATTGAGATTCCAAAAATAATTGGGCTTCCACAATTCCATGGAGGGAGAAAAAAAGATGTCATAGAAGAAATTTTGGTTGAGGGAGATGTGGGAGATTTTATTGATGATATATTAGAGGAAGAATCCGATAAAATATTTTTGGACACAAATCCATCGTTGTTGCAATCTGAAATTGATTGGGATTCACCTCCAAAATTTGATGAGTACTCGGATGAGGAGGAAGCTTTCATTCATAAAGTGGAAGAGAATATGAAGGATGAATTTGTGGAAGTGGGCATCAAATTGGGTATTGAGAAGAAGGCTGTTGTTATCCATGACAAAGTTGATGGGATGAACTCATTCGATGGCGTCTTGAACCTTGCGAAAAAGGCAATCAACGTATGCCCGTCACTAGTATTCGAAGTATCAGAGTATATGGATCCTTTTTGGAGAGTTATTGAGGAGTACTGTACAAGCAAAAGCCCGTGGATTTCCATTTTTGAGCAAGATGGATTGACTTTGTTGACAAAATTTATTTCGTTAATTTTTGAAGATTCTTTTTTACAATTTAGCTTCCAAAAAATCAATTTGAAGTACAAGATTGACGCTGATCAGATTAGACGAATTCAACTCTACAAACTCGAGGACAAGTTTCTTCAAGCTGGAGAGAATGATGCAGATTGGAAATTTAATAGTATTACTTACAAATAGTGTTTTAAGTTTTCCTTATTTTTATTTTATTAATTTTGTTAGGAAGTCTCCAATTTTAGATTTAAGTGTTCTAGAGTATTTTGTTTCCCAGTTGGATTAGGGTTTGTTATTTGATTCCTAGTTGGATTAGGGTTTGTTATTTGATTCCTAGTTGGATTAGGGTTACTTTAGCCTATAAGTATCATTGTAAGCCTAGTGGCAAAATTTGGTTGTTATTGAATTAAAGAAAATGAGTTTTACTCATATTTTGGTCGTTTAAGGAGGGGAGTACCTCCGGGTCGATCTTATTGTTCGTTTTTCTCTTGCACGATCGATTTCGTTTCCATAGGCTGCGCTGCATCAACTACTATGTTATTGTCGCTCTTAAGTACGATATTCTTGGGCAAGCTGTTTGGTATAAATGCGTAATATTTTGATTCAATTGTTTTTCCTTTTAGTCATTGATCAGTTGTTCCTTTCATTAATACTATTTGTTGAGCCATTGACCTAATCGTTTATTATTTAGTTTGTTGGTGCCATTTGTTGAGCCATAGATCCTTATTTATTGAAACCATTTCTTTGGAGTCTCAGTTTTCGATTTTTGATAAGTATGCCACGTTATATTCTTTACCCTTAGCATGGTTAACTACTCACTGATCTTTCAGCTAGGTTAGTTCATGGAGCATCATAGTTGACTCTAAGACAGTGTCGGAATCCACCATTTGGACCTCTAGGGCATTCACATTGTCATTTTCTTTTAGTCATGTTAAACAGCTTCTACACTTTTGTTTACTTAGCATTTGTTAATATGTTTGGAGTACATAGAATTAGTGATGTTGTTCACTTGCTACAAAAAGTTGGCTTTTACGTATTTTAATTTTTTTAAGGATTCATTTTTTTATTTATTTTAAAATATTTATGTTGAGGCTTCGCGTTCCATGATTTGCTACATGGTTCACGGCCAGTCATGCTTTCCCATTTTGGATTTTTAGTTTGACACTCTAGAGATAAGAATTTGTATCTGGGGGTTCAATTCTCTCTCTCTCTCTCTCTCTCTCTCTCTCTCTCTCTCTCTCTCTAAATCTAAATTTGTGCTTTGTTTTGGATGATCCTTGCACTAGATCCCATAGAGTAGCTTAGAGGGGGTTTGTATTTGGCAATTAGAGGTTGGATCTTTTGGTTTGTGTAGGAAAACATGTACCGGAAAAGCAATAATCGACAATTTTATTTCTGAAAATGAGGAACACGAAATTATGTAAAATCGAAATTCAACAATATCGAATATGTAAAGGATAGAAAAAACCAAGCCGGGGCCCGTGTTTCACACGGTCTCCTTAAAGCAAATTCACCGCCCCACGTAGGGTGTTTGGGGTATTGATCGGCGTCTGCTTCCCAGGATACAGCGGCTAAAATGACCAACGGTAACACCTACCGGATCACCCTGTCGAACGAACAAGTGCCTGTTCTCTCTCCCACTAAAAATCAACAAATAATTTTTGTGTAGCTGTAGTGTGTTTCGCTGTGTTTTTAATCTTTTACCGTAGCACCATATTTATATACATGGGGAGCCTATTCCATTTAATGGGCATTGATCCTCAAAATCAATACAGCAAGATCATAACCGTGGGAATTGATCAATTGGATCAATTCATAGCCAATAAGTAGCATTTGCTACACGTGGGTATGTAACTGGTGAAGTTAAAATTTTCCTTGGACATTTGAAAGGACACCAACGTCCCAACCCATGCACCAATTACCCAAATTTAATATCGAATTTACCCGAGCTAGACACAGACCACAGACCTCGGACCACAGGCCGCGGGCCCACGAATCCTGAGTCCCGGTCCCGGCCCCGGTCTTGTTCAGGTGTTCAGTGACAGCGAGCGCACGCGCGTCTCTTTGGCTATTTTCCTGATTCCCACAATGAGACAATTCTCATTCATATTAAAAAAAATGAATTTTGCTCGTATTTAGGCTCACCTAAATATTCGAAAAAATCTTTCATTTTTTCAACAGTTTGTACTAGGATTTTGCTCAAAACCACATTTCGTAGGGATTTCTTGCTCTTATTACATATATTTATGATTATTTATGTATTTGTAGTACAGAAATCATCGTAGCTTGGTTGGGTGGGTTCGGTAAAGCTCCAGGCTCATTTTGAGAAAACCCGATAGGTAATAGGCACCGCTATCCTATTTTTCCTAGTACTGGTACTAGCTGGGAAAAGCGGGGTATTCTTACTACTTTGGCTTCTATGTTTTAATGTTGACTTAGTACATAGTGTTAAACGTGTTTCATAGGGTTGTGGGCCAAAAACGGTCAATCTGATGAAATTGTGACACTAGGTACACCAATCGGTGTAATTCTAGGCAAGAGTGATAAGACCCAATAAATGCTCGGCAGGAGATACGGGATCCCAAATACCCAGTTTACGATTCTACATGACATATTAAGTTAAAGATTAAAATTAAGAGAATATTTAGGTACCCGTTTGTGTGTCAAGGTTGAAACTTGAGTAATGGAGTTGGCGCTCGCGTTTATGTTGTAGATTAATCTATATGCTTGTGTATATAGATTTAGACAAGATTTTCCTACTGGATGAAATGAATGCCCATCCCTTCTATTTTCAGGTACAAATCAAGATGCATGATTGAATTGCTTGGCATGCATGCGTGGTGTGACACCTATTGAGAGCTTTATTTTTTTTGTTATTTCATCATCTTGTAAACTCTACTTTTGGAAGATGAAGTTATAACTAATATTTCATATCTTGACTTACTGGTGGTTGTAAACCAAATAACTCTAAGTTTCCCATTTTAAACACCCTTATTGGACTGGTTAGCCTTCTTTGGGATGATCATGTGACGTGATTTCATACAATGAAATGTTGGAGTTCTAATTATTGAAAAATGATAATATAATTATGCTTATGTTAAAAATTGAAGGTGTGACAGTTGTTTTGGTACTTGTAATCGAGTTTGCCAATTGAAGCATACCAAAATTATCTTGTATTAATTGCTTTTGACGTTTACAAGTAATTCTTCTTTCTTTCTTTTTTTTATTAGTCATTCATAATTTATTACATGGGGGAGGGGAGACTGAGACTCAATCCCGGAATGCAGTGTGGGACATCCAAGAGTTTTATCACATGAGCTAGCCACCACTTGTCGTTTACAAGTACTTTAGATACTCCTATTAAAAAAAGAGTGAGGCAATACATAACGCAAAGCATTTCGAAAATAAAATCAAAACGCTTTTGAGGTCGTACTTATAATCAAAATAAAAGAAAAAATAAAAATAAAAAAACTGAAAAGCGCATCTTTAAGGTCAGTGTTCCAACAAAAACAAAAACGCAGTTTAGATATGTGCTGCTTATGCGGCATCATTTATCGTGCGTGACGCTCAAACATACTATACCGCGTGCAGAAAATGCGATTTGGCAACACAATGTGTGAAACTATTAAGAAGAATAACAATTTGTAAAACATTAACTAGTATATTTCAATTATTTATTTGCAAAAAAAACTCGCGGGAACTCTGGACAGCTTGTAAAACTCTGGTGTGGACAGTTGTTGGGAAACCCTCAAATTTACTCAGGGAAATTAAGGAGCATCCACTTTCGACACCGAATTAACTCCGCCCTAACTACTCACACATGGTCCGCCATTAATACCCACCACCTTTCAGTACTATTTTTTTCTGGTTTTTCCACTTGTAAATTGTCTAATGCCAGTGCCACTGACTGCCCTAGTATGTGTATTACTTACTACTTCAAATCCTCTCTCTCTCTCTCTCTCTCTCTCTCTCTCTTACATACGTAACACATACCTCTGTAGGCACAGGCTTGTGTTTAGTAGGTGAGTTCAAAATTTCTTCCGCATGCAATCGGAAAACATGGGTTTCCGCCGCCATCATTATCATGGGCGGGGACACATAGAGGCAAGGGGGTTAACTGACTCCTTCCCCCTTGCGGATCTGCTGTCTTGAAAATCCTGTCCCGACTCCGTGTCCCGTTCATCCGAGCCGTCCATCTGAGTACTCGACTGCTCAGATTCACAGATGAATATGTAGGGCTCAGATTTGTTTGGGATGAGATGGAATCTGAGCCATTGATTGCTCGGATGGACGGGGCAGAGAGTTGAGACAGAAAGTTTGGGACAGCAGATCCACTTCCCTCATTCCCTACAGATATGCATATATATTTTTGAACATTTTGGTAATTTTGCCTCAAGTCTCTAGTACTCTATTATCTAGATCTTGCCAAGTCACATAAAATTGTTACAACTTTGACCAACCGGTTCACCGAATCTCCCCTGACCTGGGAGGGAAAGTCTCTACTACTCATCTTCAAATTCCAAGAGTTATGCCCAAGGGATAAAGGAAGTGTTTAAGGTTTAGAAAAAAAAAAGATAAAAAGATAAGGAAAATGCTACAGACACTAACTAGTGTACCAATTATCACACTAACTGTCTATGTGCCACTCTTTTAGTGGATGAATCTATCACTGTATTGACTAGTGTATTGATGTAGAAATGCCATGTTTGCATTTAGTGTAATAGTTAGTACACTAGTTAGTGCATGTAGCATTACTCAAAAGATAAACTTTGGATATTCCAAGAGTTTTGTTTGTTCTATTTTTGCGTTTTCGATGTTCCATTTGTTAAAAGTCAAAATTTTAGGGTAGTCTTTATTTTTCCCTTTATCTTTTGACTTGAGCCAACAGGTCCAGCCTAGATTGAAGGACATTTTCTTAAAACAAAAAATTAATTTTTTAATGCGCAATTAGGGATGGCTATTTCGTCCGATTCGATCCTATCCACCCTGAATGACTCGGCGGTTCAGAAAATTTTTACGGGTTCAGAATTATTCAGAAATGAACTTGGGGAACGGGTAGGGGGTATGCCTCTATCCCCGCCTTGAATCCTCGTTCTCCTATATGGAGTAATGTTAATAGTACTATATTTTATCCTGGAATTGATCGTGGGTGTGGACGGTGTGGTGATGTACGTGCATGTGTTTGATAAAATGTCAAGTGCACGACGACTCATACTCCCATCCAGAACGGTACATTGACTCCGATTCTTCTCTAGTTTTGCTGATCCAAGACCCGATTGATCCGTACACTAACATCATTAAGGTGTATCCTAAGACTCTTACTAGCCTAATCATGCTTTTGGTCAATCATACATGTGATCTAAGTGTAAGCAAGTGTAAAAATTTTGTTTTGCCTCATTTGACCTTAACTCCAGATTTGAGTAAATGAGCGGCCAAGAATATTCGGCGCAAAGCTAGGAGATGGTAGTGAGCTTGAGGAAGTTAATGGACGGTTTGGATCTTACTTGAGGTGAGTGGTTGGTGAAAGTGAGAGCTTGAGGAGGTGACGGAGAAGCGAATGAAGGAGATGAATTGGGTTGAAGTGTGAGATGGTTGCTGATATTTGGATGGGGTAAGATAGATATGCAAATTGGGATTTTAAGAGAGAGTTCGGCCAGTTTTTGAAATGTGGTGCTTCGTAGGGTCTATTCAGGCCGCGCCACAAATAATACATGATCCCTGTGACCAACTCGAAGTCATAATTTTGAAAAAGTTCACATCGGTTATACCCGATTTTTGCTACGCATCATTCGTACTCGTGCTACCTTTACACCCCTGTTCCATTATGGTTACACTACCGTAGTTTTTACTATGCATATATCATCTTGTCATAAGTTGGCAAAGGCCTGTGACAAACACTACCCACCATATCAAATGAGTCCAAACATGAATAGATCAAAGAAGTGATTGTGAACATGCCTTGGACTTTATCAAAGAGGAGGGTTTGCTACGGCCATGTGCAGAAGAACTTAGACAATTCATCATCTTGATTGTGTATCGATATTGGCTATAGTTTAATTAGAACGGTATATATTGTCTAAAGTTTATGTCTGAATTAATCTGCAATCAAAGGTTCGTGCATACCATCGTTCCCATCATTTTCTTCATATCATGTAACTTTAAATTTTCTCGTACGTTTGTTTTTGATCGGCAAGTTCCAATGTCTGATAACTCTGTGTTGTTGCATCTTCGATCTTTGATTGAGCAGAGCTTCTTAACATACCTGCAAGCTCTCCTGACTACAAAATCTTCATGAATTCTTCCGCTTCATCAGCCACTCCTAGTACATCGTCATCGACCACTCCAAGTGCGGTGACGGGGACATCATTGCCGACACCTACAAAAGCCAGTGAGTCTAGCGGATCTATACACGGATCTCAACTCCCACAGCTTGTCCCAATTGCTCTGGTCATCTTGTTCAGCGTGTTCCAACTTGATCAGGTTGCGCTTACGCTTTACACGCGAGGGTGAATTGGTGTAGTGAAGCTTGTGTTTCCTTTATGTTGATGTGCTCTTGACTTGTTGTACGATTTGAGACCCGTTATCTATCTTTGCACTTTAAGCTGTAATTTGAAGTTATTTTGACGAAAATAACTTATTTCCGGACCGTCTGCAAACAAGTGTTTGCACACCGACATCTCAGAATAGATCCTGGCGCGGATGTTCAGTGTGCAAACACTTGTTTGCGGACGGTTTGCAAATAAGTTATTCTCTATTTTGACAGTCCACGGTAAGTTAATGATACTATTTTCATTTATGGTGTGTAAACCGGGAATGTTATCTCCCTAGAGTTTGTTTCATGCATGTGGTCCCTGTGAAATGCTTTGTTTGTCATAACTAAGTTAAATTCATGGTCCCACTCCCCCATCACAATTTTTTCCTTCGATCGGGGTCAATTAAAGCTTCTTCGGTCTTTCAAAACTGTGTTTCTAACTAAAGTTTTGCGTTCTACTCTTATTAAATTTTTTTGAAATACAACGGTTATTTATAACGCCCTCTTACAATATGTGTAGGTTACACCTCATATGAGTGGGATATTATAAATAACCGTTGATGTTGATTTCCTCCTTTCACACACAATCTTTTGAACTCACAAAAATTAGCCATCTCCCTGATGTGGTTTTCTCAAGTGAAGTGTTTGATCAGTATGGATATTGTTGTGTTGGGTTTGATCCTGGATACTGGATATGAAACACCCATGTGCTAGTTTTTTGGGGGGTAAGTAAAGCTTTTATTAAAACCAACGAACAAACCAAGTCAAAGGGGCATACCCGAGTTAACGACAAACAAATTTAAAAGAAAGCAAAGAATACTACCACTAGCCCTTTCACATGGAAAAACAACAATTTTACAACCAAGGAACCCAACAATCACAACAGTAAGCTACCAATCCCTCCATCAATGATTTTCAAAAATTCTATCCGAGAACCTCCAAACTAAGCAAAGAGTGAGATTAGGACCTGTTCTTCAAATGCCTCTCCAAGCACAAACACAAGTCTTGACATCCGTAACAAAAATAATACAGACACACCCTTTTAGCTACACTCTACCACATTCTCACTCACATGTGGGTGTGGGGACCACATGTGGGACCACCCGCATGTGAGTGAGGGTGTATGATAGGGTGTGGCTGAAAAGATGTGCCTCTATCATTGTTCCGTCCATAATTACGTGTGCTAGATTTTGTTTCGTTACATGAATCCAGCCCATGAGCTGGCCCAAGTTCTTTTGACGTGGAGGTTTCTGTTGAGAGTTACCGACGTGTTACCATTTACCCAGTCCCGGACCCAACATAAAATATTTTTACCAAGGTCTTTTTCGTGTGCAGATAATATATTTATATCATAAATTATCCCCTAAATATTTGTCTATTTCGTTCCAAACTGTTAATTACAGTTGCTTAGTCGCAGAACCATCGATTTCAATTGTTTTGTTCAATTTTTGTTTTGAAGACATTAAGTTCAATTGACAACGGTCCTTCTATAGACTAAAAAGGTTTGTATCCTTCCTCAATTCACTAACATAGTGTCTCCATCATCAATTGGGATCCGGGGCTCCTGTAGTGCACGTCCGCACTACAAAGTTGTATGGCGGTCAAAACTACGTCATTTTAATTGTGCAAAGAGAACACCACTACTTAATTCCTCAAAACTACGTCATTTTAACCTAGTTTTATTTGTTGAATTCCAAAATGTGAACACTTTTAAGTGGGTGTTTATTTTCTTCAAAATCAAATTTGATTTTTGATTTCCTCTATACGTGAACATAAAAGTTACTTATTTTGGATTGGAGTTGGTTTGTCTTTTTTTTTTTTTAGGAGTAGAAGTTTTCCCCCCTAAAATCTGGTTCTCAAAACGAAAAGTCTACGTTAAATACATTTTTAAACTTCTTGATTTTTGGGTTTCCTTCGGTTTTGTAAAACTAATGCCCGTTCGAGATGAGAAGGGGTTACAGTGTGTAAGACTAAGAGTCAAGATGTGTAAATTGCCAATTGTGTTTAGAAATTCTAAATTATGTGACTTGTTATATTTAAAGGACTTCTCACAAAAACACACCTATAATAGTACCAGTGAATGTTCGTGCCTAAAGACACTTTATAAAAACTAGTATTTCTACAAAATAGATGAATTTTATTAGCTAACCACAAATAACAGCAAATTTCCAATAAAGGCTCTTTTACTTTTGTACGGTGCGGGATTTTTTTGTTCGGGATCTAATTTCGACGATCCGAACCGTTAGATGTGTTTAAAACGTGTTTTTAAGGTCTAGAGCGAGGATTAGTAAAAAAAATACCCGGAAAGGCTTGATCCGAGTCATTTTTGATAAAATGTGTATATATACTTTTTTATCAAAAACTGCTTGGATCAAGCCTTTCTGGGTATTTTTTTTACCAACCCTTGCGTTAGACCTTAAAAATGCATTTTAAACACATCTAACGGTTCGGATCGTCGAAATTCGATCTCGAACGAAAAATCCTGCACCGTAACTTATTTAAGGGAGCCCTTACTAGAAATGCCTCCGCACAAACAATTTTTTTGATTTTTAAAAGGCCCACGAAGAAATTAAAATATTAATGTTAAACTTGACATAATCCCAAGAGAGAGAAAAAGATATGATTCTAAACCTTTGCACACCCAACCGACATAGTTTTGACCGCCCTACAATCCCGTAGTGTGGAGGCACACTACGGGATCCCTGAATCCGAACTCGCCTCAAAACCGCGAACCCTAGGCACGCTTTTTAGCTTGTAGCCATTTTCTGATTAATTGTTAGTTATCTCGTTTTTGGACTTTGTAAATTGGGTGTTTTGAAAAAATAGTAAATAGTACTGAGGATTGTGGCCCTTTTGAGCTATGGAATAATGGTTATTTTATTTTACTCGCCAATATTGTGGGTTTTAGGTGTGGAAACTTCTATTAGTGATTTTTTAATATTGGAGTTGCTTTTTTTTTTTAAGCACCTTTGATATTTGGAGCAGTACAATATGTTTGGAGGTAGTAGCGACGCCACATAAAATTAAAGATGTCGGTTGGGCGATCCCATGGGAAGTAAAAATTTACTAGCACTATATTATTTTTTTTCTTAATTTTGTAAATAATCCCATCAAAATTTGATATTGACACCACATGAAAGGGCTAAAACCCAATCTTCAACGCTCCATTCTCTTTTCGTCCATTCGTTGGATAATGGATCGGAGTTCTCGTCAGTTTTCTCACCTCTCCATTGCAAATTTTAACATCAAAAACACAAAGACATTAGTACAGATTCTAGTGTTTGCTTCTATTATTTACTTTGATGTTTTTGAATGACTACATGCTCCCGAACTTCTAGAGTTGCCACTGTCTGGAGGTCCATTTCTCCGTTTACCTTTGTCCCCCTAAAAAATCAAAGTTATATGATCTTAGAAAGTGATTATCCGTAGAGATGTATATCTGTGTTCTTCTCCTTTGTTAGGTCAGTTCAATTATTGGAGCTTCCAGACACGCTTCTTCAAAAGTCTTTAATTTCCTTTTTAGGTGCAAAAATCTAGTCTAGAAGCTATGCATCTCAAACTTGCTCCTTTTTGTGGACAAGTTTGTGCCTTACAAGAAAAGTTGGTGTAACAAAACGGAAATGGCGGTCATTATGAACTCCTTCGAATAATTTTGAGGTGGAGACAGGAATCTGTTCATTTTGCCCACAAAATTGTATGTCTAATATTGTGTTTTATCTATCAAAATTAAAGGTTGTTATCGATGGGACTTATCGGGATCAAATACGGTAGTTTAGGTCCGCTTTCTGCCCCTCTCTCTTTCCCGTCACTCTCTTAGAGCATCTACAGTAGACCTTGTAAATCACTCGTTAGTGTGAAATGACTAAAATGTTAGCTAATGAGTGTGTAAAAATTAACTCTAACGGACTCATTAAATTGGCCCATAATCCTATGGCGCAATAGCCGTTGGCCACCTAGTTATAGAGTCGCTAAATTTTTTAAGCTCAGTTATTGGATTAAAAAAATGTTTTCTGTTTTTTGGGATAAAATTCCTTGGTTCAAAATGGTATTGCTGTTGCATAGGATTTTCAAATTCACATCTCTGTTGCAACAAAATCGTTGATAACGTTGGAAGGGATTTTTCCAAATTGAAGATTTATTTGCTGCTTACCTTTGATTTTGTTTCTCACAAAAATATCATTTATCTTCCCAAAAATAGAATATAGACCTTGGCATTTTCACTCTGAATTCGATCAAAATTTTAACCCTCATCAACTAAATAATTTGTTTGAGCTTAAATGTAGCGGCATTTACAATTAAATTAATTATTTGTAATAACCCTGATTTTTATTAAATAAAAAAATTCGATATTAAATTCAATTTCTTTAATTGTTTCTTTAGTAAATAATTTATAACCTATTGAATATATCTATGCATGTACTTGTGTGTGTGTGTGTGTGAGTACTGGTATATCTACATTACTATGCCAAGAACGCTACCAATGTACTCTAAAATCTTCCTAATAGTGTACTATATCTACATGCATGTACATGTATTTTGCACACCAAAATCCCATGAAATAGGGCTCACCATGCAAACCCTAACCCTAAATATTTTCCTAGGATAATTTCCCTTTAAAACCCTAAGAACTATAGGTACCAAAGCCTAGAATTTTCATCGTTAATCCTAAGATTTCGTACTTTCCGAAATCCTCTAAATCATGGAGCATTAATGAGCATTTATGGGAGAGATTTGGGAGAGATATGGGTGGGAGGGAGGGAGAGAGAGAGAGAGAGAGAGAGAGAGAGAGTGTGTGTGTGTGTGTGGCGTGGGAGAGAGGGAGAGGGAGGCCAAGGTTCATCTATAAATACCCATTCATACCACCACCTTTCCTTTTTTTTTCTTTATTCTTGAAGCTCAAGTGTTTTAGAGTGAGAAATACCTTCTAGTTCTTGAATGATCTTGTAGTTCTTCCACTTGTTCAACTCTAGTCTAGTCCTACGCCTCTCGACAACCCTCCTCCACCACTAAACACCACCATTCGATCCAAAATTTGCAGAAAGCCAATAGTACGATCAAGGAAAATTTATAATTATGAGGATAAAAACTTTAAACTTATGTACCTAAATGTAATTTTGTGGTCGTTATAATGCCTGAGTTTCTACAAATAATTACTAGACTAGTTTTGCGAAAATTCACGATAGTCGATCGTCAATAAAATATATAATACTTTACGTGGCACGTCCGAGCAAACCAACTTTTATGAAGAGTGAGATGTTCAGTAAAAGACTAGTAGAATCAGAATACTAGCATGGCACGTTTTACGAGAAAAAATGCATAATCACGAGACACGTTCTCCAAGAAAAGCTTCATATTCATGAGACACGGTAACTGATAAATAATACGACAAGTTTATGTGAAATGACGAGATACGAAATGAAAAATGAATATGAAATGGAATAGTAGGAAATGGATTGTGGCAATGCCGCTTGAGCGCCGTCCCATCTTCATGGAGAGAACATGATGGTTAGGCCTAAGCGTGTACAACAACATGGTGAACGGACCTTGTATCATGCCGAGGAGAGTCCATGATGACAAGCCAGCCGGGACCATGTTCGTGTATGGGTGACCGAAAAGATTGGCGACCGTCAGTTGAAAGAGATGCAAATGGACCAAGACTTTCGAGTGATGAGCTGTAGGCCAGGGGACGGAAGCAGTGTCATAGAGTGGAGTGACTGGACTGTCAATCTGGAGGACTGAAGTAGTCCCAAACTTAGTTAATATTTGAAGAAGAACTCTAACACTGAAAGGTAATATGAGACACAAAATGATATGTGCGATACACCACATTTTGCATTGACACTGACACGAGCATTCTATAATGTTTACTGTTTAAACTTTTAACTTCCATTATTTACTTCTGTTGGAATCATTTTATATAACTGCTAGTGTAAGGAATTTGGGGTAGGAGTTATCTGCTAATCGTTTATCGCTTACGGTGTTGCACTTGTGTGACCCTGGCATAATACCACGATGTTGCTCTGCGACTCTGACGTATTATGCTAGGCTTTAGAGACGAACATGAGGAGTTCTGCAGCTTGGGAGCTTATGGAGTTGACACCGCTGGGGCTGACGGTCTTACCGAGGAGTAGAGATAACCCTAATGTACCTAGTAGAGAATAAATGTATTGGCATGGAGAATAATGTACTCCCTCCGTCCCAAATTGCTGGTCCCTCTTTCTATTTTGGGATATCCCAAAATGTTGGTCCTATTTCTAAAAACAACTATCAAAATATGTCAAACTTCCAGTTTTACACTTAAAAGTCCTCTATCTTTCCCAGTTTATTTCACAATTTTTTGAGATCCATATTGAAAGATATAAACAATTTAAAACCACATAATAAACTTCACAGTTTTGAAGGATAATTTTGGAACTATAAGACAATTAATTCGTCTCCTTAAAAAGTTGGATTCCAAGAAAATGGACGAGCAATTTGGGATGGAGGAGTAATTCCCATGATTGAATATTGTTGTAAGACTTCTTCTTATTTTTATTTAATAAATTAAAGTTCCCAAAATTAGGGGTGTTATAATATTTGTTGCTAAATTGAAGCTTTAGCCGATACGGTAGGTTAACAATTTCTTATTGTCATTGCTATGCTTCCCTTTTGTAAATAATTTATTATATTTCAAATAATATAATTTAGTTAGTCCATTGTAGGGGTGCACACCGACTCAATAGCTTGCCCAGTCCTCCCATCACAACCCTTTTTTTTAGTGCTCGGGATAAATATTAAGCACAGAGCTGGGCATGGTTGAGATATGAAGCCCATTTACTAAACTGGGTTAGGGAAAATCCCTTGTGGCTTGGCCCAATTAAAGTAATACTCTTATTTTAAGAGCATCTCTAATGGACTCTTTAAAAATGTGCTAAAATGTGAATTACTAACAAATAAAATATTAAAAGTGAGACCCATTTATGTATATTATAGATTTGTTTATAGATGTAACAAGTACCACAATGGTGTAACTAAATAGTGTGCTAAAGTAAATTAAATGCGTTAAAATATACTCCCATATTTGTATCTATATTGATTATATAATCATAATATTTTCTCTCTCCTCTTTCTCCTCTCTCCCCTCTCTATTTTTCTGCCCTCCATCTCACTTTTCAAGTGTGTTATGTGGTTACTCGAACTTGGCACGCATTTTGGCGTACACTTAAACTAGCACACTTTAACACACAACATAGCACAAACATTGTAATACTTGAAAACACACATTTGTTTGTTACGTAGTTCTTAGCTAGCACACACCCCTACTTAGGGATGACAATTTAACATGTCACGCCCTGTCCCAAACCCGCCTTTTGCCTCATCCCAATCGGGGAGGGTGTTTGTTAAATTCTATTGGTATAGGGACGGGGTCAAGAGAGATTTGAGAAAACTCAACCAGGTTTGAGTAGACATCACCGTTTCCTAATACCCGCCCTGAAAATATTTTATGCATAATTTTCCTATTCTTCTATTTTTATCCTTAAAACTAAAATATCACATTACATATTAATTTCTTATAGATAATAGATTTTGATTAAGTTGTGAAAGTTATTTTGTGAACTTTATTATTTGTGCTCACTAATTTTGAAGTCTGAAATATATTTTTTTAATATGTAAAAAAACATTATAGAAGTGGGGTGGGGCGGGTAAACCCATAAACCAATTGAATCGGGTAAGGGGGGTACCCATACATTACTCGGCCAGGTTTGGGACGGAGCTAGATTTTTGCATCGGGGTCGAGGAATGACAAAACACGCCCATTGTCATTACTACCTACTACACATACTCGAATCCGCTGCCCCCTTTTCTCTGCCTCCATTGTTGTTCCACCCTTCTCAGCCATCAATCTCGACAACTGATGGTCCTGATCTCATGCCCCGTCAGTTGCCGAGATTGATGGCTGAGAAGGGTGGAATAACAATGGGGACAGAGGATCCGAGTCCGTGTAGTAGGTAGGAATGACAACGGGCGTGTTGAATATATAAATTATTTTTTGAGATGTCGATGATAATAGTGAAAACGAAAAAGAAATTTGGAAGGGATGAGAGTAATTGCTGAGAGCTTATACAGTTTCGAGACAGAGATGGGGGCTTTTCGTGTTGAATGGTAGAGAGAGAGAGGAGGGGGGTTAAGTTAATCATGATGTTGGTCAAAACCAAGGGTATGGGGCTGAGGTGGGTAATGATTTCACTTGTCTAGGGGAAAGAAAGAGTGATAAGGTTTGTTTTTGTTTGGTAAATGTATTTCATGATGCCTCATTATGATCCTCATGATGTGGAATCCTTCTTTTACGTGTGCATTCGTTTAATCGTGTTTTGCTTTTTCGAATCTCAGATTGATTCTAGATTTCCTACCCAAAGTACACCTCAAACCATCCACACCTGTAGCTATTTTTTGAATAATTCTTTGCATTATTTTCTCAAAAGTAGGAGTAAAAGAAATGAACAATTGGGTATCACAATCAACAAAAAAAATTTCTCAAATTTAACAAATGTCAATTCCTTTTGTCGTAGTACTATATGACGACATTTATGGCTACATTACCATTTGAGATTGAGAGAGAGGAAAATGACAATGACAATGACAAAATGACATGCAAAAGTTTAACACAATTGCCGAGCTGATTATTCACACGTTTCTCTTGATCACTTTTCCTTTAGGAAAAAGAATTGGTTTAAAAACATTGGTTCTCTTATGAGTGCACAAGCTCCAAATTTGTGGATTTGCATCTCTGCGAGAGGTGTACAATGCATACCCAGCTAACTAGTTTTTGGATTAAGTTCCCTAAGTTGGCTTGAGCCTTGGCCCAATTTCCCGTGCACGTGAGACCTTTCTTGGGTATAGCCAAATTTCTAAGCCCACTAAAGAGTTTTGTATCATAAACTCATAAAGGATTTGAAGTTTTTGCAACTAACCAATATGGGACAAAACGTTTCAAAACCAAAATTAGACCAAAACTGAAAACCGAACATGGCCTATGTAATTTCTGTTTTTTTTTAATTACTAGATTTTCTTACATGTTATGTGTGTTTTTATTTGGATGAAATGGGGTGATTTTGGATGAAATGGGGTGATTTTGAATCAAGCTCATACAGCCGTCCAATTGTCTCAATTCCCATTTAGGCCCACTCAGAATTCGATTTTGAGAAGGATGAACGGTTCGGATCGATCGGTTGAGACCCATAACAGTGTTCCCGACACCGTCGATACATGGTCGGTGCACCTTTATCGATGCGGGTAGAAGGGTTCTGTACTAATTGCTTACGTTCTGTGTCTCTTTGATCTTTTTATTTTAAGCAGAAGGAAAGCGTATGATGGATGATCATTTCGATATTGATGGTTGCTGTTCTCTTTACTCATTTCACAGGGTTGGTGGGCTCCCTTTCTCATCAATTTTTTTGCCTTTCCTTCAAAAGGAAAAAGAGAAAATTAGAAGAAAAATGATTATGTAATAAAGTAGAACAAGGAAAGAGATGGAACGAAAATTTATTTAGATGGATAATCAGACATTACTAACCACATTTTTTAGCGAAATATGTAAAACATTTTACCTCCAGTCTAGGAAAAAAATTTACAAGTAAAACATTTTACTCCTACTTTGCTCAACCAAACACTTAACAATAGGTAAAACAATTCACTGAAAAATATTTTCTGGTCAAACAAACGGAGTTATATCCAAAAATCACACCCAGAATTTACTATTGATTTTGATACTTTTAGTAATTCCAACCACAATCATCACAAAAGAAATTATGTGGTGGGACTTGGGAGAGAGTGGGACAGACATGCCGTCTGTGTTGAAAGGAGAGAGAGGAGTGCCAGGAGAGATACATCCTCAACCGTTAGATTGGAAAAAATTTTGGGTACCACGTGAGCTGCGTCCGAGCCATCTAAAAGTGTATAGGACGGCCGAGATCGAAACCCTCTCTCCTCCTTTCTCTCATGTTTCTCTCTCCGTATTTTGAACCGTTTAAAACCAAATTGTACGAGCGGGTACCACGTGGTACCCATCAGGCACTGAAAAATTTCTCGTTAGATTGCAACTACTTTGACCACATGGCTAGCATTCACACGTGGAAGCCTGCACCAGAATTTCTCTACTACTTTCCAAAAAAGAAAAAATTACCCCGTGATCTATGAGAGCAATTTGGTTCACCCTCTTTTATTTATTTTGTTCAAGGTGAACAAAATTCTCTCTTTTATTGGTTGAAATGTGTGAGTCCCACCTTAAAGTGATGTCAAGTGATGTCAAGACATCACTTTGTGAACAAAATTGCTATCCGTGATCTATACTGTTTATTTCGATCACAAATTTGTGTGTGCCGGTGCATTAAGAGCATGTTTGGGAGCCATTTTTCGTATTTTTCCATTATCATTTTTCCTTTTTGGTTGTTTGGGAGAAATTTCCTAGAACTCATTCTCTGCAAAATGCACAATCTAGAGCAGAAGCGAAAAATAGGTTGAGGGGAGCTTTTTGACTTCTCATTTTTCACTTTTTCTATTTTAATTAGCAAAAAAAACTACAGAATATATTCTGCACATATCTCTCAAACACTACTACTATTTTAAAATGCATTCTATGCATTTCTCCCAAAACACTAATACCAAATCCAAAATACATTCTAACCATAATCCAAAAAGTCAAAAAGCCAAAAAGTTAAAAATAAAAAGCTGAAAATGAGGCTCCCAAATACCCCCTAAAACTATAGAATAAATATCCCTCCCTTCGTCTCATGTTGTTAATTCTATTACGGTGTTTGTGTTACTCAAAATTATTATATCTCATAATCTATGATGTTTTTTGTTATTCAAACAACTTTGTTTAAGTAAAACTAATTGAGATCTATCAAACAAAATCCATATTGAATATAACAAGTAGTAATAAATTAAAAATTATAAACAATGCTTTGAGAAGTGCAAAAAAAAAGAGGAGCAACAATTTAGGATGGAAAAAATATTCACTACTTTTCATACCAGAATCATCGTTCTTTTTACTTACCAGTCTAGATACTTTCCAACTTTAAGGAGGTATTGGACAGTCTAGTTTCTCAATTTTATTGGTATTTGATCACCACAATTTGTGTACACTTGAAATACTCGATGAATTCTGTAAGATAAGGCCTCGTTTATTTATGAAATTTCTCATAAAATCTTATGGAAAATAAGGCCCGAATCTATTTTGGATCCATTCCAAAGTTGAGAAGCAGGATGGGTCCAGATCCGGTCCCTCCTTAGACTGAAGAGCGTATGAACCCTCCACTTTATTAAACTCGATATGTAGCAATTAAATGGCAATTTCAAACATGACCTTAGTCAAAAAAATGTGGGCCCCTGTGAATGAGATCCAATGAAACAATACCAAAACTTTTTCACAAAGCTTTACCTTTTTACTTCAACAGAGAATTGTAGGTATTCAAACTCTTGAAATAATTCTTCGCAAAAGCTCGAGAGTTCAAAGATACTACCACTTTTTTTGGTCGTTTAGAATTTAAAGATAAAAATAGGGTAAAAAATCTCTTTGCAGAAAAGTTGTAAACAGTTGGACAGTTGGTAGGGATCCTGCACCGTGCAGCGCACATCGCAGCCTTTCATTTTGAAAACGTCTGGAAATTCGGACCATTAAAAACAATTTTCAACGGTTAAAATTGGTATATTGCAAGGTGCAACGTACCGTTGAACGGTTAAGATTGGTTTACTGCAACGTGCAGCGCATAAGATGCGCTGCATGATCCCCAAACCATTTCTTTTTCATTTGGCATTAGTTAGTTATCTGTTATTAGTATAGTATTAGATACGATTTTCTATTTTTCAGCAGTTGACAAAAAACAAAAAAAAAAGATACGATTTTCAATTTCCATTGAATGGAATAATGACCTGATCTCCTCTCTTGCATTGATTGGACCACCAAGAGAAAAATGTGGATATTTCGCACCCACTGATGCAACTAGTGGACAAATTTCAAAAGCAGTCCTTAGATTTAGATAACTTTTGCAACAAGAACTCAACTATCTTTACACATTTGGACAAAGTTAAAAAGCTTATCCATGACTTGAACAATTGGACAGTTTTCAGGCACAGGCTTACACCAATTTGTTTATCTAAACCTTACTCATATGGGTAATATGACTCAAGAGAATCAATAGGGTTTCATTGGTCAAGACTTCCAAATATGAGTTTATGAGCCTTCTCTTGAAAACACAATGACTTCGTTAAATTTGCTATGCACGGATCTTACTTGAGAATACTGTCGAAAAAATTTCGCGGAATATGACAAGTTAAAGACAATTCAAAACAAACAGAGGTACGTGGACCCGAGTGAAAGTAATTTGAGGACAAACTAAATAGGGGTCACAAGGATCGGATCAACCTGAGTTTGCTACTACCATGCTTAATTAAATCCGAAATTCTTACACATGATCGAATTTAGTAAATTAGCATGCTTCCCAATATGTATTATTCTCATGTATCAAACTCATGACCACGAGTTTGGATTTTCGCCTGAACCGTAGTAACTAGTCTTCCTGGGTACATGTACTAGAGTAATCTGAGGACAAACTAAATAGGGATCACAAGGATCGGATCAACCCAAGTTTGCTGCTAATGCCGAAATTCTTAGTTTCTTACGCATGACCGAATTTAGTAAATTAGCATGCTTCCCGATATGTATTATTCTCTGTATCAAAATCATGACCACGAGTTCGGGTTTTCGCCTAAACCGTAGTAACCAGTCTTCCTAGGTACATGTACTAGCATAGTTAGTGGACACGTGTATACAAAAATTACAAGAATGATGTTGTAATTATTTATTCAGATAGGTTGGTTTGGGCGCAACTATTGTGAACTACAAACAAACTAACTTTGGTCGGGAATTCTACCATTAATAGAAACCCGTTCTGCCAGTAGTTAAAAAAGGTTGTTAAAAGTTAATAAACCGTCATCATAAAATAGATCAATTTGGGACCTCGTCTTTCTGGGAGAAATTGCTATATATCTCAAAATTGAAGTGGCAAAATTTCTCTAACATTAATAGAAACCCGTTCCACTAGTAGTTAAAAAGTTAATAAACCGTCCTCATAAAATGGATCGATTCAAGACCTCATCTTTCTGGGAGAACTTGCTATCTCAAAATTGAAGTGGCAATATTTTTTGTGTTGCAAAAATTTTCTGCTGCATATATTTTGATTCACTATGTCATTAGGGACTTCTGAATTTTAATGTGTTCGTTTGATTTGGTTATGGTTTCCAAGGCCACCTGGCGAGATGTGCACGATGCCCACCGTATTACTCCACTAGAGGTTGGGCACACGCAATAAGTGTTGCAAAGAAATTATGACTGGTAAATAAATTTTTTTGGCATGATAGATGGTGTAGAGTATAAATTTTTAGTGAGAAATATGTAGAAAATAAGTATAGAAAAATGTGTAATTAGTTGAAAGGTAATTTTCGGTTTGTTGGGTCTGCTCCCTCTCTTCTAGAGAGAGAGAGAGAGAGAGAGAGAGTCCCCCTTCTCTTTAGAAAACCCTAACCCCCTCCGACCTTCATCCATTACCTCCATCGTCATTTTCCACTCTCCCTCCACTGATCAATCTCCACTCTCTTCTTCCGGCCTTGCAGGGTCAGATCTGGTGTAGATAGGAGTTTGGGGCTCAATTTGGAGCTTCTCCAGCGAATATGTCGTAGGAATCGGTGGCGGCGGCTATGATGACAGTCTTCTGACAAGCCGGTATTGCTTTTTTTTTTCTTTTCGTTTTCTAGTGGTTCTCCCTATGGGAATTTCTTAACCCACTATGGGTTGATCGTATTTTGTTTCCCGGTTGGCCCCCACGTAGGCTGCTTTTACCCCTGTGGGTTCTTCTCACCCCTTTTGTGGGTGTTGGCTAACGACTCGTCTGTGTTTTCCCTGGTTATAGCTGTGACTCTCAAGCTCAATACGAGCCAAAAAAGAGCTGGTATCTCTAATGCCATATCTTAGACTGATCCTACGCCCAACATAGTTGTTGGTTTGCTTCTGCAATATGTGTCAATAGGCTAAATTTTGATAGTTTAGTTATCTTGCATGTGGAGGTTGTTTTGGCTTCGGGCGTTGCTTTGATACTACGAAATTGCCTCTTATAAATCTTATTTAAAAAAAAAAACCCAAGTTTGAAGGTAATTGAGATTCCCCCAGATAGATATTTTAAAAATGGCAAACAAAAGTGAACACAGACATTTGAAAATTACAAATTAAATCACGTGGTTGGTCTCTGCAATTGGCTGCATGAAGTCTTCGAAAAATCAGAAAATTGCAACGATTATCAACAATTGTTAGGAAACTGAGGTGAGAAAATGGAGATGCTTGCAAGGATCAATCCGTGACATAAGAGAAAGAATTTGGTTTGCCAAACGTGGGAGAAGATGTAGTGGGATTGGTTCCTTGGATGGTTACTTGGTTTTAAATTAAAGTGCCAATTTTTTACCGAGAGTTAACCTTGTCTATCTATATATTATGTGTAATACGAGATTTTCTTATTTTCTAGATTATTGGTTCGTTTCGACGAGATGAATTTAAGGAGTAAAAAAATTATTAAGTAAACTAAATTTTTTGTGGATAAAGACAAAAATAATTTAACATTCCACAAAAATGTAGATTATTTTTGTCTTTAGGGAACTTTTTAAATACATTTATAATTTTTTTTTGACTTTTTATTTCCTCTCGTCATGATGAACTAATAATTCACAAAAAATCTACTATGCAATACTAACAAGTGCAAAAAAAAAATAAAAATCGATTAATAGTTTATTTTTAGCCAAAGCACCTCTTAGTAGCGGTTGTGGAAAGGAAAACATTTGACAGGGCTTCAAAAAGAGAGACACCAAATTTGTGTTTTCTATTTATATATATTAGAACAGATGTTACCGAACAAGAAAAAACTGAAGCGGTGTTTCATTCTGTTTTTCAGAATTAAATTCCAAGGGACATTTCTGGAAATACACAGGATCATCTAGATAGATATTAGATACACAGCGTTGATCTGATCCAAAAAGGAAAGGAAAAAAATTTCTAAAATTAGCCCGATGTGTTGTCGTTAAGGTTTATGTGTGTGAAAATGTGTGAATGTGTATAGAAAAATGAAAAAAATAAATTGAAGTTTGTAGGAGTATTATTTTTTTATCATCTTAGGACCAAAAAAAAAGAAAAAAAAGGAAAATACGCATAATTGATTAGGAGTGGAAAAAGTTGCCTACCAGTCAATACTACTTATTATCGTATGGACCCGGTGACGTGGACAAAGAGGAGTGGGTAATAATAACCCGGAGCACAAGAGAGAGAAAGAGAGAGAGAGAGAGAGAGAGGGTATGTCTGTCATATGTGCATAGAATTAGAGGGTACAGAGGAAAGAAAGAGGGGGAGAGGGTGGGGAGGGCGGAGCGGAGAAGAAGAAGAAGAAGAAGAAGGCCCCCCCCGGTGGGTTGGGGCATGGAAGGGGACCTTGCCATGCTCAGGCAACTCATCGGTGAATTTGAAGAGCTCTTAGAACTCTACAACCGTTCTCCTCATTACTCTTATCGTCATCTTCAATCTCACTCCCAACTTCTTCAACCACCGCCGCCACCGTCACGCTACCCACCCAGGTCTCATTCTCTTTCTATATATACACACGTATACGTATATCATAGTCTTTTTTGTTTTCTATGGATCTTTGATGATGCTTTTGCTTCAAAAATGGGCGATTTCCACTTTAAGGAAACGTTTTGTCGTTACTCAATGAGTTGTGTAGTTAGGTTTTCTAGTTTAATCAGTTGTTTCTTTGTCCTTCCTTTTCAAATTGGCTGATTGGGAAATTCTGCTTGCCTTTCCGTGTTCTTTTTCTCTCGTGAAATTGGCTGTTGCATTTGTCGGGTTCGTGTTCTCCAGTGCAGATTTTTTTCAACTTTGCTTTGTTCAATCGAGCCTAATTTAGCAATCTCCCCCTTTTTCTGTCTCACTGTAGCGCCTTTTGCAGGTTTGTATTTGGTTTCGTATACTACTGTTTACGGTCATTTTGACGTTTCAGATGGATTCTATTGTTTAGCTTTACTGTTGCACTATATTTCTTAATTGCTTCTTGTGAGTAGTTCTTCCGGAACCATCTTGTGATCGCTTCTATCTATCTATTCTGTGAGTTTTTTAAATTGTTCGACAACATGAATGCCTTTCTTGTTATCATGTGGAGTACTTATTTTGGTAGGACCTCAAATGTGCTTCTAACTTTTGATGCAGTACTCTTACTGGATAAAAACCAAATACCGGTATTGTGTGTTGATGTTTGCTTCCGTGCAAAACCTTCATTTCTTTGCTACTTCTGGTCTGGAAGCATCTTTCTGAAATGGGATTGATGATTCTGTGCCTTCAATTAGAATCACATATATACTCAATTTGATGCCTGTTGGCCTACCTCAAGGACTTAAAAAACGATAGGCTGTGTGTTGATTGATTCAAAGAAAACCCCTCACGAAATAACATGCCTCGACAATCTAAGTTAAAGTTACAACAGAAAATTAAGGGCAGGCCTTTTACATCTTGTAAGGTCTAATTTGTACGTTTAACTTTTTTATACAGGGTATGTGATGGAAATATCTGTTTTCATTTCAATTTTACAATGAAAGACAATTCATCATAATGCAATGGCTATCTGAGGATTTTGGTACTTTGTGGTCTGACGGTTTCACTGAATTAGATTTTGCATTATGCTATGATGCACGTGTCCAATTTAGTAAAAGATAAGTGAAGCTTTGGCGTTCAGTTTTAAGACAACTTCATTACTTCTTACCCTTATTACTTGGTGATCTTGCTCCAAAACTATCTAGTTTCAAAGTCGTGAAGATGAAACAAAAGTTTTTGTGGATGGAAGTAGATGAAACCGTAGTGTACTCGATTTGGTTTTTGTGATAGTTTTAGAGAGATGTATTTCCTATGCAGTTGTGTGGGCTGAAATCCTCCACACTCGGTAGATAGTAAGATACAACCTTTGAAGGTGATAAAATTGGAGAAGTGAATTTTTAGGGATGGCTAGTTGCACTCTGCTACCCTTGCACCCACTGAAAGGTGGGAACCACCTGACCTAAGGTGGTCGATGGGCGCTCCAACGAGCTAGTCGCTGAATGAATGAGAGGAAGGCTAAACCAGACTGAGTAAAGGCAAGTATACAAGATGTATTGACTGAAGCTTGGGGGGTTTGTTATTTTTAGGGTAGTTTGATTTTGGCTATCAAGCTACGGTTTTTTTAATAGGATAGTTTGTTTTTTCTCTCCTCCTGGAAAGCCTCATGTGGTTATTTGCATTTGTTGTGAATCTTATGATCATGAATGCTATCGTTTCTGTCCAATGCCGTAAAAATCAGTCAGGAGAGTCTTCCATGTGATGAAAGAGTGTAACCTCCTCTCTATGTGCAGATAAGTGAACTGGTTCCCTACATAATGCAAGAGACATGCTGCAAACTCGTGGCATCAGGTTGGTTCCACATCCTGTTGAGCTGGACGAGGTAGGCACCAGATGGGTTCATGCCATGTTCAGTTGGGAGTAGTGGGCCCCGGATGGACTAGGTCTAGTGGCCCACACAATGGTGGTTGGTGATGATGTGTACATTATGGGGAGCAACATTTTGTTTAAACTATTATCTGGCAACTAATTGACTTGTGATTATCAGCAGCCTTCAAAACTGCCTCCTTTCTGCATTCAGGACCTAGTCAGAATATAACAAGAAATGTTCTGTTTTTTCGTACCCATTATATGCCAACATGAAAGGGGATCTCTTTTTGCCTCTTCATCTATCTCTACATCCATACGATATGGGAATTTATCACTCTCTCTTTCAGTTAGTATCAGCTGGGTTGTGATTTTACTTACAGCCCCTTGAATGAAGGCACATTGAATTCTTGCATCAGTTTTCTGCAAGCAGAGTGATGATGCCCTAGTCTTGTGTTAGGCAGCCTCGGTTCATGATCACTCTTGTTTCTAGTTTGACAGGTAAAGAGTGAAACAAATCAAACAATGATATAAGACCAGTGACCTCTTGTTGTTTTACTTCTTTCCGTGGACGCTGCAAAGTCTGTGTTCTTTCTTTTATCCTGTTAGCTGAACGGTGGTATAGATTACAATATTTGGTTTCACCCCTTAGGTCTTCGGTTTGTATATTTGGAATGCATTTCAACTCTGGGTCTGATAAAATCTTGGCACAAGTAAAGCCCAGTATGACTTATCGGGGAAAAAAAAAGCGTAAAGCCCAGTATAACTTATCAGGGGAAAAAAGAGAGTAAAGCCCAACACTTGACCATCCAGTTTGTCGTGAATATTATATACTTATTGCATTATGGACTGGACTATCCAGTTTGACTATCCGGTATGGACTTGACTATCCAGTTTGTCATGAATATTATATACTTATTGCAGCTCTGGCTTGAATCAACACTTGGTATCATATTTGAAAATCAATCTGTTTGTGCCATATCATAACTCATAACGCTACATATGTTAATCAAGTGTAAAAGTGGTAGTGCCATGGAGTATGGCCCTTCTGTTTAAAGCATAAAAGGAATCCTAAAAGCATTGAAGACAACAAAACCTCTTATAGGTCTTCAGATAAAAGCTGAAAAGGCACGTCCAATTCTGAGGAACCAGTAATTATAGGGTAAACTGCAGTACTCTTTTGGTGTTTATTGTTCGTAGTTGAATGGTGTACTGGTTTTAACGCTGTTTGATGGTGTAAAGTGATACTGAGACAAGAATGTCTCAACAATTTCTCTCCTGATGATTTTTTATTTTTAGGCCTTTATTTGCATGTCCATGGACTTGTGACTTATTGTTATGTGAAATCTCCAAAGCCCACTTAAAGTACATTAACTTTGCAGAAATCTGAATGCCATGTGTTTTTCTGTACAGATTGTGCTTGATCAGTCTTGATGATAAGTCTGCAGAAGATGGTTATTTCAATATCAGAATGAGGGCAGGAAAACCCGGAAATTCCAAGATGGTGGAACCTAGTAAGGAGCCTCCACCTGCAAAAAAATCTCGAAAAGAGAATAATCGAGGAAGATTACTTGATGCTGATTGTTTGACAGAAACAATGGATAACCGGATCTGGAAAGAATTTCCAGAAGACCTCTTCGAAGCTGTCATTGCAAGGCTTCCAATTGCCACTTTCTTCCGCTTCCGCTCAGTGTGTAGTACATGGAATTCCTTGCTAACCTCTCACAGTTTCTCCCAACAATGTGCACAGCGCCCCCAAACCCAACCCTGGTTTTACACCATCGCGCATGATAACGTGAATACCGGAGCCATTTATGACCCCACGTTGAGAAAATGGCACCACCCCACCATCCCTTCTTTGCCAGCAAAGCTAATTGTCTTACCGGTTGCTTCAGCTGGGGGACTTGTATGCTTTCTTGATATTGGTCACAGAAGTTTCTATGTTTGCAACCCACTCACTCGATCCTTCAAGGAGTTGCCATCTAGGTCATTTAAGGTTTGGTCGCGAGTTGCTGTGGGAATGACTCTAAATGGGGAATCCTCCAGTGGGGGTTATAAAATCCTCTGGGTCAGTTGTGATGGGGAGTATGAAGTTTATGACTCCATAAATAACTATTGGACCCGTCCTGGAATCATGCCCCCTAGTATCACCGTACCCCTGTTTCTGAGCTTTAGGTCACAGGCGGTTTCCATTGATGGATCACTTTATTTCATGCGATATGATCCAGATGGGATAATATGCTATAATATGGTTAGTGGGGTCTGGAAACAATTCATAATCCCAGCCCCTCTTGACCTGAGTGACCACACGCTGGCGGAATGCGGTGGGAGGGTCCTACTTGTGGGGCTACTCACGAAGAATGCCGCCACATGTGTGTGCATATGGGAGCTGCAGAAGATGACTCTTTTGTGGACGGAGGTTGACAGAATGCCAAACGTATGGTGCTTGGAGTTTTACGGAAAGCACGTTAGGATGACTTGCTTGGGTAACAAAGGTTTACTCTTGTTGTCAGTGAGATCACGTCAGATGAACCGATTGGTTACCTATGATGTTGTAAGCAGGGAATGGTTAAAAGTTCCTGGGTCTGTGCTGCCTCGTGGGAGGAAGCGTCAATGGATTGCTAGCGGCACTGCATTTCACCCTTGCCTCACTGCTTCAGCTTGATTCAGTAATCAGGGTTATTCTTGGCAGTACTTGCTTTGGTTGTGTTAAAATCCTTGATTGACTGCAAGTCTTAAAGATTATGATGATAATGTCTCCTTTATGTATAAAACGTCTAGGCGTTGACTTTTATTTCAGGAGACTAATCTAAAACGCTTCTTTTTAGTGGCCTGTTGTTTAAATTTCCTTCGGGCTTCGGAAGGAAAAGAAGTCATGCATCGTTCGCCAAAAAATAATCGTTGCAAATCTTCACTTTCGAAGTATTTTTCCTTCTCCCTCTATTTGCAGGCTGTTTGTTATGATTCATATAATTTATCTTGTTTTCCCAACAGAAGCATTGGTAAATACTTCGCTGGAATATCATTTCGTGCGAATGTACGTTTTGATGGTGTTACCATGAAAGTCAATTTCCAAGCTAATGAGCTGGAACCAAGGTTTTTCTTTTCCGTTCAGGCTCTGGAATCAAGTTATGCAGGGATGGACAATCATATCCGACATCATAAGATGCCAAATTTCAGTTTTTAGAAGAGCTTTATGAGCCGACGCCCTACCAAGATTGTGGGATTGGGGATAGTGCAGCGTGCAAAATGTACTACACTGTGTAGTGCATCATCCGACCCTCCAATTTGATAATGAACAGTTCGAATTTGATCTGAGCAACAAATTTTATCTTATTATCTATTGTTTGGATTAAATTTGAGCCATGCATTGTTGAAATGAATGGCCGGATGTAGTGCACTACACCTTATAATGCGTTTTGTGCATTATAGAGTCCCCTGATTGGGAATACGGTCCTGTATTGGTCAGTACATATCATTTTCATAGGTATAAAATTGGTACCTTACCCATCAGATTTCGTTTGGGTTCAAACTGGTTCAAAAACCAATGAGTGCTGGGTGAGCACTGGACGGTACAGGTCACACAATATTTGGATGCCCTTTACTTTTTCTTTTCTTGTTTTGTAATCAGACAAGTTTTCTTAGATTGCAGAAACACAGTTTGATCTGTGAAATAAGATTTAAGCCTAAGTATGGATATTGTTAGAAGAGAAATAAGAGAACTTTGAAACATGGAAGTACCACATAGGACATTTTGGAAAAAAACCTTTGTGTAATGTAATATATATACAAATGTTTTAATGAGGGATCCCTGAAACTGCCTAAAGTGTGGACCTCCAATTTGCGGATTGAATTTTGATGATCCGAACCGCTTTATGTGTTTAAAATGTGTTTTTAAAGGTCCACGCGAGGAATTGCCAAACAAATAATACCGGGAAAGATCCGAGCAATTTTTGATAAAAATGTATATTAAGCAGTTCGGATCATCAAAATTTGATCCGGAAATGAGAGGCCCACACTAGAACAGCACTTTAGGCCATTTCATACAAACTATAGATATATATTTTCATGAAAAACTGCTCGGATGAAACCCTTTCTGATCTTTTTTTTTATAATTCCTCACATAGACCATTAAAAAACACATTTTAAAAACTTTGAACAGTTCGGATCATCAAAATTCAATTGAAAAATGTATGTATATATATACACGAAGGATCAAGTAAGGGATCCTCACTTTGCAATGGTGCAGACCTCTCCTCCCCCAGTCATATTTTGATGATCTGAACCTTCAATGTGTTTAAAACATCTTTTTAAGGGTTCCCGTGCGCAATCAGTAAAAAAAAAAAAGACTTGGAAGGGCTTCATCCGAGCAATTTTTCATGTATATAGTTTTGATCTGTGCTTTTTTCATGTATATAGTTGAATGAAAAATTACTCGGATCGAGTCCTTCTCGGTTACTTTTTTTTGAGATTCCACACGGGGGCCTTAAAATTTTAAAACTTAGTTTTAGACACATTGAACAGTTTGGATCATCAAAATTCAATCGGGAAATAGGAGGCCCGCACGGAAGGAAAGTAAAGGATCCCTTACTTGATCTATGTATATATATATATATATATATATATATATATATATATATATATATATATATATATAGAGTCCACTTCCGGTCCAAACTCCGGATTTTAAATCCGGACCTCATTGATCCCGATCGAATTGCAGTTTTGTGAAAAACTGCTCGGATCAAGCCCTTCCCAGTATTTTTTTTTTTTGCTGATTCTTCGTGGGAGCCCTGAAAAACACCTTTTAAACACATTGGACGGTTCGGATCATCAAAATTCGATCGGGATCAATGAGGTCCGGATTTTTTTTAAATCCGAGAGTTTGGACCGGAAGTGTGGTATATATATATAATGAGGGATCCCTCATTTTGTTAAAATACGGACTTACCATTTTCCGATTGAATTTTGATCATCCGAACTATTCAGTATGTTTAAAAAATGTTTTTAAGGGTCCCAGTGAGGAATAAAAAAAAAGGACCTGGAAGGGTTTGATTGGAGCAATTTTTCATAAAACTGTACATTGGCTTGATCAACCCTTCTCTCTCTCTTTTTTTTTTTTTCATTCCTCGCGGGAACCCTTAAAAATATGTTGTAAACACATTGAATGTTACAGATAATCAAAATATGGACGGGAACTATTAGGTCCGCATTTTAACAAAATGAGGGATCCTCATTAGATCCGAGCAGTTTTCAGGGATCCTAGATTTTCGTTTCATGTGGGACTCCCATTTTCTAATTGATTTTTGATGATCCGAATAGTTCAATGTGTTTAAAATGTGTTTTTTAATGGTCTACGCGAGAAATCATAAAAAAAAATGACTGGGAAGGGCTTGATTAAATCAGTTTTAAGTAGAAACTATGTGTACAACTTTTATCCAAAACTGATCAGATCAAGCCCTTCCCAGTCATTTTTTTAATGATTTCTTATGGGGATCTTTAAAAACATGTTTTAAACATACGGAACAGTTTGGATCGTCGAAATTTGATCGGAAAAGTTGAGAATTCGGCGAGTCTCAGATGGAAGCAAAATCCAGGATTCCTAATGGAATCCGGACTAATGCAAAATTCAAAACAGCACCCAAAATACACCTATTTTGGCTTTATTAAAAAAAAATTGAGTTTTGACCATAATTTTATACTTGTTAGATTCGTCTCGTCGAGAGGAATCCAGAAACCACAAAATCTTGATGCAAAAAAAATTTGAATAAGGACAAACAAATAATCCAATAATCCGGATTATTGGATTATTACCCAAAGGAGGCCTCAAAACAGCACCCAAGACTACATGGGTACGGGTGTACCGTATCACTAAAAAATGATACCATTACAAGTACGATTTTGATCAAAACCTTTATTTTTTTTTATTTTATGACCGGATATCCGGGCCTACAGCTTGATTAGTTCCGAGGCGCCGGAGGTAACGACCGGGTATAATTCCCAATAACCTCAAGAGTTTGCTGGCAAGGGAAATCGAACTTGACATCTTAAGTGAAAGCAAAAACCAAAGTCCCAGATAAGATCACTTTCCCAACTCATTAGGTTGATTTTCAAAGCCTTGGTCTTTCGGCTTGTGAGAGTTGCTTTTTTATTGCATTTTATTTGTTCTCGACTTATGCCTTTCAATAGGAAAGCCGACTCTTTGGTAGGAAGTCCTGGGTACTGGGTTCTCTGTCAAGTCCCGGCCTTTCTTTCCTTCCAGCGAGTGTGCTACTGGCACATCTTTGTACGATCTTTGTGCCTTTTATTTTTTTTTTTTTGGCTCCTTTCAATTTTTCCAATGCTTTTTTACTGGGTTCTCTGGAATTGCTCAATCACAATCTTAAGTCCTGGGTACTGGGTTCTCTGGAATTGCTCAATCACAATCTTAAGTCCAACCTTAAGTCCAACCAACAACATTTTTTAGAGCCCCGAGTAGTTTTAAGCCTTAAAGTGAGAGATTGATGCATGTTGATAACCATGTTTAGCCAAACTTTTAGGCAATCTTCGTGTCCTATCAAGGGGAAGTGTTGGAAGCGAAGGGTTTAGGCCAGATTTCAAATGCTTTTTTACTTTTCCAAACATGATTATAGTAATTTCAGGAAACAGATATATGGAAAATATGCTCAAACTGTGTATCCACCGGCCTAGATTGCTTTCCATGACATCCACGGGCGTTGTTCCAGGTACAACCAAGGGAAAGACTAAAATCTTCAAGGATTAGGAAAGGAGGACACACATGAAGACGAAAGAGAAAAGAAGGTGAATCTTTGTTCATATTCATACTTTTCCAAGGCATGATCAACAAATGCTAGTCTACGATCAACGAATGCTAGTCTCATAAACAAAAGCTTATCTTCTCCAATTGTATACTCAAAAAAGGGTAGACATCACAAGTAGCCGTTTGCTACAGTATTGAATGTTTGCTTAAGCCATGCCTCCACTCGTAGCTGTCCTGATTATCTGGAACAGAGCTGAAATGAAGGGGGAGAATACCATCAGTAACTTAACTTATTGGCTACACAGAGCTTACAAGGACTGCGGGAAATTATTGCAATTCTAAACAAAATCAATCATACAGTACGTCCTGGTCAAACTTGAGCGACAGAATTAGAGGGCAACCCTAAGTGCTGGCGAAGGCTTCAAACATATTTGTATAGTCCAAATTGAGTACACTTGAATTAGCCACAAGTGTATGAGTTGATTAGTAAGGAGAGCGTGGATTTGCAAGGATGGAATTGGTTTTGGAAACTAAAAATCCCGGCTAAGTTAAAAACTTTTATTTGGTTGATCTTCCACAATAAACTTCCTACTAATCAACTCAGAGCTCAAAGAGGTATTACCCCTGTTAATATGTGTCCTAGATGCCAAAGTGAAGTGGAGGATATCAACCATTTGTTCAGGAGTTGCCCTAAGGCATCCGAACTTTGGTCTTTCTTTCGAAGTAGCCATTGGCTTAGTAGTGGATTGGATAACCCCTTTTCGGACTGGTTTTCTTCGAACTTAAAGTCTAGTCAGATTTCTGGAATAGGACTGGACACTCCCTGGAGCACACTGTTTATAGTAGTTCTTTGGCAAATTTGGAAAGACCGGAACAAAATGAGTTTTGATAATATTGAATCTACTATGACTGTGAGCTTCAAGGCTATCATTTCCTTTGCCAGAGAAATCAAAGGGGCTTTCCAATCTATTATTACCAAGGGCTCAAAGATAAAATCCTCACAAGTTTGGGTTCAACCTA
Source organism: Vaccinium darrowii (assembly GCA_020921065.1). Lineage (NCBI taxonomy): Eukaryota > Viridiplantae > Streptophyta > Magnoliopsida > Ericales > Ericaceae > Vaccinium > Vaccinium darrowii. The sequence continues at coordinate 26,757,031 of CM037153.1, read as the reverse complement.
TTGCAGGTTCTATTAAGCTCAATACAGATGGCAGCAAATACCTCACAAATGAGAAAGCTGGGTTTGGAGGCTTGTTCCGTGATCACGAGGGGAGATGGCTGCTCGGTTTTTGTGGCAAGATGGTTTCGGACACAAGCTTGGAGACAGAAATATGGGCTATCTACCGGGGGTTGACAATTATTTTTGAGAAGAATATGCCTAAGGTGATTATTGAATCTGACTCGAGCATTGCTGTGAAGCTGGTTAATGAAGGAGCCCCGGAGAATCATCCTCAACGCAACATCATCAAAGATGCGAAATCTCTTTTGATTCGTACGGAGGCGACGCTAACCCACATCTCCAGAGGTGGAAACGAGTGTGCGGACCACTTGGCTAAGTTGGGAGCAGAGCAAGGAGAGAATCTTATCCTCATGGATACTATGCCTCCTTCTATTAGGGAATATATGAATAGGGACTACCTCAATCTTAGACAAGTGCTTGACTAATGTGGCAGCTCGCCTATTTTGGGTCTGTATGTTACTTTATGACCGCTCACGTGTGGCGTAACTTTCTTTCGTTCTATTAGTTTTATGACATTCCGAATTATCCAAAAAAAAAAAAAAGAATTAGCCACAAGTAGGTGAAGCTAGATGGGGATTTGAAACATGCAAGTTGGTATGAATGATATTCTAACAAACACATGTACTTCCTTTTTAACTAAGAACTTGTTCAATTTACCTAGATGGATTCGGGTACGGCTGTGATGTGTGAAGGTGTCTGTGCAGATTCATTTAAAGTCTGAAGTCTAATGACTACTGAGTAATGACATATATTAATGTGTATGCATGTGTATCGTGTGAAGGTGTCATCGTGTATTCGTATCTCATGTGTGAGTTTTATACTTTGTTAGACTGCAAACTGAAATTACTAAATATGTGGTTGCGTGGAAGTCTTACTACAATTGCCACACCCCTTTAATGCCCTTGCCCCAGTTGTCTAATGTCCAACATGGGGCTTCAAACATTTGAAAGAGTCCATGTAACATAACAATTTCCGTGTTGAATGAGTTGTGAAGAATGTGAACCAGGAATATGAAAACAATGTGAGTTATGTACACCTAAAATAAACAGGAATGAAAAGACGAAAGGAGCTAAGCCGCTAAGGAAGAATCTTACATGATCCAATGACTACAAATACGAAGAAACCAAGGAGAATAGGACCCACAGGATAGTTGCTACCCTTTTTTGCTGTTGTTTCAGGCACTGTTCCTCTCTTCGTGATATTCTTCTCGAACCTCACCACCTTCCTATCAGCAAGACGCCTTGATGTAGTCTGCACAGTTTTTAGAAACAAAGTCAAGCAAAGGGAGTGTTCATACTCAATTAAGTGAAGTGAAATCATATTTACTACTTACAAGCAGACAAAAGACTGTAAACCAAACATTACGCATATTTAAGGCAAGTGATTCTATTAAGAGGGCTAAAAATGTAATGCAACACAGCTACTTCTAGACAAGTCAAAAATAACTACAACAATAACATAACCCATTTAATCCCCAATAATTGGGGGTATGGGCGGGGGAAGGATAGGAGACAGACCTAACCTTTGGCAATAAATGCACAAAGTGGCTGCTCCCAGAATACCACTGAAACAGATGGATTGGAGACAGACCTAACCTTTGGCAATAAATGCACAAAGTGGCTGCTCACAGAATACCACTGAAACAGTGATCCCCCTATACCGTCGCGTTTGCTGCGGAATCATGCCCTCAAATCAAAGCCAAAAGGCATCAGAGAGGGCAGACCCAAGAATCATTTTGATTTATGTGCACATTACCATGCTTCTTTCATTCAGCATCCAGAGCATTGGCGTTGCACAGCAAGTCAAAAATAACTCTTAGTGAAAAATCCTATTGTAAGGAGAGAAGGGTGTTGGGACATTGGGACACCCCGTGGCGTTGCCCCAAGACCACTAAGTAATTACTCCGTAGTGTGGCTTCACCAAAAAGAACCTCAATTGATGTAGTGTGACTTCATCAGAAAGAACCTCAATCAACAGCTCAACTCTGACCGCTTCAAATTTAGAAACCTTGTGTGTGTACACCTAAGAAGCACAGATACGTCTAAAGGCCTCATGTATCCGTGCCCGACACATGTCAGTGACGGACACGACACGACACTCTACTCTCTGGACATGCTTAAATACTTGTCTTCTTTTTTTTTCTTGTTTTTCTTTTATTCAAATACATTGTAGATACTCTAGGACACGTTGGCAAAACTCTTAGAACATGCAAAGGACACATAAAAGGTCAAAATCTAATTTTTAGAACTCGCCAACTCAGCATGAGTGAAATTTTCCACCTATGTTTCATTGTATTAGCCATAAATTTGATAGAAATAAGATTTTGTCATTTCTATGAATTCGTCACATACCTCTATAATACCAATACATTTTGTATTCCACGTGTCCCTGACTTGTCCGTATCCTGATTTATGAAGAAATAACATGTCCGCGTGTCCGTATCGTGTCGTGTCTTATCCTGTATCTGTGTCCGTGCTTCTTAGGTGTACATAATAAACCTAATTTGGTTTGCTTGTCAAATTATAAATTTTATGATTTTAACTGAGTGAGTCATTGATACGAATAGGTTGCACGAATGAGATATAGCTATGAATCATAAGTGAACCACTGAATTAGTTATCCAAATCGGTGAATCAGTGAAACAAATCTTTGAATTATTCAATTCACTTTCAATTTGCTGAATTTAATTTTGACTCTTTGTTTGTTCAAAAACAGTTCAAAATATTCTTTCACAGTTTATAGGACTATTATATGCCATCTTTGGTATATGTTTTCACGTTATTTAGTCTCAGAAATAGATTTCTGTCTCATCAAGTACTATAGGTAATTAGAAAAGGTAGATTTATTTTCAAGAGTGAATAAAAAATTACAGACAAAATGTAATACAATCACCCTAAATATTTAGTAATTCCTAGTCTAAATAGCTTCGAGGGGTCTGTTTTGTACTTTAAACTTTTTTCCATAAAAAAGGACCATAAGTAAGATTTACAAATCCTCATCTCTTGCAAGTTGCAATAGAGCAGCTTACCTAAGTATCAATTAATTAAAACAAGCTAGGTCTTGAAATTTTATTTGTAGTATATGTTTTAGTCACCCAAATCCATAAATATAGTTTTCCATGTATTTGGTGGTTTCATTCCCAATTCCCCTCTCAACTAGGGAACTGTCATTCAAGAATGTCTGGGAACGAGACACATTCTCAATTAGTTTGAATGCTTTGTGCTACATTTCTGTAGCTTTTCCTATTTAAGCTGATCTCTTTCTAAGCGCATGGACTCTAACTCTTTTCTCGCTTTCATTAGGTAATTTATGAAAATCCGAAGCACCAAAAACAAACAAAAAAAGAAAACATGACCAAAACCAAGCAATCCAAGATTTCATTCAAATCACAATTCAAAAAAGGACCATTCCGATGCTCGATTCAATTCAGGATTTGACAATTGGTCTTATCTGAAAAGGAAAGTAAACAATATTCATCTGTCCCAAAAATCCATACCGCCCTGTCCCAAGTATACTAAGCTCACAATCATTCGCACAATCATGCTTCTAAATTCCAAACACATAGTTCAAGTCAGAGTGCATTGGGACAGCGGCACAAATTTTAGGAATCTCAAGTCTCAACACTCAAACTACTTAGTACCAATCTCATCCTAAATTTATTAAGGTCGAAAAAATGGATCGAAAATTTTCCAGCAACTGAATCCTATCACACAATTAACAAGTTGAATGTTAATTTTCCCCTACAAGATTTTAACAAGGATGGAAGAAGATCATAACTATATATTATGGTGCTACATATACTTATGTACATATACAACTACATTTTTATGTATTGTACTCAGACAGTACATATACATATACATATTATGAGAACAAGAACAAGATCCAATGATTTATCCGCATACTCATCCCAAAAGACCCAAAAACTAAAGGTAAGCTAAGGATTCCCACATTCATGGCGCAGTATCGTTCATCAGCTTCTCAACAAAAAATGCATTTCATAATTAACCCTCAACAAAATCTCAAAAGATATACCACCGAAACACAAAGAAGAAAAAATTAATCTTGTGTAAAATTGGGGCAATTTACGGAAACTTGTAGATCATTGCCCTACGCCTTCAAACGAAGACAACATTTCAGATGTTACAATTACAAATCTTGTAAATTCCATCAATGAAAAAGAAACGAGAGAAAATAAAACAGGGCAAGAAATTTACCATTTTTACGGCGGGTAAATCAGGCGGCCGGAAAGTAATGGACAACCTTAGCGCCGGAGGATTGGATCGGAGGTTCGGTCGCTGGCTCTCTCCTCTCTCTCCATCTGCGTGTTCTCCGTCCACATGTATATATGGGGGCGATCGCATGCTGAGAGGGAGGGGCCATACGTCACGGACTTGCTCGGTATTGGTGGGAGCACGTTGATAGGACGCGTGGCGTTTCGTGATTGGTAGTATTTTACACGTAAGACTACTAGTTTATGTAATAAAGTGGAATCCGTATGCCGAGACGGAAAAGGTCTCCTTGTCCTGTGTAACAAAGTGGAATGCATGAAAACGTCTCCTGGTCCGGTGCAAGGTGGTTGTGCCCGAGAACGGGCATTGTCTCACATGTAAAAACGTGATTCAAATCGTTCACTTTGTAGGTTTTGATGTGTAAAAATGAATCTGTAAAAAAAAAATTGATCATATATCGTCGAGGTGCTGAAGAGCCACACTTTTCTCCAATTACTCGGACATTTTTTACTTCAAAAAAATGTGGTTCTTTTACTGAATTATCAATGTCCGATCGATTTAATTTTTCCCACATTTATTCTACTCATCATACTCTACGTAGTGAACAGCTTAGATCATATTTTGAGTTTGGGACAATGCCTGTTTTTTAGGCATGCCCATCTTGCTACGATCAACAGGCCCGCACTCCTATGTCAAGAGGAAAAAGGTCTACTTGCTAAGGTTCTCAATTATGTACCGGTCTAGGTACCCTTTTTTCTTATTGGTACGGTACAGTATCCGGTACCAGCCATTACGGTACCCTTTCAAATTTAACAGGACTATTTTATGTATTGGAATATATACATGTGTGTGTGTGTGTAAATTGAAATTTATTTCTCAATCAACAAATCATCATAAAATAGACTATTTACTATATAAAAACAATAAATATCATAAAGTGAGATTCAAAGTTAAAACTTGTAGACTGCTTGCGTCCTTGGATTGTACTTCAAATGATGTTTCCCCAAGCGTAGGGTTTAGGTGTCGTGAAGCATGATAACCGGAAGTCCGGGTCGAGTCCTCAGAGACCGAATGTGCAGCACGTGAGTGTTGATTCGCGAATGTTGGTTTTAGCCTTAAAGCGGCAAACTTGGCTTTGTAGTTTGGGGGTGGAATTCACTTAACTTCGTGAATGACTCGGAAGATTAAAAAGACTAATTAAAGCAAGGCTAAGTCAAGGGGGTCACAACACCAATGACTTAAGCCAAATCATTCTCCTCTAAAATAACCGGCTCGGGGCGTCGTTAAACGACCCCGAACGAAAGATTTGGTACTTAAACACGTTTGACTAGAAATGGTGTTTCTCAAAGAGTAGGATTCTTGTACCATTTATACAAACATTTTGATTGACATAGCCCTAAGTATCACACGTGCCAAGTGGTCAAGCCCTTGGCTACGTGTGATCAACGGGATTAACAAATCCAAATTTTGATACATAAAATCGATCCGTACTCTTTGATTAACAAGCAATGTTTGCATTTTGGTGAGGAGAGTGAATGAGCCTAAGTCACGGGGTGCTAATCACCCCATGACCGAGCCTATAACGACTACTCGGTAATTACTAAGTAAAACATGGCTATTTTTATGAAGAAAATAAAGAACATAACAAATGACTTTAAAAACTTGATTTTACTGAAGATCCTAAGCTTGCCTACCACTTTATACTTAGAAAGATCACCAAACAACCACTACAAACAAGTGTTATCTAAGGAAATAGCAAGAAGAACAAGTAATCTAAATACTAGGTAGAATTGAAAATAAACTAGATTAATAAGAAGAGCTAAACAAGAGCAACATAATTAATAAACGTGAAATTGTTGGTAGCCAAACACTTACATGAAATAAACTAGAGAGAGAAAGGAGAGACTATTTTATCTTCCACTCACTCTCTCTCTACAAAATATCTAGTAAAGTCCTCACAAACAACCAAAGTTTCCATAAAAGGAATATACATAAAGTGCACAGAAAAGTGGTTCGGAGTGGTTCTGGACCGGTCCAGAATTATTTCGGATAGGTCCGGAATTGTCTGAAAATTTTTGGGCAATTCTGGATCGGTTCGGAATAATTCCGGATAGATCCGGAATCGTCTGGAAATTCTTGGGCAATTCTGGATCGGTCCGGAATAATTCCGGATAGGTTCGGAATTGTCTAGACTTGAATTTTACTTCTTTGATCCCTCCCGTTGAATTGTGCGCTTCCGGACTTCTTCCAAAGCACTTAAATGAGTTGTGCGACCCTCGGGGGAGGTGTTCCTTGGTCACTTGAGTGCTCGCTCACTCCCGGACTCCACCGGGGGTTTTTGAAAGCGTGAGACACGACTTTAGCCTTCCGGCTTGGCTTTGTGGCTCTTCGGCTTCCCGAACCTTAGCCGAGTCTTCATTTCGTGGCTCGTGCGGCCCGGTGTTGGCGTGCCATGGGGCACGGGGCCCTTGATAACATGGCACGGCTTTCAAGGCGCACAAAACGCACTCAATTTCCATGTTTAACCTGTAACTCAACAAAAACACCACTACACGCATATCAACCAAATTAAGCGCGAATTCGCGTGTGTGTGTGTGAGATAAATGAGTGAGATAAGCCCGGATATTTACAATATTGGGGGCTTATCATAGACACCCCAATCCAGACCGTTGAAATTCCATGGCCTTCTCGAGGATGAAAATGCCCTATATGAACATGTGAAACTTGATTGTGAACTTGGGGATCCACCAAAAACTTTCCCAAAATCCACCAAAAGCCCTTAAAAACCCTAGGAACAAGCCACAATGCCAAAACAAGAGTACCCATACTTCCCCCATAGGCACCCAGACGTATCAATTCTGGGCGCCCATACTGAGCCCAAGCGCCTGGACTTGAACAATATGGGCGCCCAGACTTCTACCTAATTTGCGTGTGTTTGAAGGTGATAATGGGCGGGAAGATCATGTGTGAGATATTTTGCAGAGGATTAGTGGAGGGGTTGATGATCCACCAAAACTTTCCAAAAATCCACCAAAAGCCCTTAAAACCCCTAGGAACAAGCCACAATGCCAAAACAAGAGCACCTGTACTTCCCCCATAGGCACCCAGATTTATCAATTATGGGCGCCCATACTGAGTCTAGGCACCTAGACTTGAATAGTATGGGCGTCCAGACTTCTACCTAGTTTACGTGTGTTTGAAGGTGATAATGGGCAGAAAGATCATGTGTGGGATATTTTGTAGAGGATTAGTGGAGGGGTTGATGATAACTCTAAGTGCACCCCTAATCTTAACCCCTAATGACCCTTTTTTGGCCTATAAATACACCCCTTTCTCTCCATTGCAAAGGATGATGATCACTCTCACCCCTCATACACTGTTACTCTGTCCAAGTTATTCCAGAAAGCTTCATCCCCAGTCATCATCCCTCTGTTCCATCCTTTACAAACATCAAACCCATTTATTTCCTTACTTTAATCACACATTTTCTCATAATCAAGACCAAATCCTCTTAGCTCCACCAGCCATCAAGCACCCAAAGCTCCAGAAAACAAAGTCCAACCACAAAGTACCCAAGCCTTACTCAAATTAGTCCCAAAAGTTCATCAATCAAGCTTTAAAGGTAGATTTTCTACCAAAATAGTGTTCAAGGGCCGTGAGGGGATACCACCCAGCCTTTACTGGTCTTCAATACCAGTTTGAGGTTAGGGAAGGTTGGAAGAACAATAAGAAAATACCAATTCTCTTGCACCCACACTAAGTGTGGGCGCCCATACTCACCAAGTATGGGCGCCTGGACTTGTTTTGCTCTCTTATGTTTCGTTGTTTTGCAAAGTTTCTGTATGTTTGTTTGAGTCATTTTCATTCCATCTCAAATCAATACTTGCATTGCATGGACTCAATGATTATTTTAAAGTATTTTTGAAAGCATTTTAGAAGTAAAAACATGTTTTAAAGAAGTTTTGTAGATTAGAAGTGGGATGCATGTGTTGCTTTGTTGACTAAAAGCATGGTCAAAGACATCATAATACAAAAAAAGAAGTGTTTTAAGGGATCACCCACATTCATAACTTGCCGACTCAAGCGTGTACTATGGGTCTACATCATATTCTTTCCTCTCAAGTGTAAAACTATCTCTTTGCACTCCATATGCATTACGAAGTATGGAACATGTCAGAAAACAACTCTATACATCTCATCTCATAAATAGGGCATGTTGAAGTTATGAGTTTCAAGTTAGATCATCATTAAAAGGGGTTCTGATGAGGTCACTAAAGGTCAGAGAAGTAGTAAATGTCATTCTGCATAATATAGAAATGGCATTAAAGTCCTATATGTTTATTTGCTCAGAGACCTGGATTGAAGAAAATGAGCATCAGAACACATTCCAGGCGCCTAGACTTAGTCAGTATGGGCGCCTGGACTTGGCAACTATGGGCGCCTGAACTGACCCTAGGCGCCCAGACTTGCTGAGAACGGGTGTCCAAATTACAGTCCGGGTGCAGTTTGTATAGTGTTTGCGAGTATACGTTGGGATCTTTCTGCATTGTTTGAGCACGTTTAAGGTAGTCTAACTCATCATAGACTGTTATTTCTCACTCGTGACACATACACATGCATCCACGTGCTTTACTTCAATTTCTATGAATGCATTTAAGTGCTCTCGAATGCTTTTCGTGAACGAAGTCCATTCAAATAACATTTTCCAAATCCCTTGACCGTTGCGTAAAGGCTGGCAATCATGCCGGGTGAGAGGGGTGCTTAAATTCCTTCCCCTCTCGTAACCTAGCTCCCGGACCCGAGAAATCTCAATAAAAGTAGATCAATGAAATATTTTATGTTCCAAAGGCAAAAGAGTCATCTTGTAATTGGTTTCTCAGGTACGGTCCTCAAATCTGGGTGGCGACTCCAACCAATCAATTCATTTTTTTTCAAACCATTTTTGTGAAATTCTATGGGGTGTCCACAAAACTAACAAATAAATATACTACAGTATTCGATTTATCAAATTTAGCCAAAATTAGAAGGCGAATAAAACCCACTCGAGTCCACAGTTCCCCAAGTCACCCATGACGCACTACCTGGTTCCTCTGTCTCTCTTTTTGGACTGGGAGTCTGTACTATGCACCTCACATTTGCTAATCTTGTGTCTCCCTCATTCAAAACCCCACCCACAACAAAACAACCAAAATCACCACCTCCCCTTATGAAGAATCTATTAAAGAAGAAAACACCAACCTCCAATCCTCCATATCAACATCGGTCTCTTCAGTCGTAATGGCGAAGTTATTATTTACAAATCAGAATCCATATCTCTATCCCTCTCGTCCAACCGGATCCACATCCAAATGAGTCTCCCCATGGAGCAGAATCTGCAAAGGAGCTTAATCAGCAAAAGTACGAGGATTCTTCCGTTAACAATGTTGTTGGAGATGAATCTACAAAATTTCGGACGATATCCCTAGTACCACCATCTCGTTTGGTATTGATCGGAATCGTTCAGTAAGGTCCAGTATTGGAGCCGGGATGGAATTAGAGGTGGGTGGTACCGTTTATATGGCAATCCTCTATGTAATAGCCAGTACAAAACAGGATTCAGAACCTTACTACTTGCCCAAACAATGACGATAAAAGGTCAAATCAGACGCCCTAGGAGCTCGTTTGGATGGGGGATGAGGGAAAAGGAGCCCTGATAAGGTTGGGCCTAATTAATATGGTTGCGCCCACTGATAGTCCTGGGTTGGTTTAGGAGAAAAGATTGGATCCGAATTTACTAAGACCGGGATAAATTAGGAGGGCCAGCCCATGTTAAATATGGACAAATATGACCCTATTCATATTTAGTCCAGGCGTGGGTGTTACACTTCTATCCCTAATACTGCTGCTACAAGAAAATGTTAACAATATGACAAGAAGATAAAATGGTTAAATATTCAAGAAAATGTTAACAATATGACAAGAAGATAAAATGGTTAAATATTCTTCATTAAGCAAAAAAGTTGGTTTAGGAGAAAAGATTGGGTCCGGATTTAATAAGACTGGGATAAATTAGGAGGGCCAGCCCATGTTAAATATGGACAAATCTGACCTTATTCGTATTTAGTCCAAGTGTGGTGTTATGCTTCTATCCCCAATATTGCTGCTACAATAAAATGTTAACAATATGACAAGAAGATAAAATGGTTAAATATTCTTCATTAAGCAAAAAAGTTCAAATCTCTTTTAACAACTTTTTTTTATTTAAATTTTAATCATCTACAAATCTCTCCAAATATGCAATATTTCAATGCAATTATACTTACTTGATCGAACCTTTTAATTTTTCGATTAGTCTTATAAAAAAATCCGAGCAATAACTTCAAAATATTTTTTTGATTGATCTTGTAAAAACCAACTCCATCGGACAATTGTAGATACTTGATCAAACCTTTCAAGAGAGAAGAGAACCTCTCACCTGTAAATAGCCTCCGTCGATCGGAATCATCTATCAAGTTGAAGGCTTGAATGTCGCAGTGGAAGGGTTTTGTCTTGAGAGAGAGAGAGAGAGAGATGTGGCTCCGTGTGACTGTGTGTGTTGTAACGCAAAAAGGGTTTTTATTTTGGTGAGCCAGATTCGCATCTTAATAGGATTAGATCCGGATCCGGATTTTATTCGAATTTTCGGTTCTAGATTATCGGATTTGGAATACCGGATTTGGATCCGGATTTTTCAAATTGGATCCGAATCAGATCCGACCCGTTGACAGGCCTAGTGTTGGGGCTTCTGAGAAGGAAATTCATGGCTTTGTTGGCAAACTTGGTGCGGTTAATACTAGCCAGGCAAATTTTGTTAAAACCTGTAGGGATGTGGGATATTGTGCTCCGAAAGCACAACTACAGGGAAGAGGCATGTACAAAAGAAGTTGGGGTCGCATCTCCAAAAAAAATCGTGGGTTGAATCCCAGGATGCTATGTTCCCTGTGCTGGACCCTTTTGTTGAAATGAACGATTTCCCTGATCTTGGAAATCCTTCAAGTACCACTTGCAAGTGCAATAAGTTATTATTTACTTCCTTTGCTAGAAATTGCCATGACACCCACTGCCATACCATATATGCTAGAACATTTTATCCCTCATGTTTGGGGAAGATCTCTCGTGCTAATTCCGTATCAACATTTGCAAATGACGTCAAATTGTCTTTCCTGCTGAACTCTACTGGAGACTTGCTCTCGAATGCTGCCATTGTTGTTTTAGCTCAGCCGCGACAACAACAATGAATCTCCTTAGCTGAAACTACTGGGGATTTGGCCACCCTTTGTCAATTCATACTCTTGGACGTCTGATCCAAGATCGACGACCTAGTTTCCTCTTTTTAATGGCAACAAAAATGTCTGTTAATTTGATTAATCATACTCATTGTTATAAAGGTTTTCATAACTCCACAAGATAAATGCTAAGGGTCTGAGTGGGGGTCTATGGGTTGGTTGGAAGGCTAGTTACGTAGTCACTATTCTTCTTCAATCGGGGCATTGTTCTACTTTCAGTAATTGATGAATTTAAGCTTTGTTGGCATTTGGCTCTAGTCTATGGTTTACCTTATCTCAACAATAAAGCTTCTGTTTGGAACATTATACAAGGTATTTTGGAGTAATGCTCTGGGCCTCTTTTGTGTATAGGGGACTTCAACCAGATCTTGCACCCCTCAGACAGGCTTGGAGCCCCTGTCCATCATATCCAGGGTGTTGCACGCTTCCAAGATTTCATTTTGAATCTTAGTTTAACTGAGGTCCAATCTGATGGCCCACATTATATATGGACTAACAAATAGATCTATGAGCAATTGTATGTTTGAGAGACTTGATAGAGCCTTTTGTAATGGTCATTGGACATCTCTGACTCTTCTCACATCTGTCATTGATCTTCCAATCCATGCTTTGGATCATTCACCAATTCTTCTCTTTACTGGTAGAGATGGTACGCGAAGGAAGCGTGAGTTTAAATTTGAGCATTTTTTATCATCCCATGACAAGTGCAAATCTATTATTTGCTCGTTAGGGAAGGAGAATTTTTAGGGCTCACCTCTTTTTAGGGTCTCTAAAAAGGTTCGTGCTACTCGACATAATTTATTAAATTGTTTCAGGAAGGGTATAGGCAACCTTGAGAGTAGAATCTCTACTACCCAGATCTCTCCTTAATGATATGCAATTGCCTTTACCTGCTGGTAGGGAATTTTCTCAGGAGGCAGCTGTTAGAAATCAACTTCAGCAGCTTCTATCTCAAGAAGAGGTTTATTGGGCTCAGATGGCAAAATCAAAGCTCCTAGCCTTGGGTGACAGGAATACTTTGTACTTCCATAAGGTCTCCAAAGTTAGGAAGATTAGGGGCATTAATAATTGTCAAGGTGTATTGATTGATAACGAAGAAGAATTTCAAAAAATATTTATGGACAACTTCAAGAATATCTACTATGAGCCGAACCCGAACCTCAATACTGGGAAGGTTGGGAATGTTTTGACAAACATCTCTCGGTAAAGCATCTTGCTTGGATTGAACGACCTTTTAATGCCCACAAAGTCAAGAGGGCTGCTTTTGTGGATACAAAGGCTCCTGGTCCAAATGGTTTTCCAAGGTGTTTCATTCATACATATTAGGATATTGTGGGCCCTTCTGTAATTAATGCAGTCTTAAGGTGACCCCTTGTCTCCCTATCTCCTTATCATCTTCGTAGAAGCACTATCATGTGTTCCTAACCATTTGGATGACTCGGGGAAGTGTAAAGGTCTCAAGCTTAGCAAAAATGATATATGTAATACCTCGGCATTGAAATCCGTCATTTATGTTCTACAAGTTTTAATTATTGTGAGACTCGAGCATTAATGTTTAAGTGGTTAGTCAAAATTAATGGTAAAGGGAGTTTAAGGTGCTAATTTACCAGGTGTAATAGAAAAGAATAAAAAGTGAAATTGCTTTGGATACACTGATTATAGTCTTATGGGTGGCATGGGTGATTTGGGAGGTGTCAATTGGCAAGTGGAAGAAAAATTAGACAGAGTTATGTGGCGTGATGGCTGGTAGTGCATGGCAAGTATGGATTCTCTTAGTGCATGTGCATCAAGTGTTGGGCTATTAGGTGTACATGTATATATTAAGTTTTCTATTTATAAAACATGAAGCTTATATAAAAGGGGACCTATTATTATTATTTATTTTTTTATTTATTTATTTATTTATTTTTTTTTTTTGGGGGGGGGGGGAGGGGATGAAAAGGCACAGAAGCTTTGGTGTGAGTGGGGACTAATAATATTTCGTGGTGTTGGATTCGAGTCCATACAATTGATATTTTATTATTTTGTGGTGCTTGTGGATCCGGGTTCTTACAGTATCTCTTTGTCACACCATTTTTTTTTTTTACAGATGACTGCTTAATATTCTTTGAACCTTCTTTTGAAAGTTGTGGCTATCTCTAGCAAGCTTTTGATGCTTTTAGTCGCTTTTCAGGTCAGAGTATTAATCCGTATAAGTCACATATAACTTTAAGTCCTAAAATGACTTCCACATTTACCAGACGGTTCCAAAGTTTTTTCCATGTCCCTATGAGTTCGAGTCTGTTCCTTACCTAAGTCTTCCTTTGGACAAAATAGGATGATCCAACCCAAATCATACCTATCCAACCCAATTCATACCTGCAAGAGATGCATTCCAATTCGCAATATACGTCGCCATTTCCAACCTCAACAAACTTGAACAGTGTCGAACTCCTCTTCTCTTCACTTCAATTTGTGTTTTTTTTTCTAGCATCATGGATTTCGGATTTGGGGATCTCAGAGATTGTCTTTATTTTTTTTATGGATTTGGGGGAGATCTGGGGTATCGAGACAAAGTAAAGGGGGTTAGTAGCGTGCATGTGATTTTCACATTCGATGGGGGTGGGGAAGAACCTATTTTGCCCCTCGTTTTGATGGAGAGTGTGGACGGCGTCACATGTGAGGACCAATAAAACACAAATGTCAAACGTTGGGAATGAAAATTGGGAAATTGAAATATTGGGGACCAAAATGAGACGACGGGCACACTTTGGGGACAAAAAAAGTCAAAAAGCCCATCCGCCGATAAAAACACCCTTCATCTTCCTCATTTGTTAGAACAAAGCTTGAAAGTTTCTCTGAGATCTCTTCGTGTTTGAACTTTAATTCAGTAAATCACCCACAAGACAAATAAGTAAACCAAACCCTACGTTTACAGTACGTAAAATAGGGTACAAGATTGCCAACAAGCAAACCCTAAATACCAAACTAGATCTCTCTGTGTACAATGGCGGCTCCAGGAATCCTCGCGAGGATTGTTCAAAAATTCTATGACAGTCCTCTAGAAATCATAACTGCACATAAAAAAATTCTACTAATATCAACAATTCCACCACAAAATAAAAAAGAATTTAGCATATTACAATTGCCCTTGACAATTATTCATATTTTTGAAACTGTTGCATAATAGCATCAGTATCAATGATATCAAATACATGCATCACTCTCAAATCAGAAGGAAATACTACAAAACTTAGGGTTGAACTTGAACCTTTGAATTTCAACAATTAAATTTCGGTACCTTACCTGAGAGTGAGAGAGAGAGGGGAGAGGAGAGGCACTAAGACCTGGCCGATAGACTCACTACTGACTGGGGTCTGCCCTAGCGAGTTGTTTCCCAATTTTTGGAGAAAGAGACGAGAGAATATAACCAAATGTGGCAATGTTTCCCTTGTTTTCTCTCTCTCTCTCTAGATTTTCTCTTTTCCTTATTTATTTTGTAATGGGCTCTAATTGGGTTGGGTATTCAAATTTCTTTTGGATTGGGTGTTCAAACATTTTGGGTGATTTGATCGATTTTCATCTTTGAGTTTATAGGAATAAAAATTGAATGAATTGTTCAAGCCTATTCCAATATCTGAATAAGCTAATTTTTGTAAAGAGCCTTTAAACAAATTTAACGACTTCATTCATTAGTGTGTAACTCCAACGAGGACCACTGGCAGTTAAAAAGAATCTAGTCTTTCATTAAGCTTTTAGTTTTGAAAGTTCTGGGTATCCAAGTAATCATTCCATAGTCTTGGGGTAACGCCACGTGCTGTTTCAACACCCTTATCATGGTTTTAGGGCACCATATGACATTGCCCAAGACCAAGAAATAATTAGTCATGTGTATCTTGTAATACGTATTACAAATTCGAGGTGAAGAGAATGGGTGTGACCCAGAGGCAAAGTTGTAGCTCGAGCGGTCCTGAATAAACACTTAACTCACTATGCCAAATTTCGCCATTAAAAATGCTAGAAAAGTGCATTACCGGCGTTTTTAAAGCATTGCCGACATTTATTACATATGTCATCTATAAGAGTGTCGTTAATGCTAACAAATGCCAGGAAAAGTCATCACAAACGCCGGTAATACTCGACACTATTTGTGGCATTTCACAAATGTCAGGAAAGCCTATTGCCTTATAAGGGGGGGAAAATGCCACGTTAGGGATGGCAATGGATCGGTTTGGTCCGAGTTTTGTGATCACCATACCCAAACCCAAAATATTTATCTATACCCAAATCCAAACCGATATCCAACGGGTATGATTTTTAGTGCACCATAACCAAACCATATGGATTTAGATTTTATCCAAATAGCACCAAACCCAATTAATATTCATTCCATTAATGAACATATGAAGGAAACAGTAATACGTTAAAATAAAAAAAGTAACATGCCATAAGATTTCACCATTAAACTTCTAAATTCCAACATAATCAAAAGAAATAACTAAATAATAAAATTTTCTTAAAGAGTTCCTATAGAGACTCTTGAGATTTTTAAGGGATTTCAGAGGAATAAAAAGGAAGATGAAATGAAAAGTCAATGAAAGTTATGAATTGAAAAATAAAAATTACATGTATATAAAAATATAATATGTATATATGTATCCTATAAGTAATATCGCCACGTGCACTAGGATGGCAAGCCCCAGGACTTGAACTCGCAACCATTGCCCCCTCGCGCACGCTTGCTACCAACTAAACTAGCATGCGTTTGTTTCACAATGGACATACAAAAATATTTATAGTGTTTTTTTTCTTGATTTTTAGTATAAAATAAAGCTTTTTAAAAAATTTAATTTTTACCAGAGGTATTGGAAAAACTACCGAAAAAAATACTTTTGCTAGCGGTTGTTTTCTCGGCATTTCTATTAATGCCAGAAAAAGCCATTTTTCAACAAATGCCGGAAAAAGTGGTTTTTTTTACAGCATTAATAGAAATGCCGAGAATGGCCCATTTTCTTATAGTGAGTGTCAGTGTATGAGGTCCCATGTTTAAGTTGATGAAAATTGAAAAGGCAATGTCTGTCCTAGTAATCTAACTATACTAAGTATTTATCTCTCCAGATGTCATTTATATGTTTTCCTACATGATATAAATTCACATAAATGCTTGATATATACTCTTTCCGTTCCTAAATAAAGATCCACTACAAAAAGACGTGCAATTTTCGGATCAAGAAATAAAATGCTTCCAAGCATAATTTTATAAATCTATTCAACTCTTTAATTTGGGAAAAGCCTATATAATTCATAGGAAAATTTTTGTTTTTCTTCTAAGGGCGACCGCCCCAGCTGGCCCCCCTCTCATTCCATCGTTGTTTTCATCGTTGTTCTTCTAAACACTATTACTGTTGCAAAATACATTCTGCATATTTCTCACAAACACTGCTTCCAGATTCAAAACACATTCTGATCATAATATAAAAAGACAAAAAGTAAAAAATAAAAAACTGAGTAGACTCTCAAACGCCCCCTAAATACTCGACCAACAATCACTATCTACATCGATATAAGCCATCCGATGATGGTCTCTATTTTGTCGACTGAAATAAATTACTACGAAATTACGAAGATTTTGGACATGCACAAACGTTCTTAGGACCAAGCAAGTGCAAGCCCAACTTGATCTCGGCCCGATCCAGCTAGTTTGGACATGCACAAACGTTCTTAGGACCAACAAAAAGTGCAAGCCCAACTTGATCTTAACCCGATCCACCTGCCACCGTAGTTTGTAAAGTAATTTACTGTTCTTGGGACAATGCCAATGCTCTTTTTCACTAATAGGAGTATTTGCTTATGAGCAGAGCCGGTCCTTGGGTGAGTCCAACACGACCCCAGGCTTGGACAACCCCTCGCCATGATGCAGCCCATTTTTTTTTTTTTTCTTTTTCGCCTCGTGTGTGGAGGCCCTGGAGTGTGGAGGCCCTGGAGATAACTCAATAGTCGCTCGAATGGTGATCATTTCCAATTCCTTGGAGAAACTTTACTGTCATGTTTAGACTTTTGTGGGCTCTTCAAAATATCTATGTTGATAAATAAAATTGATCATTTTTTAGAGTTAGGCTCAGTTTTCCAAAAGATTTTAGCACCCCGGTGCTAAAATCATGATATTTCAAATAAAAAAATGAAGTGGTTCCGTGTATCGTTTTTCAATTTTTTTCGCATCAAATTAAAGTACTCCTCGTGTACTTTAATTTGGTGCAAAAAAAATTGAAAAACTATACACGGAATCACTTCATTTTTTGATTTGAAAAATCATGATTTTAGCACCTGGGTGCTAAAATCTTTTGGAAAACTGGGCCTTAGACGAGAAAATCAACCATACCAAGAGAATAAATATCTGATGAATTCAAGTTCTGACACGATTTACAACGTTGACAAGATTTAGAAAGCAAGCATTTCCATCATCAGATTTTTTTCCAATTTCTAAAAACGACTAGACAGGATCCTAGGCCCAATCTCTCTCCTACTTATGTTGCCCTCGCTATATAGGGAAAATGCTACTCCTAAGAGCATCTCCTACCCATCTCCAAATCTCCATTTTGGAGAACCAAATTTCTCTTTTGGAGAACCAAATTTCTCTTTTAGAGAATCCATGTCCTTCAACCCATCTCCATTTGGGTTCTCCATTTTGGAGACCCAACTCTCATCCTCCATATATGGAGAATCTCCCACCAAATGGAGACCCATCTCCATTTCTCCCTTTTTACTTAAAATCACCATTTTATCCTTTGGATGTGTTGATAACAAATTATAATACCAACCATATCCTAATTTCTTTTTACTAAATTTTCTTGAATGACATATAACTTTTAAATTATACACTCAATTATTATAAAATTTATATCATTGAAAAGATATTAATAGTATCTTCAAAATGAGCCTAATATTACATAGGTATAAATACACTTTGAAATAACTTTAAAAAAAAAATTCAAACCATTTCAACTCTCATAATTTTTTTTTTGTTCATAAAAAAATGGAAATTATGGAGCACAGAAAGTAAATTAAAAATCTAGTTGCACAGCTTGCATCATATTACTGGTGGTGTAATGCTACCATTACCGAAGGGAAAAGCATTGGAGAGGAATTTTGGAGGGAAATTTGGGAGATGAAAATGGAGAATTGGGGTTGGAGTTGTTCATTCTCCATATTTTCTTTTTGAATAAAATATATTTTTTTGAGTCTCCAAAATGGAGAAAGAGTGAGAGATGGGTAGGAGATGCTCAGAATCCCAATGAGCTTCTGTTAACATTTTAAAAATCTATTGAAATGTGTGAAAAATGTATAAAAGTAGATGGAAGTGTATCGGAAAGTGTAAAAAATGTATTGAAGTGTGTGTGTGTGTGTGTCAAAAGGGAAAAGGTTTGGAACTTGAAATCAAAACATGAAAAAGAACATGAAAACAAATTCGGATGAGATCCGTCCGGTACACTCAGTGGCGATTCCAGGAATTCGGAAGTGTGGGGTCATTCACAAGAATTAAAATACTTTTACCGACAATAAATTAAAGAAAAATATCACAGTAATGGTAACTCAAAATCTTGTTTAAAAAAATCACATTTAAAACTCAACCTAACAAAACATATCAACTTCTCCTTATCAAAAAACAAAATGAGTGACTAGGATTCAAACAAGCCATACAAAGAAGCAACTTTCATGAACTTTTAGGAGTTATCCAGTGGTGTTATCATCATATTTAGAGGGTTCATTTATGAATTTTTTTAAAAAAATTAATATAATAGTAGTAGTTTTTTTTCTTCCCGTGGGGTCGGCTGACCCCACTCCTCATTACCTTGCATCGCCAATGAGTTTACCCAGTGTACCAGATAAATCTCATCCGTTAGATGTGTTTTCATATTTTGTTTCATGTTTTTCTTTCACGTTTTGTACCAAGTCCCATGTCAAAAATTTACATTTTTTTACTCCAGTAAAAACCCATTCTTTGGTTTTGTCTGTAGTGGTTAGGTTGGAAAACATCACAAAAAGTTGGGAAGTTCCCACCATCAATCACATATTCACATGGACCGATCGATCGCTATCACAAGCAAATTTTTATTGGGTGCGGTGACCCACTACGGTAATGTTCCTCTTAAGAACAAACATCTCCATTATTATTATGTTATTAATGGGGTTGTTTAAAGCCATTAATCCCCACATTCTCAATTTCACTCGTTGAGATCCTTACACGTGGACTCGATCCAACGGTCCGTTGTGGCAATATCAAGGCGGCATCTAAACAATAATTTAATTGGTTGAAAGTTTGATTAGGGGATTATTAAAGAGGAAAAAACAATGAGATTCTTGCTGCTTTGAGTTTGAGAGGGGGGCTCTTTAAACACTTTATTCTTTGTTATATAGTAAATGAGTTTGATGTCAGCTGCTCAAATTCGTCGCGTTTGGTGGAGTGTCGTAGTCTCTTGGGGCTTTGTTTCGGTTGTAAAATTGGTATATTAGTTGTAAAGAGCTAATGATAATGACTCAACACTAACCTACATGTCTTTTTCTTTCCATCTTTTTTAGTACTAGTATATTTATATCTACTCTCTCTCTCTCTCTCTCACTCATCCGTCATTAGCGTTCATGCGGGTTCTCAGTGAATAGTACATATTTAATAGCGTAAATTTTTCAAATCTCTTAACGAGCTCAGAAACCAGAAAAGTCTTACATAGAAACGTATTACATGTTCCATTAAGTTTTGGATCTTTTGTAATATATATACGTGAGGAGAATGACCTGTCTTGTAAAACATGAAAAGCTAACAACCACTAAGCGGAATGGAGTCTTATGTTTAAAACGTAATGATGTATGGAGGAGATACTCTAACCGGACAGGTTTGGTTTTGCTCTTTTCAGATTTATCTTGGCCTCATTTTAGTACTTGAAATGTGAGTTCATTGAGAAACTCATTCAGGTGTAAAATCACGTTGATCAAAGATCAATAAATAATGTCACAATATATTTGTTTAATTTTTCATAACTTAGCTCAGATTCAGTGCGACAATTTTTTCCTTTTAATAGCGATATATTTTAAAATGACCTCTACTAACATCGATCAACGTGGTTTTTCAAATAATTGATCTTTTCTTTGAGTTTTGAAAAATAAGTAGTTCTGATAATCAAATTAGGCCCAATGGGTCCAAAAAGGGCAAACCTAAACCAATCCAGTTATTTTATTAAATCGGAGAGGATCTTTTCCATGATTATAGTTACATGCCTTGGTTGTTGAACTTATTAAAATTTTTGCTTTTAAAACATAAAACTTAAATAAAAAGAAGTTATGACAGAGTAAAAAACTTACTAATAAAAAGTTAAGAGTAAAGTCTTCCAATTCTCAATTGGAAAACTTGTGTTAATAACCCCTGGCTCTAGTTGTAAAGAGCTAATGATAATGACTCAACACTAACCTACATGTCTTTTTCTTTCCATCTTTTTTAGTAGTATATTTATATTTACTCTCTCTCTCTCTCTCACTTATCCGCCGTCATTAGCGTTCATGCGGGTTGCAGTGGATAGTACAATTTAATACTGTAAAAATTTCTAAATTCTCAACAAGCTCGAAACCCAAAAAAGTCTTACATAGAAACATATTGCATGAGCATGACTTAGGGTCTGTTCTATTAAGTTGGCTTTTTTATTTTTGGAGCTTTTTCAATACATGTATGTGAAGAGAATAATTTGTCTTATAAAGCGTCAAAAGTCAAAAAGCTAATAACCACTAAGTGGAATGGAGTCTTGTGTTTAAAACATAATGATTTATGGAAAAGGATATTCTATACGGACAGGTTTATATTTACTCTCTCTCTCTCTCTCTCTCTCACTTATCTGTCATTAGCGTTCGTGCGGGTTCTCAGTGGATAGTACATATTTAATACTTTTAAACTTTTCTAATCTCTTGACAAGCTCAAAAACTAGAAAAGTCTTACATAAAAACGCGGAAAACCTGGGGGTACAACCCTTTTGGGTACCAAAAATGCACTCCAGCCTTCGGGGACCCGCTTTTGGGTCCCACACGAGTGATCCGAACCGTTCAACTTTAATTTGAAACGGTGAGAATTTGGTTCAAGTACTTCTAACCGTCCGATTGAGATAATTTTTTGTGGGCCCCCTCGGAAAAATATTTTAAGAATAATGAACGGTTCGGATCACTCGTGTGGGACCCAAAAGCGGGTCCCCGAAGGCTGGAGTGCATTTTCGGTACCCAAAAGGGTTGTACCCCTAGCAGTACTCATAAAAACGTAGTACATGACTTAGGGTCTATTCCATTAAGTTGCCTTTTTGTTTTTGGAGCTTTTTTAATTTATGTAGGTAAAGAGAATGATATGTAAAGCGTGAAAAGTCAAAAAGCTAATAACCACTAAGCCCGGCCCCTACATAGATCCGCACTTGGATATTCTAATCGGACAGGTTTGGTTTTGCTCTTTTCAGATTTATCTTGGCCTTATTTTAGTACTTGAAATGTGAGTTCATTGTGAAACTCATTCAGGCGTAAAATCAGGATGATCAAAGATCAATAAATAATGTCACAATATATTTGTTTAATTTTTCATAACTTAGCTCAGATTCAGCCCATCAATTTTTTCCTTTTAATATCGATGTATTTTAAAATGACATCTACTAACATCGATCAATGTGGTTTTTTAAATAATTGATCTTTGCTTTGAGTTTTGAAAAATAAGTAGTTCTGATAATCAAATTAGGCCCAATGGGTTCAAAAAGGGCAAAACTAAACCAATACAGTTATTTTCTTAAATCGGAGAGGATCTCTTCCATGATTGTAGTTATATGCCTTGGTTGTTGAACTTATTAAAATTTTTGTTTTTGAAGCATAAAACTTAAATAAAAAGAAGTTATGACAGAGTAAAAAGCAGCTTACTATTAAAAAGTTAAAGATTAAAGTCTTCCAATTTGTCAGGCTTGGTTTTCCATTTGCTAAAATGAAAATTTGCTAAAATCAAGTGGATGATTTTAGCAAATGAAGTGGGGAGGAGATTTTAGCAACAATGAATCTGGACATATATCATTTTATCAAATGGAAAACTACCCCTCAATTGGAAACTTGTGTTAATAACCCCTGGCTTTAGTCCATTACAATATATAAAGAGCGAAAGGTAGGACGAAGGATTGGTCCATGGTCCTCTGTTAAATTACTCTTAATGTAATCGTTGTAGTTCGGATCTACAGCGATTGTTAATTAAATTCCCCAAATCCTCTGTTGGAAGTACTCTACCCTTTTATAAGGGAAATGCAAACGGGTGTCATAGTGCACCCGTTAAGAGTACAAAAAATACAATTTAAAAATACACCTGTACTTTAAAGTAAATCTTTTAAGTGTACTTTTTTGTACAAGTGAGATCCAAAAAAATGTACTTTTTGTACCATTAACAGGTGCACTATGGCACCCGTTAGCATGACGCATTTTATAATACTAATACTTTTTGAAGTGAAATTTTAGAGAACTTCGATTATTTTGTTATTTCATCATGCTGCTTTGTTGGACTTTTGTTGTTACAATATTCAGTTCTATTTTGTTCAAATTTACACCATTTGGAGCTTGCAGCTAGAATGATGTTTCTATTTAGTTTTTTTTCTTTTTGGTAAAGCTGATGACCTTTAATTAACATAAACAAACTTCTCAAAGTACCAAGTTCTGCCTATATATGTGGGTTGACAAATTCTTTTTGTTTTGGGAAGGATACGTTCAAGAAAATTTCGGGTCTAAAGCATCTTATAGGGCATCTTGGGGAGGATCGAGGATGTTATTCTGAATTCGTATTATTCAAAGACAAGGGCTCTCTCTTGTATTTTGATATTTTTGGATTTTTTCTTGCAGGATTACCGAAGTTAACAGCTCTACGCTCAGCATGACAAACTCATAGCCCAGTTGTGTTTTTTTTTTTTTCCCTTTTTATTAATCCGAAAACTACTCCTAGAGAGAGTGGTTATATGTCACCGTGTTTTTTCTTATTGTCAATATATTGTATTTAGATAATCATGACTAAGTGTGTGTGTGTATATATATATATATATATATATATATATTGTACCAAAAATCAGGAATATGAATAATGTTAGACGTATTAGGTATTCTGGAAACGTGAAATGAAAATACCTAGAATAGACTGTATGGTATTTCAGGTTGATATATATGACATTCTTTCGTTATTTTTAAATTTCTCTAGTAATAGTTTAGAAGCATCTACATGTATTTTAATCTCAACTAAACTATTAACAACAGTATCACACTGCCTTTCTATGATTGGACACAAAACTTCACTATATCAAAATATAAATACACAACCATTAGGCAACTGTTCTTATTAACCATCCATGACCTTACATGCACCTCCTTGTTTGTTTAGGGGGACAAAGTCACAAACGATTAAGCTATATCTAGTATGACTCCAACAAGACATGGACAGGCACCATAACTTTTGGAAATGAAAGTGTTTGTCCTAAGTAAAGTGGTCAGCTGCCCTTTTTGGTGCACAATTGTGGCTGTTAATTAAGATCCTCTTCACTCTTTAATCTGTCTCCTTATCTTATATCCTCAATGGACATCTATTATGATCTATCTATATCTCTTCCTGTCTCTCATTCTTCATCCTCTTAAATTTAGTTATGACGGTTACTTCATCTGGTAATACTCATTGGCTTCCAAAGAGAAGATTTGAAGTCTATGAAGTGACGTTGGGTCCCTTTGTTTGTTAACTCACTATTACCCTTTAAACCTTGCGGAGTATACAATGTTGGGCCAAAAAAAAAAAGACTTTTAAATTTTGTAATTGGTGTAGAGTATCCTTAAAATTAGACCACATAGGGGGTGTTCTTGTAATTGGTGTAGAGTATCCTTAAAATCAGACCACACAGGGGTGTTCCATTAACAAAAAATAGTTTTTTCCAAAAATCAAGATAGATCATTTCCTTACAATACATAAAATAAAAACCCGTGAAAAAAACCAGTTTATTTTAAAAGCACCCTTCTTGGAACACCCCACAAAAGCATACCATCTGTTTTACATGCCTTGGCCTAAAACGTGTTCGGAAAGGTTGCGGATACATCTATATCCGAATTGGTAGCTGAGAAGTTGATTTGTTAAAACGAGCCATTTAGCCAAAAATCCAAAACATTTGACATTTTTTAAGGGAAGGACAAGAAACTTTTGCAATCAAACATAAAAACAAAAAATATTTGACATTTTTAAAAGGAAGGACAAGGAACTTTTGCAATCGAACATAAAGACAAAAAAAATTAGTGAAATGTTACTAAATTTTAAAAATTCTAAATTCGAACATAAAATTCAAAAAAATCTCCACCCCACCTTTGGCGATAACTTCCGGCGACAAAAAAAATTAGTGAGTTGTCACAAATTTTTAAAAATTTTAATTTCGAACATAAAATTCGAAACACCACCCCACCTCCGGCTGACCACCACCTCACCTCTGGCCGACCACTTCCGGTGACCAAAAAAATTAGTGAGATGTCACTAATTTTTTTGAAAATTCTAACTTCAAACATAAAATTCAAAAAAATCATCACCCCACCTCCGGCCAACCACCACCCCACCTATGGCCGACCACTTCCGGGCGACCAAAAAAATTAGTGAGATGTCACTAATTTTTAAAAATTATAATTTCAAACATAAAATTCAAAAAAATCAGCACCCCATCTCCGCTCGACCACCACCCCACCTCTGGCCCCTTCCGGCAACCAAAAAAAATTAGTGAGATGTCACTAATTTTTTAAAATTCTTTTTTCAAACATAAAATTCAAAAAAATCTTTACCCCACCTCCGGCCGACCACCACCCCACCTTTGGCCGATCACTTCCGCCGACCAAAAAAATTAGTGAGACGTCACTAATTTTTAAAAATTCTTTGTTCAAACATACAATTCAAAAAAATCTCCACCCCACGTCCGGCCGACCACCACCCCACCTTTGACCGACCACTTCCGGCGACCAAAAAAATTAGTGAGACGTCACTAATTTTTAAAAATTCTAATTTCAAACATAAAATTCAAAAAAATCACAACCCCACCTCGGCAGATCACCATCCCACCTTTGACCGACCACTTTTGGCGACCAAAAAAATTAGTGAGATATCACTAATTTTTAAGAATTCTAATTTCGTAGAGAAAATTCAAAAATAAACTCCTACCTCCACCACTTCCGGCAACCAAAAAACTAGTGACATGTCACTAATTTTCAAAAGTTCTAATTTAGTACAGAAATTTCATAAAAATCAACTCCTACCCTCCGGCCGACTACCGTCCCACTTACGGCCGACTTCTGGCTACCCAAAAAATTAGTGAAATGTCACTAATTTTTAAAAGTGACATTTCACTAATTTTGCTCCTCTTGGACTAGAGATTCCAGTCAACAAGAAACAAAGAAGAGATAGATCGAAGGAAAAATTAGGAGTATGGTCTCTACTCTTTTTGTAAAGAGGATTGAATCAGAACTTCAAATCCACGATATAAAAGAAGTAAGGAAACCAAAATGTACACCAACATACATAGAATAGAAATCAGGAAGCAATTAGAACCCCAAATAATAATAATAATTAATAAAGCAAAACAGCAATACTGCAGTTTCCGATTTACATAGGGCCCAGTTCTCCTTCAGTGAGTTGCGCGTGAAAATGAGAGAGGAGACTCTAATATCGTTGCGGTATGGTGGACGACCGTGGTGGAACAGTGCGAAAGGAGGGGGGAGAATCGATGAAAAGGAAGAAAGTGTTGGGCACAACAGTGGCGCGATAGAGGATCAGAGACAACAGAGGTGGCACATTGGAGGATCATCGGCGGCTAAGAAATGGAGGCAGCAACGACGAGTATGGAGGAAGATTTTCACAACCATATCGTTCGATGGCGGCGATGGTGGAACTAAGAGAGGTGGAGGGCTTTAATTAAGCTAGAGGTTTCGACGGAGGTGGTTATGATGGAGGTGGTGACGGTGGCCGCCGTGATAGAGGTGGTGGTGGAGGGTATGGAAGTGGTCGCGGTGGTTATGGAGTAAGCGGCACCAGCTTCTTGCTTTGTGTTTTTGTTTTAGCCCTCCAATATCAAATATTTTTTATGCATGTCTTTGCCACAAATATAATAAGTTCCGTGTCCTTTTGTTAAAAGAGAAAAAAAATATTGTAGTTATGCCTAATTTTCTCTTAATTGTATAAATACTCCATTGTGGCAAAAAAAAAGGAATCATGTTTGGATATATTCCTTCTTATGTCCCTTTAAGTGTTTTACTTCATAAATCCAACTTTTAAAAAAATATCATCATTAGACTTTTTACATCAACTTTTATCTGCAATTTCACCTTTCTCATTAACTTTTATCTATATTTTTCAAAATTATCATCTACTTTTACCCATTAATTCTTTACTCGCTACCTTTTCAAAAGGGCAAAATAATAATTGCACAAACTTTTACCCATTTTTAAAAACACACATTTATTAAGGAATAACCCAAAATATTTAATTCTTTACTCGCTACCTTTTCAAAAGGGCAAAATAATAATTGCACAAACTTTTACCCATTTTTAAAAACACACATTTATTAAGGAATAACCCAAAATATTATAGTCGACTAGTAAAAAGGGACCGTGGAAATATTATTTATCAATTTAACAGCATCCACCTACTCTTAAAGTACCATTTAACCCTATATAGGGTACAAAAATAAGCTTTTCGTGTGAAATGTTTCATTAATAATTTCCTGCAGCTTTTCATTGTTGAAAATACTGTCCAATGAATGGCTTTTAGAGCTGCCTGCAGGGCTTCATACAATAAAATAGTCTCACCATTAATGATAAATGATCTCCAAGAATTTCCTCATCCTTCCTTCATAAACCTAGAGAGTGAGCGAAAAACATGTGCTGTGATATCTTTCTTGGGGATAAGTGTTCAATTTTACCGTACATATTTCGTAGCTAAATGAATTTTTATAGTTCGCTTAATGATTTTTTGTGGCTCGTTTTATTTTTTGATATACAGTACACTATTTACGAATTTTGTGGCACATTTTATGATTTTGTGGCCTGATATATGAATTTTGTTTGTTTAATTTTATAAATTTTTATGGCTATTTTTACGAATTTTTGTGGTGTTGCTTACAAATTTTTGTGTTGTTGTCTATAAATTTCATGGTAAAAATAAAGACGCCGCAAAGTTAAGAATTTTTGTGTTCTTTACTAATATTTAAGGTGTTATTTACATATTTCTGTGGTGTTTATTGAATTTTTGTGGTCCAATAGGCAAATTTTTTGGTGTTCAATTACGATTTTTGGGGGTAAATTACAAATTTTTGTGGTAACTTACAAATTTTTTTTACTCAAAATACTAAGGGCATAGTCCTCATTTTTTTAAGGGGTGTACACCCAAGCCTTATCCATTTCTTGGACATAGTCCTCAATTTTAAAAGAGAAAATGTATTATGATCATGCAATTACAGACTATTGATGCATAGATGTCTTTCTATGAAGAGAAATGGTCCGAGTCATCGAAATTGGCTTGCGCGCTCTCTCTCTCTCTCTCTCTCTCTCTCTTTCTCTACCTCGATCGCTTCTAGCATATATTAGCATAACTTCAATTTATCTGGACCGTTGATCTTGGATCGGATGGTCGAGAGAGCTCACTACACGCATGTAGTGAGCTCACTCACTACAGGGCCCCAATTCCCTTTAGGACTATGTTATAAAGTATGATTAAAAGTTAAGTTCTTGATAGTTTACTAGTCCAACACTTAAAAGTTATGGAGACATTAAGTTGAACTATTTATACGTGTTCACAATTCCTTGTGTTTGGTGTTTTTGGCAAATCTATTAGGCCCTAGGGCTGAATGACACATTGCAGGTTGACCCGTTCACTTTCGGGTCAAACCCAAGCTCAGTGGGTCAGGCCTTGGGTTGATCAAACGGTTTAGGTTTTATAATAACACAAAAGGGGTTAGTTCAAGGCTAGCAATCCCTGAAAAATACATAACCGTTCCCTATTTTACCGAAATAGTAATTAACAAAGTGGTTCGTGTGTGCACTTTTGTTAGAAGAAGTTGCTTGAACATAGGAGTCTTACGAGTAATTGACCAGTTCAAAGGGGACATGTGGCTGCAATTAAGAGATTTGCTTTTAACATCAACACAGTTGTACATAGTTTTTAGTTTATTTTTCAGATGTACAGAAACAAACAATTAGTGTGGTTTCACTTATTGATTAGATGTACATATTTTTAGTTTATTTTCCAGTTGCCTCTAATTCATCAATTAGTGAACTTTCTTTTATTTTGTTGTTTCCTTTACACCATGCTAGTTTTTCTAATAGATACCTGTGATATTAGGTTTGCTTCTTGTTTCATAAGTTTATGCATTGTAATTGTTGTGACAGGCGATGAAGTATGAGAAAACAAACCAACAAGTGAAAATTAAAGACACAAGATTTACGTGGGTCCCCCCCCCCCCCCCCGGCGCGTACGAAGCTCTAGAGGTACTAGGTACGTTCATGGGCGAAAAGCAAGAGAGAATACACTATGAACGGGGAGAAATACACCGAGCAGACTATAACCATAACTCTCAGTTGAAATACTCAACAGATATCTAGGGACAAAGTCTCAAGAACAGAAAAGAGACACACAAAACCCTAATATCAAATCCCATGAATTAAAGACTACCAATGGAACAACCAAGAAACCCTAAAACACTACGGGAAAACCCCATGAGAGCTCATTCAAAGGGATTCACTCAAAAAGTCCAAAGCCGTAAAAGGCCACAAGGCTCCTATTTATAAGAAACACAATCAAAACAATCATAAAAGTCTAAACACAATAGAAAATCCTAAACGCAATGGGAATTCTCCAAAAGAAAAAAAAATTCAAGGCACAATTCCAACAATAATTTTAAGTCTTTAATATGCAAGACAATTTCGGCTCATTTTTATCATCTTTCCCCGGAATTGTAACTCAATTTGAAGTAAAAAAAAATAAGGCCCTACGTACGATCTTGTTTCACGTTTAGACCGCGACAAAGTCTTGCCACACTCGAGTATCAATCATTCATTTTTATACCCATTGCCAGGAGGTGTGATACCCTAGTCGTTTTTTTGGGTGGAGCTGTTTGTTGGTGCTTAATCTGAAAAAGCCATTCCATTTGTAATATTATAAATGTCCCGAATGCAAGCAAGGGAACGAAATTATCAACCGTATTAAAAGTTCAGTGGGCTTCCCCCATTATCTACTCCTTAAAATAAGAGTAACAAGATTGTGTTAAATCATGATTGTCCATGTGCCGTTTATGTGTATCAGTGTCAAAAAGTACCCATTAAACTGGTGCCAGACACCTGTAACTAGTTAATTCAATGGACAGCTATAATAAGATGAGAAAAGGGGAAGGAAAGTCACCAACTCAGGACTCATCAGTTCAATTTGTTATTAGAAAAAGACTCCCGTTATTTGAGTGTGTATGATACGCACTACTACAAAAGTTAATTTTTTTATAAAAGTTACGAATCGTAGAAAATGTTACGAATCATACTGTTGAAAAATTACGAAACACTAAAAAATATTACGATTGCCAATGAGGTGGCACAATTTGAACCATACGATAAGTGCATATTGCACACACCTTCAATGCGTGTGTATTGTAGTCATTTCCTTATTATTATGTATGTCACTACTTTTGAGCTGATTGATATTTTTTAAGAAGTAATTAAATTTTTTATTGATCAATCTAATTTTAAAAACTCGAATGATGCTAGTACAAATAGTTGTTGTTCATAAACATTTTAATTAAGACAAAGTGGGGGTGAGAAATGAAAAGAAAAGGATATCATTAAGCGTATCAAATAAACAAACAATGAAATAGGAAAAAGTATAACCGCAACTTTGGAAGTTTTAATGCATTTCTAGAAGTTGGACCAGCCTTAATGAATTTTTTATCCTGATTGAAGTGACTAAATTACCTTGAGAAAGCAGGTACTACACTAGTTGTCAACCATTAAGTATTTTATCGTTCAACAAATCACCACAAAATTCCAACAGTAACCACAACCTTGTCCCACCTTATAATATGCAGTACTGCAACTTCCAAAGTTGTAAGCCTAATTAAGAATTTTCTACAGAAATTACAAATAATAACATTTTTTTTTTTGAACTTCAAAAGGGTGGGAGGGGGCGACCGGCGTAGCAACCCCCTTGGGCGTGACCATAGGAGCTCCCAACCCGTTGTGAAATGTCCGGTTCGAGCCATAACTATTGTCCGTGAGGACATGCCGTGACCACAGCACCACCTGAGTGCACAGCTGGCATAAGGCCCAACACACAGCCCTCCAACACAGACATGTATTGCGACGGGAGGGACTCGAACCCGAATGCACGCATGGGAAAGGCATTTAAGCCCCATCACCCATGCCAACTGGGCTACCACCTCGGTGGTTATAAGTAATAACATGAGTTTCTATTTTTTGGAGTATTTGAGTTTATCCAAACCCCTTCTCTCTCTCTCTCTCTCTCTCTCTCTCTCTCTCTCTCTCTCTTCAAACCTAGACTTGGCCGTGTTTGGTTGATAATTTTGAGAAGAATATTTTGAAAAATATTTTGGAGATAGTGTTTGGATGAGTTTTTGGAAAAAGTAATAATTAGAGAGAAGTGTAATAATTGGAGAGAGATAGAGAGAGAAATGAGAATAATGATTGGAAAGAGGGGTATGAGTAGAGAGAGAAATGTGATTAATGATTGGAGAGATGAGAGATGGGGAAAGAATCTTTTTGGAAAATTTTTTAGAAATGTGAAGTGAACAAAGTGTTTGTCTCTCTACACCACCCAAGGTGGCAACAGGATGGAGGGAAACTTACTCTCTTTTGTGCGATCTAAGAGATATACTTTCCCCTCTCGCACTCATCATTCCAGCCTCTACCATTGCCGAGATCTCTTTTTTCGTCATTGCTTTTGCTTCTTCATTAGCCATCCCATCTTCCGCTGACATCCGATCTGGGGCTTGGTGGTGATTGAAGGTGGGGTTTGAAGACTGGTTACCGGCGGCCGGTCTTTGATAGTTGTTTGGAGGTCTATCTTTATTCGCTCCCGTCGTGGAACCTCTTTTGCATGTTCGGTTCGCCGGAGTTGGAATCCATAAATCTGTCTCTGTCGCTACGTGCCTTCGATTTGAGACGTGTCTGCGTAATTTGTAGCTTGTGGTTGCTGGGCGTAAGGAGGGTTTCATTTTTAATTGGTTTTTGCTCCATTTTTTAGGTTGGGTATTTTTCGTTTGTACTTATTGTATTCCCTCCCTTTACATATTAACGGCCCGAAAGTTGTGGTTTTTCTTACCTAGTTAGGGCTCCGGATGGAGTTTGTAGCCTTGATGGGCATATTTTTAGTTATAAAAAAAGAAAGAAATAGTTTACCTAAAGAAATTGAGGTGATTTGGCTAAAAAAAAAAAAAATTGGTTTTTTGGTTTTTTTCATTGTCTTTATTTAAATTTTTTTTGCATTTGTTAGTTTAGCGTCAAGATTTTGTGGTTTTTGGATTTATCTCGTCGAGACGAATCCAAAGAATATAAAATTATGGTCAAAAGTAATAGTTTTTTGAATAAAGCCGAAAATAAACCAGTTTTTTGGATTATTTTTCGTCTTTATTCACAAACTTTAAGTTTGGCTAATAATTTTATACTTTTTAAATTTCTCTCGTTGAGACAAGCCAATAAACCACAAAAATCTACCAAAAAATATCAAATGCAAAAAAAAATTTAATAAAAACACAACGAAAAAAACCAAAAACTCAATTTTTGCTTTTTAGCCAAATCACGCCCAGAGGAGCATCATTGAAGTTAAATAAACGCTTCACTTATGACGGAACGCAGTGGTCCAAGACTTGAAGCCAGGCAATCGTCCTCATTTGGCCACGTGGCAGATGAATGTTCTTTTTCGTCTCTCCTGTTAAATTAACACGTAGCAATATAAAGCTTTATTCTATTACAAGTTGCTAGTTTTTTTTTTTTTTCCACGTATCATAAGACAATGTTCTTCATCATTCAAAAAAGCTTAGCGGCACTTACAAAGGACTCCGTCCAAAATACACTAAGAAAAATCTAGTAACAACATCTCAAGAAAAGAGAAATAAACAACAAAACGCATGAGTAAGAATACTATCTCAAACGGCCCAACTTGAGCCAAGTGTTTTCTAACACATATTGTAAAAAGTAAGCAGATTGAATGCGCAAGAAACGCGAATCAAAGTCAAGTTTACTGTGAGTCTAGGCTGAAGGAGAGTAAACTTTTTACAGTCGCCTAGATTAAAAACAAATTAACACTAAGCAAGTATCGACAGAGCCCACCGACCGCGTGGCTATGACAAGAAACGAAACCACTCGAAAGACCAAAAATGGTAGCCGGACATACTGCTTGACCGAAATCCTATACCTAATTAAATGGGTTGCCCCAAGCGTAGGGCGGAGACCAGTGTAGCACAATACCCGGTAAGACCGGAATCGAATCCACAGAGAAGGCGGAGGGTGCTTACTAAGTACTCGGGTTGCTAGTTTAAACACGGCTCTTAAGTAGTCACCCTTGTGATTTGATTGGTGAAATTATCTAAACTAAGTGAATTTGATTGTTACTTAAATTAATTAAAAGGAAGTACGGTCGTAGGGGTCATAACACAAGTGACCAGGTCCAGACAGTTCAGCTCTGTTCAGTGTTCTGGAAACGTTTGATTTTAGAGAGAAAAAGGTACCCCGAAAGATGCGAATCCTCGTGGTCGCCGTTTACCCATATACAGCGGAGAACACGTTTTGGTCCCCCGTTCCCCGCGTTACATGGGCTCCGACAATGCCCGGACACGTCTGACGGAAGCTCTTTAATAACCTAAAATTGCTTTTTTCTTGGTTAATTTAGAAAATAGGAGCAGAACAGATCCGGGCCTTGTAAAGACCTGCATTTTTATTTTTTTATTTTTATCGTGCTTGTGTAATATGACGTGTTGTATTTTATTCTAAAATATATAATGCGGTAGAAATTTCTACATCATGACATTCGGAATATTATGTTAGTCTCACGGTGAATTTTTAGTATATTTCCAAGAACGAAACCCGGGCAGCGCAACCGAATGAGACTCGATTTTTACACTGTCATTAGAAATAATGTCTCTTCTCCGGGCCCAGGGCCTCACACCCCAGACAACTCAATCTCATTATTGAGTGTCTAACCCAATTATTCTTCTTTTTTCTTTTGCTTTTGCTATTCTCTTTTCTCCTCCATAATTCTTTCTTTTCTTTTCTTTTCTTTTCTTTCCACATATACTTGTCCCCCATGTTCTTCCCTTTCTTTTCTTTATAAGGCATTACTCATGCCTTTCCCCTCCCAAAATTCTCATCAGACTACGCCCTCTCTCCCTTCCCCAAAATTATCACCTCCTTCTCTCCCTCTCAAGTATCTACGTACTCTTTCGTCTCAAGATCGACCCTCTCGGGTCACACGCTAGTAACGCCCTTTTCAGCCTAGGGTAATTGACGGGTTTCGGACGTTCCCAACGGTGCGGATCGTTCATCCACGCGCTTAATCTGCAGGAATTAAGGTAGAACTTCGATAAACTTGCTTTAACCTTCTGTATGATGATTTTTGTAAAATCTTGACCCGATCGTTGGTTTAGGGAGTAAGGGTTGTAGGTAACATTATACTAAGTTGATTGTACGGACCGATCAGTTTACGGATCGATAGAATGTGAGAAAAACGTCTTTCGATACCAAAAACGAGTGTACACGGACTGGCTTCAGGAAACACACTGCCGGATACTGTTCGCGCATTTTCCGGTCACGTAGAGGTAAAATTAGGAAAAGTGTAAAACTACAAAGTTGTAGCTCTTCAAATTCCCTACGTTTTGATATGTAATTCGACTCAAACGGAGTTTGGTGTAAAAAGTTATGACTGAAATACTAAGGCTGTCCGAAACTGCTGTTTCAACAACTTCCCTCTATTCGGGCAGAAACTTTGGAAACCTGTAGAATACGATTGAGCCGTAGGATTACAATGAAACTTGGTAGAAAGACAGTTTGACGTCTTAGCTACGTAGTGACACGTAAACGGACCAAATCCAACGGTTAGATCTTCGGGAAATGGAATTTTAGTAAACTGTGGCAGATTTGACACGTTCTGTTCGTACGCACTTTTACCCAGCTTAGGAGCAGATTCGGCCTTAGCTATAAACGCGGGAGTTGTTCCTAAGACAGAGAACTATTACTCTGTTGAATTTCATAACTTTTGGTGAAGTATTGGTACGTCATTTTGTTATGATTGTAAACTGATGGTAACCGGTAATTTCGGGATTTATATGCCTTGTTGAATTGTTGTTGTGGTATTATCTATTAATTTCCGCATTTGATGAAATTGGGTTTGTACCTCTTGATTGAAGTAATGGTTGGATAGACGAGATTGGGTGTGACGATGAGAAATGAGATAGAGTTTGGAATGTGGAAAAGATGAGATTAAGGAATGTGGTGACGGGTTGGTCTTGAGCCGTGTTATGTCTTGAGCCGTGCCTTGTCTTGAGCCGTGCTGTGTCTTGAGCCGTGCCATGTCTTGAGCCGTGTTATGTCTTGAGCCGTGTCCAAAGTGGCGTACGGGAACATAACGTATGGGAACATAGGTGTATGGGAACACAGTGTATGGGAACAATGGTGTATGGGAACATAACGAACGGGAACCAATGATAGGGATGTCTTGAGCCGTGCCTTGTCTTGAGCCGTGCCTTGTCTTGAGCCGTGCTGTGTCTTGAGCCGTGCCATGTCTTGAGCCGTGTTATGTCTTGAGCCGTGTCCAAAGTGGCGTACGGGAACATAACGTATGGGAGCATAGGTGTATGGGAACAATGGTGTATGGGAACATGGTGAACGGGAACATCGTAGAATCGACCACGTTAATGAACACAGTGTATGGGAACATGGTGAACGGGAACATCGTAGAATCGACCACGTTAATGTACACAGTGTATGGGAACTTGGTGATCGGGAACATCATATGATTGACTACGCTGATAAAACTTGTGTGTAAAATAAGTGGGTTCTGTTGGTTAATTTTATATGTGGTTATTTGATTATGGAAATTATTCATACATTGGGGTAAGGGTAGTTTTACGTTGTTCTACTGAGTGTCACCACTCACGGTACTACGTTACCATGGTATTTGACGCCAGGTACAGGAAACAATATGGAGTATTCAGAAGATAATCCTGTAGCCAATGAAGAAGTTGCTGAGTTGACCGAGCCGTGGCTAAACCAGTAGTTTAGTTGTTGGCTTTGTGCTTTCTAAGTATTTGCTCTGTGCTTTTTAGTATTTTATTGAGGTTTCAAGTTTGTAATAAAGACATATTTTATTCTAGTATTTCATGCTTAAGCGTTTGTAATAAATCACTTCAACTTTATTCGGTATTGTAATATTTAAACAATATTTGTGATAAATGGATTGTGTTTCTTTAATTTAATTTTTCGAAAAAAAATAATACAGCTCAAAAATCTTCAAAATCCTTTAATTAACAAACCGAATTTTCGGGGCGTTACAGTTGGTATCAGAGCTTAGGTTTAAGATTGCTCGTGTCCGTGGGTATTGAGTAATAGAAGGTTTCGTGGGCTAAACTTGGGTAGATAACGTTATATTATGTTCTATTTAAAAAAAAAATTAAAATAATAAATATATAATAATAATCTTTTTCGATTAGGAGGGATTGGACGTTCATGTAATACTGCATTTATAAGAGCATGGTATCTATGTATTACTTGAGTTGATTACCTTGATTAAATATTTTATTATGTCACAATAGGAGTAAGGTAGTTTCTGACATTAATTTATCGTCTCGTTAGATGGCTGCTAGAGCTGTTGCCACTGGCCGTCGCAATGGCAACAACCACGATTATGGGAATGGTAATAATCCACCACCACCTCCAAACCGTATGCTACTCTTTTCTGAGTTTAGGAAGCAACACCCACCAGTTTTTCGTGGGGAACCAAACCCCAAAATTGCTCATGGGTGGCTAAGACAGACCAAGAAGATGCTAGAGGCAATGGGTATTCAGCGAGACGCAGATAAGATAGCTCTGGCAACATACCAACTTGAGGATGAAGCTGATCACTGGTGGGACTCCATGAAGACGACAGTGCAACCAAACACAATGACATGGGAAGAATTTGAGAGAGTTTTCAATGGGAAATATTTTCCAGCCCCAGTTAAGCAGGAGTTGATTCAAGAGTTTTCGAAGTTAACTCAAGGAACCATGACTGTTACGCAGTATGTGACACGATTCGAAGAGCTTTCCCGCCATGCCACATCACTTATACCAGATGACGAGGCAAAGGCTAGAAAGTTTGAGTGGGGCTTGGACCCAGATATAAGGGTAAATGTGATCGGCTTTGAGTACCAAACTTTTGCTCAAGTTGTGAACGCAGCCTTGATCCACGAGAGAGCACTGCTAGACTCTCGTAAAATTTTGAATCAGCGGAGGGCACCACAATCGCAGGGAGGACCTGTGCGCAACAACATCAACAACAGGAACTACGCGGCCCAGAAACCTTACTCTTTCAGGCCTCAAAACCAGGCTAAGGGATATCAAGGCCAAAACCAAAACTATGACAGGAGGTGTTACAATTGTGGTCAGGAGGGTCATCTGCAAACATCATGTCCCCAAGCAACTGGAATGGGATACCGTAATCAGTCAGGCTATCCGCAGCAAGGTCAGAGTAGTGGTCAACAGCAACAACAGCGTGCACAACCGCCGCCACAGCAGAAATTCACTGGGAACCAATACCAAGGGAAGAATCAACAACCACCACGTCCACCAGTGCGGAATCCAGGCAATGCTCGAGGTCCGAATCACAACCAGCCAGCAGCTGGTGGTCGCATATTTGCACTTCAGGAGGAAGGAGGGTATGATCCCTCGGTGATCCAAGGTACCGTTATTTTATTTAACTCCTGGGTACGGGCTTTGTTTGACACTGGTGCATCGCATTCATTTATTTCTACTGATTGTGTATCATCGTTGGGGTTAGAAACTGAACGTTTAGAACGATCTTTTGGTGTAGCTTCACCTTTAGGTGGTCTTGTGTCAGTAGTATTAGTTTGCAGATCATGTGATTTGGAGATATCAGGTACGAGGCTAACCTGTGATCTCCGAGTTATTGAGATGATTGACTTTGACGTAATTTTGGGCATGGATTGGCTATCTGCTCATCGTGTGGTGATCAACTGTAGTAAGAAGGAAGTAACCTCTTACTATCCTGAAGGAACTTACTTTAAGTTCAAAGGGGATAAGCAAGACCCTCTTTCGAATCATCGGCGGTCAAGATGGCATAACCACTTATCTGGATGGCTAGCAAGTCTTATGCTTGAAGAAGGTGATCGCCTGGAATTGGGATTACCTCGGGTGGTATGTGAGTACGCCGATGTATTTCCAGATGATTTGCCGGAGCTACCTCCTCATCGTGAACTCGACTTTACAATTGAGTTGCAGCCAGGGACTAGTCCGATTTCTATGGCCCCACATCGAATGGCCCCGGCTGAACTTCGTGAGTTGAAGACTCAGTTGCAGGACTTACAAGACAAGGGATTTATTCGGCCCAGCACTTCGCCGTGGGGGGCACCTGTTTTATTTGTCAAGAAGAAGGATGGGACTATGCGTTTGTGTATTGACTACAGACAGCTCAACAAGGTGACAATCAAGAACCGCTATCCACTCCCGAGAATCGATGATCTTTTTGATCAGCTACGTGGATCTCGGTGTTTTTCAAAGATTGACTTGCGGTCAGGGTACCATCAGCTCCGTATCAGGGAAGATGACATACCAAAGACTGCATTTCGAACTCGATATGGACATTTTGAGTTTGTTGTGATGCCTTTTGGTTTGACCAACGCACCTGCTGTTTTCATGTGCTTAATGAACAAGATCTTCCAGCCATACTTGGACCAGTTTGTAGTTGTGTTCATCGACGACATTCTTATCTATTCATCATCCGAGGAGGAACACGAGAAACACCTGCGAATCGCTCTGCAAGTTCTGAGAGATAATCAGTTGTATGGCAAGGCTAGTAAATGTGAATTCTGGTTGAAAGAAGTTAAGTTCCTTGGGCATGTTGTGTCCGAACAGGGAATTGCGGTGGATTCTAGCAAGGTAGATGCAGTCTTGGATTGGAAACAGCCAAGAACGGTGTTTGAGATCCGCAGTTTCCTTGGTCTAGCTGGTTACTATCGGAGGTTCATACAAGACTTTGCGAAATTGGGACGACCAATGACCCGGTTGACGCAAAAGGGAGTTAAGTTTGAATGGGATGAAGCGTGTGAACTTTCCTTTCAAGAATTAAAGAAGAGGTTGACCACTGCGCCAATTTTGATCATCCCAGAAAGAGATGTGGGATTTACGGTGTACTGTGATGCATCTAAGGAAGGATTGGGGGCTGTGCTGATGCAAAATGAGAAGGTTGTCGCTTATGCCTCTAGACAATTGAAGCCACATGAGAAGAACTACCCGACCCATGACTTGGAGTTGGCTGCAGTTGTCTTTGCATTGAAGTCATGGCGCTATTATTTGTATGGGGAGAACTTCGAGGTTTTCACCGATCATAAGAGCTTGAAGTATCTGTTTACTCAGAAAGATTTGAATATGAGACAGAGAAGATGGGTAGAATACCTTGAGGACTATCATTTTACCTTGTTCTATCATCCGGGGAAAGCCAATGTCGTAGCTGACGCACTCAGTCGGAAACCGAGAGAATTGGTAGCCGCTCTAGCTATAAGAGAATGGGAAATGATGGGTGCTATTAATGAATTTCATCTTCAGCCGACGTCTGCTAGTGAGGGAGCTTCACTTTTTGCATTGGTTGCTACACCGACTCTACACCGGGAGATATTGAAGGTGCAAGGAATTGACCAAGAGGTCGATTTCTTCAAGTACCGTCTAGCTACAGGAACAGCACCAGTAGGGTGGGCATTACACGCTGACGGAAGCCTGAGGTTTCTAGGAAGAGTTTTCGTGCCAGATCTTGGTACTCTTCGGGAATCTGTACTAAAGGAGTTTCATAAATCGAGTTTTGCTGTTCATCCGGGGAGCAACAAGATGTACCAGGACCTTAAGAGACAGTACTGGTGGAACGGGATGAAGGCTGACGTCGCCAGATTTGTGGCAACTTGTCTTACATGCCAACAAGTTAAGGCTGAGCACCAACGACCAGGAGGATCCCTACAGCCTTTACCGATACCAGGTTGGAAATGGGAGCATGTTACCATGGACTTCGTAACAGGGCTTCCCACGACTATCAAGAGAAACGACGCCATCTGGGTTATTGTAGACCGCTTGACGAAGAGTGCTCACTTCCTTCCAGTTCAAGTATCGGATACGATGGAGTCTTACAGTTACCTATATATCAATGAGATTGTTCGTCTACACGGGGTTTCGGTGTCGATTGTGTCAGACCGAGATCCTCGTTTTACTTCTCAGTTTTGGCAGAGTTTGCAGACAGCTCTAGGTACAAACCTTTGCTTCAGTACCGCTTTTCATCCACAGACCGATGGACAATCCGAGCGGACTATTCAGACATTGGAGGATATGCTCAGAGCTTGTGTGTTAGATCTTAAGGGGAGCTGGGAACGCCACCTGCCATTAGTGGAGTTTGCGTATAACAACAGCTTTCAAGCAAGTATTGGAATGGCACCTTATGAAGCACTATATGGAAGACCTTGTCGATCTCCAACATGTTGGACAGATGTCGGAGAGACCAGCTTGCTAGGACCAGAGCTTGTACGAGAGACGACAGAAAAGGTGCAACTGATCAAACAGCGACTGATCACTGCACAGAGTCGGCAGAAGAGTTACGCCGACAGGAGGACCAGACCGTTGACTTTCAAGGTCGGTGATCACGTTTTCCTAAAAATTCAACCTCGCAGGGGGATTATTAGATTCGGGAAGAAAGGGAAGTTATCGCCGCGATATATTGGACCATTTGACATTTTGGAGCGGGTTGGGGAAGTTGCTTACCGACTAGGCCTACCACCGCAGATATCGCGGGTCCACAATGTTTTTCACGTATCAATGTTGAGGAAGTATATGGCGCATCCTGATCATATTCTCGATTGGAAGGAGGTTACACTAGATGATGGTGCGACTTACGAAGAACAAGCCGTCAGAATTTTGGACAAACGGGATAAGGTTCTTCGGGGAAAGACTATCCGCCTTGTTAGAGTTTTATGGCGCCATCAAAATTTGGAAGAGTCAACATGGGAACGCGAGGACAACATGCAAGCAAATCATCCTCACCTATTTGTTGACCAAGGTATCGCGTAAATTTCGAGGACGAAATTTTTGTTTAAGGGGGGTAGGATGTAAAGACCTGCATTTTTATTTTTTTATTTTTATCGTGCTTGTGTAATATGACGTGTTGTATTTTATTCTAAAATATATAATGCGGTAGAAATTTCTACATCATGACATTCGGAATATTATGTTAGTCTCACGGTGAATTTTTAGTATATTTCCAAGAACGAAACCCGGGCAGCGCAACCGAATGAGACTCGATTTTTACACTGCCATTAGAAATAATGTCTCTTCTCCGGGCCCAGGGCCTCACACCCCAGACAACTCAATCTCATTATTGAGTGTCTAACCCAATTATTCTTCTTTTTTCTTTTGCTTTTGCTATTCTCTTTTCTCCTCCATAATTCTTTCTTTTCTTTTCTTTTCTTTTCTTTCCACATATACTTGTCCCCCATGTTCTTCCCTTTCTTTTCTTTATAAGGCATTACTCATGCCTTTCCCCTCCCAAAATTCTCATCAGACTACGCCCTCTCTCCCTTCCCCAAAATTATCACCTCCTTCTCTCCCTCTCAAGTATCTACGTACTCTTTCGTCTCAAGATCGACCCTCTCGGGTCACACGCTAGTAACGCCCTTTTCAGCCTAGGGTAATTGACGGGTTTCGGACGTTCCCAACGGTGCGGATCGTTCATCCACGCGCTTAATCTGCAGGAATTAAGGTAGAACTTCGATAAACTTGCTTTAACCTTCTGTATGATGATTTTTGTAAAATCTTGACCCGATCGTTGGTTTAGGGAGTAAGGGTTGTAGGTAACATTATACTAAGTTGATTGTACGGACCGATCAGTTTACGGATCGATAGAATGTGAGAAAAACGTCTTTCGATACCAAAAACGAGTGTACACGGACTGGCTTCAGGAAACACACTGCCGGATACTGTTCGCGCATTTTCCGGTCACGTAGAGGTAAAATTAGGAAAAGTGTAAAACTACAAAGTTGTAGCTCTTCAAATTCCCTACGTTTTGATATGTAATTCGACTCAAACGGAGTTTGGTGTAAAAAGTTATGACTGAAATACTAAGGCTGTCCGAAACTGCTGTTTCAACAACTTCCCTCTATTCGGGCAGAAACTTTGGAAACCTGTAGAATACGATTGAGCCGTAGGATTACAATGAAACTTGGTAGAAAGACAGTTTGACGTCTTAGCTACGTAGTGACACGTAAACGGACCAAATCCAACGGTTAGATCTTCGGGAAATGGAATTTTAGTAAACTGTGGCAGATTTGACACGTTCTGTTCGTACGCACTTTTACCCAGCTTAGGAGCAGATTCGGCCTTAGCTATAAACGCGGGAGTTGTTCCTAAGACAGAGAACTATTACTCTGTTGAATTTCATAACTTTTGGTGAAGTATTGGTACGTCATTTTGTTATGATTGTAAACTGATGGTAACCGGTAATTTCGGGATTTATATGCCTTGTTGAATTGTTGTTGTGGTATTATCTATTAATTTCCGCATTTGATGAAATTGGGTTTGTACCTCTTGATTGAAGTAATGGTTGGATAGACGAGATTGGGTGTGACGATGAGAAATGAGATAGAGTTTGGAATGTGGAAAAGATGAGATTAAGGAATGTGGTGACGGGTTGGTCTTGAGCCGTGTTATGTCTTGAGCCGTGCCTTGTCTTGAGCCGTGCTGTGTCTTGAGCCGTGCCATGTCTTGAGCCGTGTTATGTCTTGAGCCGTGTCCAAAGTGGCGTACGGGAACATAACGTATGGGAACATAGGTGTATGGGAACACAGTGTATGGGAACAATGGTGTATGGGAACATAACGAACGGGAACCAATGATAGGGATGTCTTGAGCCGTGCCTTGTCTTGAGCCGTGCCTTGTCTTGAGCCGTGCTGTGTCTTGAGCCGTGCCATGTCTTGAGCCGTGTTATGTCTTGAGCCGTGTCCAAAGTGGCGTACGGGAACATAACGTATGGGAGCATAGGTGTATGGGAACACAGTGTATGGGAACAATGGTGTATGGGAACATGGTGAACGGGAACATCGTAGAATCGACCACGTTAATGAACACAGTGTATGGGAACATGGTGAACGGGAACATCGTAGAATCGACCACGTTAATGTACACAGTGTATGGGAACTTGGTGATCGGGAACATCATATGATTGACTACGCTGATAAAACTTGTGTGTAAAATAAGTGGGTTCTGTTGGTTAATTTTATATGTGGTTATTTGATTATGGAAATTATTCATACATTGGGGTAAGGGTAGTTTTATGTTGTTCTACTGAGTGTCACCACTCACGGTACTACGTTACCATGGTATTTGACGCCAGGTACAGGAAACAATATGGAGTATTCAGAAGATAATCCTGTAGCCAATGAAGAAGTTGCTGAGTTGACCGAGCCGTGGCTAAACCAGTAGTTTAGTTGTTGGCTTTGTGCTTTCTAAGTATTTGCTCTGTGCTTTTTAGTATTTTATTGAGGTTTCAAGTTTGTAATAAAGACATATTTTATTCTAGTATTTCATGCTTAAGCGTTTGTAATAAATCACTTCAACTTTATTCG
Organism: Vaccinium darrowii; assembly: GCA_020921065.1. Classification (NCBI taxonomy): domain Eukaryota; kingdom Viridiplantae; phylum Streptophyta; class Magnoliopsida; order Ericales; family Ericaceae; genus Vaccinium; species Vaccinium darrowii. Next base: position 26,713,549 of record CM037153.1, on the reverse strand, counting down.
GTATTGTAATATTTAAACAATATTTGTGATAAATGGATTGTGTTTCTTTAATTTAATTTTTCGAAAAAAAATAATACAGCTCAAAAATCTTCAAAATCCTTTAATTAACAAACCGAATTTTCGGGGCGTTACAGGCCTGGCCACGGTGTGTTAATCACCCCGTGACCATACTTATGAAACTACTCACACATAGTAACTGAAACAACTAACAAGATTGCGAAATTAAACATGCTGAATGTTGATTGAAACGAAGATCCAAAAGTAAAACGCGGACAAACTCCCACGAAATAAGAGTTAATGAAAATAAACAAGGAATACCCGAAGCAATAAGCAAATCTGTGAACAAAACTTCAAAACTTCGATGGAAAAGCCTCTGGAAAATCGAATCTCCAAAAGGGAAGAACGGCTACTACTTGGGAGCAAAAACTAAACAATGTTTGAACCCTAATTCGGCCTAAAATCGGGGTATTTAACCCTTCCCGAAGTCAAACTACGTGGCAAAGTCAACTGGCTGTATAAAGCCCTCGGTATCGATACAGGAGAAGTCCTGTATCGATACCCAGACGTTTTGTTCCCAAATTGGCACACGGGTATCGATACAGGACAATCCCTGTATCGATACCGGTGCCTCTAAGTTGACTTTTCAGCTTTTTGGTCGTCCTTGCTTGGGTCCCACCGGTTCCCAACATGCCCGACCGCCATGTGTCCACTTTATGCGTTCTTTTCCGACCTGTTCCCTACAAAACAAACAAAGACAAGAAAAACCAAGGACAACACCGCATCAAGTGGAAAATGGAATAAAATCGCGCCTCTAATGCGCTAATTCGCCCTACTTAGGCGCTTATATCTATGACATTGCGCGCCTATCACACCCCCCAACTTGAAGGTTGCTAGTCCCGAGCAACGAAAAGAATAAAACAAATTAATAAAAGGATAGATCTTTTAGACCCCCGGGTGACCCCGGTAGAACGAGTGAAGTCTCGTGAGGGTTTTCAGTAGTGATAACCCACAAAACACAAAGGACTCGCACATTTGAATGCAACTCAACCCAATCAATAGCTTCTCGAAGCACTACAGTGACTGTCAGGCAAACCAAAGGCAAGACATTTCATCCATGGACAAAGTTAAATAAGTGAACTTCGCAACAGACTTAACACAAAAATTAATCCTCTCACCTACGATCGGATAAAGAATTTTCAAATGGCATGCATGTATGGACAAACCAAATATAGAAATTCACCCACCCTCGAGAATAGTTCACACACCGTTGATAGCCCAATAATCCTTTAAGCACACTCCTTCCCTTTTCTTTTCCTTTTTTTTTCTTGCGTGGTCGTACACTGCCGAATCTCTCGGGCTTTCTAGTTGACTCTTTAGCGAGCTTTGGGTCGACTATCCCCAAGCCAAACGGCCTTAGAGCGCCAGGTTTTAAGCGACCCCTACGGACTTAATTGCTCAAGTCAAAAAGGCTTTATTGAGATCCAAACTGACCACATTTAGCGATACTTTCACAAGGTCTATCCATCTTTTGATGCGAACAACACGGTGGGAGCATACCCCGATTGTCCGGTTACTACTCAATGGACGCCCGGATAAGCATTAACAATATAGCACACATAATTTGCTCTTTTTTTTTTTCCTTATTATTGGGGAAGGAGTTCCAAAGATTCCATTGAATAAGTTAACACATACTGAAATATCAAAGACATATGAATCAAACTCGAGACTGGTGAATACTCAAGTGGAACAGTGTGTGTGTGAGCATGTTTCCAACTGACCAAACGCTATCCGACTATAGATGATACGGGCTAACTAAGTGCTTCCTAAATATCATGTTCACGAGCTTAAGTCTATCCATGAAATCGTATCGAGACTCCGACTCGCACAACAACCATTATAGCGCTAATTAGCAGTCATCAACCAAGAATAGTTACACCCACACATCCAAATTCCTTCTGTTTTTTTTTTTTTCTTTTTGTTTTTTTTTTTTTGAAGACTCTAAATTTAAATAAGACAAGTGACAAAGTAATCCCTCCCCCCAACTTGAATAAAGCAATGTCCTCATTGATTGCTCAAACACTAAAAGAGAAGGACATAAATAAAGAGAGAGGAAAGAGATCACCTCGAACTAGCGGACAACATAAGATAGACGTAGGCGGAGAAACGACCCCCCAACTTGGACAAATCAACCTGCATGTGTTAGTCTGCAAGACACTAAACAAAATAAAAAGAAAAGAAGGAAAAGAAACGCTACTACAGACTCTGCAAAACATTGAAATCCACCACTTTCGTCACGTGAACGGCACGGGTACTACTTTTCTCCCTAAATGTCTCACTTAAATTTGTGTAGAGAAGGTCATCATAACAATCCCGGGTAAGTCATGACTCAACAGGTTAAATCACTCAAGGTTTTTCCTTAAAGAAATCAGAGCCAATCGTCTTTTATGACTATCCGAGACACGACAATAAGATTGTTAGAAACCCAGACACACAAATTTAAGGCTAGAAATTAGGTGGCTATACCGGACCATTAGAAACGTTTTTTTTTTTTGAATTAATTCTAATTGGGAGAGAGAGAGAGAGATCTTTGAAACGTGGAAGTCGAAAATTAATCAAATCCACAAAGATGAATCCCATGAATGCACCACCCCACGCTAAGCTTTGCATTAAAAATTGAACTCGGCCAGACCACAAGAAAAGATACTTCGAGTAAAGCAATTGCCGAGTTTGTCTTAAAAATGGACGCATCTCTGAATGCTCCCATAAGACCAAATCAAGTTTCAGACAGTTGACAAATTTTATAAACGACGGATGATAAAAAAAAATCAAATTTGTCAACACCGAGGAAGTCAACTTGTTGCACTTCCTTTAATATTGGTTGTTCAAGTGAGCTCACCCCAACAGATTCTAGTTGCCTAGAAGGGGAAGACTCAAAAGGAAAACATTCAATAAGAAGCTCGCTGCTTCCTTCCCACTTGATTGCCTCTTCTACAACATAATCAGATGCAGTCCAGCTTGTTGCTCCTATGTGTTCTGTCTACATGTCTAACACTTCCCTCTCTTGCTCCACCCTGAGGGACGAGGGAACCTCTACCGCATAAGTATTATTACTCCGAAAATAAGCATATTTAAACAAGTCTGACAGTGGCTCTAAATCTAACTTAGGCGGTTGGACCAACAATGGCTCAGGACCCAGGTCCCAAGCGACTCCACCTAAATCTCCCGTTGCTAACAAATCCATTAAACTACCAATCTCTGGAGAATCTAAGAACAACGCCTCTTCAGTGGTAAGAGCAACTTCCAGAGGATCTTTAAACAACATATTGTCGACATGCTCCTTAATGAGCGTGTCGACCAAACATATCGCAGACTCCTCTTCATTATCCTTGCTGCGAGTATCCTCATTGTAAACATCAACCCCTAACTTTGGTTCCACTAATAATTGCACTCCCCCCAAGTTCGGCTGTTCAACTAACTCAACCCCAACAGGGGAATTGTCCTCTAACATATCATCACAAGGAGGAGAAGACTCAAGGGCGAAACGTTCGCCATGGAACTCGCCACCCCCTACAGACTCTGAAAAGTGTTCAGCGCACAAAAGCCGGTCAACTCCTCGATCTCTAGACTCACAGGAGCGAAAAAGGAAAACGTAGGCGGCCCGAATCAACAGTGGAAGATACATTGGAGGGGATTTGTTTTTCTCTTTGTGCTTAAATGGGAGACACTCAGCAGTGAGCTCCTCCTTCCCTCTAAACTCGGAGAACTGTTGTAAGCCCAAGTCAACCTCCTCTACATCGTTAGATAAACCTACTTCCTCTTCCTTAGGAGTAAACTCCTCATTCCCTCCAAACTCGGAAGGTTCCTCCAAACGATCATCAACCCGTCCCTCAATGAGAAGTGGGTCGACTTCCTCTCTTCTATTGACTTGAGGTGGAGAAGGAAATGTCTCCCACTCCTGTTGGCTTTGTCTCACTACCTTTGTGAGTTGAGTCAACTGGGACCTAAGATCCCCAATTGCTTGGGCGGTTTCTGCGGCGAAGGTCATTTGCGATCGCACAATAGTTTGTACCATCTCCTCAAACTCCCTATCATGAGGGAGATAAGTCAGCTCTGGGGGTGGGCCAGTAGAATAAGGATCAAACCCTTGTGGGTCTTGGAAAAGGGAGCCGAATTGGGGCATGTGGTCCTGGGCATGTTCGAACGACTGTATTTCTTTCAGAGGCAAAGGCAGTGCCTGTGGTGGCACTGGGGGTTCGGAATACCCCCATGAAAAAGATGGGTGGTGGGACCACCCTAGATTGTTCGTATTTGGATATGGATCCCACCGCTGATTAATAACACTCTCCCTAGCCTGATTATTTTGATAAGCTTCCTTGAGTGCACAAAAAGCGGAGCAGGTATAAACAGAATGCCCCCAACACGCACACATCTCACAGAATTCTTCCATTCTCACCTCGTTCACCCAACTGTCTCTCTCTTTTTTTTTTTTTGAATGAAGAAAGATAAAAATAAAACTAAAACTCAAAAGACACTAACGACCCGAATTCTTAACACCTCTTGCCGTCCCCGGCAACGGCGCCAGAAATGCTTGACCGAAATCCTATACCTAATTAAATGGGTTGCCCCAAGCGTAGGGCGGAGACCAGTGTAGCACAATACCCGATAAGACCGGAATCGAATCCACAGAGAAGGCGGAGGGTGCTTACTAAGTACTCGGGTTGCTAGTTTAAACACGGCTCTTAGGTAGCCACCCTTGTGATTTGATTGGTGAAATTATCTAAACTAAGTGAATTTGATTGTTACTTAAATTAATTAAAAGGAAGTACGGTCGTAGGGGTCATAACACAAGTGACCAGGTCCAGACAGTTCAGCTCTGTTCAGTGTTCTGGAAACGTTTGATTTTAGAGAGAAAAAGGTACCTCAAAAGATGCGAATCCTCGTGATCGCCGTTTACCCATATACAGCGGAGAACATGTTTTGGTCCCCCGTTTCCCGCGTTACATGGGCTCCGACAATGCCCGGACACGTCTGACGGAAGCTCTTTAATAACCTAAAATTGCTTTTTTCTTGGTTAATTTAGAAAATAGGAGCAGAACAGATCCGGGCCTGGCCACGGTGTGTTAATCACCCCCCGACCATACTTATGAAACTACTCACACATAGTAACTGAAACAACTAACAAGATTTCGAAATTAAACATGCTGAATGTTGATTGAAACGAAGATCCAAAAGTAAAACGCGGACAAACTCCCACGAAATAAGAGTTAATGAAAATAAACAAGGAATACCCGAAGCAATAAGCAAATCTGTGAACAAAACTTCAAAACTTCGATGGAAAAGCCTCCGGAAAATCGAATCTCTAAAAGGGAAGAACGGCTACTACTTGGGAGCAAAAACTAAACAATGTTTGAACCCTAATTCGGCCTAAAATCGGGGTATTTAACCCTTCCCGAAGTCAAACTACGTGGCAAAGTCAACTGGCTGTATAAAGCCCTCGGTATCGATACAAGAGAAGTCCTGTATCGATACCCAGACGTTCTGTTCCCAAATTGGCACACGGGTATCGATACAGGACAATCCCTGTATCGATACCGGTGCCTCTAAGTTGACTTTTCAGCTTTTTGGTCGTCCTTGCTTGGGTCCCACCGGTTCCCAACATGCCCGACCGCCATGTGTCCACTTTATGTGTTCTTTTCCGACCTGTTCCCTACAAAACAAACAAAGACAAGAAAAATCAAGGACAACACCGCATCAAGTGGAAAATGGAATAAAACCGCGCCTCTAATGCGCTAATTCGCCCTACTTAGGCGCTTATATCTATGACATTGCGCGCCTATCACATACCACTATCACTCACCAGATCTGGTGAAACCAAACCAGTAACAAGTCGTCGAACCGGGGAAACCGACAAGGAGAGAGAACCGAACAAAGCTGAACCAAAAGAAAGCCCCTTCTCGTCCTCCTCTTTATTGGTTCACCACCAGCTGAAGCAAAAGAAAGCCCATTTTTATGTTTAGTATTTAATGATGATGTTATTAAACCTCCATATTATGTGTTTTAAATGATATTAAATGTTGCATGAACATACTTTAGTAGGGGTACCTTTGGGTGCCCTATTGAGTGTTTTTCGCACACGGTGATACTTTGTGGCCATGGCATTTTAAGCTAGGTACCGAAGCCGATGAGGGATATGAGAAGCCAACCACAGATGCTGAAGCGGTGGAGCAGACTGATGGAGATGCGTCGACGGAGCCTTGGCTCTATCAGTAGTTTGTTATTTATAGATGGTTTTGGTTGCTTCTAGTTAGATTACTACTAAGTTATAATTATTATTTTAGACACTACTGTGTTTGAAAGTATTTCTTGTGGATTGTAATAAGTTGGAGAATTTCCTTCCCTTACTGTTATTAAACTTGAGGCTTTGAGTTTAGGTTAATTAAATAAAGTTGATATTTTCAATAAAAGGTTTTAAATATATTTATTAACGTGCCCAATTTTTGGGCATTACATTTTCATTTTGGGTTGTCCCTTAATAAGTGTGTGTTTTGAAAAGTTAATGGGTAAAAGTTTGTGCAATTATCATTTTGCCGTTTTGAAAGTTAGTGGGTAAAGAGTTAATGAGTAAAAGTGGAGGATAATTTTGAAAAGTAGACGTAAAAGTTTATGTGAAAAGCGTAAGGTGGAGGTAGAAATTGATGTCAAAGGTGTAATGATGATTTTGCTTTAGTAAGTTGGATTTATGAAGCAACACATTTAAAAAGAAACGGAGGTAGACTTATCTCTGCAAATTTTGTCATTATTTAAACAAAATAATTGGAAAATAAACTTATTTTAGAAAAATTTATCTTTGTATCTGTCCAAAATAACGAACAAATTAACATATAATTTATTTGTGTATTACACAACAACAAATCAATAAACTTGTCCCTAACAAATTGATTTTGTTTTTTATATGTTCGTAAAATTCGACATGAGATAAACTTATTTGTCCATAATATTCTAGAATTACTCTAATTTGTACAACTGATGTACTTATTTGTTCTTATTTATACTCTGAATTAGTCTTAAATTTCAACAGATGAATTTATTTGTTCACATTTTTGCTATGAATAACAAATGAACATATCTATTCATGTTTATACTCTAAATTAGTCTTACTTATACAAGAGCTGAATTTATCTATTCTCATTTATATTTTTCTTATATGTTGTTATTTTTACAAAAGATGAACTTATCTATTCTTTTATGTAGATTAGTCTTAAATTTCAATATATGGACTTATATGTTCACATTTATTTATTAATTTATATTTAATTACATAGTCAACATCTACTTCCCCTTCTTCAATCACCATGTCATGTGCTGATCGCCGGTGATTTTCCCTGCCAACTTTCCATCATCGACCAATTTTCTGGCGTCAACGTATTTTTCAACGAACTTTCGTGTGCCAGTCAATTTTTCGCACGAACTTTCGACACCAACCGCCTTTTTCTTGAAATGATGTACAGGAGCGGATAAAATATTGTAATTTAGTATGAGGGTATTTTGTCTTGATAAAAAGAGGAACTGGATCTCAAACTTTTAAAAATATGAATAGTGAATCCCCAAGGGCATCCTTATTAGCCTCACAAAAAAAAATACCAAATTTAACCTCAAAAACACCTTTTATAAATTCGCAAGTCACTTTTCCAATAACTCAGAAAATTAGACTCTCTATTCTAACTCCACTATATTAAACTATTCTCATTTTCTACTCCTACTCAAAAAATAATAATAATAATAATACTCAAACCAAGAGAGAAGTTAGGAGAGAGTGATGGAAAAGTAATTTGATGCGTGAACAATGCCTACTCAATTTTGAGTAGGCACTATAGCAAAGTTAGAGCTTTGCAAATTTGTTCATTCATTTGATGTGCCTGATTTTGGGTTTTTTTTTAGTTTGACTTAACAAATTAGCCATCAGGGGGGTTTGATGTCCCTGATGTTGATGCTTTTAGGGCATCCTTATCAGCCTCACAAAAAAAAAAAAAAAACCACCAAATTTAACCTCAAAAACACATTTTATAATTTAGCAAGTCACTTTTCAAAAAACTCACAAGATCAAACTCTCTATTCTAACTTCACTATATTAAACTATTCTTTCTTTCTATTCCTACTCCCCAAAAGTAATAATAATAAAGTGAACAGTGTGTGAATAGTGCATGAACATTACGTGAATAGTGTCTTTGGTGCGTGAACAGTGTCGCACCAAATTTGTTCAGTTATTGTAGCAAAGTTAAACAATCTGCAAATTGGTGAGACATTTGGTGAGCCTGATTTTTTGAGGTTTTTTGGGAGTTTGCTCTCTACTTTAACTTAAAAAGCTAATTTGTTAAGCCACATATTGATGCTTTTACCTATCTTAGAAGAATAGTGGATTGGGCCATGGTCCAAACCTCTCTAGCAGACTCTACACAAATTCTTTCAAACATTAAACAGAATTTTGGTGATTTTAATTAAAATAAAAGCAACAAGAAACCCAACATAGCAAAAAAGAATGAGAAATGCTACAGACACTAAGTTTACAAACCAGTACACTAAGGGGTCGATTGGCTGCAGCATTAGAGGGGGTATTAAGTTATACCCCGTCCTCTTATCCCGGTCCCACGAAATAATACTTGGTTTGGGAATAAAATTGCTACCCGAATAACTTAATACCCCCCTCCAAATAATACCCCTCTACCCCCTTTCCCCGGTATAATGTAATAACACCCCCCCAGCGGTTGTAAAATTATCCTCCCTAATACCCCCTACCAATTTACTCAAATACCCCCCCCCCCCCTATACCCCTTGTTTTTCTTCGTATACCTAACCCGAACCCCCTTTTTCTTTTTCAACCGCAAACCCTAAAAATTGTTGCGGCTGCTGTGGCGATTTTAGGCGATCGGTCGCGATTCCTCTCCTCCACCGTGAAACTCCGGCGATGACGTGCGATTATCCTTCCTCCACCGTGAATCTTAGTCATACTCCGGCTCAGGTATTTCTTAAATCTGATCTTGTACTCTCTCTCTCTCTTCTTCTTCTTCTTCTTCTTGTTGATTGTTACTGGGTTATTCTGGATTATTGTTGATGGTTATTGATTTATTGTGATGGTTACTGGGTTATTCTGGGTTATTGTTGATGGTTATTGATTTATTGTTGATGGTTACTAGGTTATTCTGGGTTCTGTACACGTCTATGTATATGATCAAATGTAGTTTTTCTGGTTTTTTTGGGTTATTGTTGATGGTTACTGCAAAAATGTGTTATGTATATGATTAAATTAGGGTTTGTGTATACCACTGCAAAATTGTAGTTTTCTGGGTTATTGTTGATGGTTTCTGGGTTATATGATTAAATTAGGGTTTCTGTATATCACTACAAAAATGTGTTACGGTTTATGTATATCACTGAAAAAATGTGTTAGGGTTTCTGTATATCATTACATTTTTCTGTTTCCACTGTAAATAAAAAGTAGTAATTAAATGACGAAAACATGGTTTTTAAAAGTAAATGTTCCGATTTCATGACCAGATTTTTGGAAATTACTAAAAGCATGACAACGAAAAAAATAATTCCACATACATGGTACCAACAAATTACAAGTCCAAAATACCCTTCTCATTTTTGAAGCCTAACACACACATCCCCTTTCCGTTGTTCCTGGAAATTTAGCTACCAAAGTTGCACCGTGCATGCAACAATATTGCACTGTGAATGAAAAACCTTTGCACCTTCCAATAAAAGAATTGCACTCATGTTAGTCAACTTGTCTTGCCAGTGTAATATCAAATCAAATATTTTTGGACGGACAATCTCAAAATTGCACTGTGCATGCAACAACATTGCATTGTAAATGAAAACCCTTACACCTTGCAACAAAAGAATTGCACTCATGTTAGTCCAACTTGCCTTGCCAATGTGAGATCAAATCAAATCTTTTTGGATGGACAATCTCAAAATTGCACCGTGCACGCAACAATATTACACTGTAAATGAAAACCCTTGCACCGTGCAATAAAAGCATTACACTCACGTTAGTCCAACTTGCCTTGCCAGTGTGAGATCAAATCGAATCTCTTTGGACGAACAATCTCAAAATTGCACTCTAACTGAATTAGGTTTGCACCTTGTATGAACTAACATTGCACCTTATATCAAAATCATTGCACTTGGGGTTTTGTATGATTTGGGGGAAAAATACACTTAGGGATATTTTGGGCAGTGCAATGATAAAATGCCGTGTATGTGGAATTATTTTTCTCTGTGTCATGTATTGGTCATTTCTGAAACCATGACCATGAAATTGTCATTTTTTGTCTTCCTTGCCATGTTTTGATCATTTCCCCTAATTAAAATGGTGTTAGATTCATGGTGTTAGAAAAAGTAGTAATCCTAGTAGGTTACGAAATGTGACAAATGTTTAGAGGGCAATGATGAGTTCCTGAGCCTATGTGTTTTTTGAACATGCCTACCGTGTCACGTAAAATGTGTGTTTGTTGTTTATGTTTGTAAACCATTTTTAGGATGGCAAGATTAAATCGAACACAGTTGAGGAGGATAGAAGAAGAAGAGGCTTTTCTGGCTTTAAAAGCCTTTATTACAGCTGCGTTGGGTGTGTTTCGGTTGTACTTCTTTGTTGCGAGTATGATTGTGGAGCCCCGTCCGCAATTGGCTCCGAATCCAAACCTTTACCAGCGACAAGTGGATAGAATCAAAATAGGCTTGTAAGAGGCAATGACTTAGATTGTCACGAACAGTTGAGAGTAAGCAGGCATACGTTTTTGAGGTTGTGTTCCAGGGTAACATTCCAATAATAAAATTAATGTCCAAAAAATATAGCTCCTATTTGTTAACATTCCAATAATAAAATTAATCTTCATTTCAAACAAATAAAAAACAATTTTTTTTTATTACAATAATTAATTATATAAGTTAATTCGTGACATTAATAATTTAATTTAGTTTTGTATTTAATTAATTAAGTTAATGTATAATCTAAAAAGAATAATGCACAAGGGCAAATAGGTCAATTGATAGGTTTTTATATCATCCACCTAACCTTATACCCCCATATAAACATCAAAACAAACCAAGTACTATTTTTGTAAGGACCCGTAATTTTAAATTATTTTTTCTGGAAATAAAGCTGGGAAAATGTGAAGAAATGTTTAAAATGTTTAAAATGTTTAAGTGTTGGGTGGATTTGTGTTTGAAATTAGTTGGGGCGCATTTGCATTACACAATCAAATTTTGGACTTGAAGTGCAATTAGTTGACATGTGTTTAAATGTGTGGTGTGTGAGGAGAGAGGATTTCACTCCCTCTCTCTCCCCCTTCCCCAGTCGTCTCTCTCTCTCTCCCTCTCCTTCTCCATTTTCATCTCCTCACACCTCCATATCTCACTCAATCCTCAAAGTTCCTTCATAACCCCTTCACAAAATCACCTCCTCTACGCGTTAGGAAGCTCGGGTGGTGCTCAGTTCGTTCCAGGAGATGGGTTTTTGCTTGGAGCTTAGTGTGAAGACTAGGGTTTTGATTTTGGGTTGGGTTTCAAGCTTCCACACTTGAGGTAGGGAAATTTCTTGCTCTTCTAAGTGTAATGGTAGTGTATGTGTGTGTATAGTCAATTGATGGCTAAAGTTTTCATGTCTTGTTGATTTGCTTGAGAGAAAACCATCTTCTTGTCAAATTGGTATTGTAACTCACCATCCCTTAGCTTCTATGTTGTTCTTCTCTTGATTTGGGTGATAATATATCCCATTGTTGCTTAATTTCATGGTGATGTTTGTGAATTACTTGAAACCCATCTTTTATCAATTTCTTGAATTTGGGGAAAATAGCAAATCTTGTAAGTTGGTGATGTGTTGTGTTAAATTGTTGTTTGAACCTCTTTGTCTTCTTAATATGTTCATTTGGAACCAAGACAATGCCCAATAGAAGCCTCATTGATCACCCCTTGTGTTGAAAAATTTTGGATCTGGTGCTGTCCTATCGATAGGACTTCATCTCCTATCGATAGGAGCCTTTCACTTTTCGTTTTGGCTAATCTGATGGCTTTCCTATCGATAGGACTTGATCTCCTATCGATAGGAGCCTCTGACGCTCTATCAATAGGACTTTACCTTCTATCAATAGGACTCTTTGATGCTTCAATAGTGGCCAATCTGATCCCTCTCCTATCAATAGGACCCAACTCTCTATCAATAGGACACCTATATTTTATGAAAAATTTCATGAATCAAGATCCATTGTTTGTGGCTCGTTTGTGTAAGTTGTTGGACACATGTTAGGGTCTGGGAGGGTCACTTGGACATCCTCGACACTCGGGTCAAAATCTCCTTTAGGGACACATTCGGGTAACACGAAACATGAGTTTTGCGCGAAATTTAGACATGAAAGTAAGATGAGGAGACATATGGACACCATAAGGATATTAATGAGCATGAAATAAAGTACAAATGTGGTAATGAATGGCACGGGGCCCGAAAGGGTATGCCCGGAATGGCACGGGGCCCGAAAGGGTATGCCCGGAATGGCACGGGGCCTGAAAGGGTATGCCCGGAGTGGCACGGGGCCTATATGGCATGCCCGGAAAATGATCAAATGTTTAGGAATGAATGAGATGGATATAGATATTGTGTGAAACATATGAGACGTGTTGTGTGTGTGTCAGGCACTAGTTGGGCACGAATGACGGGGGTAAATGAAATCTAATCGATTATGTGCTTTCTTTCAAGTCCTTTGATTACTTGAACCCCCTCGTAACACTTGTTCCATGACTTATGCTATTTTGTCTATCACCCACGTCTATTCCATTTCATTTAGAATTGTTAGACATTTCTCTACTGGGCTAGTGAGCTCACCCTTACAAATTTCAGGTAAAACCCAAGGAGCATGATATGGAGTGCTTGGAGTGCATGCATGCATTGTTTTGAAATCCAATGGAGGAGTTATAGTATCATCTTAGAACTTGTAGATTGTTAAGATGTTTTTTGTAATTTAATTAAAATTCTCTTTTTTTTTTTGACATTTGGGTTGTAAAGGCTATACATTTTTTTCCTTTTCTCAAATTTGGGATACGGGTATCCATCGACCTTTGTAACTTTGACGTAAACTTTGACTATTCTGTTTGGATTTTGACGTGGCATGTGGACTTGATGACCGTCCACGTGGATTTTCTTAATGAATTATCCTTTTAAAATTTTGAGGGCGTGACAATTTTATCCCCTTTTTTTTTATCCAAACTTGAATAGGACTAGTAATTAAAAATTCAATATCACCACGTGATTCACATTCACTCCAATTCCAAGGCTATTTGATCAAACCAACTATTTCAATCCAAAGTAAATGAGGCAAGACACAAAACACAAGGATATACGTGGAAACTACTTAGGGTCTAAATGCCCTAAGCATGAAACCACGACCTAATCTACCAATTGCTATAAATCAAAAGGTTAAATCAAGAGTTACAAGATTAGGAATTACCAACTTTGCCTCAAGCTACACCCAACTCCACTCCTTGATTTAGCTCCCAAGCCCCTTCTTGATTCCATAGCCTCCACGAGTTCTTCAACACTCGATCTCCGTATAAACAACGGCTCCGGATCATCCGGCCACATAGAAATGTAGGCAACACAACATGATGTGATAAAGATATGATTTTTATGAAGATTTTTGAAAAACAAAATCAACCTAGAGTGGATCCATGGAAAGGAAGACCTTAGATTCAAGAAAGATGAGATGAGCTAACTCAAATCATCAAGAACATCAAGTTCCACAAAGAGAGAAGGGATGAAACTTTCTCTCTATAAAAAGGGGTTGATTTTTTAATGGAGTGCATACCCTAAAATGAGAGAAAAAGAGCTTATATAGTGCACAAATTCGGAGCCCTCAAGTAAGCCTCTCAAAACATGACACATGTCATTAAAAAGGGCTACCAGACGCGTGTAAACACATTGTGAGCTCATCAGTCACCAAAGGAACACAGGCTACCAAACGCTTACAAACGCCACGTGCACATCAAGGGCTAGCATTCAAATGCCTTTGACAAAATCATGATTTAGGAAGTGTATCAATGCAATTGACTAATTAAAACTCATGTGGCCTAAACCATGATGATCAAAACTAATGCAACTGTAACATGCATGAGTATACCTTCCCGGATTGAGCTTTGAAGCACTTGACAAGGCATTGGCTTGATCATGAAGCTTGTAATCTCTCGAATGGAGCATCTAGACTCAAGCGCTAAGCACTCTACCTCCCAAAATCCCATAAGCAAATTACAACCACCGAAAGGCTTGACATAACTGGAAAACGTCAACAAAACTAACAAAACCAAGTACTATTTAATATCCCTCCATAACTATCACATCAATGTGGGCCCATCCTTACTAATTAATACACCTTAGGCTTGGTTTGGCTAAATAAGTTAAGTGGCTTTTTACTGTTCATTTTTTTTGTCCTTATTCATTTTTTTTTTTTGTATTTTTAGTTTTGCGTCAAACTTTTGCGACCAATTGATCCGTCTCGACGAGAGGAATCGGAAAAGTAAAAAATTTTGACCGACAGCTTATTTTGACTTATTCTGTATTTTTGAAAAAAATTAAGAGTTTCGGTCAAAATTTTTTACTTTTCCGATTCCTCTCGTCGAGACGGATCAATTGGTCGCAAAAGTTTGACGCAAAACTAAAAATACAAAAAAAAAAAATGAATAAGGACAAAAAAAATGAACAGTAAAAAGCCACTTAACTTATTTAGCCAAACCAAGCCTTACTATCTTATTCCTCTTATTATTTAATCCCACCAAAACTTATCTCCATCCAATCGGGACCTAAATATATACTCCGTATGTGGCAACCCCACATTTAGTATGTTGCAATACATGGGTAGCCTATCCACTGAAAACTGTTACACACATTTAAGACATTTATTTATCACTTCTTGTTTTACCTGGATATTCGAGTTAACTTGCAAAAACTTCGATTAATTTCGGAACACCGAAAGTAAAGACAGGGCAAAAATGTACAAAAATCCTAGTGTGCCTCCGAACTTTTTTAAAAAGCATCAGAAGAAAGTATACCCAGGCCATACTTTATCCAGTTGGCGTATAGAAGTTGGATAGATGTGAACGCAAGGGAAAGTTGAAAAGATGAGTGTTTTTTTTCTTTTTTGTTGGAAAATGAGTAAAAGAGTGGTTTATCCTCAGCTGAAGTTTACCTTTTCTGCATTTCCCCCCCTTGCAATTACTGTATTGCAGAGTACATATGGTAAACGGACATATAAATTACTCCTTATCTTTTTTATTTCTGAAATTTATTATTGCGGGTGGATGGGGATGGAGTGGATAGAGAGATAATGGCCTGTGCTAGCAGACATTTCCACAGCCGTGTTCTTTTCATTTTCCTTTCGCAGATTCCTGTTACATAGTGCCCAGTGCCCACACATCAATTCTCCTTTTACCTTCTTTCCCAGCTGTTGTTCATTTGGTTGTCATATTTAATTCTTGGTGAATTATTGCTTCAATGTTCGTTGGTTACTTGAAGAGTCGAAAAACTATAATCACCCACACGCTTGCTTCTTGTGTTTTCAAGAATTTAAGGACCCTCCCACAAAACTAGATTTTCTGTCAGATTCGTTGTTGGAGCTACTGTTTAATTTGCTTTTGCTTATGCCTTCTGGTTACTGTTTCTGATTTGTGAACTTAGTTTTGGAAATCTTCGGTTTGTTGTTTTGTGTCCATTTCTCCTTCTGGTTTTCGAGACTTAGGTATTGGGACTCCAAACCCAGTGGATTCTTTGATTCTTTCTTTGTGGGTGTCTTGGATTTTCTTATCTTCCTTTTTCTCTGGGTCTTGTTGCCATTTCTAATTGGTGGATAAGACAGCCTCTTCTCTCACCTTCTTTAACAATCAACTTGCTTGTACTTATTTAAGAGTTAGGAGGTGGGCTCATCTTCTTCCTGCTTAGTTTGAATTATTTTGAGGTTAGGTCTAGCTAGACAGTTTCTGTAGATTTGTCAGTCGGGGAGTTCATTTCCCCCACTTCTATTATTAAAAAAAAAAGAAAGTCAGACCTAGTTCAATCTGAAACTGTTTGCAACTTTTTCTGGAAACTGTTGTGGATGAGTCTCCTTCATGTAATTGGGTTTGGTTTGATAGTTGGGAACCTACTATTGGTGCTATGTTGTTGGGTTGTGTCTTTAATTTCCATGAATTGGTTAATAAACGGTGAATCCATGGATTCAAAGATTGATTTCCTTGGTAATGGTGGGAAAATGTGGCTGAAATTATGGGAGAATATCTCAGGGAACAGTTGCAAGATCCAGCACCAGTACTACCAGTATATTGGGTCCAAGACAGTTAGAAAAACATTGTGGAAGAAGCTTTTGGTTATATGGGTAGTTTTTTGGAGTTTATTGTCTTTGGGGGTTTTTTGGTTTATGAGCTCCCAAGCTACGGAGAAGAGAAAAGAGACACTTGCTAGTATGTGTGATGAGAGGGCTAGGATGCTACAGGATCAGTTCAATGTTAGTATGAATCACGTGCAGGCCATGTCCATCTTGATTTCAACTTTCCACCATAGCAAGAACCCATCTTCCATTGATCAGGTAAAACTTGATCTGTCTTTATCTTAATTAAGTTAAGGGTTTTTCATTTGAATAGAAATTGGACAATTGGTTATTCTCTCTCCTTAAGTGCCTAATTGTCCATGAATTCATCTTTTAGCTTGTATTGGTACCAGAATTGAGTTATTTTCCTCCTCAACTGGGTTATTCTGTTTTTTTTTTTTGGGCAGCAGAAATAATGGTGATTCTGAATTTCAATCCCTTATTTCTGAGCTATTCTGGATGATATACTGTTTAGTGGCTTGCTCGCATAGAATGTTGTTTAGTGTTTTGCTCGCATGCAAGATGATTCGAGTAATACTCCACCTGAATTGGTTAACTCTGAAGTTGAATTATAGTTCCGGGCAATTTTGGATGGTTAACAGTTGATCACTGTTTAGCTTACATAAGAACCAGATTTAAGGTATTCTCCAGGTTAATTCTGAGTCTGAATTTGTAAGTACTGATCAATACTGGATGATCCATTGTGCATGTGCAGCCATCTGTCTCAGCTCCAGCGCTTTACTTCTGTGATCTGGCTTCTATGTTCATTATAATTTGGTGTATCTCATACTCAATTATGTTGAAAATATTAGCTATAATGCATTTAGCTTGGTTTTTGTGCAAGATAGTTCTGCTTCTTTTCCTTTTATCACTTATATGAAGTCGGCAAATATTCTAACTTTGTGAACCGATAGAGGACTTTTGCGAGGTACACGGAGAGAACTGCTTTTGAAAGGCCCTTAACAAGTGGTGTGGCATATGCTGTGAGGGTGCTGCACTCTGAAAGGGAACAATTTGAGTTGCGACAAGGGTGGACAATTAAGAGGATGGACACACTGGAACAAACCCCGGTCCATAAGGACGAGTATAACCCAGAATCCCTGGAGCCTTCCCCATTAAGTGAGGAATATGCCCCTGTCATATTTGCTCAGGATACTATTTCTCATGTGGTTTCTATTGATATGCTGTCTGGAAAGGTGAATTCTTTGGCTATGCTCCTGCATATTCATTGGATTAAGCAAAAAAAATTCACCAAATGCTAATTTATTGTCACATTCCGGACACCCAAAATGTTAATTTATTCCGCTTCAATCTTAATTGGGTCCATGGATAGTGTATTTTTCGTAAAAAGTTTTAAGATTTTTTTGACACCAATGAAAAGATCTCAATTAGTTCTTGTATACAAAGTTTCGGATTCATATTGAAAAAATTACAAAATACAGGCACGACTTTTTTGGATGTCCTATCCATCACAGTGAAAATGGACCAAAAAATGGAGATGGGGGAGTACTAGTTTTCAAGTAGAAGTTGATTTGCCCAATTAAGTATTTTCTTAAACCCTTAGTTAACATTCTCCTTGTCATACTTGCCCAGAAGAAACATTCCATGAATCATAATGCTGCCTATTGAATAATACCAAATGAAAAGGGAAAAACAAAAGGAACAAAAAGAAACAAGAGTAGAACAGAACAAGTTTTACTTTAAGACTACCTATTACATAAAATATTCAATTTTGTTCAATTTTCATATGGACAGGAAGATCGAGATAATGTGCTGCGTGCAAGAGCATCTGGAAAGGGGGTTCTCACTGCTCCTTTCAAGCTACTCAAATCAAATCGCCTTGGAGTCATATTGACTTTTGCTGTCTACAAGATGGATCTCCCCTCAAATGCAACACCAAATGAGAGGATTCAAGCAACTGATGGGTATGTTGTCTGCATATAAATCAATCTCATCATACCTCCTTAGGAACCAGAAAAGTGGACGAAAAAAATCTATAAAATGACGATCTGCCATCCATACTTCATTGATACTGTATTGGGTATATATATATAACTTAGATATCACCTTGTGTAAATTAGAAATATGTGATTTCATGTACTGGGTTAGGTCTGTCTCCTATCCTTCCCCCGCCCATACCCCCAATTATTGGGGACTAAATGGGTTATGTTATTGTTGTATGTACTGGGTTTTAAGTGACGCTTTAGAAATTTAAAAATGCAGTCAATGTTAGACAAATGAATTAGATCAGAATTTCTTTTTTTGTTTTTCATGCTGCCAAACAGGTACCTTGGTGCAGTCTTTGATATCGAATCACTTGTGGAGAAGTTACTTCATCAACTTGCGAGCAAACAAACTATCCTCGTGAATGTTTACGATACCACAAACTTTTCGCACCCTATCAGCATGTATGGCTCAAATGTGCCACATCATGGGTTGCAGCATGTTAGTGCACTTAATTTTGGGGATCCGTTTAGAAAACATGAGATGCGTTGCAGGTGATCAATTTAATCCCTCTATTTTAATGAATATCATAGGACACTGCTTTTGCTAGGACATTTAATCCTCCAGTTTGTCAGTTTACCAATCTTAATGTTGCACTTTTAGATAGTATAATATAAAGGTTGCTTGCAATAATTTTTTTTGGGTCTGATTTTAGATTCTGGCAGCACAAAAACTGTGCCACTGTGTCTGGCACAGCTTTTGCTTCTGCATCTGAGCTAAAAACAACTTTTAAAGCTGCTTAAGAGTTGATTTGAGAAGCATCGATTTTGGTACTTTGGAATCTGATTTTCAGAATCACCTTCCGGAAAATCTGAGACAAAAAACCTTAAGTCAGGTAGACATTCTACTCGAAATGAAAGGCTATCTAGCTGTTTATCTAATTCTCTTATTCTGAATGGTTGACCATGATGTGGTATTCCTTGGTTGCTGCTTTATGAACTAGAGAAGCTTTTCTCTGAGAGTGGTCAATGCAGTTTCTTAGTGAGGGAGATGCAAAGTGACTAAATACTAACGATGTTGTTTGTTCTTGAGACAGATTCAAGCAAAAACCACCATGGCCATGGTTAGCTATATTGACATCGATTGGGATCCTAGTAATTTCATTGCTTGTTGGGCATATATTCTATGCAACTGTGAATCGAATAGCCAAAGTGGAGGATGATTACCATAAGATGATGGAGCTCAAGAAAAGAGCAGAGGCAGCTGATGTTGCAAAATCGCAGGTACTTGATTGGTCCAAGTTACTCATTGAAACATTTTCACCTAATATGCATAAATGCGCTAATTGGTTTCCGCCTTCTGTAGTTCCTTGCTACTGTGTCCCATGAGATCAGAACCCCAATGAATGGTGTTCTTGGTAAGTTCTTTTTTTTTTTTTTTGGTATTTGTTTTATACCTTTTGTCATTTCAAGCCATGTCCGAGCACTTCCATACATCTTGTTGAGGAAATTAATGGGCAGTCTATGAAAACAATAGTCCAAAAAACCAAAAGCAATAGAAGTGGTGGTTTAAGTGGTTTCTACTTTTGCTTATTCAACAGGAATGATGCATATGCTAATGGACACAGATCTGGACGTAACTCAGCAAGACTATGTCCGAACTGCACAGGCCAGTGGGAAAGCGCTGGTTTCACTAATAAATGAGGTTTTGGACCAAGCGAAGATTGAATCTGGTAAGATTGAGCTTGAGGCTGTTCAATTTGATCTGCGGGCAATTTTGGATGACTTGTTATCTCTTGCTTCTGCGAAGTCTCAAGAAAAAGGAGTAGAGGTAGCCAATACTCTGCCTCTTACTTCTCATTGTTTATCCAAGTTCTTTTCTTTAAGTATAGCGCTGTAATATCTATCTTTTTTTTTTTAAAATAACTTTTGAGAGCAGATTGCAGCTTACATCTCTGATAAGGTTCCTGAGATGCTGATCGGTGATCCGGGTAGGTTTCGGCAAATTCTCACAAATCTCATCGGCAATTCAATCAAAGTAAGTATTATGAAATAGCTTTACAAAATATGTTCTTGTATTTACAAGAAAGCAATTAGGCCTTTGAAAAGCTAAATTCTGTTTGCCATAATGAGTAGAATTAAAAGGGTAATACAGCCATGGGAATCTACTGAAACTTCATTCATTTGAAGGACAAAAAGTAGTTTGGAATTTTAAGTAGTTTGAAACTTCAGCCAGAGGAGAAACGTATCTGCATTACATATAGTCATGTCATCTGTTGACCCCAAAACTAATTCTGTTTTCTGAATTGTGCTGTCTAGAATGTTTTGTTTCCTCCGTTTTGTTGTTGTTGTTGGTATAATCTGTTGCAATGAAGTGCATTCGTTAGAGTTATCAGCATGCAACTTGTGGCGTCATGAAATGTGATGCAGTGGACGTGTTGTTTTCATATAAATACATCATGTAACATGGAAACTGCTTGTCTATTTTTTTTGGCAGTTCACCGAGAATGGGCATATTTTTGTCACTGTCCATCTTGTTGAAGAGGTGATGGAATCTATACAAGTTGAAACAGAATCATCATCTAAGAATACATTGAGTGGATTTCCTGTGGCGGATACACAGCAGAGCTGGGAAGGATTCAGAACTCTCAGCCAAGATAGGCATTCTCTTTCACAATTGTCATCGTCCACTGACCTCGTCAATGTAATTGTCTCTGTAGAGGACACAGGTGTTGGGATCCCTTTAAAATCACAGAATCGTGTGTTCACCCCCTTCATGCAGGTGGGCCCCCCAAACTCCCGAACACATGGAGGCACTGGGATTGGGTTGAGCATAAGCAAGTGTTTGGTAAGCCTCATGAATGGGGAAATTGGGTTTGCAAGTGTTCCCGGGGTGGGGTCCACCTTTTCGTTTACTGCTGAATTTACTAATACGAGTGAGCTTAGGAACCAACATATAAACAACCAGTCCAATTCAGTTTCTTCAGAGTTTCACGGCATGATTGCTTTAGTTGTGGACCCTAGAATAGTCCGGGCCAAGGTGTCTAGATATCACATCGAGCGGCTGGGAATTCGAGTTGAAGTGGTTCCTGATTTGAATCAATGTTTCTTAACCATAGGCACTGGGAATGCTTCTATTAACATGGTCCTAATAGAACAGGAAGTTTGGGATAAGGACTTGGCTTTTTCATCTCTTTTTGTGGATAGATTAGGAAAACTCAAGCTCGGTGTTCCTCCAAAACTCTTTCTTCTATCTCTTTCTCTCAGCTCTAGCAGAAGTAGTTTTGCAACTTCCCATGTTTATACTCCAACTGTCATCACAAAGCCCCTGAGAGCGAGTATGTTAGCAGCGGCGCTACAACGAGCCATGGGTGTTGGGAACAAGGGAAATGGATGCAATGGAGAACTTCCTAGTTTGTCTCTTCGCAATCTGCTTCTGGGGAGAAAGATCTTAGTTGTGGATGATAATAATGTAAACCTTAGAGTAGCTGCCGGAGCCTTGAAGAAATATGGAGCTGATGTGGTTTGTGCGGAAAGTGGGAAGAAGGCGGTCTCATTGCTAAAGCCGCCTCACAAATTTGATGCCTGCTTTATGGATATTCAGATGCCGGAAATGGATGGGTATGCACCACCCTTATCAATTTTGAAGCTTATGTTGAAGAATATAAGAGCTTGTGGATTATCTAGTGTTTCACGTAATCTGTAAATGCAAATGTTAATAAGTTGTTTGCAAGTGATCTGACTATCCTCCTTTAACAGGTTTCAAGCTACAAAAAAAATTCGAGACATGGAACGCAGCATGAATGGTCACTTCCAACAAGGAGAACTATTGGCAGAAGCATGCGAAAACTTATGTCATTGGCATGTGCCAATTTTAGCTATGACTGCAGACGTAATTCAGGCTACACATGAAGAGTGCTTAAGGTGTGGAATGGATGGATATGTTTCAAAACCATTTGAACCCGAACAACTTTATCGTGAAGTTTCACGCTTTCTCCATACTGCAGTGGATCAGAACTCATAGTGAGACTTGCTTGTAGGAATTGACATAAATCGTAAGCGTACGTGCCTCTTCTTCCTTCTTCGCTCGTGGTTTTGGGGTTTTTGCCCCTTTCTAAGTTCTATTTCTCTGTGGCTTGATTGCGCTTTTCATACTATTCCACTTGGGAAAGTAATGTTATCATTCGAATCCATATGTGTTCCAGTTTATATCGTGCTATAATTTAAATTATGAGAATCTTTTCTCAAAATTCGCTTACAGTGTAAAAACCGGCATTTGCTAAGACACTCGTGTTGCAATATTTCAGGAAGATGATTTGTGTTAGCATTGGAGTGTTCATACAAGCAATGCTCTTTATTGGTTGGTGTTCCACTTTCCCAGCATTCAGAGGAGACGCGAAAGAGTTCTGGGGTCACATTCTCTTCTCTAGTTGAAAACACAAGGTTGCTGTCATTTGAAGACATTTCACTTTTTTTCGGCTCCACACTCGGGAGATCTGCATTGGTATCATAAAGATTTATCTAGAGGATCGAACCAAACGTAAAAGAGTCTTGGCAACGGAGAAGAGATGACGGTGTAAATAGGTAGCCCATGTCCCCATTGATCTTGTTCAAACTAAGAACGAATGTAAATATTGCAGTAAACCTATCTGAGATGTATCACAAATTTTGGCCTGTTTTGTACAAATGCATTCAGCTTAACTGTGAATAGTGATTGATAACACTGGCTCCAGGTGGAGCTGACCGGATACAATGAAATATTTTCACTTGGACATGTGATATTATACAAGGGTGTGATACTATTAATAACTTCACTGTAAGACCAGGCCATGTTTGGTGTCCGTTATAAACGGGCGGGTTGGAGTACTAGTCTTGTTTGATGTGATCTAAGTAAGCTCATGTTTGATGTGGAAAAAGGAAAAAACCCGAAGATGGGGTTTCAGCGAACCCATGGGAATGGATTTGCCACTCGAGTCCACTCATTAAAGTGTGTTGAACAAACTGCAAACAAAATCATTATATATTACTCTCGGCAAATTCTATTCGCATCTCACTTTTTTCTTCATACAACCCACTATTTTTTTTTTTTTTTGATGTTACGACAAAATTGCCGTCATTTGTAATGGCCATGTTATCCCCTCAAATTACTACATACAACTACATACTTGAAACCTTAATCCCATTACTTCTAAATACAACCCACCACGCGCTCCAATATAACCTATCTTCTTCCTCCTCCCTCCTGCCCAACATAAACCAATACCACCCATCCCGCTCTTCTCTGGCAACCCTCTCCCGACGTCCAAAACGTGCCAAGAGGCAAAGCCAAAACTAATTCGATATTCAACTCATTGTTCCAACCTTTTCGGGTTCACAGTTCCCAAAAATCGTAGTGTTTTTCGGGTATTAAAACCCGAATATGTTTTTGTAACCATTCAAATATTAAAACCTGAAAATATTAAGAGTTTTTTTGAATATTAAAATCCAAATTTCTTAAGAATTTTTGGTTTTAAAACCAAAATTATCTAACATTTTCAGGACAATGTATCCGAAATTGTGTAGAAAGCAAACAAACGTATCTTTTAGGTTTTCTTGGTCTCTTTGGTTGTGGTGGAGGTCATGGTAGTGGTGGTGATGGTGGTAGAGGTCGTGGTGGTGGTGGTGGTGGTGGAGGTAGTGGAGATTGTGGTAGAGGTGGAGGTTGTGGCCTTGTGAGGGTGGTGGAGAAGAGATGGGAGAGAGGAAATTTGGGGATAAAGGGAAGTACGGGCAAATTGGAAAGTTTTGTGATTATTATTGGGCTACATTTAGAAAACAAGTCAATTTGCCAAGTCATCATAAGTTGCATATAGTAATTGGGTTGTATGAAGAAAAAAATGGGATGCGGATAGAATTTGTCATTAATATCTCGTATTTGTGCAAAATAAACGATTTATACTCAATCTTACCATCCGACCCATGGAAGATTCAAACAAGAAACTTCCATAACTAATTTACATTTCTTACCAATCTTATATTTGTAGAATGACTTTTTGGGAGGAGGGCTACAGTCGTGACAAGTGGCATGAAGTAATTGAATTGTGATTGAGGTTTTCAAGCAACACATGTGAGATTGAATTACATATGTCCTAAAAAATAATTTTCGAATTTCAAATCCAAAAGTCTCAATCTTTCCCAATTCAAACACTTCAATTTATTCCCATAATGGAAGCGAAAATTTTCTAATAAAATTGAAAGTTCAAATTTAAAAACTACCAATCAGTCATGATTTGTGGTTTCAAAAAAATAAAATAAAAATAAAACGAAAGGAAAGGTAAGATTTTTCCCTTTGGATACTATCATTTCTAAAACCGTTACTATTAAGCCTATACAAATACTTGAGTGAAACTGTAAACCAGAAATGTTCTTAACTTAATTTTAGTATGACGTTAGTTTTTATCTTTTATAGGTGTGTAGCTCGAGCCTCGAGTACATCTTCATTGCTTTTCATATGCAATCGGTTTATACTCTAATTTTTTTGTGCAAACAATCATGCTTAAATTTTTGGATTTCGCAATGGAAGGCATTGGAAATTTCATAATGATAGTTTTAATTGTTGGGTTAAGTTTCAAATATATTTGTTTTACTTTTCTTGAGTTTTAGTAGATGTGATGAATGATTATAAGTTTTGACAATTTACACTAATAAATCAAAATTTTTTGAGATATAAATTTTTTTTTTTAGCGTGTGCACTTGTGTTGTAAAATTCAAAACCATGGATATTCTTTTTTTTAGCGTGTGCAATTGAATTTTATTTTTTGACAATTTTATTTTTTGGTTTTGACTAATTAACTATCAGTAGTTATGGAAGATGACAGGCTCAGCAAATTGTAAGTCTTCCACACATTTTTGTTATTCATAGTTTTTCTCACGCACATATATAGAAGCAAAAGTTTTCCACTCTGATTTGTATTCACTATAAAAAAAAATTATAGGTTATGTTTTGGCAAGAGAAATTTTTTTTCTTCAATTTACTTCTAATGAATTCTCTCTTTAATCATCATGTGTATATCACATTAGCACGGGTATTTTGCAAGAATAATTTTGCTTAAGACTTGGGAATCGTGGTTAATGCATTTCCTTTTTAATCATCATGTGCGCATAGCACATTAGTACAGCTATTCTGCTACAATAATTTGGCTTAAGACTTGAAAATTATAGCTAAAATGTAGGTATGTGTAATTTTTAGGTAGCAATAAGTTTCCAGTATCGCTATGGTAGTTCTCTCATGCCATGCATTGTACGGGGTTTTTGCAAACACTGCAGGAGGTTTCTGCAAACACTGAGCAATTAACTATTCTATGAAAGTTGTTGAGTAATTTGCATGCTTAAAGATGTTAATCTAAGTTAACTTTTATACTTCTGTACTTCTCCTAATTTTTTTCAAGATGTTTAACGAATTATTTTGTCGAAAAGCCACACATATAGATTATGATTTTATAGGAGAATCAATCACTAGGGAAAATTAGAGTCAAGAGGAGCACATAGAACATAGAATTGTTATACCTTTTTTTTTTTTTTAATCTAAGTGATCCAATAATTAAATAAACTTTGTGCTTGAGAGTACAATTTTTTAGCCAATCAAAAAAGAAAAAACACATCATTTTATTTCGTGTCTCCGTGCATAGCACGGGTTCATGCTAGTTTCACTTTATTACCAATCAATCCCTTAACATTAAACATGATCTGAATTTGTTCGGATCATATACTTAGAAAATCAACGGTGCTACGTACATACCCTCCCATTTACACCCCCGCTCACACCCCGCCCCTATTATTGGCATGTGGCATCCCTCCTAGTCCCTCTCTCTCTCTCTCTCTCTCTCTCTCTCTCTCTCTCTCTCTTCATTTTCTCTCTCTCGCATACACTCTCTCCCATTTTTCTCTTTCTTTCTCTCACTTTTTATTTTTTAGAAATTAAAATGTTTATAATTTTTATTTTTCATATCCGATCTTGGAAAAAAAAATATATTTAAAATCTACTCGACGACATCTATCAAACAAGACCAATATTAAATATGTAATTATGTATAGAAAAAAAAATGAATTTCTAGATATAGGCTCAAAAGAAGTGAAATTTACGAGTTCAAAAGTAGTAAAAAATCACAAGCTCAAATCCAATAAAATTCACGAACTTAAATCTAATGAAATTTATAAGTTCAAATCAAGTTAAATTCACGAGCTCAAAGTTAGCGAAAAAAACCTATACTCAAAAAATAATTATTTTTCTACACATAATTACATATTCAATACTGATTTTGTTTGATAGATGTCGTCAGGCAGATTTTAACTATATATTTTTTCCAACATCGGATATGAAAAATAAAATTTGTAAATATTTTAATTTCTAAAAAATAAAAAGTAAGAGAAAGAGAGAGAAAAGTTGGGGATAAGTGTAGGGGGGGAGAGAGAGAGAGAGAGAGCTCCATGTGGGTGGGGTGTCTTCCCAGGAAAGTTTTGACCAACATCTCTGGAACTTCTGTTCAAAAAAACATCTCTGGAACTTTGGTCTCACGAAGGACTCAACCCATGGTTGAGGAGGGGGTTGTGGCCGCACAGATTAACTGTTAAACATGAACTCAGTACTAATAATTACCTTGAGGACTAGCTGGACAAGATGTCGATATGTCCGAGTGGTTAAGGAGACAGACTTGAAATCTGTTGGGCTTCGCCCGCGCAGGTTCGATCCCTGCTGTCGACGATAATCCTTTTCCTTTTTTGTCTTTTTGTCTTGATTTTAATTTTTGGAAAATACTAACACCCTCTACCTTTAGGGGCTGATTAGATGAATGATTATTTTCGGGGAATAAGATACGAGAGGATATTATTTTTGAAGAGCTAGCCCGCATTAATGTGATGTTTATGAAGTGGAAATAAAAAAATAGTTGGTTTGGATGATATATTAAAAATGTGAAAAAATAATACTTGGTTTGGATGAAGGATAAAATGAGGGATAAGGGTGTTTTGTAGTTGAAATAAGGGAGAGGGGGTATTATTCTTGGCTACTACCAGGTATAACTTTTGGGTAGGGGGGAGGGGTGCCAAAAATAATACCCCTCAATCCCTCTAAGCCGGATTGGAGGCAAAAATTTATCCTCCTACATTTTTGAATACTCAAACCATGCTAAATGGGTCACATTAAACCTTATACCCTCTTCAAAAAATTTACCCCTTCCTTATATCCCATCCAAGCAAGGCCTTAGGGCAGAGGACAATGTGTAAAAAAGTGTATCGATATCTGAAAAAAATATATTGTTATCCATAAATGAATTTTAATATCCGCAGTATATATATTGATATCCGAATTTGTTCATATGATCCTTCACATATTGGTGGAGGTTAGCATATAATCCTCCACATATTGGTGGAGGTAAGCAAAAGACCCTTAATTTTAAGTTTGGGCGTTCCGTTTTTGAAAAATAGTAAATGATAAACCCGTTTGACATTCCTCTGCTGTCCAGCTCCACTCCAATCCCCTCAAATGGATGGAAGAATAAAATTCCAGCTCAAAAAAATGTTCTTTCCAATCGCCATTAAATGATCGCGACCACTCATTTTTTTAATTGCACCAAGAAAACCCAAAATCAAATTGATAGGACATGATTTTGGAACACCTTGATCAAGAGTCAGCTCATAGATTTCGGAGGCATAAATCGAACTCATTAAACGAGGTTTATCATATATTTTGCGTACAAAAGATAGTCAAGGAGTCTTTGTAAAAACCGTTACGAAAGATTTACTATTACAAAATGTAAACCTATAGCTATCTAAAAAATAAACAACCTTTACAATATTCAAAATCCATCATTTGAACATTTGTCTTCTCGCACTCTTAGTGGTAAACGTACTAATTAACTCTTCATAATTAAGCTTCTTCACCATATCCTTCTCAATGGACAAAATTGTCAATCCATTTAATCTTTTTTGGACATGGTTGACCAGAGTTAAGTTTTTATCAATTTCAACTTAAGATATGACTTATACAAAAATTATCAAGGCCCAATAAAAATATGTAGGTGTCCTAAATAATTGGAGGCCCCAAATTTTTGCATTTTTGGTGGGCCTAAAGCCCAGGCTTCTTGGGCAACATCCATAAGCCAGCTCTGCCCTGATCTTGCAAAAAATAAGATATCAAACCTCATTTCATCGTTTTTTGTAGTATAGATGTGTTGTGAAATACTCATTCCATTCCTTTTGAAGTGTAGCGCTTTGTAATACCAAATTATCAAGAAAATATTATCATTATACCTTTTACATCAAAAAATTTCCAACTTATACTTTAACTTTCCACTATTGCCCTTGATGGAGACATCATCATCAAAACTTTGCCCACTAATTTTTTAAAAAAGAATCTACTTTTAATGGCACAATAGAAAATGTATCAATTTTTACCTACTAATATTTCAACATCACACTTATTTAGGAACATCTCAAAATGGAATACACTACTCTTTTTAAGGAACGAAGAGGGTAGTAATATTAAATGATATGCAATCAACTTGATTTTTAATATGCTTGATGCTCTCAATGATTTCATAATTAAGGGTGGTTGTTCCAATCATTGAAGTGAGCTTGGGTAGAAACTTTTTTGGGCTGAAATTGTGCTCTGTAATTCATTTGAGGGAATAAGAGAGGAGCTAGACTCGCTTTCCGAAAACAGTATTCGCCCCCGTTGTTTGGTGTGCACCAGGTTGATAGCGAATCTGTTTGAGAATACAATGAAGCCCGATCAAATGATTTTCTGCTTGCGTCCGCACGAACGAAGGACAGATAGAAGACCGAGTCAATTTTTTGATTAAACGAGATTTGATAACACTGTTTCTGCAGAGTAATGGCGTAATAAAAAACAAGAAAACAATTTGCAGATATTTCGGTAGAGTAACGGCGCTGAAATTCTGTGTTGAATGCATGTAATTTGGACTCTATTTATGGACCCAAATGTGCCTATTCGCCTTAGGTTACACCCATTGGTGAATAGCCTTAAGTTAGAGTCATAACCTTTCCAAGAAGAGTAACACCCTATCGCGAAGCACTGTCTCACTTGCAGACTCATAGGCATCGATACCCAGCAATTTGTCCGAAAGTCTTCTTATCTGTGAGTTCCACGTCATTGCCACCTTGCTGCCAACTTACAATAAGAGTAAGGGCGCCTTGGGCCATCGTGCTAAGTGCGCCAGCAAAGCGCCACATACCGGCTTTGCCGGTTAGGTGCGAAGGACCATAAGAGCCAAGCCACTTAACACAATGTAAACTTGATAGGAGTGCTCCATAATAAATACCATTCAACCTATTCTAACTAGCCATTGTGGGAAAAAATGAAAAACACTACAAATAAGCTTTCTAAAGAGCAGAAGGAATATTTTGAAAAAGCCCGAAATAAAAACTCATTTATTTCAACAAATTCCAACATGATAATCGAGGAAGGAAAACAAAAATGGAAAAGAAGTCTAATCCCCTGCATTTCCAGGTATTGGCAAATTCAACCACAATAGAAAAAGGGTATTTTCTGCTGCTGCTACTATGATACAAGCTTTTAAAACAGAAACAAGATTGACAAAAGTTATGTACATAGATGTCTCAATAACTCCTCTGATGCAAATCTACCAGGCATTAGAATCACTGTCATCAGACTCGTCACAACCATGAATCCAAAACTCATGGTATAGTTACGAACATAGGACCCCAAGAATTACTTCTTCGTCCTCATTACTCTCCTTACTCTACTTACCCAATGGCAAATCCAAACGAGGCAACTCAGAAATGTTGACCGGAGGGAGCAAAGGATCGTCTTCAATGTGTTTTCGATTTGTAGATGTCTCTCTCTCCCGGTTCTGGTCAGTTCCTTTGGAGCCTTTTAGGATCCTTGTGAGCACACTACCACTAGAGGAGTCTTTCTGCCCATTCTGGTCATCACCCTTGGAGCCCTTTAGTATTCCTGTAAGAATACTACCGGTAGAGGACTCGTCCTCCACATTTTCGTCACTTGCAATAGGGGCTTTTAGCGTCCTTGTTTTTTCTGTTACAGCGCGTCCGTGTGAACATGCTACCAAAGATTCGAAATGGGCGACTCAGTGCCTCTTTAACTTTCATATAGAGAGAGAGAGCTCATATAGCTGCCATGTTACAGTGAGGACAATCAGCGCTGAGAGAAGACAATGAGTTATATAGTTCTGCCTCTCAACCTTCTTGAGCACTCTTAAGTATCTCTTTTAATTCATCCGCAACATCACCGTTTGCCTTGATAAATACAGGACATGGTATCTCCTCGGAATCGTCCACTCTTGCTGCTCCCAACTGTGATATAAATAACTATTAAGCTCTGTGCATTTTGGTTCTTCGGAATAAAATATATGGTCATTCCAAATTCGTAACAATCAGATCTAAATATAAGGGGTAAAAGCGAAACGAATAAATGAATTACTTCTGAATTCTGACAGGGACTGTGACTAGCTGATAGTGATGAAGCTTTGATTTTGAAAGGGAAATAAGTGTTTGTCTGAATCCAAGAGTGCTGGTACTAAGCCGGCTTAATAATCATATAGGCAAGGATTGTGCCTGCATCGTCTTTTTTCCTCTTTGGGCCTAAATTTGGAAAAATTCGCCAGAGTTTTTTGTTTCACCATCACAGGAACAAGAAGTAGGATCTACTAATCCTTGCATTCTGATGACATAATACAAGATAGTGTAGACACCCCAATTTAGGCCCCCATAATTTTTGAGCCACGGCCTAGACGGCCTCCCCGATGATGAAAGTAAGGCCCGATTAACTTAGTAAATACTTGAAACGATACCTTCTTGGCTTGACGAACCAATCCTTGTACACCGGCATCCAAATCCTAAACCTCAACCAAAGTTTTTCAAAAGTCAACTTGGCACTCGTGCGCCCAAATGCTACTTGTGCGCCCAAGTAGCACTTGTGCGCCCAAGTTCAACTCATGCGCACGAGTTGAACTTGTGCGCACAATTGCTACTTGTGCGCACAAATGCTACTTGCGTGCACAAGTCCACCCTTGCACGCCAAGTTTCTCCCAGCATGCTGCAGAAGAATTTCATGATTATATTCGATTCCCTGTGCATGGCGAGGTGTCCCCTGTCCCGTAAAAACAGGTGCTTGGTCTCCAAGGTTATTTGGTGAACCCTTTGGCCTCTCAAACCCATTTGAACCCTTGCCATTCCTATAAATAGCTGCTGCCATGACCAAAAATGGGGCCCAACTCTCTCACACCCAAGTGTACTCTTGATTCTCCATGCTATCCTTCTTCCAATTCTTCTCTTTAAGCCTAAAGAACAAATTTTCAACCATCCAAGCCATGAAGACAATGAAAATCCTTTTCATTTCTTTTTCCAAAACCAGTTAGTAGTAGCTAAAATCTTCTGAAGTGGTTTTATTTAGGAGCCTTAATCTCTATAGCCACGTCCAAGCATCAATTCTCTTCCAAAATCAAGTCCAAAGAAGGTAAAATTCAAGCATTTTGAGGTAAAGTTAATGGGTCTTAAGGTCACTTCTTGGCCTTGAGGGGATTGCTTCAACATGTTTTATTCCTCCATATGTATTCCCTGTTTAGAATAAAGTTTCTGTCAAAACAAGAAAATTTTTCAAAAATTAATCTGGAAGAGCACTTGTGCGCCCAAGTACTACTTGTGCGCCCAAGTGCTATTCGTGCGCCCAAATGCTCTCCTGAGGTCTAATATCAAAAAGAGGTTTGGTCTCTTCGTTGTGGTCTAAACTTCTAGTTTACTGTTTTAATTTTACTTAATTTGTAGTAAGAAAATCATTTTCAAAAAGAGACATATAGATTTTCAACAATTATTACAAGTTTGGTGGAATTAAACCTGGTAGGGTACTTGTGCGCCCAGGTACTATTTGGGCGCACAAGTGCAACTTTCAAGCATTTGGGCGCACAAATAATACTTGTGCGCACGAATGCATCTCACAATCAATTCTTTTTTTTTTAATTCTTCTAGTTTGTCATTCTGCTAAAAAAAAAATATAATTTTCTTTGCTTTTATTTTATTTTATTTATTTTTCAGTAAGTTACGAAATTAGTCCAACTCAAGATTCATAAAAAAAAAAATCAATTTCAAAAAAAAAATGAAAAGAAAAACAAAGTGATTCTCAACTCATCAAATTTTCAAAAGCAAAAGAATAAAGGGTTTGGTCTTATTTGGATTTTTCAATTTCATTTTTTCTTTTATGTATTTCATACATAATTACATGCATGCCATATTTATGTTTTACATGTTCAAATTTGTTATTATGTTTTTGCCTTGCTTCATGTATCAAATTTTATGTATTTCATACATAATTACATGCATACCATATTTATGTTTACATGTTCAAATTTGTTATTATGTTTTTGCCTTGCTTCGTGTATCAAGTTTCTTAATAAAATATTTATGAAATCCCACGAACGTTAAAGTAGAGACCGATTTTGTCGGGCGAGAGGGGTGCCATAAAACCCTTCCCCTCTCGTAATCTGGCTCCGAAACCAAAAACATTTTCTCTAAAACAATCGATCAAATCTTTTCCAAAAAAAAAAAAGGGGTACGGAAGTCATATTTTTCAAAAAAAATGGTTTCCCGGAAAATTTTCCATAAAACCGGGTGGCGACTCCCTATTCAAAATAATCAATTTTCAAATCAACAAAGCCGAGAGTCCTCGTGGCAATGTCCACAGATAGCAACCACTTTTGAGATGGAAAAAGAAGACCTAGAAAAAGTTGAGAATCAGTCTCACTTCTAAAGCAATGTAGTAACATGAAAAAACAAATAGGTTCCAGATTCATATTGCCTTGCAATGGCAGTTATGAATTCCTGAAGATGAAACCTTTTGTTTGGAACTTGGGGAAGGAACAGAAAGCAAGAAAAAATTAAAAAATTTCTTTCCCTTGGTTGATTTCAAATTTGAAAGAAGGGAAACTGGAATAAAATCAATTTTACTTTGTCAATTTTTCTTACAATTTCTTTCAACTTTCCTTTCTTTTCTATAAAGAAAAACAATAATATATGTTGGGTGTTGATCACAAATTGCTCAAATGGTTCAAATCCGTCTTCCATCTAGCTCATTGAATGTACAAAACGGAGCAACCACTTAGTGCCACTCCGGCCGCACTTGCTGAAGGGCACTCCGAAGCTCTAGTTAGCACATGGAAGAGAGAGGAAAGTACAAATAGTATTCATAATGGGACCGTGTACCTCTCTAGGGTTTACCCTAGGATTTTGTAGGTAGAAATGTACTTGCTCTCTAAGCCACTCTTGCTCGGCGCAAGCCCCTGACGTCACCAATAGCCGCTCCAGCACGTGATATTCTGAAAGGGTCCGGATGACGCTCAATGGCCACGTGGCCGAGACCACGTGACGTCCAAAATATCTTTAAATGCCTTCCCGGTCAGCTCTTGGATCGGGTCTCTTTGGCCCTAACCGACACCACTGAGCTTTATCCAATGAGCGTTGGGCCACATGAAACGGGTTGGACTGTTGGCTTCGACCCAACACTCCCCCTTAAATGCTGAGCCGCACAGGACCAGCTGGACCGTCGGCTTCAGCCCAACTACGTTCTACCAAACACCAAACATGCCTCCTCTGGACTTTGGGCTGCTCCATTCGGGCAGGCCCAAGCGGAGTCATGTTCAGCCCAATAGCTGTCGGATTCGACCCACTACAATATATTTTCCCTTTAATTTCCCTCTTACTTTTCTCTTCCCTAATTTCCAAACAGAGTGGAAAGGCAATGCATAATTCAAAGTTTATGAATGAAAGATGGGCTCATCCCAACTAGGTTGTTAATGTTATCCAGCCACATATTCAACCATTTCCATTTTGGCATTTTCCACACGCATAGACGCATTATATACTCGCAGAAAACAATCAACCGCTTCGAAGAAAACTGGTAGAATGTCTTCAACAAGTACCGTAAATTTCGCCATATAAAAGGAAAAAATAGCCACTGACGACATCATCTATCACAGCCGATTACCCCTTGAAAAAATCCTACTCTATCGATGTTAAAAAGAAACGACAGGTACAACGAGTTGGAGTTATTATCGACGAGTATTCGTAGTATTTACCTGATAAAGCAATTTCGAGAGGAGGCGGCGTTGATCATCGCCGTCGTCGAAGCTGCCCTCTCAGACAACGGATTCAATTTCTTCTTCCACCTTTCTTCCTCCATTACTTGTTCTACTGCCACCTGAATCGCCGCCTCCTCCTTTTCTCTCTCTCTCTCTCTCTCTCGTGGTGTGCCCGAAACGATGGTTATCAGAAATGGGATTCGATTTGGCGGCAATCCGTCCAAGTTCCAGGGATCAAATCCTCTGTACCGGTTTTTTCATGCAACTCTGTCCCAATACATTTTCAGCCCTTAGATACATGGTAATTTTTATAACACTGAAATTTTATAACAAGATCCAACAAGCTCAAACACAGATTGGGTACACGGGAACAGGGGATTTTGGTACAGAGGAACTGCTGCGGAAGTTCTGACGAAACGAGGACCTTGCTTTTATATCCAAATTTAGGAGAAAAACTTGGGTGCCGCACGGTACCCATTACGTATCCCGATTGTTTAAAAATGTGTTGGACGGTCCGGATTTTAAAGAGACAAATAGGAGAGAGAGCGAAGAGTTGAGGAGAAATCAAGACTGTTCAACACATTTTTTGATGACCGAGATGTGCGCTAAATACCGCTACGTGATATCCATCCGGCACCACATAAGTACAAGGACAGTCAGAAGCATGAAAGGAATTTATACACATATCTATCAACTATGTAGCTTGTATGTAGATAAATATGTATCTATACATATATGGGAAAGTGCTACAGAAATGTTAAAAGGTGTATCACATAAAAGTATATTGTAATGTGTAAAACGGGGCAAGTAGTTTCACGTTGTTGGACGCGTCCGAAGTAGTCGTGAGGCTTCCGAGCCTTCATGGGCTAGCTTCCCACATCGGGAAGTTTGGATTTTTGTGTGTTAAAAATGATCTTTTTGCCCCCCACTAGTCAGCATGCCTCATTAGATGGGTTAAATGGAATTCCTCTTTTATCTTCCTCTAAAAAAATGAGTGAAAAATATAGAAAATAAAAATTTGGGGAAACTACATTTTAGAATGTAAGAAAAAAAAAAAATGTGTATATGTTTATTTCTCAAAATATATTGATATTTAGCATTATGTAGAAGTGAGATGTGAGAATTGAGTCATCTTGAATATGTTGCATCTCTGCTCCTAAATGACATTTGAATACCCTAGTGTTCGAATGTCCGGTGTCGAAGAAGAAACAGAAATATAGCTTGACTTGACTGACGCAAATTTTGCAAAAGAAGAAATCAACGAGCATTGTTGTCCTAGCCTTAGCTGATATGTCATCAATAGGCACTTCGTTTAATCTGTCAAAGCAACAAAAAGCCCCCCAAAATAATCAATTTAGTACCACAAAATCAACATATACAATGCTCAACACCTTGGTGCCGTAACCTTTCTTGTTGGAAGTTTTTCACCCTGCCTTGAAAACCCCTGCCTTGAAAACCCTTGAATGATTCATAATAAACAACTCTTTCTGAGTAAAACTGGCGGGGTGAGAATGTTTAATTGTCTTGTGTTTAATAGGCATTCGGATGCTTTATTGAGATAAACCTTAAAGATCTCCATCACAAAAAGTTAGAAGAGGAGGCTCTCCACTGGCCGGAGACGCCGATAGAGACATACTGGCCACGGTGCCAACCGCTAACTGCCTCATCTCGATCCTCAAGTGGCGGTGCTCTCTGCATTTCGTCGGTGAGCAATCATTGTCTTCGTTCATTGTTTTATGGTGTCGGAGTATCAAACGTACAACGGTCATTGACAGTCGTATCCACCTTCAACAACCGTACTGCTCGTCGTAGGAGAAGGAGAGAGAGAGAGAGAGAGAGAGAGAGAGGGTTTTATTAAGTTTCAATTTCAGCCCTCCATCTCTACGGCTGAGATGAAGTGAAGTGTCAAAATGTGTGTCTACGAATCCGGCCCCTTACATATATATATATAGGGTAAACTTCTTATCCGGACTTTTCATTTCCGGACCTCATGATGCAAACATTTTTTTGACGATCCGATCCGTCCACTGTGTTCAGAAGATGTTTTCAAGGGTCCTCGTGGGAAATCTTAAAAAAAAAAATAACGGGAAGAGCTTGATCCAAGCAGTTTTCGCAAAAAATATATATTTACATTTTTTGCGAAAACTGCTTGGATCAAGCCCTTCCCGGTATTTTTTTTTAAAGATTTCTCGCGTGGACCCTTGAAAACACCTTTTGAACACATTGGACGGATCGGATTTTCAAAAAATAATTTGTAACACAAAAAAAACAATTTTTTTTTCTTATTTCCGGGGGGTGTGGATTAGAAGTTTTCCGTATATATATATAATCATGACCTAACGAGGACTCCCTCATGAAAATTCCGTGAGGACCTCATGAATCGAGGTTGAATCTCGACAATCCGAACCGCTCAATGTGTTTAAAACGTGTTTTAAGGGTTACCATGAGGAGTCGCCAAAAAAAAAAAAAAAAAAAAACCCAGAAGGGCTTCATCCAAGCAATTTTCAATAAAATGTATATGTACAATTATTATGAAAAACTGCTCGGATGAAGCCTTTCCGGGTTTTTTTTTGGTGATTCCTAGCATTGGCCCTGAAAAACACGTTTTAAACGCATTAAGCGGTTCGGATCATCGAAATTTGGTCCGGAAAGTTGAAAATAAGGGTGGTCTGCACGGACAAATCCACGAGGGAGTCCTTAGGAGATTAGGATTGTGTGTGAGAGAGAGAGAGAGAGAGAGAGAGAGATAGATCAGTCGTTCATTTACACCGAGTACAAGAGGCATTTACTACATAACATACACACTAATCGATGACATCAATCTTTTCTGCTAAGGCTTTTTAGTATTTATCTTCATTCAACTTTTTTTTTTTTTTTTTCTGTATTTTTAGTTTTATGTCAAACTTTTTACAATCCGTAATTCATCGAGATGAGAGGAATTAGAAAAGTACAAAATTATGACCAAAACTCAAATAAAGACCCAAAAAGTGCAATTTTTTTTCAAAAAGTCACACAAATAAGTTTAGCGGAACGAGGCCAATATACAGACTAAACAATCTATTAATGCTAACAAACCCACAATATACAGACTACACAATCTATGAATGCTAACAAACCCACAATATACAGACTAAACCAGAAAATAATCTTACAGCTTATGCTAGAAATAGTCCAGAAACCACAATGTGAAGACTGAACCAGAAAACCATCCACCACCTTGTGTTCAGAATAGCCGACTATAAGAGGACTACAAGTCGCATCTAGTATTAGCCTGCATCTTCATTTTCCATATAGGAAGCATCACGATGAGAAGAAATTACGTCACTTTCTGCACCTTTTTCAGCCTGCAAAAACAACTTAACAGATGAGGGGATGCTGATGTGCACATCCGGGCCGTCCGTTGCTCGGATCGAAGGTCCAGATTTCATCTTCCACACACGAAAAAATTAGATATCATTGTTGTCAACTACATTTAATAAAACACCAGATTGGAAATAGCTTATAAACCAAACCAAAAACTAAAAAATCAATCAGGCTTATTTTCATCTAAGCATTCACGAGATTAAGCTTCCAGCCTTCATCCAAATAAACTACGCAAGAGTAGAATAAAAGGATCTACCATTTTCATCTAAGCCTTTAAGGCTGATCGTTTATCACGTATCCAGACGTTTGGGTATTATGGACGTATTTGAGCCACAAAATTACGGAACTCTAAATATTATTTTTAAGTAATTGTCTTCAGGCAGTAGGTTCACCATTTTGGGGATCCCATCATATTCACAGACACGCCATCACACAACCACCCCTTCAATCACAGAATCACAATGAGCAATCACCAACACCCACTAGCATCCAACAATCCGTGACTAAGCAAAACACAGAGAGAGTTTCAAAACCTTTAAACCTACTAGAGGAGTTCTTTATTATTTTTGGGTCCACCTTGAATCCATGGCTTGGAAACCAAGCATAGGTTGCATAGCCTATGGGTTAGCCCCCTTTAATTTTCAAAATGTTTAGTTAATTTAATACATGTCAGTGCAAACACTGGAATATTGATATTCCACTAGTATTTCATTTCGGTCTGCTAGGAAAAAAAAAGCTTGGAATGTTAAGGTAAAATGGAAACAAAATTTGGTTCCTTGATCAAGTATTTTCCCTGTAAGTATGGCACCCATTTTGGAAAAGGGTGGCAGGGGGAATAATCTCGATATAGATGTGATACTTAGTGCAAGTGATAGAACAGTTCATGAGGCCTAACCTTAGCTTGACGGTATCTTTTGAGCATGCGACGGTATTGCTGACGTGCATCTGGAGAGTTGACCATGGACAGCACTCTTGTGACAGCCTCATCAATAGCTTTTTCCACATTCTCTTTGCGGAACACTTTGAGAATGTCTTCTTCTTCATTTTCATCAATGGACTCCATCTCAGACCGAAATCCCCGCAATCCAACTCCTCTCCTGCGCCATCTTAGAACCACCTTCTCTAGAATACCAACAGCCCAACAGATGATCTTATATTGCTTCCTAACCTGATAACCTCTTACATGAGCCTGAACATAAAAGAAACTGCATAAGAGCCAAAATTTCGAGTATACTTCAGTAAACAAATGGGAGGGTTTTAGATATTTCATCTCAACAGGGATGTCTCATGAACTTCCAAATGCAAGTTGCAGCTTCCTATGGGCATGGAAACAAATAAGAACCACCGTAAAATTAATTTTCCACAAGGAACTCCTACACGTGCTAAGAAGTTCACAAGTGTGTAACATTATTTAACACCTGTTAGGGTATACTTTTATCTATGTAAAACCAAGGTTTTTTTGTTACTGGTACAGTGTACCAGTACTGTTAAGGTACAAGACCTGGTACCGATCTTTCTAACTGTATACGTACCAAAAAAATAATATATTTGGCTAAAATTGTAAATTTCATTCACAACCCAATTGTATTAATGACGAAAACTTAGAGAAAACATACAACTTAAATAAAAGAACACAACAAAAATAATGGAAATAGACCAAATAGAAAAGGAGTATGCTAAATAGTGGCGTGCTACATTACACACTAACTAATCTAAAAAAGGTGGTGCACTTTCCAATATAACTGTTCCTCTCCCACTGATTCGAAGCTCAAATTCCTGAAAATCATAAATGTTGTCTTAGACGTAAAAGGTCGTAGAACTGGGTTGGAAGAGGCATGAAGGAGACTTTGCCGATTAAGTTTGAAACCGTGGAGGTTAATGCTCACAAAATATGCAGAGCTTCTCCAAAATATGCAGAGCTTCTCGGGATTACCACCAAGAGAACAAATATGGAAAGGAATCAGCTCTAGAGAGAGTTGCTAACTTTTTTGTATTCACGACAAGAGCTTTCAGAATATGCCGAAAAAGACCCAAAGTAATCGAGTTTAGCTTGGGTCTTCTCCACTCTCCATTTTTTCTCTTTTTCTTCATTTTTCACTGGTTGGTACCTACCACCGGAACTCGCCAAAACGAAATCACACCTCTAGTATAACGGTTTCTCTCTAAACTGGTACATATAGGCCGGTACCAACGGTATGTGCCAGAAAGTTAGCCTAAACGAAATCACCTATCTAGTATATCAGTTTCTCTCTAAAACGGTACGTACCAGCCAACACGGTGCGGGATTTATAACCTTGACATAAAATCAAGTCAAATTTTTGGTGCCCAAATAGTAGGCTTTTTTTTTTTCTTTTCTGTTGTCATTGCTATCAGGTTCCATTCAGCTATCAAAATTTGGTGCATCAATCTTATTCCCGAGTAATTTAGTGGCATGACATAAAGTTTAAGGAAATATGCTTCCCCGAATGTGTACGCTTGATAAGGATACTGTAAGAAAACTAACTACAGCAGTTTAATTGTGTAGGGAACTAGTTTCAAAACAAGATTTGTGCGCAGTCTAAAGATTTTCCAGGACAAGTTTTTAGCAAATTCTAGCGGGAAAGTTAAAGCATGGCTCTGCAGGTATCCCGGTAATTGAACAAATAAAAAATGCATGGAAGCAATATGTTCCCATTTTTTCTTTCCCACCAACTGAATGGAGCCTTAGGGAATTTGTAACCAAAGAAACAGGGCACCTGTATCTTCACAACTTTATCGCGAAATGCCAGATAACCCTTCCGGCCTTTCCAACCTCGATATTTCTTCTGAATGGCAAGAGCAGCTGTGATGGTATCACGTGCACTGTGGAAAGCCAGTTTCGATGCAGCTGACATTCCCAAAGTATCACTTGAAAGGATATTATACTCATCTACAGCAGCAGCAGCAGCAGCAGCTTCTCTCTCTTGCCTTCTCCTGAAAGAATGTGAACGAAATGCAGCTTGTATACGAGCAGCAGCCTGAACTGCATTCCTGACTGCAGCAAAAGTGTCTTTGAGATTAAGATGATCTTCATTTGAAGCAAGAATCGTCTTTGATATGCTACTTAGAGCAATTTCAGATTCCAAAGCAGCGGAGCCTTTAGATAGCTCGTTTTCTTCCAATGTCAGGGATGAAAAGTGGCTAGTTAGGGCCACCTCAGAAAGATAACCTGCGAGTCCCTTATGTCCACAGGTGTCAGCAATGGATGCTGGCGTTTTACCCTTTGGATCTTGTGAATTGGGATCAGTCAATGCCCCAGCTGATGCACCAGATGCTATGAGTGCAGCAACCATTTTTTCCCTGTTGCAAAGCATTTGAGGTGCACTACTACGTGAGATTTATAATGGCTATCAACAGGCAACTACAAGAAGGCCTAACAAATCCTATCAAAATAAAAACTCATCTGAGACTTGTTTTAAGAAAACCGAAAGTTGTTTTTTTTAAAGGGAAAAAGAAACGAAATGTTGTTAGAATATTGTTTCATCACTTCTCTAGGAAATTGGGTCAAATAATCATGGAAGGAGCAATAAACAAATTGGTGCCTCTCAGTCAAAGTAAGTGAGCAACATGTCCTTTGGTGGTCAAAAGAGCTAATAAATTTAAAGCTTCTAACGAAGCTTGTGAGTAGGGAATTTTGTAAAGCTAAATAGCAGGGGCAATGGGGCATGAAACATTTTGTAGAAAAAAATAGTCTACCAAGCTACAAGAGTGGCTCAATGCCTTCTTTCATGTAACTACAAGAGGTATTTGAACGCTTTCTTTTATCCCATCCATTTAACCTATTTCTTCATCCTGTCTTGAACCTTTCTTGACCATTTACAACCCTATTTCAGCACTATTTCAACTCAGCTGCTAGGTCTTCGATATGCCTTGACAGCAGGAAAAGCCTATCTCTACTTGCATTCTTCTTATCCCTAATAGATATTTGAATCTTGAAGCGCAAGACTCGCTTATGTATAGGGGAGCCTGTTGGATGGCTGGACATTCATTTTTGGCTCCATTTGAAAACGACTAAAGATTTTGTGACAAATGGTGATCGGACCATATGTATATTACTCTCGACCTCTCAAACTTCCTAGGTCAAAGAGCATCTAAACGCAATGAATCATCGAAGGATTGTGGGCAGAAATATGGAAGTTAAATTTAATTGATGCTTTGACATGGATAGGTAACCATAGGGCTTTGATGAGGTGAAAAGAAGTCAGTAGCTGGGTTTCCATTCAAGATAACAAGAAGCGGAGGGAAATTTTTGTTTTCTTTGAGAAAAATCAGGCACAACTATTTAAAAACTCACTAGAGCCCAATTACCAATCCAAGTTAATTCTCAAAACAGTCCATCCATAGCTCTCGAATGTAATCTAAGCACGTGATGAGGACAACACCAGCTACTATGCTGAAGCTCCAATTTCCAAACGACTGCCACAAAGGTGATCTGATATGCTCCAACTAAGCTGTAATCATTAACAATGTATGAAAGATGGAAGTAGTTTACACAGAAGAATACTATCATACAGAGTACTCAAAACCATCTATAACCAATTAACACTATTTGAAAGATAATGCACCTGGCTGTTTATGCAAACTAGAAAACACTTGCAGCAAATATCATAAAATTACTTCAATGTGTGAGAAAATCGTTTTCTTTGCCGGTAACTCTAGTATTACGGCAGAACAGACAAAAATCTTCATTCGAAAGCTCCACCAGTAATCAACCTAGCTCGGGAAAATAGCCTAAGCACAACGAGAGGACTATAGTAAAGCTCCAAAATTCAAGCCACACTGCAATCCCCAATAGTCCACACTTTTTTTTCTAAATTTAGTCACTATCAGATGACATGGAAGTAGTTCAAATAGGAAAAACAAGAATCCTAATAACCTCACTTCAACCATCACAGATATATTTAAAGTAGGTCATTTACCATAAGTTTCTTCCGTTCCTTCCACTGGTAATAAAAA
This sequence comes from Vaccinium darrowii, assembly GCA_020921065.1. Taxonomy (NCBI): domain Eukaryota; kingdom Viridiplantae; phylum Streptophyta; class Magnoliopsida; order Ericales; family Ericaceae; genus Vaccinium; species Vaccinium darrowii. The sequence goes on along the minus strand of CM037153.1, from coordinate 26,670,754 downwards.
AAGAAAAACTTTTCTTCAGCAATTACTGCTAATTGATGTAAAAGTCTCATCGTTGATGCCAAAAGGTATGCTAATATCAGAGGCGACGCCACATAAATTAGTGGGGTCGGAAGAACCCACGGGGGAAAATTCTTTTACTATTACTATATCAAATTTTTCTCTTAATTTGTAAATGACTATCAAAATTCGATGTTGACACCACACCAGAGAATTTTCTAATCTTTGAAGCTAACTAAAGTTGTGAGAAAATAGCAAATGAAAGGACTATAAGTTATAACCCATTTGATGTTGTCACCACAAAAGAGAATTTTCTACTCTTGAAACCCAGTAATTGTCAAAGCTGACATAATACAAATCAAAGTGCTAAAATCCGGGTGACACTACAGTACATCCCCCCCCCCCCCCCCCCCCCAAAAAAAAAAAAAAAAAATTACTCCATATGAGATTTTGTGGCTAAAGGTATGAAAGGGCGTACGAAATACACCCCATATGGATGGACTGCCGAGATTGCGCCACACATGCATGTGGGATTTTGTGCCACCTTTGATCATTGACCATATGAGATAGTGTGTATATCGATATGAGAGTTTGTGGACTCCAATATTTATTGTTGTGATTACCGATATGAGAGTTTGTGGACTAAATATGAGATTTGGTTTTCCAATATGAGATTTTGTGATGGATCCAATATTTATTGTTGTGATTACCGATATGAGAGTTTGTGGGACTAGATATGAGATTTGGTGTTCCAATATGAGATTTTGTGACTATCCGTATGAGGTCCGCACCAAGTCCGCATGGTTCCAATATGAGATTGTGTGGCTCCAAATATGAGATTTTGTGACTATCCGTATGAAGGTGCACACCGTACGCCCTTTCATACCTCTAGCCAGAAATGGAGTTATTTGTAGGGGGTGTGTACCGTAGCATTGCCCCTAAAATCCAGCTCATCTTTAGTCTTCACCATAGAATTTTCAATACAATGGTTATTTGTAACGCCCCTCTCACATGGGGTGATACCTACACATACATGGCCCCACCTAATGTGGGAGGGCGTTACAATTAACCGTTGTATCCAAAAAAAATTCAATTGTCACCCCCTCCACTCTCTCTTCGTTCGTTCGTTGGGTAGTCGATTAGAGTCCTCGTCAGTTTTCTCTCGCCTCTCTCTTGTAGATTTAGTGTTTGCTTCTATGATTTACGTAGATGTTTATACGAATGACCTCATGCTCTGAACTCCTGGAGTCGCCACTAGCTACTATCCAAAGCAGCATTCCCCACATGTTTACTACTCCCTCCGTTCCAAAATAAGTGTCCCATACTCTCTCTCTCTTGCCATTTTTCAAATAAAAAAATTAAGTACTTCCGGGTATCGTTTTTCAAAACTTTTCGCACCGAATTAAAGTACTCAATAAGTACTTTAAAATGGTGCGTAAAAATTCGAAAAACGATACACAGAAGTACTTTATTTTTTTATTTGAAAAATGCACAACTTTTTGTAGTGGACACTTATTTTGGAACGGAGGGAGTAAACTAGAGCCTATTTGTCACTTGACGGACACTAATTAAAAAAAAAAAGGTGCTTTTCCATTATCTTAGAGAGTTCGCCAAATGACACTAGCCAATCCCAGTTGACTGGGAGATGAGGCTTATTTTTTGTTTGGTTAGAATACCAAAAGAAAAGGATCTGTTTGTCAGGTACTAACTACTAAAGACAAAAAAAAAATCACCTTCCAAATCGCGCAGCCCAATGAAGGGCAGTCCATCCGTTGATGTCACGTAAATCTACAACAACTCCAGAACTTAAAATGGGGTTTAAGGCCCACTCAAATCCCAATCCAGCAACTATGTGTATTACCCATTGCTCCTTCTTGGACAACGAACAACCCTGCTCACCACACAGTGATCTGAAAGAAAGCCACTGCTGCAACTTGTCTTTTAAAAGTTCTTCCAGAAGCCAATCTACTGTACCAGATGAAGTCCAACTGCCATCTACTAGAGTCTCAATAACATGGCCCCACAAATCTTCACCAGCTCTGGATTTTCCCAGTAGATCCCTTGTGGATTCATTAACATCTCCCTTCTGTCCCAAAGAGTCCGACAGAAGCATCTGGACAAACCGGACAAGTAAGAGCATTTCTTCTGGACTCTTAGCTGTTTCTGCTTGGGATGAACTACAGTGATCACAACTGCTTGGAGAATCGTGGTACTCAAACTCTCTGACTTCACTGCAGGACTCCCTATTGGCAGACGTAATGCACAGAGTCACCTTTCCAGGAGGGTGAGGAGGGGCCTGGCAACATATGACACCTTCTTGGATGATCTGGACAGGTACTTCAATGTCACCAAACATACAAGTCCATGTCAATTCTGATGGATTGCAGAGAAAAGATCCAACAATGATAACCTGGAGTAAGCAACTTCAACTCATAATCATTACTTAACCGGGAAAAAATAGCAGCTTCGCAAATGAAAGATTAAAGGAAGAAAACTAGAATCGTTGCATAACAGCAATTGATATATCATGAAGTAAAATAGGCGGCACGTAATCATTTACGTGAAATGTGAAGCAACTGTGTTGAGACTTGGGATGAAGTAATGTCAGATGTATACAAAATGCACGGTTCGAGATCCAGATATTTTGAATCTCTAGGTATTTCAAAATTTTGTTGTGGACAAAAGATCCTACTCCTACATCTAGGCAAGACTAATTGAAAACAATGTTTCTGAAAAATCAGTTTTGTGGACAAGCGTGCTACCTCAAGGTAAGTCTTATTAAATCCTTTCCATAGGCACACGGTCAAAATGTAGAAAATCTACAAATATTACGATTTTCAAGATTTGATCAACTGAAAAATTAAATTACTGAAAGAAAAGTTCCCACCTTCGTAGCCAGAGTGGAAAAGCCCCATTCCGGAGATATTTCTCTAATTGTAAATTTCTGTTTTTGAGAAATGGTTAAACTTGAATCTGCCTCGAGATAAATCCCTATCTGATCTTGGTCAAATGGTGTTGTGAACTGGTAAGGATTGGTACAAAGAAAATTTGTTAGAGGAGAATGTGCTGGATATTTAAAATGTTCAACTTCTTGTGACAGTGAGATGGAAGTTGACAATTCCAACAGACTCCCAGAGTTTGTTGGATATTCGCTAGATGATGAAGGTTGCAGATTCCTATCGCTTCTTGGACTTATAATGCTATTACAATTTGGAGAATCATGTCTGCCAATATCTATCCAAAGACTTTCTTGCTCTTCAGGCAGACCGCTGCTTGACTGTGGTGCTAGCATTCCCTGTAGAAAACATCAACCTATTATGGAAGCAGCAAAAATAGTAGCTTTAGAAGAATGGGAATTGAGATAATTATGAGAAAGTTTAAATATGCACAAAGGTCAATGTATCATCTGCATGTGTATACATGCGGGTAAATATGTAATATAACTTTGCAGTATGAGTTCCAAACCAGATTCCGTACTAACAGAAAGAACCATGTATCAATGACACTAATAAATATGAATGACACTAATACATACGAATACAAGTTTCCTAGGATATAAGAGAAGGCAAGAACATAAATTTTAAAAGGATATTAGAGAAGGAAAAATGATGGAACATACAACAATAATTAAGATTCTCTCACATTTCCATCCGAGGTGTGTGTATTTTTCTCTTGTAACTCTGATCTTGGAGAGCACTCCCGCATCTCTTTCCGAGGTAAAGAGTCTTTCTGTTCAACAGTAAATTCTTGTACCATTGGTTGGTGATTATATTCCCCATTTCCACCTGAAAAAAGAGAAAAAAAGGTAAACAACTACGAGACATAGGTATGCTAACCTTTAATTTGGGAACTGTTAGAGCTTGTCCCACATTGGTAAATTCTACCCTCCAAAACTTCTAGATGAGCCTGGATTTGCTTCTCAACTCATTGCCAATTATTTTAGAGTTGGATGCTTGAACAAGAACTAAATTTTCTTGCTAGGAAAAACACTGGAGAAGAAATGAGCTTGAATTTGGGATATTTTGCACCGGTGGATTTTGATTCAAGGGCACATATTAGCTGTCTTATAATTTTTAATAGTCAAGAATGGCTCTCTGCCATTCAGCCGAAAGCTGAGCAAAACCTGAGTTTTTTAATGTTTTGATATCTGAGTCCTGTTGTCTCTCTCTCTCTCTCTCCCTCTCTCTCTCTCACACACACACACACACACACACACACACACACACGTACGTTAGATTTCCCATAACTGTATGTGATTTCTAGCCGCAAATCCCTTGCCCTGAAACCCTAGGCGATTAAAGATATGGTTGGTGGTGCTGCGGGAGTCCACTCTTCCATGTCTTTTTGCCAAGTGTATAATCAAGTAACCAACAAAGGGTACGGATTTTTGGCAGGTTTTCTTTTGCAGGTATCTGGTTCAGTGATTTTTTATATTGAGACCAAGATACTCTTTCCCTTCTTTTAGGTGACAGACTATCTATCTCTTTCTTTGCCTTTTTCTCCCAGCTCCTGTTTTTCCTTCTTTGGCTTTGCTCAATGTTTGGAACAGAATAGTTAGTTATTTTCAGAAAGTTGAATTTAATCAGAAATCCAATTGGCGATGAAGTTCTGATTTCTGCTTTTTTCCGTTCCAAGTATGGTTCAGTGTCTGGAGTGTGCTGACCAAAGTTCCCTTTTTGGTAGAAACAAAAGGTTCTCTATGGGATCTAATTATTGAGCTAGAAACAAAAGGTTCTCGAAGTTTCATCATAAATAAGTATGGGGTTCTAATTTCTATGTAACCAAAGTTTTTTTTTTTTTGCCCTTTTGAACTATGGACTCAATCCCATAACTATGTGGACGCCCCTCTACTCCCCCTCTCAAGCGTCGTGCCTTTTGTAAGGAAGGACAATTTAAAATTGGTCTCAACTTTCTTACAAGGTCTGCACAGAAAGAAATCTATATAGGCTGCCAAACCATTTGAACACAACACCTCTGAGTTTACAGTTGGCCTCGGTGACAACCTCAACCTATTTGGCAACCCTGTTTGGTTGGAAACACTTTACTGTCTTTATCACATTACCTATTTCTTTACATTATTCTATCAACAAATGCTAAGAAATCAAACCAATTTTCCAATTGAAATGACATCTGATGATTAAGGTCCTCAACTTCTTTGATTGTGAATCTTCAACTTCAAAACTATGGACGGTCCAAACTGAAAAAGACAGCATCGTCAAATCAAGTGCGTAGGCATCTTAGCTTGTTGCCCAGGCGCATGCTGTCCAGGCTAAGCAACGGTTGCTAACATTCTCTCAGCAACTTTCTAACAACAAATCACCGTATAATGATGAACACTAACCCAAGGGAAATGGGAACAAATGACTCATGATGCTACGTGTTCCGACATTAAAAAAATCATACAAAACCAAATTCAGCAACATAAGAGGTCAACAAATAAATCAGATAAGAGGAGACATATTTAATATACTTCCTAGAACAGGACAAAACAACGGGATTTATAAATAAGACACAAGTGCATTTTGACTGTAGTGAGCACCAAATGCCACATACCTGTTTCTTGTTGCAACAGAAGATCATTTTCATCATCAGGATATGCAACATATCTACTCTGGCCGATTTGAATTAAGTCCAAATCATTCTTCATTGCATCCAAGCTATCATCATTCGAACTTAACTGCTCCTCAAGCCTTCGCAATGCTTGACTACCTTCAAGCTCAGATGAACTACTACTCTGTGCCAATCCTGCGACCCTGTCTAAGCTATCTATCCCATTATTCTTGACAACTGCATCAGTACTAACTTCTACAGCTCCTGGGCTCTGATATGGTTCATAACGTTCAATGACAGAAACATAGGCAGGATGTTGAGCAGTGAGGGCACTAGGACTCTGATTGAAGGCAGAAGTGGATCCTGGTGACAACTGTGAAACAGATCCAGAACTATGCCTCCCCTGGAATCATGAATACAACTGGCAATATCAAAGTTGAAGCTTAATTCATGCACCAATAGCAACAATTGTAAGAAGTCTTTGCAATAATTATCACAAGAGGGGGAAAAAAAAGGCTTCTTTCTGTTTACAATTTCTCCAACTGAGCTTTGCATAAAAAAATTTAGCAATGCTAAAAATGCATCCACAAGCAGAATTGAAACTTTATTTAGGTGGCCATCTAATCACGATCCAGAGAGTGAGAAAAATTCATATTGGCCCTAATAAAAATGGTCAGGTAGAAGTTACCACTTACCAAATATGCTTCAGATCTACAAATTACATACTCTCCAATGAAGAACACATTCAGGCCCGGAAAGTTTTTAATGAAGTGAGAATGAATACAATCTCCTTAGGGCAAACAAAGCAACTCTGACTAGATGTACCCAATACCAAGAAGTGGAAGCACAAATATCAGGAGTTGACGAAGCTAAGTCTTTAATTCAGGAGTAGAGAAGAAACCAACCTCTCTGATATCCCTATAATGAACAAGAACAATGTGCTCATACGCCCTGCCAAAATCGTAACATAATTAAATTTTCAGAAAGAAAAAATAAATAAATAAGAGGAAAGAAAGAATGAAAATCAATGAGATAGGAGGAAAGCAAAGCAGATTAACCCTGGTACAAATGAAGGAAATGATTCATATCTGTTGACTGTCATTCACTACGCTAAGGAAGGCTGGACGGCTAGCTAGTCTGGAAAGTTAAAAAAACTTGGCATGATACAGATTGTGAGTTTCACAAAAGGAGGGGAAATCTATAATCAGTAATTTTCACTTAATTCAGTAAGATATACCAAGTAACATTACATCCACTACATCCAAGGAACAATTGTTTCGGCTGAAAGAATGCCAGATCACCGCAGGCACTGAATGAATGAAATGAGTGGAGATCTTTCTAATAAGAGACGCACGGTAAACTTACGCATCCAACATCCAATAGCTACGCCTCTGAAAATTTGGATTCTGCTCCCCATGTGCATAATAACAACTTAAAGCTTCTACATTTCCAACCTAGACACACAAAATTATCAGGTAAAATGACTGCAGTCAGGCTGAGAACAGCAAACAAAGGAAAGTCAATCGACCTTCATGGTTTAGAAGTGCACGAAATGGCAAATACTTAAGTTGTGATACACATGAAAAAAACCTTTTAAACACGTATTTATAGAATAACCAGCAAAATGGAAAATCTGGTGATTTTTTTGGGGATCCACCGATCCAGCTAGCGTTGTCTGTAAGCTCCCTTATCCTACAAGGTCATTTCGTAGGGAGGAGACTGTAAGGTTGAAGCCAGATAAATTTGCCTCCGTCCAATCCCAAATTTTTATTTTTTATTTTTATCAGCTCATATAACCCCAAATTAGCAGATCCATTGTCGCGTACATCCACTGCATGTCAACCATATTTTCAGAGGAATGCTTTTAAATGTATGATATTTATATGGGCATTAACCTTGAGCCTTTCATGTGCTTCACCAACAGTTCTCCCATCTTTCTTTTTGCGCCAATTGTGACCATCTTTACGGAAAAAACGAAGGACCCTCTTGTTAAGAAGAAATAGAGATCCACCTGTTAAAGAATCCAATCAGCCAAATGGAAAAATCAGCCACGTGGTAAAACTAACAATAAGACAGGCTTTCACGCAATACGAAGTAAGATACAACAATTAAAAAGTCTACTTGCTGGTTTTTGAAGGGGCTGATGGGTGAGTTGGTCTTCCTTATAATTGTGTAAAATAAAGAGCACTTCTGCTGGCTTCAGCCACCGCGTTTGAGCTTCTCGAACCAGATCGTCAACATTATAACCTGAAATGGAACCGCAATCGCAGTTATATAGATGTTCGTCTTTTACAACTTCATTAGTGGGGTGGTACCAGTAACAAGAGGCTATGATCCAGGGGTGAACACAAGGAGGTGCCGGGGTGTGCCTTGGCCCCTACACCACTCTAAATATTTTCACTTATTTGAAAAAATTCTATGCAATTGGCCCCTGCAATTCCCTTGGGGTGAAATTTTTTTCTTAAATGTTAAAACTATATATGTGTGTGGAAAAAAATATATTAAAATTTGAAGTTACCAACCATTTTTCGGTTGCATGCATAAAATTACGTGGCAACTACGAATACATGCAATCTATTCTCTTTCTCTAACATAGCAAGTGACAATATCTACTTCTGGAATATATTTTTTGCTACCAATGTAGAAGTACATGTAGTTCCGGACCTTGCCATGTTCAAATTATGAGTCCGACACTGCTATGATCAAGATCTAATAGTACATTTTCATAAGAAAGAACAATACAAATCTGGGAATAAGGTCAAAGCATGCTAGTTGAATTACCAAAAAAAAAACAATAATTTTGGAAGAGTGTAGAAGGGCATTCTACATACATGCATTGAAGCTAATGTTCAATAGTCAACAGTGAGCAACTAAATGGATAAAAGTTGCTAGTCAGAAATGGGCGAAGACTGAAGAAAACTTATATCAGAACTTGGTTATGCTACAATCAAATACAACTAGGAAAAGACTAAGTGCCCTGCCCAGAGGAACCTTTATAGTAAAATACATACCGATAAACAGTATCCTTATTATAACTTAGGCACTTCAATTAACTCATTAGCAGGCCTAGCCATGGTTTCAAGTTGTGGTATCGGTCAACGTAGTCGTAACGGTTGTGGTCGCAAGTAACAGGTATTGGGATTTGGGACTCCCTATTGCATCAAGGGAATCAGACAACACTACACAACAACAACAACAATAACATAACCCATTTAATCCCCAATAATTGGGGGTATGGGCGGGGGAAGGATAGGAGACAGACCTAACCTTTGGCAATAAATGCACAAAGTGGCTGCTCCCAGAGGAATCAGACAACACTCAGTGAATTTTTTTCAAGCACTAGTAAATGTTAAAAAATTCATTAATACACATTTTCTAACTTCATTTATGACAAACTTGAATGTTTTTAGAAAATTTTAACCAATATTTGACTTTTAGAAATGCTTTTGTAAGTAGGATTGAATTAAAAGATGCTTTTTAAACAATTAAATTTCATTTTTTTGAGTGACACATTTTAAACAATCAATATATATATATTTTTTTTTTGGTAACTTAGATTTTATTGAACTAACCTGAAAAACAGGAGCAGAGGGGCATCTCCCAGAACAAGAATACAAACAACAGAACTAATAACTAAACTAGAATTAAATCTTACTATCTAACAATGGGTATACTACTACTAAGTACACAACGTATACAATATGAAATCCTTAATTTTAACCAAAAACGAGGCAACAGTCATACTTTTCAACTGACAAAAAGGCCTTCTTGTGGAAACTTTTTATCCATCTCAAAACCAATTGGCAATGAGTGGAGAGGTTGCAAATGTTATTAAGTGATCTCACATTCCATACCCAAGCAACTACTCTTATCACTTCTGGACTCTTCATTCAACAAGACCATCATCCACCAACAACCCTAGCTCCAAAACCGCTAAATGAAATCCCCAAATGAACCAAACTCACTCCTAATCCATCAACAATACCCCGATCAAGGTATATTCATGCAAAATTGATACAAACCGGATAGAGAGTCTCTATTCGGTCAGAGCATCTAGTGAGTAGCTGTTGGATTTTGGTGTGTATTACTCTAGATTTTTGGGTGGTGTTTTGTTAGATTGTTGGACTTTGGTGTGGGTTGTGCATCTCAGGCGTAGCCGCGTATGCCCCAGCTATCCTTCCCAAATTTAAAAAAAAAAAAAAAATCGGGTCCTTCCCGATTCCCATGACCGAAAATCAACTCCAATTGAGATAACTATTCATCAGAAACAGTAAGAGCAACATTCTAAACCTAAATCATAAAATAAATAAAAAAATGAATGTAGTTTAAGGAGTCAAAATTCTAGCAAGAATGGAAGGAAGTGAAGAAACGAAGGGGAAGGGGGTCCCACCTGAGTCCGTCATGTGGGAAATTCCAAGCGGCAAAAGCGTAGCAAAAGCACTTGAGTCGTGTGCTCATTTGGATACTACTCCGATGGATAGATACATATATGTATTCATATCAACCTCGATTCAGCAGTCAGCAGTAGTGTAGAGGAAAGAAATGGAGATTCCAAATTAGCTTCAGGAGTAGTCCACGGCAGAACGATCGCCGCTGGAAAAAGGATTGAACGAGTGTCAGGAATCCCGATGATCAGTGTCTCGTCGGTTGCCCAATTCATGAGTACTTTTCAAATATCTAAAATGTCTGAGTCAGTTGTTCAATTCTTAAATCAACGAGAGAGAGAGAGAGAGAGAGAGAGAGAGAGAGAGTGATGTGTTTGGCAGAACACACCGGACTTGAAACGGCTGGAAATTCTGTTTGGAAATTTGGCAAAAGACGGGGACAACCAAATGGGTGGTTTACCACTCACGCTCTTTTAAAGTGTGTTTCTATGCAATGCAATCTGTCACTTTGCATTGACTGGGTGGATGTTTTCAGCCGTCAAGCTCTGTATTGTCCCGGAAAATGCTCCGTGTCCCGCCTGACACTGCGCCCCCGCCCGGGTCCCACCCCCTAATACGGTAAAATTACCGTTTTACCCTTCCTCCCCTCATTTAATTATCCTATAATATATTACTTATATTAATTCATTTATACTTATTGTTTGATATCAGAACCAAATGGCTCATTAAATCTGTTGTTCGCATAGGGGTGTGAAATAATATGGGTTAGTAGTTAGAATTTGCAAATAGCTTTTTGAAAGTATGATCTACATACGTATAGAATTTGATATGCAGAAGTATGGGATGTCACCCAAGTCGCGTAGAGGTTTTGTTGTCCTGTTGTCCTGGGTAGGGTGTTTAGGACTTTTGTCTCGTAAATCGTTGACAGACGTGTATTTCCGGATATCAAATATCTCTACTTATGTAGTTGATACTTTTAGAAACTGATTTGCATATTCTTTCTGGTAAAACATATTATACTATACTCATATGTGAGCACCAATATGAAAATGTTATTCAATAGATTTTTTAAATCTGAATCTGAAAAGATTAAAAATGCAGAATTAATTGAATTTGCCAATGTGCAATAGCAAAAAGAAAAGCTTAATATGTGGACAATTCCACCAGTCATTCCTGAAACCATTTACCGTTATGGTACTTTCCAATTTAAGAGCAGTCTTGTTATTAAAACTCTAAAAAAGACTGAGAGTATAGAAGACAATGATAAGGTAATAAACCTTATGGATCCTAGAGAAGTCTTAAATCATCATATAGACTTCAAATATGTCAATATAGGACTTGTTCAAGTTGCATTCAAACAACTTACCTTGTTAGGTACTGATACATGCCTTCAAACTACCTTGAGAGATGGTAGGTGTAACAATTGGAAAGCCTCAATGATGGTAGCAATAGAAACTAGTCTATGTCATAGACCAGTTTATTTCAATGCTTATCCAAATCTCACCCTATCTCTGACAGATAGAAATATAGGTGAATCCTTGAATCTTAGAATTCAAACCAAAGGATATGATTTCTTGCCTGGTTTTGAGGTAATAGCCATAGTCTATAGAATTTATTATAGACTGATGAATACCATAAATCCCAGAGTTCGCCAATTAGGACCCCCAGATCGTACAATATTAGTAGATACTAATTTATACACCTCTAATGTTGCAACCAATAAGTTGATTAATTGGGAAGAAATCACCTTTCTAGAGCACTGGACTATAGAAAATACAGTCCCTCCAAAACCAATAGTTAATAATTATATTGACCAAGTTATCCAAGAGGATAATGGTTCGGTTAGTATAACCTTTGAATCTCCCGTTAGAAATTATTCTAGAAGTTTAAGTTCTAGGAATAGTTTCTCATCCTCCCATAATCCATATAGGATAAGTATGCCAACAGCAAGTAGGCACTCAGTCTCAAAAATTCCTGAGAAACCAAAATCTCCATCAATTGAATCTTTAAATATTGAAGGAATAAAAATTTCTGAAAATCAAATCCCTCATCCAATATACAAAAAAGATTCGCCAACTGCGAGCGACATGAACTTTTCTATCCATGGTTGAGTTTGTTATTGATAGAAAAACAATCAATAAAGAATTTTATGATCCTAAATATGAACAATTTAGAAAATGGTATTTTCGAAGGTTTAATAAAACCCAATTATTAGAATATAAAGAAGAATTCTATAATTGGTTAGAATATTCCAAGAAAATAATGGTTGTGTTTGGTTGATAATTTTGAGAAGAATATTTTGAAAAATATTTTGGAGATAGTGTTTGGATGAGTTTTTGGAAAAAGTAATAATTAGAGAGAAGTGTAATAATTGGAGAGAGATAGAGAGAGAAATGAGAATAATGATTAGAAAGAGGGGTATGAGTAGAGAGAGAAATGTGATTAATGATTGGAGAGATGAGAGATGGGGAAAGAATCTTTTTGGAAATTTTTTTGGAAATGTGAAGTGAACAAAGTGAATATGCCTTTTGTTCAATGGTTTTATGGAAGGCATTGGGATGAAATTGATTGTCAAATTGACATAATTGAAAGCCACTATAAGAATTGGCATACCAACAATGGTTTGGTAAGGGCTTTACATCCACCAACAACCTCATTAAAGGTTTATTCAACAACCCATTCAACATCATCTAATAATGATGATGATAAAAACATTCTCCAGTTTGTTGAAGCAGCTGCTTTTATCAAGCAAACTGATAATTAAGATATCAATAGAATTCATAGACAGATTAATTACACCAACTTACATCTTGGCACAATTGCCAATCAGCTCACAAGAGTTGAGGAGCAAGTTAATCAAATTAATGAGCAATCGATTGACAAATCAAATGATAAAAATAAAGGCAAAGAGGAGATACAAAAGACTAATATTCGTCCTCCTCTAGAAATTGAAGGATTCAAATTATGCAATCTTGAAAAGCATATTGATCTTCTTACTCAATTAGACAAAAGAATTAAAAACATGTCTATCAATGCTATTTCTGAAGAAATTGAGTCAGAAGGCAATACTTCTGACATGGAAACCTCAATTTTCCAGAATTTATCTTTAAATCCTGTTAATTATCCCAAAGATAAAAAGTTTTCTTATTCAGGCACTGATCGCTATTATTATCCTAGACCAACACCACAAGATATCCTCTATGAGGAAGATTTTTTCCATACTCAAAAATCTTATTGTGGAAGAACCATTTATGAATGGAATATAGATGGTATGATTGAATACCAAATTTTTGAAGTCATCCATCAAATGCTTATGTATTCAACTGTTTGTAAACAAAATGGTAATAATGATAAAAAAAAATAGCTGGATGGATAACTGTAGGATTTACAGGAACCCTGAGAGGTTCGTGGGACAATAGTCTCAATGAATCCCCAAGGACAGAAATTATTAATGCTGTCAAAATGGAACAAGTAGAGGTCAAAATGGAAGTAGAAACCTCTAGTCAGGTTGCCAATCAACCATCTTTAATCCAAACTAGACCACGGGAAGATGCCATGTATACACTAACTCAAACAATAATTTTGCACTTTATTGGTCATTAGGATGATCAAAGAGAAAAAGGCAGAGAATTGCTTCAAAATCTCAAGTGTCCAACATTAACTCATTTTGGTTGGTATAAAGATATTTTCCTTGCAAAAGTCATGCAAAGGACCGATGCCAATAGTGAGCATTGAAAATCAAAATTTGTTGATGGTTTACCTTATTATTTTGCTGAGAAAATAAAAAAGAAATTGAAAGATCAAAATAATGGTCTGAGTATAGATTACAATCGCTATACATATGGTCACTTAATTTCCTTGATCACACAAGAGGGCTTGTCCCTGTGCAATGATCTCAAATTACACCGCCAGTTAAAAAAGCAAAGATTAACTGGAAAAATAAGAATTAGGAGAATTTTGCGACCAATTCGCTTATGATACAAATCTTTATCCAAAAGCTACTAAGCGTCAAAGCAATAAACCTGCAAAAAAGCAGTATAAGCGAAAATATCGCAGAAAGAAATCTGAGAATAAATCAGATAAAAAGAATAAAAGAGAAAAAACCCCTTACAAATCAAAGGGGAAAAAGAAATCAAAATCCACAGCGAAATGCTATAAATGTGAAAAAATTGGTCATTATGCCAATAGATGCACAACGTTAACCAAAATGAAGTTGAATGAACTTCAAATAGATGAAGGTCTTAAACAACAATTGTTTAAGCTAATGCTTAATTCTAGTGATTCAGAAAAAGAATATCAAAGCTCTTCTGAAGCTATCAATGAATTATCTGAGGATGAATCATTCTCAAAATCTGAATCTGATCCTGATCCTAAGAATTGCAAATGCAATGATTTAGAATGTTCAACCTCCAGTGATTATTGGAAGGCCATAGTCCAAATGAATGGTTTAGTATTAATGTTCTTACTGATAAGCAAAAATCATTACTTGAAATTATTGATCAAATCCAAGATCAACAATTGAAATTGAAAGTTATAGAATCTTTGCATAACTTCTATCCAGGAGGAAGAAGTTATTGAGCAACCACAAATTCCTGAAGACATTTATAGTCTTAAAAAAAGTTATGGATAGAGTTAGGGAGAAAAATGATTCCCAACATTCTAAATCAGTAGCAATTCCTGATTTAAAATCAGAAATCAATATTTTGAAATCAGAAATTAGAAGTCTGAAATCTCAACAATCCAGTACAAGTCAAGAGCTTGTTTTAATAAAACATCGCCTAGATGCTCTTGATAAGAAAAATGAGGATTATACTCCTGAAAATACTGAGTATTTGAATAATCTTAGTAATGTTGTATTCCAAAAATGGCATATCAAGGTTAATCTTGTTATCCACAAAGAATATACTATCGAAAATATTACTGCACTTGTGGATAGTGGTGCAGATATGAATTGCATCCAAGAAGGTTTAGTTCCAACAGAATATTTTGAAAAAATAAGCAAAACCTTCATAATGCTAGTGGCTCACGAATGAGTATAAAATATAAGATTAATCATGTGTATATTTGTAATCAAGGCATATGTCTTGAAACATCTTTCTTGTGTGTTAGAAATTTACAACAACAAGTAATACTTGGATCACCATTTTTATCTATGATTATGCCTATGCATACTAATCATGATGGAATAGCTGCTAATGTTGATGGTCATGAAATATTCTTTGAATTTGTGTCTCGCCCAATTTATAAGGAAATAAATGATATCTTTCATCAAATCAAAAGGAAAGAAAAGCAGATTAATTTTCTGCAACAAGAAATCAGAATAATGTCTCTTGAAGAAAAGCTTAATGATCCTATCATCCAAGAGAAAATTTCTCAAATAAATTAAGAGTTTATCAGTGAAATCTGTAGTGACTTGCCAAATGCTTTTTGGAATAGAAAGAAACATATTGTTTCTTTACCTTATGAAAAAGATTTTGATGAAAGGAAAATTCCAACAAAAGCTAGACCTAGTCAAATGAAGCAAGAATATTTGCAAATGTGTCAGCAAGAAATTGCTAATCTCCTTAATAAAGGAATTATAAGGAAGAGTTACTCCTCATGGAGTTGTACAACTTTTTATGTTAATAAAAATGCTGAAAAAGAAAGAGGTCAACCAAGACTGGTTATTAATTACAAATCTCTAAATGATGTTCTTATGTGGATAAGATATCCAATTCCGAATAAAAAGGATTTATTAGATAGGCTGCACAAAGCCACAATCTTTTCTAAATTTGATCTGAAATCAGGTTTCTAGCAAATCCAAATTGCTGAGCCAGAAAGGTATAAAACAGCATTTACAGTTCCATTTGGTCATTTTGAATGGAATGTTATGCCTTTGGTTTAAAGAATGCGCCATCTGAATTTCAGAATATCATGAATGATATATTCTATCCTTATGCTGATTTTTCAATATGTTGATGATATCTTGATATATTTTCAATCAATTGATCAGCATATTAAACACCTCAGAGTGTTTAAAGAGGTAATCAAAAGAAATGGTTTGGTGGTTTCAACACCAAAAATGAAATTATTTCAGACCCAAGTTAGATTCTTAGGTCATAATATTCATCAAGGGAAAATTATCCTTATTGATCGTAGTATAGAATTTGCTTCTAAATTTCCTGATGAAATAAGAGAAAAATCTCAATTACAGAAATTTTTGGGAAGTTTCAATTATATTGGAGACTATTATAAAGAATTAGCCCAAGATTCAGCCCCTCTATATGAACGGCTTAGGAAAAATCCTCCACCATGGACTGAACGCCATACCAAGGCTGTTCAAAAGATAAAGCTGAAATCAAAGCAATTACCATGCTTAGCTTTAGCAAATCCTGAATGGAGAAAAATTGTAGAGACTGATGCCTCAAATCAAGGTTATGGAGGAATCTTAAAACAAATTAATCCTAGTAATTCTAAGGAAGAATTAGTCCGTTTTACATTAGGACTCTTCAAGAATGCACAGGTCAATTATAGTACTATAAAGAAAGAAATTCTTTCTATTGTTAAATGTGTTACTAAATTCCAAGATGATCTTTTGAATCAGCACTTTTTATTACGAGTTGACTGTAGTGCAGCAAAGTAGGTGCTCAAGAAGGATGCCAAAAATCTGGCATCAAAACAAATATTTGCCCGATCGCAATATGAATTATTTGCATTTGATTTTAATATTGAATACATTAAGGGAGAAAATAACTCCTTACCTGATTTTCTTACTCGTGAATTCTAACATGGCGCAAATTGATAAAAATTTGCTAATTTTTGCTTGGACACAGGAAATCTCTGAATTAAAGAATTCAAACAAAATTGGAAATCATATTCTGAAAAGGAATATGAAGAAGTTTTGTTCCAATATATGGATAATAGAGCAAAATTATCATTAAAGCAAAATGCTTTAGATAATCTAATTACAGCATGTACCCCAATATTTTTTTTTATTAATCCTAATATTTAAATGAATCAGGAACATCAAAATTTATTATCCAATATTTTCAATGAATTTTGGATGATATGGAATCAATCCTTTATAATGCCACACAACTTCGGAAATTTAAGGATGTGGATAAATCAATTTTCTGCAAGGCTAAATTATTTTAAGCCTTACAATCCTTCAAGAGGAATTTTTGATCTAGAAGATCTATCTCTTAATCGAAGACTTGGTTTAAAAATATTTTATCAAAGGGCTTGCAGATTACAAGCTGAGATTTATACCCTTTCCAGGATATAATGGAATGGAGTGATCTTCTAGGTCCCCAAATTAATCATGAGGTTTTCTGGAATAATCTTTGGAGAATTTGGACCCAATGGTTAATGAGGCCAAATACAAGGCTAAACTTAGTCCAATGGACTAGATATCTTGACAAACATTTACATTTTATCCGTTATACAATGGGCATTTTATCTCCTAATGAGATGGATGATTATTATTATTATCTTCAAAGTGTTTCAAAATGTATGAAGAAGCAGCTCAGAATCATGGCTCAAGGAGCAGAAATTTCAATTCAAGCCGAGGAGGCAGGGGCAATAATCCCCGTGAAAGAGGAAGGGGTAATGTCCCCAGAATTACTCAATCTGATATTGAAGCCTACTTGAAGGCTAAGGCACCCCAATTTCCTACCCTTAATGAAGTTGTATATGGTGAAGGGTCTTCATCAACAGCTGAAGTCCTTCAGAAAGAGGTAGAATACCTAACCTCACCAATAACTGACCCAATTTTGGTCATTGAAAATAATGATGAAAAATGGCAGAATGAGCCATCGGAGATCAAAAGTTGTTATCTCGCCACAATGGGTTATACTGTCCCTGAAGGGAAGTATAGATTTCAATAAGAAGCAATGCTTCAGCAGACTGAATCAGTTGAATTTTCCCATAAATATGAAAGTGGGAAGAAATGTCTAATGGCCTATAGGAAAGCTATAATCAAGAAAATTCTTTCCCCTGAGAGATGGAGAACTCATCCTCAAAGATCGAGGACAATTTATCCTCTGGACAATGCTCCAAATTCAAATCCAATTTATTTCAATTATTGGAATAATATCAATGCTTGGACATATGCATTTTATTATCAAAATGAAAGCCACGGACATTCATGGTTTTTCAAGCTATGTCCAAATCTCATGGAAAACAAATTTCCAAATTGGTTTATTGAATGGTGGGATAAATTTGGTCCCAGACAGGATTATCTTCCTGAATCAATTCAGAAGGAAATTGACACCTTCAATCAATATCATCCTCTAATTCGAGGAAGACAAAATTTGCCGGAGGGAAAATCATTCCTCTTATTTATGACTGAAAATAGTCTCCCATGGATATGGCGATGGGATGTGCAAATCAAGCACAATAATTTAGGCCTACCAAATTTGGTGAGAACATTCCACTATAAATGGTGGACACGTGGTATGAATACTGATACCACCCTCAATGAGGTTAAAGCAAAAATTCAGAATTTTATGAAAACTGTTCGAAGCCAGGAAAAGAAGCCAATTTCTAATCCATTCCTGGAAATTTCAAAGAAAATTCATGAGGAAAATCCATCCTTATCCGAAGATGAAGTAGTCATCAAGACAATGGATTTTATGAAGAATCAATTATTTGAGACATTTAAAGCTCCAGGAGATGATGAGTCAATGACATCTGCAAAATCAGTAGAAGATGACAATCCATTCACATGCTTGGCAGGAGAATCTCAGGATCCATATGAGGATGAAGATCCAAATGGTGCCACCCTTGCTGATTACTGGGATGGCATTACTCAATTACTCACAAAGCAGAGGAAAAAGAAAGGACACCAATAATTTGGTTAACACGTCACCAATGACGTTCTAATTTCCTCAATCGTCACCGATGACGTTTTATAAGATTGAAGATAAGGATGAATGTGTCGATGGGGCCCAATGAAGTACCCGGCTCATCTTATCTTTATTCTAATAATTATCATGTACAGTAGATATTAGGTAAAACAGTAAAGTTTTATGTTTATCTTTTACAGTTGTTTTAATCCCTATAAAAGGGATACTTGTTTGTTGTAAGGGAGGCTTCCCCAGAGGCTTAGCCACTCTCCACTCCCTCTCTCCCCTCTCTTGTAAAAACTCTCCCTTCAGTGTGCAATAAAAGTTTTCAAGTTTTACTACTGGCACGCATTTCGATCCATTGCATTTATATACTTATTGTTTTGTATATACTTGCTTCCTTTTGATTTGATGAAAGATATCATTTATTTCTTTATAAATTGGTCGAGATACAAATTCAAAGAATATTTCATGACCATCAACATTAGCAGTTATTCCATCATGATTAGTATGCATAGGCATAATCATAGATAAAAATGATGATCCAAGTATTACTTGTTGTTGTAAATTTCTAACACACAAGAAAGATGTTTCAAGACATATGCCTTGATTACAAATATACACATGATTAAGCTTATATTTTACACTCATTCGTGAACGACCACTAGCATTATGAAGGTTTTGCTTAGTTTTTTCAAAATATTCTGTTGGAACTAAACCTTCTTGGATGCAATTCATAGCTGCACCACTATCCACAAGTGCAGTAATATTTTCGATAGTATATTCTTTGTGAATAACAAGATTAACCTTGATATGCCATTTCTGGAATACAACATTACTAAGATTATTCAAATACTCAGTATTTTCAGGAGTATAATCCTCATTTTTCTTATCAAGAGCATCTAGGCGATGTTTTATTAAAACAAGCTCTTGACTTGTACTGGATTGTTGAGATTTCAGACTTCTAATTTCTGATTTCAAAATATTGATTTCTGATTTTAAATCAGGAATTGTTACTGATTTAGAATGTATGGAATCATTTTTCTCCCTAACTCTAGCCATAACTTTTTTAAGACTATAAATGTCTTCAGGAATTTGTGGTTGCTCAATAACTTCTTCCTCCTGGATAGAAGTTATGCAAGATTCTATAACTTTCAATTTCAATTGTTGATCTTGGATTTTATCAATAATTTCAAGTAATGATTTTTTCTTATCAGTAAGAACATTAATACTTAAACCATTCATTTGGACTATGGTCTTCCAATAATCACTGGAAGTTGAACATTCTAAATCATTGCATTTGCAATTGTTAGGATCAGGATCAAATTCAGATTCTGAGAATCATTCATCCTCAGATAATTCATTGATAGCTTTAGAAGAGCTTTGATATTCTTTTTCTGAATCACTAGAATTAAGCATTAGCTTAAACAATTGTTGTTTAAGACCTTCATCTATTTGAAGTTCATTCAACTACTTTATTTATATGACTTTATTTCCTTTAATTACTTAATTTACTTTATTTATATTACTTTATTTCCTTTAATGACTTAATTTACTTAATTTATATTATTTATATTAATTCATTTATTTATATTAATTAATTTGATTATTTAATTATTTAATTATTTATTTAATTCAGTTCTTTAATTTAATTCATTTTCTATTTATTTATTTATTTATCTCTTTTATTAATATCTTTTTTCTCTTTTATCTTTTTAATATGCTCTAATATCTTGTTTCTTTTTTTTAATTATTTAATATATTGTTTCTCTAATATCTTTTAATTCTCATTCTTTATATATATTTTTTAATTCATTTATTTAATTATTTATTTATCTATTATATTTTTCTCTTTTATTTATTTAATATTGTTTATTTACCCCTTTTTCGTAACTATTTAATCTTATTTATTTAATTCATATATTTAGATTATTTTTTATCTTCTTATCTTCAATTATAACCACCCATTCAGATTTTCTTTTTATCTTCTTATCTTCATTTACAACCACTCATTCAGATTGTCTTTTTATCTTCTTATCTTCTTTTCTTCATTTACAACCACTCATTCAGATTGTTTTTCTTACCTTCTTATCTATTTATACTTCTTCATTCTTCTACTACTTCACACTTTCTTTTCCTAATTCTCCCACTACATTCACAGAACATCTGCCACTATTTTTCTTTCTTTTTTTGTAATTGATCGAAGAACATTATGGATGGCTACTACTATCTAGATAGTTGGTCATTTGAGAATGATGTTCTCAGTGAGGAGAGCATCTCCTACAGTAGTCGCGATTATGCACCCAAATTTAGCACTGATCGGTTAGTTATTTTCGTGGTTCTTATGCATATTCGTCATTTATTTTGAATGTAGATAAAATATGATAAGACTGGATAATGTTTTACTTATACATATTCGGTATTTATTATTATTATTATTTTTTTATAGATTTTTTTAAGTAGAGAAGATATGTTAGCTTAGGTGAAGAGAATTGGCCTCGAAAACGGTATTGTGGTGGTTATTAATAAATCTGCTAATTTAAAAGGCGGCAAGCTGCCGAGGTACATTATTGGTTGTGAGAGAGGAGGAAAGTATAGAACGCACGATGGGATTGAAGGGAAAATCTTGCATAGGAATACTGGGACTAAAAAATGTGATTGTCCATTTGAGTTGCGAGGTATACCAATACTTCTAGACAGTGCCTAGTGGGGTTTAAGGGTTTCCTGTGGTCTCCATAACCATGAACCAGCAGAAAATATTGAGGGCCACGAGTACCCATCAAGGCTAAATCCAATGGAGAAACAATTTGTGGTCGAGATGGCCAACATCACCGCACCTCGTGAAATTCTTAGTATTTTGAAGAAAAAAGACCCTTCAAACACTACGGGAATTAAAAGCATTTACAACCCTATTTTCACAAATAAGGAAGCCAAACTGGGCTATCTAACTGAAACTCAGTATGTCTTAGACCAACTAATTAAGAAAGGATATCTCCATGACTTTAGAACAAATCAATAGACCAACGAAATCACAGATATTGTTTGGGTTCATCCTACAAGTCTAGAGCTATCTGTCAACTTTTCATCCGTGTTGGTAATTGATGCCACAGACAAAACGAATGAGTATCGAAAACCACTATTGGAGATTGTGTGTATCACATCGACAAATCTAACTTACTCGCTTATGTTCGCATATCTTAATAATGAGAGGGAAGAGCGACTGACATGGGCCTTGGATACCTTAAACAAGTGGATGGTTGGAAAGGGGGCATCATTGCCATTGGTGTTTGTTACATATCGGGATTTGGCACTTATTAAAACCCTTGAAGCATGTTTCCCCACGGCACGTCACATCCTTTGCATTTGGCACATAAATCAGTGTGTAATGAAGAACTGCAGCGCTGTGCTTGGTCTAAAGTTTTAAGACTTTTACCTTTCATGGCAGTCCCTTATTCATTCATCGAGCACTTCGTCTTACCAACAAAAGTGGGTTGCCATGTGCGAGGAGTATAGCCAATATCCGCATGTTATACCTTATCTTGCGGATACATAGTTAAGGCTGTACAAAGAGCGATTTATTACAGCATGGACAGATACATGTGTGCACCTCGGAAGCAATTCAAGTCAAAGGTTTAGTGATTTTATAACTTTACGAATTAAATTTTCTGCATTATATTGTACTACACTAATTAAACTTTCCTATTTTAAACAAAGTGCATTATTTTATTACAGGGCCGAGTCTGCACATGCGAGGCTAAAGAAGTATTTGGGGGGTACCACCATGTCATTGCTCCAAACATCTTTTGAGGGCATAGAGAATATGTTGGTAAATCAGGTTGGGAAAATTAAGAAGTCGTTCGAGAAATCTCTCAACATTCCACGCCACATACATCTACGTGACGTCATTTTTGATGAAATAAGGTGTCGTGTTTCGTTATATGCAATGGAGTTGATCGATTTTCAGCTACAATCCGCCGTAGACGCCTACCCCTTCCCAGGCGGCAGTTGCGGTTGTTCGATCAAAACATCAAACGGATTGCCATGCATGCACGATCTGAGGTATTACCGTACCATGCACATTCCAATTTCGCTATCCAGTATCCACTTTCATCGGAGTAGGCTCTCTATGCACGCGGACGGGTTAATGACAAGGGAGAACAACCCGACGGGACATCTCATGTTGTTGACATATTATAGGAGACGGATCCATGTATGCGAAAGCATATGCTAGGCAGGTTTGTTGATATGGCGAATCCATCTCACAGCAGTGTTCGAGGGCCATCGTACAATACAGAACATAAAGGTTGACCTGCGAGAAAAGCTGACCTGCGGGAAAGGTTGACGCAGACCTTCTTGTACAGAAAAATCTACTCCATCATCTAGGGTTGCATCTACTTTGAGAGGGAAAGGGAAAGGGATACATGCAGGAAGGGAGAGGGCAAAGAGGGAGAGAGAGGATGATCACTACATTCGGAATTTACCTTGGCAATTTCAGCAGTATATGTCTCACACCAAAGACGTCAAAGCTGATGGTCATTGTGGATTCAAGGCGATATCAGCACAAATCTATGGCACTGAGGAGGGCTAGGCTCAAGTGCGACATGATCTTATCCAAGAAATTAATCAGAATAGAGATCTCTACAATGTGGTTTATCCACTACAAAATATGGTAGATGAGGTACTACAGCCACTGAGCTATTGGATGCCTACGGCTCAAGATACAAATTGGATGGACCGTATGAGTTTGGGAGTAGTCATCGCATCATGGTACAACATTGTACTACACACATTTGACGAGAATGTTATAGGTTGTTTTACTCATTTGCCCTTAAGATCCCCTTCAGTTCTAGTCCGACAGTGCCAAAAAATAGCTATTGTCCGTATTAACAATCACTTTGTGCAACTTTTTTTGCGCCATGATCACCCTGTACCACCCATCCCAATGTGGTGGTGGCAGAATGTGTCAGATGAAGCTAAGGAATGGGCTTTTACTTATAATGTACGTGCTCAATTGTGGTTCAACATATTGGGCGTTGTGTTGGGGCCACAATTTGGAGGCAATATTGATTAGGGATGAACATTGTCAACGTGATTGTAATATTTATCACTTTAAAACGTGATTGTAATATTTATTTACTTTTAAGAGTGATTGTAATATTATTCACTTTTAGAAGTTTTTTTTTAAAATTTATTATTCATTGTTAAGACAAATTAATTAACTAAATAAAATAATATAAAGTTTCTACATATAAAGTCAAATTTAAATAAACCAAATTAAATGAGTAATTAAATAAATAAAGTTAATAGTAAATGAAATTAATAAAATTGGATTGGGGCGGGGCTCGGGGTGGGGTGGTGTCGGTTGAGGGCACAAGGCACCTCTCATTTCTCCCCAGCTGGAGAGGATAAAAACCAATGAACAATTTCTCTACTTTCTGTACGTCGGATAATTTTTTTTTTTTTTTTTGTCTACTCACTAGGTACATATAGCAAAACTTAGGGTGAGTTCTCCAATGGATTTTATCAAAAATTTGATAAAATCAAGCCCTTGATTTTATCCATTGGTGAGGAGAGCAAACTCATACGGTGAACTGAGGGTGAGTTCTCCAATGGATTTTATCAAAAATTTGATAAAATCAAGCCCTTGATTTTATCCATTGGTGAGGAGAGTTGATAAGATTTGTAAATTTTTGCATTCCCATTGGAGAACTCACCCTCAGTTCACCGTATGAGTTTATGTATTTACTTGAAATGGGTTTAATTTCTCTCCTAAATTAAACCCATTTCACCCCAACACACACACACACACACACACACACACACACACACACAAAACACTAAGCCCAATGGGCTCACAATAGCAAGACTTTTTTGGGCTTCTTCCAGGTCGGCCCTCTTTTGTGAGAGTATTCCCATTTAGGCCCTGCTCATGTCACATCATACATGTTCATGTCCTTCCCCACGCGCGTCACCCCCATTGGATAATAATCCATGTGCTGTCATTATGAGCGCCTGTACCCGAATCCCATCACGAGCCGCAGTCTCTGTCCGCTCTTCCTCCCATCCCATTAATGCATCCTCTCTTCCTCCCATCCCATTAATGCTTTTAATTCTCTCTCTCTCTCTCTCTACATGTACTTTATTGAATTTCTTCCCCCCTCTCTCTTAAAACTTTAAATTTTTATAATTTTTTATTTATATATCCAATTTTCTTTTTAAAAAAAATATTTTTAGAACCTGGTCAACAACATCTATCAAACAAGAACCATATTGACTATAAAATTATGTGTAAAAAATAACAATTTGAGGGTAGTGAATTCTTTTATTTTGGAGGGTGTGAATTTTGCAATTTATGGGTGTGAATTCTTTCATTTGAAGATTAAAGTTGCTTCCTTTCTACACGTGAGAGTTTCTCTCTGAAACCTAGGGTTTCTATCTTTCATCTTCTTCTATCTTTATCTTTTCCTCTCACGATTTTTTACTATTCTATCTCTCTCTTTTGCTCTCTTCTCTCAGTGCTTTTTCTTCTTTACCCCTGAACTTCATCAAGTCTTAATTGTTGATGAGGTGGTGGAGCGGATAGGAAATTTTCATCTGTCAAATGACAAGGAAGATGAAATCCAGATTGATAATGTAGTGTGCAAACGGATCTTGGAGGAGTGTTCTGCCAGTCTGGTGGGGAAACTACTTACCTTGAGGAGGTTTAATGTGGTGGCAATGAAGGAGTCTCTCAAAAGGGCTTGGGGAATGTTTGAAAAATTAACTATTGTGGAGGTGGGGGATAATCTGTTTCATTTTCGGTTTGATGATGAAACGAGTCTTCTGAAGGTATTTAATGGAGGGCCATGGAACCTTCCTTCTAGCCCTTCAATGATGGGTGCCGCAATTGAAGCCCAATCAGGTACTCTTCAACTCGATGGCTTTTTAGGTGCAAATTTGGATTCTTCCATTTGAATTTGTGAA
This sequence comes from Vaccinium darrowii, assembly GCA_020921065.1. Taxonomy (NCBI): domain Eukaryota; kingdom Viridiplantae; phylum Streptophyta; class Magnoliopsida; order Ericales; family Ericaceae; genus Vaccinium; species Vaccinium darrowii. The sequence continues at coordinate 26,645,034 of CM037153.1, read as the reverse complement.
TCTGACTATTGGGGAAATTATTGGTAAAAAAATTGATACTTTTCTAGCGGTGGATAGTAGAATGGCTGGAGGGGAGAGGGGCAAGTTTGTCAGAGTCCAGGTGGAGCTTCCTTTAGACAAACCGATCAAGCGGGGTGGTCATGTTACTCTAGGCTCTGGGACAAAGCATTGGGTGGATTATAAATATGAGAGGCTGAACAAATTTTGTTATTACTGTGGAAGCCTTCTCCATGAGTAGGTAGATTGTGGGAGTAGAAAGGCGGATGAAGAAGCTGGTTCTATCAAAGATGGGAGATTTAGGCCTTGGTTGAAAGCAGGGGGTGGTGGGGTGTGTGTGTGTGGGGGGGGGGGGGGGGGGGGGGTTAGGTTGATCGCTGGACCATAGGGGAGTTCTTCTCGACCGAAAGTTATTCCGATGGCCGGAGCCACTACGGAAGGAAAATTCAAATTAGGAGAGGATAAGGAAAGTGCACATATTATGGGGAAGGAGAGTAAATCTCGGCTGATTGATATGAATCACGATGATCGCATCTCCCTAAATGGAAAGGGAGAGTACCGTAAATTTCATCCTTTCTGGAAGAGTACCGTAAATTTCATCCTTTGTTGTCATGCCATCTTTTGAGTTTTGTGTGCTATGGTATAGATATGTTGGTATTTTACTGATTCTTGGGAGCAATGCTAGATTAACGGAAACGTTGATGTCATTAATGGGTCAAGTCCCGATGTTTTCCAATAGAATCCATAGACTCCTTGCAGGCATATAAGCTGATTGCACTTACATGAGTTGAATTATCATATGAAGCTTTGTGGATTTATGAAATGGCTATCTGGGTTCGTATCGGTAATATGATCAACACCACAGTGTTACTCGTTGGTGATATTTTTCCTTGCAAACAGTGTGGGAAATATTATACTTGTGTGATCCCACTTTTGATTAGCCTATAGAGATACAAACAGAATTTCAGCTCGAAAGAGAAGGGAATAGAACCGTAGACAAAAACAGAGTTAGTAAAGAAGGAAGGAAGCACTTTGCCGGTGAGCTCAACTTAGCTATTTCATAAATCCATCCTGTATCTGTATGTATAGCAAGTGTGCTTCCCAACGTGGATGCTTAAGTTGGATATACCAGGGCCGGCCCTGAGGGCAAGGCCACCAAGCCGTCACTTAGGGCCCTGGTTTTTGGCCCTATAATAGGGCCCCTAAATTCCGAGATATGTTAACTATTATATATGTGAATAATTTGTAAATACAGCTACGATAGTTCAGCGGCAAAGGATGTCCTTTTATAACCTGAAGGTCTTGTTTTCGATCCTTGGGGTCTTCACTTTTTTAACTACAAAACATTTCAAATATGTTGAAAAAGCGACGATGCTAAGAGTCAAACTCATGACACGGGGGGTACAACACACTATTTGCAAGACATTGCTACTGCACCACAGAGAGCTTTCTTGTCATTTTATGAAACAACTAAAATATATTTGAACACTAAAAGGCCCCATTGTTAAAAACCGCTTAGGGCACCAAAAATCTCAGGGCCGGGCCTATATACAAGAGTAAGAAAAGGAAGATATTAAACGATTGTTTTTGAAATATTGCATGTTGCCTTTTACAAAAAGTAACAAACTTAGAGATAAGAACAAGAATATTTTAGCAAATAATAATACAATTAAACTGAACAGGAAAACATTTGTTGAACATTGATAAGGTAGATGAGCTTCTTGTTACATATCCTTAAAAGAGAACTTATTATAATGGTGTATGTTTCTTCATTGCCTCTAATTGCATTTGATTGGACCCTAATGCTTCATTCCTCCTTCTTGCTGTTCCATGTGGGCTAGCGATTTTGGGGACTATAAATAACAATCAACACCATCCAGATTATGCTAGCTATAAAGTACTCATATCAGATGACTCTGTGGTCATTGATTCGTCCGAACTCCGAACCATGGAGGATTACAGAATGTTAATATGACTCCAGAAAAGGATAAAGACAAGAGGAACAATAAGCAACCAGAGATCATACTCACGAGTTTGAATCAGCATTACGACACTACAAATAAGGTTTTTTTTTGTATATGAGTTCTTGGTGTAGGATATTGAAATTTTTATACTACTGCAAGAATTAAATGTTAGCCCAAACAAAGATAATCGATCACACACAAATATGAGTAAACGCATGACACAAAAATTTACGTGGAAACCCTAAGTGGGAAAAACCACGGGAAGGAATCATGCACTAAAATTATTGTACGATTACAAGTATTCTTATCACCTGACCGTGTATCCTCACCACGAGTCCTAAGAACTACCTGCTGAATCCACGCACATCGTACCCTTGACTGATCACCGATTCTTGAATCCTCAAACCTTCCAAAAATACCTTTCGAACTCCACGAAAGGGTTTCAACTCAACAATGAAAGTTGATGGAATGAACCTCTTGAAGTTGGGTGGTTAGCACTTGGATTTCATGATCCTCCAAAGTTCTTCAAGATGCAATAAACACACTGCCTCCAAAGATGTTTAAGAGAGAAAAGATAACCTCAGGAAATGTTGGCTTCTCTCAATATATCACATATGATCCCGAGAGCCATCATATTTATAAGGAAAAAGAGAGACAGCTACTTATGCTCGAGCAACACAAGAATTCGCTCGAGCAGACAGTCGCCCATAATCTACTGCATCTCTTATGATCTCTTTCCAATTTGACACATTCCTTTTCGACTTTTTCAGCATAGCAATCTAGCCATATTTGACGAAAAAGAAATCTTCACCAACCGTAATCTTCTCAAAACTTCACAATATCCCCGGTCTTCAATGGAAACAAAATTTTCACAAATTTCTCAATGTTCTCAAAACTACCTTACACGACTACCGCACTCAAAAAGCAATACAAATAAAGATGATTCCTTGCCTTACCTATATAGACACTCTAGAAAAAATGGAAAATAAAAAAGAAAAAAGAAATCCGGAAAAATGTGTGTTTTGGTCATTAATGTGCCAACCAAAAAAGGAGAGCGCAGCCGATAGAGCTTACAATCTCCCCCTTTGGCACTTCCATGACAAAACACACACAAAAAGGATATGTCCCAAAAACGGCCGAAGGTGAGAGTAAAACCTGTGGAAACTGCATCAACAAATCACTGGCAAACTGTTTAGTACAATTACTCCCCCTTTTTGTCATGGAAGGACATAGGGACAACATAAAAATCAATAATCGAAACAACATTAATGAAGTGAGACTAACATAGTTAATCAGAGAGCCATGAAGAATAGACATAATAGCCAACAAAGATAATAGTCAACAGAATAGTCTGAATATAATAGCCAACATAATAACCTTAACAGAAACATACTAGGACAAAGATAACCTAAACAGGGATAACAGCTAAGAGACTATCGATCAACCCAGACACCTAGCCAACAAAACAAAAAACATAAAGATAAACCAGTACAGCCGGAGTTACTAACCGGTACTAGCGCAACAAAGCAACCAAGCCAAAATATAGAATATGAAGCTTAAAACAAAAACATAGAGTTACTAAGGAGGAGTATTCGGTGCTGGGAAACCTGGAAACTGGGTGAAGAAAGTCTGGGCAGAAGAAATAAAAGCCTTCAATTCACTGGCTTGGAGGAGTCGAGTGGCCTACCACTGGGAAAGTTTCGCATCCATGGCAATTTGAGCATCCTAAATTTGATTAAGAAGAGTATCTTGGGCAGCTTGATGAGAAGCTAGAGCATCGAGTTGCTCACCCAATCGTTCAAGCTCCATCTCAAGGCAATAATGCTCAACATGTAAATCATTAAAATCCTCTGAGAGTGGATTAACAGGACGACGACGGGAAATAGACGGTTCTCCATCAGCGTCCGTAGCACCCACAACATTATCCCCTTCAGTATTTTCAGACCCCTCATCATCATCACCAGCCTCAACAACATGTGCATCACTAAAGACACGTGATAAATCATTAATAGGACGAACAATAGCAGTAGAGTAAAGAGGATTGTCAATGGGGAGAGAGGGAACATGCAATTCTGTGACCAAGAGATTGGTGAGAAGTACACCAAAAGGAAGATTCCCACGACGCGGAAAACTATCAGGTGTGTAACGGGCTATTTGACGAAAGGCGACACGACACCAATCCACAGGACGTTCAAGACCAATTTTCTGAAGTAAAAGCCCTCGCATATCAGAAATGGCAGACCGTTGGGCAGTAGGTTAAACATTCGCACAAATAAATAAGTTTAGGAGACGGTAGTTACAAGACAAGGCCCCTTGATTGACCCTAAGAGCATTATCGTCACGTGAGGCACCAGTGAGGTATTAGCAAGGGTCATTAGCTAGTGTCATTAGCAATATCTTAAGGGTTGTAACTGTAATTAGGTTCTGTGACAACTGTCATTTTTGTAATTTTGTTTGTATTACTGTTACCTCATATAAAAGAGGGAAAGACTACGTGTATTGTTTAGTTAAGCAAATGAGAAATATCAGATGTTAAAGGTTCTACTCTCTCTTTCTGTCTCTAGATAGTTAGGGTTCTTGATTCATTATGAATTCATCATGGTATCAGAGGAAGAAGACGGAAGTCACACAGATCCTAAGCCCTAATTTCAAGAATTTGATTTGTCGATTACTTGTGCATCTTGATTTCTTCGATTGATCATGTCGCCTGTAGAAAATTCATCATCTGCCATGAATTCTTCATCTTCTTTGTCTTCATCGTTTATGTCGGTAACGCTACCACCTGGACTTGTATTTCTTGTCTCCCATTTTCATTCCTTTATGAATCTAAAACTTGATTCTACGAATTACTTACTATGGTGCATACAAGTGGAAAATGTGATGAGCGTCAATGGATTCTTTGATTATCTTGAGGGTTTGCGATCATGTCCTGCACCACAGATTAAGAACACTGAAGGAAATCTTGTTGTTAATCTTGAATACACCTTGTGGAAATTGATTTATACTCAGCTATTGACATATATCACTGCATCTCTATCACCTACGACTTTGCCCTATATTTTAGGGTTACGTACTGTTCACTCCATTTGGGAATCACTTGCAAATCGTTATAATTCCTTGTCACGTAATCATGTACAAGAACTAAAGAGAAAGTTATACAGTATTACAAAAACATATACGATTGAAGATTATGTAGACACGATCAAGGAATATACACAGAAGTTAATCGCTATTGGTAGCCCTATTGATGAGGATGATCTTATCTTCCATACACTTCATGGTTTACCAAAGGTGTTCAATGGTCTTCGTACCACGGTTAGGGCTATGATTACATGGGGTGAGCATGTGACTTTTGATGAGGTGGTGAATATGCTACATGCAGAAAATCAACAACTCCTACAGGATTCTAACTTTGAACTTGATACAGGGACTGTGTTAGTTGCCACAAATGGACAGTCTCTCAGTTCACATTGTAATAACTCAAGTTTGGTTCAGTCTTTTGGTCAGTTAGGTGTGACAAATCAAGGAACTACATCACTTTAGAGCACAATTTATCCTTTAAGTCAAACACAAACATCTCTAGGAAATACTGTTGGACAACTGCAGAACTCTTATGGGGGACATCCACATTCTGTTCTTGGTACTGCACCGCAAGTTATGGCTGCCTCATCATCTTCAGGTGTGCCTTAGAACATGTTCTCACAACCACAGTTCTTTTCTAATAGTTATCCTTCTAATAGTTTTAAGGGTAAAGTGAGAAGACCACCATGTGCCATTTGTGGGGGTACCAATCATACCACAAACTACTGCTATTATAGAAATCAAGTTTCTCAGGTGTCTAATCAGTCTACTCAATGGGGAAATAACCAGCCTGTACCATGGGGAAACAATCAGTATAACCAATCTGTACAGTCTGTGCCATGGGGAAACAACCAGTTTGTGCAATGGGGGAATTATCAACCTATACAGTAGGGAAACAATCAGTCACGTATGCAATGGGGAAACAATCTCAACTCTTTTAATGCACCTATGTACCAACCACAACCTTCTTTTCTACAGTTAGGGCTGCACATCGGTCGGATTTTTCGGGTTCGGGTCGGATTTGACCCGACCCGACCAGTGATCGAATTTAGGAAAATGGAGCCGGCTCCGACCGAAAAATCTATCGGGCTCCGACCGAATGTTAGTCGGGTTGGTCGGATCGGGCTGGTAGGATTGATAAAACAAAACAAGTCTTCCATTCCCGAAAAAGGCAAACAAAAAAAAAAAAGAAAGAAAACCTCCTGTAGACACCCCGATTTTGACCCGAGAAACTTATCAAGCATCCCCGATGATGAAAATGCCTGATAAGAGCACGCGAGGCTTGATTGTGAACTTGGAAACCCCACCAAAACCTCTTCAAAATAAACCCAAGCCTACACCACCTTCTAGTAAATTCAAAACCCTCTTTTTTGATATATAATATGTCCCAATCCATTTTGAAATGAGGGAGATGTGCTCGTTTTACTAAAACAACTTATTTTTCCGACCTTCTGAGGGTAAAATGGTCACATATTTTGATGTACAAACTATCTTGGGTTCAAACCACTTGGGTTAAAAAGTAGACTCGACAAGATTTCCAACGCTTCAAACCATGCGTGAAACGGAGTTCGGTAGCACCCGAAATGGCCCTGCAAAGTTTGGAATTTTGTGTTGTCTTCAAGTCTAGGCGCCTGGATTGGATGATTCCAGGCACCCACATTGAATCCAGGCGCCTGGATTTGATCAATATGGGTGCCTGGACTCACTCTAGATACTTGGTCCCCAAGGTGAACTGAGTGGGGAGGAGCGTCTTGGAGGATTTTTTGAGGATTTTCTGCAGGAATTTTCAGAGAGAGAGTGGAAGGAAAATAGGGAGAGTCTAGGTGCACCCCTAAGCCATCCTAAGGGTCCATTTTGAACCTTTCATGCCTATATAAAGCCCTTCCCCTCCTCCATTTCAAGGGAGCTCAATTCCTTCCATTCTCTTACTGTTATCCACAATCAAACCCCCAATCAAACCACCAACAATCAGTCCTTTACACCTCCAGAAACAAAAATCCAGCCCATTCACTTACCAAAAACCTCTCAAATCAACCATCCAAGTACTTCAATCAAGCCTAAAAGGTAGATTTTCTACCAAAAGTGTTCAAAAAGGCCCTGAGGGGGACTCAACCAAGTTCTTACTAGTCTTCTATACTAGTGGAGGACTTGGAAGATGTTTGAATCAAACGAGGAAGAAATCTGTTTTGTGTATCAGAATGCAATCCAGGCGCCTGGATTAGCTCAATTTAGGCTCCTGCATTCAATCCAGGCGCCTGGATCCTCTCAATGTAGGCGCCTGGATTCCTTTCTCCCTTGTCATATTTTCTGCTTTACTTGCATTTTAATCACCCATGAAGTCATTTAGCATCATTTTGAACAAGTATGAATGAGCATAGAGTATTACATTTGGGGTTTATTGTGGAAAATGGGGTTTTAAGTTTGCTGTCTGGTAGGCCATCCAGGCACCTGGATTTGCCCATTCCAGGCGCCTGCATTCAATCCAGGTGCCTGGATCTGCCTAATCCAGGCGCCTGCATTCAATCCAGGTGCCTGGATCTGTCTAATCCAGGTGTCCAGATTGCCATCCAGGTGTGGCAAGTACGATGTTAGTGATCAGTTTCTGAGGCATCTTTGAACAGTTTGAGTGTGATTTAATCAAGTTTTAGCGTCTTATATCATTCATCCATAACGTTTTGCACAAGCATCCACACATATTTCATTAATCTTCTCAATGCATTTATGTGTCTTCGCATGAATTCGTAGTCAAAGTCTATTCAAATGGTATTTTCAAAATCCCTTAAACATCTAGTAGAGACCGGTAGTCACACCGAACGAGAGAGGTGCTTTAAATTCCTTCCCCTCTCGTAACCTAGCTCCCGGACCCGAGAAATCTCATTTTGCGGGATTAGTAAAACATTTTCTATTCAAAGGGCAAAAGAGTCATTTTTCAACAGGTTTCTCGGGTACGATCCTCAAACCCGGGTGGCGACTCCATTTAATCAATCAACCCGTTTTCCAAAACCAAATCATTTTCGTGAGCAATTCCGTGGGGTGTTCACACCTCCCATTTTGGTATGCAAATCCTAGTGGGAGGTAGGTGGGAGAAAGAGATCTAAAACTACACATAAACAAAATCAAGCTTCAGAAATTTCCAAAACCCAATCAAATCCTCCATCTCTTCAATCGAAACACAAGAATAACTCCTCTCTCAGATAGAAGAAAAGCAAATATATCCCTTTGGATTTTACTCTCTCCCAGGGCCGAACGACCGCCGTCTACAGTGAGATCCAGAGGCGAGAGAGATCCAAAGGCGGAGAGAGTTTTTCTTTTCTTTTCGTGCTCAACTGAAAATAAGTTGAGAGAGTTGAGGACTTGAGGAGTGAAGGAGAGAAGAAGTACTAGTATAGTAACTTTTCAGATCCAGAGACATTTTTCTCCCCTAAAAAAGAAGACAAGTACTTTTGTTGAGCCCTGTGCCCACTTTCCTTTGACTTTTGTCCTCCAATTTCTTTCTTTTTCTCTTTATTTTCTTCTTCTCTCGGTCGAAACATCACAATCACCGAAAGGACAAAACTCAGAAGGATCAGAACCCAGTAAATGAGCTGTCGCCTGTCAACTAAAACTCAATCGGTCGGATCGGGTTCACCCGGAATAAATTACCCCAACCCGAGACCCAACCGAATGACAAATTTTTTCTCACATCTGCATCCGACTCCGACCGAAGAGCTGGTCGGATTGAATTCGGGTCGGGTTTTTACGGTCGGGTCGGGTCGGGTTGTCGGACGGGCGGGCAACATGAACAGCCCTATCTACAGTCTATAAATGTTCCTATGAACTCTCAACAATCTTTTCCTTATCAACAAACGATGGGAATGACACAACCAAATGGTTTTGGGAGGCCTCCTCAAAGTAACTATAGGACCTCACCATCACAAAATCCATCTCAGGCACACTTTGCTGGATTTACTGAGAATTATTCTGCTACTATCCTATCATCCTTCTCTAGTCAACCTCAAGTGCCCTCAGGGTTTGTCGCAGGATCTTCTCTTTCCCTTGGATCACATGGTTCTGTTCAGGGTAGTTCACCATGGTATTTTGACAGTGAGGCCACTAATCACATCACCAACACTCTTCAACATGTCATTAACCCACAACCCACTGCAGCACATGATGGAAATCATGGTTGGCAATGGATCACATCTTCAGGTTTCTCACACTGGTATAGGTAGATTATATACTCCTTCAGCTCAGTTTCAATTGAATCATCTTCTTCATACTCCATCCATTACTCACAACTTACTCTCAGTGCATAAGTTTGCCACAGACAACTCTTGTTTTCTGATTTTTTTATTCATCTGGTCTTACTATTCAGGACAAGATTACTCATCAAATCTTGTACCAAGGGCCATGCCACAAGGGCCTGTATCCTCTTCTGATCTCTTCTGATTCATTCCCTGGATTCTCATCTACACAAGCATTTGTCAGTAGTGCATCATCCTCTGTAATAAATTGGCATCAAAAGCTTGGTCATCCTAGTCCTTTGTTTTTATCATTAATAAAACAATTTGATTTGCCTATTACTAAGCCACATATGGTTGATTGTTCCTTTTGTAATATGGCAAAAAGTCATAAACTTCCCTTTTCTCTGTCACAAACATTCAGTAATACTCCATTTCAGCTTATATATTCATATGGATGTATGTGGTCCCTCTCCAATATCTTCTCATAAGGGATTTAGGTACTATTTGCTTGTTGTGGATGATTATACTAGATTTACTTAGATTTTTCCACTCCATTACAAATTTGAAGTCAAACATGTCATAGATCAGTTCAAAGCATATGTGTTTGCTCAGTTTCATACTCATACTCAGTTTCATACTCATATTCAAAGCATATGTGTTTGCTCAGTTTCATACTCATAGATCAGTTCATCAATCATTTTCTAAGAAATTTGTTCCTTATCAATGGGATGATACATCAAACATCTTGTCCTAATACCCCTGAACAAAATGGTATTGCTGAACGGAAACACAGACATTTAATTGAGACTACCATAACTCTGTTGCTTCAATCTCATCTTCCTACAAATTTCTGGCTTGAGGCACTCACCACAGCAGTGTATCTTACAAATAGACTGCCTCATACAAGTCTCAATTTTCAAGTTCCTTATACTCTACTCTACAAAAGTGATCCTGATTATTTGTTTCTTAAGCCTTTCGGCTGTTGTTGCTATCCCTGGCTAAAACCATATACATCTCATAAATTGCTACCCAAGTCTACTCCTTGTGTGTTTTTGGGATATTGTCCTAACACTAAAGGATATAGGTGTTATGATCCTTCTACAAACAAAGTCTATATTTCTAGTTTGTTGAAACAGAATTTCCTTATCTCTGTCTTATTTCTTCTTCTTCTATTTCTTCTTCTACTTATTCACCTACATCTTTTCATGTACCTTTGACTACATTTGAGGATGTGGTGATTAATGTCCCACATCCATCTTGTCCTATATCTTCTTCTAGTTCTTCTTCTATTTCCAGTAATCCTATCATCATAACTTCTTCATCTATTGTTTCTCCTTCTTCTCTCACTCTCAACATTCCTCAGTCCACATCCACTGTTAACTCTGTTTCTGATCCTGCAATAGCTACTCTTCCTGATCCTCCATTAGCCCCTATTTCTCCTATTAGTTCTCATCCTCGGACTCAGATTTCTAATCCTATTTCTTCTAGTCTCTCTCATCAACTTCCTTCTGAAACTTTTCAACCTGAGTATCATAATTTTCCTCCTGTTATTTCTTCCATGTCTTCTCCTTCCTTTAATGTTCATCCAATGCAAACTAGATCTAAAAGTGGTATTGTCAAATCTAAAACTCCATTTGTCTTGACTGTTGAGAGTTGTAATCTTCCTAAGCCATAAAAGGAAACTAATCACTTCCATGAGGCCATTAAACATCTTGAATGGCAGCAGGCCATGCAAGAAGAATGCAAAGCCTTGGTTCAACAAGGAACCTGGACTCTTGTTGATCCTCCTCTAGGTGCAAATGTGATAGGATGTCAATGGATATTCAAGATCAAACGGCATTCAGATGGTTCCATAGCAAGGTATAAAGCTAGACTTGTGGCTAATGGAAATCAACAGCATGAAGGGATAGATTTTCAGGAAACATTCAACCCTGCTGTGAAACAGCCCACAGTTAGGGTTGTCCTTAGTTTAGCAGTCACAAATGCTTGGCCTATCAAGCAACTAGATGTCACTAATGCTTTTCTGCATGGAGTCATAGATGAAACTGTTTACATGAAGCAACCTTTGGGATACAAGGACCCTACTCATCCTAATTTTGTTTGCAAACTTAGTAAGGCTCTTTATGGCTTGAGGCAGGCTCCGAGGGCCTAGTTTGCTGCATTTTCTGGGTTCTTGGTGCAACAAGGATTTGCTCATAGTAAGTCTGATTCCTCTCTCTTTGTTCAGAAACATGATAATGCTCTTACATTGGTGTTGTTGTATGTTGACGATATCTTGATTACAGGCAGCAATTCTGAGTACATATCTACTCTTATTTCTGATTTGAGTTCAAACTTTGTCATGAAGGATCTTGGATCCTTAAGCTACTTTCTGCGTATTGAGGTTTTGCATCATGAAGGTTCTCTTATTCTCTCTCAGACTAAATATGCCAATGATCTATTGATCAAATCAGATATGATAGATTGTAAACCTAGTGAGTCTCCTTCCTCCACTAAACTAGCTGTATTTGATCCAGACCCTGACTTTTCTTATGTACACTGGTTTAGACAAGTGGTTGGTTGCCTTCAATATCTCACACTCACTAAACCAGAGCTTTCCTTTGCTGTAAATTTGGCATGTCAACACATGCATATGCCTAAGTATAGTCATTATGTTGTTGTCAAAAGAATTTTACGGTATGTCAAGGGTAGTATTCATCAGGGCTTGATGATCTCATCATCAGGGCTTGATGATCTCACCTAGTTCTTTACATCTCAGTGCCTTTTCTGACGCAGATTAGGCAGGGGATTCTTTAACCAGAAGATCCACAACAGGGTACTGCTTGTTTCTGGGTTCCAATCTTGTATCTTGGTGTGCTAAAAAGCAACACACTGTTGCTCGCTCTTCCACTGAAGCAGAATATAGATCTCTTGCTCAAATAGCTGCTGATATCACCCGGGTAAAGCATCTTTTGTCTGAATTATCTGTGCCTTCTTCTGCACCTACTGTTTTGTGGTGTGACAACCTTTCAACCATTGCTTTGGCCTCCAATCCTGTCTACCATGCTCGCACTAAGCATGTTGAAATAGTCTACCATTTTATTCATGAGAAAGTTGTGTCTAAGGATATTGTTGTGCAACATATTGGTACTTCTGACCAATTGGCTGATATCTTCACTAAGGCCTTGTTTGCTGCCAGATTTCTGTTTTTGGCATCCAAAATCAGCGTTATTGACATACCCCTGAGTTTGCGGGGGAGTATTAGCAAGGGTCATTAGCTAGTGTCATTAGCAATATCTTAAGGGTTGTAACTGTAATTAGGTTCTGTGACAACTGTCATTTTGTAATTCTGTTTGCATTACTGTTACCACATATAAAAGAGGGAAAGACTACGTGTATTTTTTAGTTCAGCAATTGAGAAATATCAGATGTTAAAGGTTCTACTCTCTCTTTCTCTCTCTAGATAGTTAGGCCTCGTTTGATTCGGGTATTAAGTACCTGGGATTGGACTATTTGTATCCAATCCCGCGTAGTCCCTTGTTTGGTTCCTGAAAAACCACATGGGATTAACACTCCCAGCACTATTTTAGTCCAATACGTATGGTATTACACAATACCTGGGGGGGTGTGGGACTAATTAGTCCGGGACAAAGGAACACGAGTATGGAAGGCTGAGTAATTACAAAATTGCCATGGACATGTTCCATCGTCTCTTTCACGCGTATGGAAGGCTGAGTAACCATACCCAGATCTGGTACTCATCTCTCTCTCTCTCTCTCTCTCTCTCTCTCTCTTTGTTACAAGCTCTTGAAGAAGCTCCTCAAACACGTCCCCACCACCACCGCCGTCGATGAACTCGGCGGGAATCTTCTTCTGCCCGTGATGCCGCTGGGTGACCTCCACAACTGGTTCGTCAAAATCATCGGCGAAGAACTCGACAAGTTCAACGATTTCTTCGTTGATAAAGAGGAAGAGTTCTGCAATTGTGTTCTTTGATAAAGAGGAAGAGTTTTGCAAGTTCAACGATTTTATTCTACAATTGTGTTTGCTACTCCCGCCGTCGATGACCAAGATTTTCTGGATTATGATTTTTGACCAAGATTTTCTTGTTGGTTTTCTGGGTATACATAGACGTGAAGGTTTTCTGGGTAGATTCGATCTTGATTCGATCTTGTTGGGTAGGTTTTCTTGGTTTTCTTGTTGGTTTGTTGGTTTTTTGGTTTTCTTGATTTTTCTGGGTAGTTTTTTTTTTTTTTGATCGATTTTCTGAGAGATTGAGAGAGAGTGCTTATCCCAAAATTTAGTTTGGGGAACCAAACATGGGATTACCCGAAACACAGGATATTCCGATGTTAATCCTACACGAATCAAACAAAGGATTGAGTGAGATTCAGTACTAAATTAATCCCAGGACAAATAATCCCGGACTATTAATCCCAGGACTACCAATCCCACCTATTTTAGTTCGTGAATCAAATGAGGCCTTAGGGTTCTTGATTCATTATGAGGGTTAGAGCAACACTACGCCGCTCAGCAGAAGTCAAAGTCAGGCTAAGATAATGGAGTAGAGGATAAGCATAGACTTCTCAAGGGGCAAGGTGAATTAAGTTACCAAGTATGGCTGGTGTGATATTAACCTCAGTACCTCGCACCCAACTAATAATAAGTTCGCGCTCAAGATCAACACTAGGGATTTTGCAATAAAATTCTCGAACTAAAGGATAATTAACAAAACCTTCAAGAGTAGCAAGAGTACCCCAATCTTGGGAATGAATCCAATTAGCAACCACGCGATTGCCAAGAGAATGTAAATCTATGTGACGCTCCACTGAGACGGTGGGAGTACGAAAATGGTCAAACTTAGCTTCACATTCAACAGAGGGAAATTGACAAATACTACTGTTGGATCGCGGATTTCGGCGACAAACACTCCCTCAGCCATGGGTACTACGACCCCGTTGAACATGGCTTCCACGATTAGCCATGAAAAATCTAAAATTTAGCCCAAAACCACAAAGAAACGCACATAAAGACCAAGAACGAGTGGTTAAGATCCATCAACTTCACTTTTGCTAACCAATTTTGAGTTTTGTTTCGTGATTTTCAAGCTCTCTTCAAACAATTTATCATAGGCCTCTTTTAGATCATCAAAATCCACTATCTCCTCTATATTATCACCATCTATAGAATGATCACTTTTTTATTTTAAAACTGATTTTTCTTGATGTCTAGAAGCAAAAGCCAAAAAATTCTTTTCATTACTAGTGTCATCCTCCTCACTACCAGATTTTTTTTCATCAGTGTCATCATCCGAAGTTTTTACATTGTAAACTTTTTGCTTCATTTTCTTATAAGCACAGTCTTGTGCAAGGTGTCCGTAACCATGACACTCATAACACTTAGGCCCCGAAGGTGGCTTCTTTACTCCTTTCCGTTCTCTAAAATTAGTGTATTCAACTTTACCCTTATTCTTTTTGACAACATTATCATTCTCCGTAGGCCTTTTCTTAAAAAAACGTTTAAATTTTTAGTGAACAAAGCAATGGCCTCCATGTCATCACTATCAGACTCATTACCTTCATTACGAGCACTTGAGAAAGCGATATTTTTTTCAACCGATTTAGAGACTGATTTTGATGATTGCTTGTCATGTTTAAAGTGAGTAATTTCATAATCCTGGAAAAGACCTACAATCTCTTCAACAGATATTTCAGGAAGTTTTTTCTTACTTTCAAGAATATCGACTTTGGTTTGAAATCGCTCAGGTAAAGATCTTAAAATTTTCTTAACAACTCAAAAATTAGAGATAGGCTCACCGAGAGTATAACTGGTGTTGACTATATGATTCAGTTTCGCATAGAATGTTATAACGAATGCTATGAATGCGACTAAGTTTGGGAGAAAGCAAACAAAACAACAAGCAATCACACAACACAAAGATATACGTGGTTCCCCCAAGATTGAGGTACGTCCACGAGCGAGGAGAGAGAGAGTTCACTATCAATGGTGAAGAAGAGATACAAAGAGCCGGCTATGATCCGTAACTCTGGAGAGGCCATAATATGAGAGATAGCTAAAGGATCCCCAAAAGCCTCTATTTATAAGAAGCACAATCAATAGGAAATCCTAAACACAATAGGAAATCCTAAACACAATTGGAATTCTCCCAAAAAAAGGAAAATTCAAGGCACAATTCCAACAATTCTCCACCTTGACTTGAATTCCACTGAACCCAAATCACTAATTATAGCAACCCTCTTCTGCCTCTACCTCGCCACAATGCCCCCAAGGGGTGATCAACTGCAAATACCAACCAAGCCCACGCAATGCTTGAACTTGGCAACCGAAACCGGTTTAGTCAACATGTCCGCTGGGTTATCTGTCGTTCCCACTTTCTTCACCTCAACTTGCTTCTGTGAGATGATCTCTCGAACGAAGTGATACCTGACATCAATATGCTTGGTCCGTTCATGATACATCAGATTTTTAGTCAGATGTATAGCACTCTGAGAGTCACAAAATACTGAAGTAACCCCTTGTGCAATACCAAGCTCGCAAAGAATTCCCCTCATCCACAATGCCTCCTTTACAACTTCGGCAATGGCCATATACTCCGCTTCTATTGTAGACAGCGCGACCGTAGCCTGCAAAGTTGCTTTCCAACTAATGGCACTTTCGGATAGAGTGAACACATAACCTGTCAGAGACCTCCTCTTATCATGGTCACCGGCAAAATCCGAATCAACGTAACCAACAACTTGATTACCCGAATTAGAAACCCCATACAAAAGACCCACATCTGCAGTCCCTTTCAAATACCGAAGTATCCACGTCACAGCCTCCCAATGTGCCTTTCCCGGTTGCCCCATATAGCGACTTACAACACTAACTGCATGTGAAATATCAGGATGAGTACATACCATGGTGTACATAAGGCTCCCAACTGCGCTCGAATATGGAACCTGAGACATATATTTCTCCTCATCCTCCGAATGAGGTGACAATTCTACTGAAAGTCGAAAGTGTGCTGCCAAAGGGGTACTGACTGGCTTCGAGTTCTGCATGGCAAAGCGCTCAAGCACTTTGAGAACATATGACTTCTGATTCAAGAACAACTTGCCATCTACTCGATTTCTGCTAATCTCCATACCTAAAGTCCGTTTTGCTGCACCCAAATCCTTCATCTCGAATTCACCACTCAACTGCTGCTTCAACCTGTTGATTTCTGATACACCTTTGGCAGCAATAAGCATATCATCAACATACAACAGTAGATAAATAAATGAACCATCTGGAAGTCTCCGAAAATACACACAACTGTCATATTCACTCCTAGAATATGATTGGCTTATCATGAATGTATCAAACCGCTTATACCACTGCCTAGGAGACTGTTTTAAGCCATATAAAGACTTACGAAGAAAGCATACATGATCTTCCTTACCAGAAACAACAAATCCCTCTGGTTGACGCATATAAATTTGTTCCTCAAGCTCCCCATGCAAAAATGCCGTTTTGACAACAAGTTGCTCTAACTCACGGTCATAACAAGCAACAATAGCAAGTAAAGTGCGAATGGAACTATGTTTTACAACTGGTGAAAATACCTCATTGTAGTCAACACTTTCCTTTTGACTGAATCTTTTCGCCACTAGCCGAGCTTTGAACCGTGCCTCTTCAACCCCTGGAATACCTGGCTTGCGCTTGAAGACCCATTTGCACCCAACAATCCTCCTATTTTTCAGCGGTTCCACCAACTCCCATGTCTGGTTCTTCTGAAGAGACTCAATCTCTTCATTCATAGCAACACACCACTGTGCACTCTCATTGCTCGAAACAGCTTCCGCATAGGTAGAAGGCTCATCATACTCCACTGTTTCAGCAATCGATAAAGCATGGGCCACCATCTCAGAATAAGCCAAATACCGTTCAGGAGGCCGAATCTCCCTCCTTGGCCTATCTTTAGCAATAGTGCGTGGTTGCTCTGCTGGTACATCATCCTCTGGGTCTGAACTTTTGAACTCCTCTTCAATTGGCTGATTACTGACATTCTTCCTTGAGCCAGAAGATTCAATCACAAACTCCACCTGCTTTGGAATCCTCGGTTCCTCAACTGCACCTTCAACCTGCTTAGACCCCTTAACCATAAAGTTTTCATCAAAAGTAACATCTCTACTGATAAAAAACTTAGAGGATTCCAGACACCATAAACGATACCCTTTCACACCTGCCTGATAACCCAAGAAAATACACTTCTTGGCACGTGGCTCCAACTTACCCTCATTGACATGAGCATAAGCTGGACACCCAAACACACGCAGCATGGAATAATCAGCTTTATGACCCGACCATACCTCAAACGGAGTCTTAGACTCAATAGAAGTCGACGGAGACCTGTTCACCAAATAACATATTGTGGAAACGGCTTCAGCCCAAAACTCTTTGCCCAACCCGGCATTGGACAACATACAACGCGCCTTCTCCAAAAGAGTCCTGTTCATTCGTTCAGCCACATCGTTCTGCTGGGGGGTTTTCCTCACTGTGTGATGTCTCACAATGCCCTCATTACTACAAAACTTATCAAATTCGCCAAGACAAAACTCCATACCATTGTCAGTTCTCAAACGTTTTATTTTCTTACCCGTCTGATTCTCTATCAAAATTTTAAACTGTTTGAATGTACTTAGAGCATCACTTTTATGTTTTAGCATATACACCCGAACCTTACGAGAGAAATCATCGATAATACTCATAAAATATCAAAAACCACCTTTAGAAGTTACCTCAACGGGACCCCAAAGATCCGAGTGAAAATAATCCACCGTGCCTTTGGTGCGATGAACAACTGTACTGAATTTGACCCTGCACTGCTTGCCGTAGACACAATGCTTGCAAAAATCCAGCTTCTCAGTTTTCTGCCCACAAAGTAGACCCTGATTGCTCAAAACTGTCATCCCTCTCTCGCTCATATGCCCAAGACGCATATGCCATAACCGAGTCAAATCTGAACCCGAAACCTTGGAAGAAGCGACCGCTGCTGCAGAACCCGTAACTGTACTGCCCATGAGTGAATAGAGATTGTTACGCTTCTGACCCTTCATCAGCACCAAAGCACCCCTTGAGACCTTCAAAACTCCACCTTCACCAGTGAAAGTACAACCAATGGAATCTAGAGCACCCAAAGAGATAAGATTTTTCTTCAACTCCGGAACATGTCGAACATCTGATAAAGTCCTCACAATACCGTCGTGCATCTTGAGTTGGATCGTTCCACAACCAACAGTTTTGTAGGGCATGTTGTTTTCCATTAAAACTGTACCACCATTGACCGCCTCATAGGTGGCGAACCACTCCTTACGCGGACACATGTGATATGAACACCCAGAATCCAAAATCCACTCGGTATCACAGCGAGAATCTCCCACTGTAACTGATAAAACAGTATCTAACTCATCCGAACTTTCAGCAACCCCGACAATATTTTTACCCCCTTTCTGGTCCTCTTTTTCCTTCTCCTTGAGTTTTAAATAGTCTCTTGCCCAGTGCCCCGGTTTCTTGCAATAATTGCACTTTCCCTTTTTCTTATTTTTAACTGCTGATTTGGATCTTTCTCTATTACTCGTACCACCCTTTTCTGTCGTTCTTTCCCTAACAAACAATCCCTCCGCATGATCATCAATGTCTCTTGACACCTTTTTCCTCAACTCTTTCGAATGAAGACTGGCATTAACATCCTCCATGGATATGGTGTCTTGCCCATACAATAAGGTTGTAACAAAATGTTCATACGATGGCGGTAAAGAACATAACAAAATTAGGGCTTGGTCCTCCTCCTCGATTTTACAATCAATATTTTTCAGGTCCATCAAAATATGATTAAACTCGTCTAAGTGATCCTTAATAGGTGTACCTTCACGCATTCGAAACGTATAAAGACGTTGTTTAAGATACAACCTGTTCGTGAGCGATTTCGTCATATATATGCCTTCCAACTTCAGCCAAATACCTGTTGCTGAAGTTTCTTCTTCCATCTCGTGAAGAACATCGTCTGCTAGACTCAACTGAATCGAACTCAGAGTTTTAGCATCCATGTTTTCCCAATTTTCCGCGCTGATGCCGGATTTTTCCTGCCCCTGCAAGGTCTTGTGTAATCCCTGTTGAACTAGCAAAGCCTTCATCTTAGCCCTCCAAAGACTGAAGCTGCTGCTCTGCCCATCAAACTTCGCAATCTCAAACTTAGCCGCCATAGCCACAATCGGAAACGAAACCCTAGTTTTTCAACCAGAGGCTTTGATACCAGTTTGTTGTAACGAACGCTATGAATGCGACTAAGTTTGGGAGAAAGCAAACAAAACAACAAGCAATCACACGACACAAAGATATACGTGGTTCCCCCAAGATTGAGGTACGTCCACGGGCGAGGAGAGAGAGAGTTCACTATCAATGGTGAAGAAGAGATACAAAGAGCCGGCTATGATCCGTAACTCTGGAGAGGCCACAATATGAGAGATAGCTAAAGGATCCCCAAAAGCCTCTATTTATAAGAAGCACAATCAATAGGAAATCCTAAACACAATAGGAAAACCTAAACACAATTTGAAATCCTAAACACAATAGGAAATCCTAAACACAATTGGAATTCTCCCCAAAAAAGGAAAATTCAAGGCACAATTCCAACATAGAACTCATCGAAACTCTTGTCCTCCTTCATGCGTAACATCTCAAATTCTGTGGTCACTCGCTGCAATTTTCCTTGCTTCACTGTATTAGTCCCCTCATGTGTGGTTACAAGGATATCCCAAGCTTCCTTTGCAATTTTGCATATTGAGATACGATGAAATTCCTTAGTGTCTACATAAGTAAACAGAACATTCAGTGCTCGGCTATTTGCAGCAGCACGTATTGCTTTCTCAGCTTGCGTGTAATCTGCACTTTCCTTCGGAACAGCTTTTCCTTCAACACTTACGGTTGGAGGAGTGTATTTTACCTCGCAAGAACTCCAAACATCTCCATCAGTGGCCTTCAAATATGCTTCCATCTTGGCTTTCCAATGATCGAAGTTTGTCCGATCTAGAACCAGGGGATGATTTGAACTCAATTCCATTGCAGTAGATAACCACGGATCCGCTTAGAAACGAAGTTTCAATATATAGCGCCAAAGCTCTGATACCAAATGAAATTTTTATACTAATGCAAGGATTAAATATTAGCCCAAACAAAAATAATCGATCACACACAAATATGAGTAAATGCACGATACAAAAATTTACGTGGAAACCCTAAGTGGGAAAAACCACGGGAAGGAATCATGCACTAAAATTATTGTACGATTACAAGTATTCTTATCACCTGACCGTGTATCCTCACCACGAGTCCTAAGAACTACCTGCCAAATCCACGCACATCGTACCCTAGCATGATCACCGATTGTTGAATCCTCGAGCCTTCTAGAAATACCTTTCGAACTCCACAAAAGGGTTTTAACTTGACAATGAAAGTTGATGGAATGAACCTCTTGAAGTTGGGTGGTTAGCACTTGGATTTCATGATCCTCCAAAGTTCTTCAAGATGCAATAAACACATTGCCTCCAAAGATGTTTAAGAGAGTAAAGATAACCTCAGGAAATGTTGGCTTCTCTCAATATATCACATATGATCCCGAGAGCCATCATATTTATAAGGAAAAAGAGAGACAGCTACTTATGCTTGAGCAACACAAGAATTCGCTCGAGCAGACAGTCGCCCATAATCTACTGCATCTCTTATGATCTCTTTCCAATTTGACACATTCCTTTTCGACTTTTTCAGCATAGCAATCTAGCCATAATTGACGAAAAAGAAATCTTCACCAACTCCTCAATCTTCTCAAAACTTCACAATATCCCCGGTCTTCAATGGAAACAAAATTTTCACAAATTTCTCAATGTTCTCAAAACTACCTTATACGACTACTGCACTAAAAAAGCAATACAAATAAAGATGATTCCTTGCCTTACCTATACAGACACTCTAGAAAAATTGAAAAAGAAAAAAGAAAAAAGAAATCCCGAAAAATGTGTGTTTTGGTCATTAATGTGCCAACCAAAAAAGGAGAGCGCAACTGATAGAGCTTACAGATATGAAGGGCTAAGTTTCATTTTATATATGTAATTTAGCTATACTCTAGAAGCTTCATTAAATTTTCTCACTAGTTAGATTTGTTTCTGAGTAAATATTTATCAGCTGCCTTGTCTTGATTACAGAACTTATCCTTTTTTAAGAACAAATGTGGTTACAAATGTTATAGAATATCTTTTGCAAATCTTCAAATAGGGAAAAAAAATACGCAATAAGAGTTGTCTAAACGCGATACTTCAACAGTATGATTCATCACAAGATGATAAATGATGGTACATATAATAACTAAAAATGTGGCTATTGAGTAATTCCAAAGCCTTCAGCTCGGTGTAGTAACTCGTTGAGAGAGATATGTAATTTGTAGTTATGCATTGATTGGATTTGTTTGCATCATTGTAGCACATTTTATTTCTATTGACTTGAGAAACCTTAACTGAATCATGCTGCTTCACTTCTCCCTGTTGGTGTCTTTATGTGTGCCTTCAATTCTCAAAACTGTAGATTACATTCAACACGAACCAAAAGATGGTATACATGAAGAACCCATATGTATTGATTCTTGGGTCGAACCATGGATGATTGCGGAATATGACATTGGCTGCAAAAAGAATTAGGGCAAGAGGAACAAAGAGCATCTAGAAATCATACTCATTGCTTAGATTCAACATCACTAACAGGAAGAGGATGGTAGTAATAAGAATGTCCTCTGAAAGAAATAGGGTTCAATCATATATTTTAACTTGTCTCTTGTTTTTGTTAGCTTGGTGTGTTACAAATAAATCTCTGATGTTGTTTTTATAGGTTTTTGAATTGTGTTGAGGAAGCTTTATTAATTATTTAAAGGGCCACTTGCTATAGGGTTCACTATAGCTATTTCCTAACACTTCCTGTCCACCTAACATTTTCCCAACACATCCAGTCCACTCATGCATCCAAAATACTACAATACCCTCCCTTATATCTGAAGTACACGCGACCTTCCTTCAGATCCAAAATTCTCCCCCATCTCTTTCTCTCTCATCTCATCGTCTCTCTCTCCACCATCACCAGATGATTTCCATCGTCGGCGTTGATTCAGTGGCAGATTTCGATGCCGGCAACTGCTCGTGACGATCTAAACAACTCGAAGACCAGATCCGAAGCCATATGAAACTCAGACATGGTTGTTGGGAGAGGTCGGATACCAGATCCGACGCCGCCGACGTAGTACAACTCGAAGCTCCTCTTGTATTCGTCACATTCTTTGCCATCGTCGTCACGTAGGATGATGACCGGATAGAATAGAAAGCCGTCGTTGTGGTTTCGTCGGTGCCGGCAAAAGCACAGATTCAGTCAGCAATTGATTCGTATTTTGTCGCCTGATTCTGTAATGGATCTTGTCTCCTAGCAATTTTCCGACATGTCTTCAGTATCTCCAACGACCTTATGTACTGAAATATTAAGATGCAAAGAGGTCCTTTGGTCTTCCCCAACCCCAACATGGTTGTGAAGGTAGGGATGGCAATTTCACCTAAAACCAATGGATACCCAAACCAAACCAACCCTATCGGAGTGGTTTTTTATATTTTTTCTCCTACCCATGGGGCGGATTTGGTTCACAAAACATGATACCCAGCGGGTTTGGATGCGGGTTTGGTCTTAGTAAGTATTCGGCCAAACCCAAACCCAAACCGATCCATATAATATTACTTATAGAATATATATAAACATACTATATTTTTATAGGCATGTAATTTTTATTTTTCAATTCATAACTTTTAGTGACTTTTCATTTCATCTCCCTCCTTGTTCCTCTCAAATCCCTTAAAAGTCTCTAGAGTCTCTATAGGAACTCATAAGAAAAGTTTTATTATTTAGTTATTTCATTGGATTATGTTGGAATTTAGATGTTTAATGGTAAAATCATATGGTATGTTACTTTTTTATTTTAATATATAATCTTTTTCCTTCATATGTTCATTAATGGAATCAATATTAACGTGGGTATGGTGCGGCTTGGATAAAATCCAAATCCATATGGTTTGGTTATGGTGCGCTAAAATTTATACCCGTTGGATATCGGTTTGGATTTGGGTATAAATAAATGCTTTGGATTTGGGTATGGTAATCGCAAAATTCGGACCAAACCGATCCATTGCCATCCCTATATGAAGGTCATCGGGGAGGACTGCAACAGTTGGTACTTGGTAGTGGAAGAGGAAACATGTATTGGAATCCCAATGATAAAAGGTGCAATATCTTTTTCAGATATCATCTTTTAATGTTACTAGTACTGACTTTTTAGAGTTTTGTTGGGGTGCAATTGCAACACACCACACTTATTTGGTGTATTCTCATAGTACTACTGTTTGATTATATTTTTTCTTTTCTAGTCCTTGTATTACAAATTACAATTTATCCTCAAATATGTTTTGTCTTATATGTGGAATGTGGATGGATGAGAATTTGATACCAAGTAGGCTTTAAAAAGAAAAAAAATAGTCCAGATAACCACAACTTGTGAGCCCAGATAACCACCTCTTGTGAGTCCAGATAACCACATCTAATTCCAACAAGGCTTTAAAAAAAAGATATAGTTCAGATAACCACATCTTACAAGATGTGGTTATCTTCGCCGGCGACTTCTCCGGCGAAGTCTAAATTTTTGGCGACTTTTCCGGCAAAGTATAATTTTCCGGTGATTTTTCCGGCGAAGTCTAGTTTTCCGGTGTCTTTTCCAGTGCCGGCAAACTTTCTGACGCCGGTGACTTTTCCGACGAACTTCCGGCAATAGTGTATTATGTTTTAAATTCAATGTGAGGGTATATTTGTCTATTAGAAATGGAGAGTGGACCTTACACCTTAGAAATTTCAAAAAAGTGGATTAGAGGTGTTATGAAAATATGAGGTGGACTAGACATGTTACAAAGAGTTATAATGAACCTTAGAGTAATTCTTTATTATTTAAACCTATTCAGCTTTGATAGGTAGGATATGCAAATTTGATTTGACCTGTGCAGTAAGAGATCTAAATATATCTTACTTTGTAAAATATAAGATCCACATTTTCACACACTTTCAAACTAAGTTGAGTGTGGTTGTATAGATATTTGTTCTGATACTTTTGAAAAGTTGCAGTAAACCTATTTTGCCTATTAGTCTTGTTTAGTTTTACGTTTGTTTTAATTTATAGTAATTCATTTTTTCAAGATGTTTAATACTGTATTGTTTTATCTATATACACAGGTAGTGCGCGCCCCCGCCCCCCCCCCGAGAGCTTTAAGATATCTTATGTAAAAAAATCTGAGAGCTTTAAGATATCTTATGTAAAAAAATCTGATAGGTAAAAAAGTTTAATAGTATTATTTAATACATATCAGAATTTCTTGTAAGAGGGATGAAAGTTATCTAGGTTGTTCTCTTTAAAAATACATTTAATTAAAAACCTGATTGATGGTTTAATCATCTTTTCTTTTAGATAACTTATCAACTTTATTAGATAGGGCGTGTGAATACTGTTTTGACTTTCGTGGTGGGTGTTTCAACTTCATTATAGTATGAAATTATTTATTCCGGTTGAATCGGGTAAAAAACCTAAATCGTATCTTCATATATATAATTCAAATCTCGGTAATTGTTAGTAAGATACATATGAAGTTATTTTAGGTGAATATACACCACGAAGTAAAATTGATAAGGTCATGCTAACAGGTGCCATAATGCACCCGTTAAGGGTACAAAAAATATACTTTTGTGGATTCCGCTTGTACAAAAAGGCACACTTTAAAAATACACTTGTACGTTAAAGTACACTTAAAGATTTACTTTAAAGTACAAGTGTACTTTTAAATTGTACTTTTTTGTACTCTTAGCGGGTGCACTATGGCACCCGTCAGCATTTCCCAAATTGATAAGAATCAATTTATTTAAATCTTTTTGCTGTATTTGAATAAAATGATCTTGTATATCGTCTCTGTTGTCTATTTGTTGATTTTTATTTTTAAAAGTCATAAGGTGGATGGATGTGTATCTTGCCATTCAACTCTTTTGTTGTTTAGTTTGGGGAGGCACTCTGTTTGCTGGTAACTTCCCTCTCTCCAATAGAGCTAGTCTTTTCTGCTACAAAAATGATAGGTACACTCCCTGGGAGCCACTCCCAGCCACACCCTCTCTCACATAGGGTGTGGCAATGGCGGAGCCAGGAATCTAATCTGCCCTGGGCTAATTAGTATAAAATATTTTTTTATATGGGCTAACCCATATTAATTTTTTTTGGGACAAAATTTTACATGTAAATTTTTAGTGTTTTTTTTTACGTTGCCTGGGCTGGAGCCCACCCCATACATAGGGTGGCTCCGCCCTTGGGGTGTGGTCCCCAGATCTGGGCCCCACACCCCATGTGAGAGAGGGGATGGCTGGGAGTGGCTCCCAGGGAGTATATGTATCGCCGTTCTGCTTTCTGCTATGTGTTTCCTCCTCCATTTTGTTGCTGTTTATTCTCTGTCTTAATCAAGTCGACTGCTAATTGTGTGTTGTTGCTTTCAGTTTTCAATGCTATTTTGTCATGGATCTGATTCTTACTTATTTGGTCGTGGTAGATAGTAGGTATATTAACTGTCTATTACAATGGTATAGTAAATATGGATTGAGTAGCCTTTGACAAATCTGGACTTACCATAAATTTTGATTATGATTGGTTTGTTTGTTTGTTTGTGTCTTGCAAGTAACATGGATGATTTGGTCGCATCCTTGAAGAACCCAAATACATGGCTCTCCTTACAAGCTGGACCGATCTAACTCTTTTCTCGACCTTCAATTAGATCATATTAGTCAAAAAAATTTTTTTTTTTGGGGTGTGGACTTGAGATATATCATGTACAGTATAAAGCAGAACCTGGATGGCAGCCATGGGCAAACTCAAGCAATCACTTAACTTGTTTCTGAACTTCCACTTTGATAATCTATACACTTTGCTCTTTTTTTTTTTTTTGGGTTCCATTATTCTTAGCATAGGCATTGCAAAGCGAGGTTTGTTACACAGTTTGAGTGGGTACATTCATACACGTGATTGTCGCTTTTGCATACATAGAAGAGATCATGGTGATTATTTGAAGACATTATGAAGATGATACATAAACATACAAAGCTATAGCCTTTTCTACTACTAATAATGGATAGATTCTAGACTACTAGAATTGACCAAGCATGTCTGCCTATTTTTCAAACCTCTTAATGGTATTGAAAATCTTGGATCCACTTGCACATCTTGAAATCCTCATGACATACTACTTTAAAGCACCTACCTTTGTCCTTTAGGATGAGAATAATACAGTCGGTAAACTTCACAATCTATGCAAGTGGTGGCTAGCTCATGCGATAGGGCTCTTAGATGTCCCACACTGCACGGATTCCCCCCTCCCCTATGTAATAGGTTAGGAATGACGAATGACAAAAAAAAAAAATCACTGTCTATGGTATACCACGAATTCCACGCCTCACATAAGAGGGAGAGCGTCATAAGAACCTATGAAACAGGCATAAAGGAAATCCATAAAGATTCTACACTGGTTTGTGCAATCTCCAAACAATATGGGCTTTATAACGATCAACCAGTGGGTTAAATACACACAGCCTCTAGAAACCAGAACAAGATTCAAAATTGACACTCAAAGACACAGGATTCACACCAGACCACATAACACCTTAACAACGTGGTAGCTTAAAGCTGTATTGTAATGATAAATATTATTTCCATCCAATGCAAGCCAAGAATCCAAATAAACTTCAAATGCAACTCTAAGCTTAAAAGGATGCCACTTGTCTGTGTCCAAAACAAAATATCCACAGTTACACATTACAGAGTATCACATGTTACTCTCTTCAAACAAAAAAGAGGCCAATGATCAACAATACAAACCTCATTTGTTAATAGTATTTGTAGCACAACTACTAATACCAATCACACACCCCCTCAACGTTGTTCTATCTAAAAATTAACACATATTAAAAAACGGAAGAAAGTTGATTATTCCAAAGAAGATAAACTACTGCAGAAAAATATAAAGCAGATAGGTTAATGCAGAGATGCAGATCTATCAAAGAAGAGTAGCCGACAAGCGCCACTGCCTACCCCAAAGCCAATGACAATTCCAAAGGCTGAAACCAGCACCCCTCTTCAGTTCTCATCCACCCTTAGATCTAACTATGCAGTCAACAGCACTCGGTAACGATAGCTATGCAATCAGTGAGGCATTAACAGAACAAAAGCATATAATTTATTAGCAAACAGTGAAACAAATATCACAGTAGAACACAGACCTTTGTAGAATGGCACTCACCAGTCCATTAAAGCTTTCATCTATTAAGTGGAAGCATCTCCACAACACATTTCATCCTCCTTGCCCAGGAAAATATAACACAAGCAAAACATTTCATTTGGAACAATTGGGAAGCTACGAAACCACAAAAAAAAAAAAAGAAAAAAAAAAGAAAAAGAGAGAAGTGCTAGAAATCCTGACCGAATCAAACCTAGCAAAATAGAGTCTTTTTGAGAAACAAACTGCTTACTTGATGCTTTTGGCTGAAGAAAAAAGGGACACTAAACTGTTAGAATATGTTATGTTATGTTTTATCCCACATTGGTTAATCACAACTTGTAAACGGCTTATGCCTAATATAAATAAAACTTACGTGTGTTAGGGTTCGTTAACACCCTACATACACTTTCTTCTCACACAAACAACATGGTATCAGAGCTTGGTGGTCTCTATTACTTTACTGATGACGAGCTACCGCCTCCTGTTGCACTCCAGTCCTGTGTTTTTCCATACCAGCGTCATTGCCGCCTTGGTCATCCATCTCTCCAGAGTCTTAAACGCTTAGTTCCATCTTGCAGTCATGTCAATAATTTATGGTGTGAAGTTTGTCAATTTAGTAAGCATCACCGTGTTTCTTTTTCCCCTAGAGTAGAGAGTCGTGTGTCGCATCCTTTTCATTTAGTTCATTTAGATATTTGGGGTCCTATACATGTTCCGTCAAGCTTAGGATTTCAGTATTTTGTCATTTTTGTGGATGATTATTCCAGACTTACTTATGTTTATCTTATGAAAGCACGATCTGAGTTGTATACCATTTTTAAATCTTTTTATCAAGAAATAAAAACTCATTTTGATGTTCCTATTCGAATTCTTCGTACTGATAATGCTGCATAATATTTTCATACCATTTTATCTGTTTTTCTTGATGACCATGGTATCATTCATCAATCTTCTTATTCGCGTACTCCCCAACAGAATAGAGTTGCTGAACGTAAGTTGCGTCATATGTTAGATGTCGCCCGTGCCCTTTTATTTCAGCACCAAGTTCCTAAATCTTTTTGGAGCGATGTTGTTCTTACAGCAGGGTATCTTATTAATCGCATGCCTTCATCGGTCTTAGGGGGTCAAATTCCATATGAAGTTTTGTTCCCTGGTCAATCCCTGCATTCTCTGCCTCTTAAGGTTTTTAGTTGCACATGTTATGTCCATGCTCTTGGTCTTGGGCAGGATAAACTGGATCCCCGATCCATTAAATGTGTATTTCTTGGGTACTCTCAGACCCAGAAGGGATATAAGTGTTACTCTCCGTCTCTCCGGCGTGAGTTTGTGTGTGCTGATGTCACCTTCAATGAGTCCTTGCCTTTTTTCCCGTCTTCTATCCCAATGGATCCGTCTCATCATATACTCACGTTGGTTCCATCTCCACCTGCCCCCACGCCCCCAATGCAGGTATATACTCGTCGGCTGAAAATTCCATCAGCACCACCTCCGCCCCCACCAATCTCGTCTGCCTCGTCTCAAGATCCTGAGCCGCCGCCCGATTCAGAGCCAACGGCACCACCTTCTCTGGATTCCCTTCCTATTGCTCTTCGCAAAGGTATTCGTGCTTGAACTTCTCATCCCATTGCTCGTTATGTCTCTTATGCACACTTTTCTCCCTCCCTTCGTGCCTTTGCCACATCTGTTTCGTCCATTTTTGTTCCTAATACTGTCCAGGAAGCCTTATCTATTTCCGAGTGGAGGATGACTATGGAAGATGAGATGTCTGCGCTTCACCATAATGGCAATTGGGACTTGGTATTTCTTCCGTCTGGAAAAACCACCATCGGGTGTCGCTGGGTGTTCACTGTGAACTACCATCCAGATGGGTCTGTTGAGCGCTACAAAGCCCGTCGTATTGCTAAAGGTTATACTCAGACTTATGGTGTTGATTATGCTGAGACATTCTCTCCCGTTGCCAAGCATGGGTCTGATCGTATTCTTCTCTCTCTTGCTGCTAATCTTGGCTGGCCCTTATTTCAATTGGATGTCAAAAATGCATTTTTGCACGGTGACCTTCACGAGGAAGTCTACATGGAGCAACCACCAGGGTTTGTTGCTCAGGGGGAGCGTAATCGGGTATGTCGTCTCCGTAAAGCATTGTATGGCCTTAAGCAATCTCCTAGAGCTTGGTTTGGCAAGTTTAGCGATGTTGTTCTGAGGTTTGGCATGTGTTGTAGTGAGTCGGATCATTCTGTTTTTTCTCTCACGTCGGCAAGGGAAAAAGTATTGTTGATTGTCTATGTGGATGACTATATTATAATTGGTGATGATCAGAAAGGTATCGATGAGTTGAAAACTTTCCTACAACACCAGTTTTATACCAAGGATTTGGAAAAAATTACGATATTTCTTAGGTGTTGAGGTGGCGCACTCTAAAGATGGTATTAGCTTGTTTCAGAGAAAGTATGTGTTGGATATTTTGCAAGAGACTGGACTATTGGGAAGTAAACCTGTTGAGATCCCCATGGATCCTAATGTGAAACTATGTGTTGACCAGGGGGAGTTACTCCCTAATCTAGATCAATATCGCCGCTTGGTTGGTAAGTTGAACTATGTTACAATCACACGTCCTGATATTTCCTTCGCAGTTATTGTGGTGAGCCAGTTTATGTCTGCACCTTGTCTTCCACATTGGGAAGCAGTTCTCATAATTGTGAAGTATCTTAAGGCTCATCCAGGGCATGGTCTGTTTTATCAAGCAAGTGGACACTTGCATGTTGAGGCATTCACGGATTCTGATTGGGCAGGGTCTCCATTTGATAGGCGATCTACCACAGGATATTGTGTTTTCTAGGTGGAAATCTTGTCAATTGGAAGAGTAAGAAACAAACTGTTGTTGCTTGATCTAGTGCAGAAGTTGAATATCGAGCCATGGTTCATACTACATGTGAGATTGTGTAGGTGCGCTCTTTCCTTGAGGAAATAGGATTCAATGTGCAGTTGCCTATGAATCTATTTTGTGATAATCAAGCAGCAATCCACATTGCATCTAATCCAGTTTTTCATGAGAGGACTAAGCATATTGAGGTTGATTGTCATTTGGTTAGCGAGAAGCTGACAGTTGGTGTGATTGCTACTCCCTTTGTGTCTACTGGTGCTCAGTTAGCTGATATGTTTACTAAACCATTATTTAAGTCATGGTTAGAATTATTGTGTAACAAGCTGAGACTTATTGATATTTATTCTCCAGCTTGAGGGGGAGTGTTAGAATATGTTATGTTGTGTTTTATCCGACATTGGTTAATCACAACTTGTAAAAGGCTTCTGCCTAATATAAATAAAACTTACGTGTGTTAGGGTTCGTTAACACCCTACATACACTTTCTTCTCACACAAACAAGAAGTTTGGGTACAGACCGATGTCAACTTGTTCTAGTCTATGATAACAAAATAAGCTTCCACTAACATTTCCAGGCTCCAGCTCTTCAATACTCTCTGTACTCCTCATACTCTCATGCCGGCTCCTAGCAATACTCAAGCTTCTCTCAAGCTTTTTACTCTCTGGAGGTGAAGAAATGGTAGAAACAAGAGCAAAAATAGTATGCATACCATTTGAACAATGATTCCATTCGCCACAGGACAATGATTCCATTTGCCTGTCCTTTTCAGTGAGATACATCTCAGCCATATCTTCATCATCATCCATCAGTTGCTCTATCTCATCTCTAACCTGTGTTAAGAAGATTATTACTAAAATTGTAGAGTGCAAAACAAAAAGAGAGATCTGCAACCATTTGTTTGTGTAATACAGTAGATTGAAACTAGGAAAACATGAAACCTTCTGCACTTGTCGAGTTAAGGCAACAAGTCTGCTTTTCAGTCGACGCACAAGTTCCAAATTTAGGGTACTAATTTATCTTTGATGTAAGTTGTCTAGCTGTGGATATGCTTCGATTTCTAATTTGGTTGCCTGAGTAAATTGGAAATTTAAAAACCTATCGAGTAAGTAATCAACTTTTGAATCAGAGGAATGGAAATTAAGAGCATAACCCACCAAAGAGAAGACTGGATTGTCCAAGCGTGGAAGGTCTAATTACGCATGATTTGCTTCTTGGCATAGGAAGCTGCATTCCAGCAATCAATAAAATCCAGATGCCTTTGGTTTCTCCAAATTCTCTTTGTAAATCGATGGAGGCATGAGGTGGAAAACATTGCACATATATGAGCTTCCAAGCTTTATCAGTGATGAACAAACAAACTATAAACCCAATTCTAAAATCTAAAATAAATAAACAAAAAACAAAAGATTTAATTTGAAAGATTAAACACATTTCCACTTCTGATTTTTTTCCCTTTCACTTTGAAGGGCATATCCACCATCCACACAATTGCAAACCTAAACCATCATCAAACTTCTATGCTCATATCAACTGAATAAATTCTAAACAGCTTAAATCTCCTCGCTGTCTAAATCAAACAAGTAGGGAAGAGAAAGAAAGACCTGTTACAAATCGTAGCCGAATAGTCGACCATCACCGTATTTGCTAAGCCTTATACGATCAAAAGTTAAGATTTTGGGTTGGTTCGCATCTGATCAATTAACAAAAGAGACATAATCAGGGTGTGTGTGTGTGTGTGTGTGTGTGTGTGTGTGTGTGTGTGTGTGTGTGTGAGAGAGAGAGAGAGAGAAAGAGAGAGCTACTCAAAGTCTTAGCCGGAGCGGCCGACCATCGCTGGATTCTTTGAGCTCATTATGATTCAAGGAAGAGATTTGGGGTTGCTCAAATATCATCAATTTTATTTACCCAAAAATATGATCAATTTTAGTAACCTAGGGCATTCTCTTGAGATGTACTATGTGAAATCTCTTCCAACTTAACATGCCTCATGTCCAGAGAAACAAAGAGACAGAGTTAGAGAGAGAAATCAGAGAGATCCACAAACATTAGAGTTAGATGGTTCGAGAAATCGAGTACTTTTTACCTGAGAGGTGATCCAATGACTGTGAAGGATCGAAAACTCTCGATTGGAGACTTTCTCCAGCCATTGCTTGAACCGACTAAGAGAGTGAAAAATAACAATCAAAACAAGAAAAACATGTACGCAGTAAGAAAACCTGGAATGGGTCAGCCGGAAAGGAAGCTGCAGAGTGCCGACTGTATCACACAAATTTCGAGTCTGCGAAAAAGACGGAAATATGCTGACCAAAATAAATTTTATTGATGTAAGAAATTAGGGTTTACAATCTCTGATGTATTTCTGATGAATGAAAATAATCCTCTGATTCATCTCTTCGAATGTTGAAATGAGGGCCTTGATGCTTGTTCTCTAATTAAACAACGAGATCTTCTTGGTCTTTGTGGACGGTCGACCTCCACGCCGGTTTGATGGTTTGAAAATGATGTTTTTAAAAATAGAGTCGCCACCCGGGTTTTGGGAAATGGTTTAGAACCCGAGAAACCGTTTTGAAAAATGATTGAGAGAATGATTTATAAAACAACTTGAACACCAGAGATTCGTTTTGGATTCGGGAGCCAGGTTACGAACGGGGAAGGGTTTTAATGCACCCCGTTCGCTCGATTAAAAATCGGTCTTTACTAAATATTTGTGGAATTTTTAGAAAATATTTTAATGCCGAACTTTAATCAAATAAACAGTTTATCAAACAAAGGCTATGATAATAATGAAAATAAGCACATGCAAATCAAATAATCCAGACAACACACCAAGGGTTCAAACTGTTTTGTAAAGGAAACGTTTCAAAATTTCAGATTTTACAAAGGTGTGCCGTGCGGTACAGAAAGTGTGCCGTGCGGCACTGTTCATCAATCCAACGGTCAAATTTTCAAAAGAGTCCCGTACAACACTCCAACTGTGCCGTGCGGTACATGGGGAGTGTTGTGCGGCACTGTTTCCTTCACAAACAGTTCAAACTTTGGTTTTTTGACATGATTGAATAGAAGCACATACAAGGCATGAAATATGGTTAAAAGCAGACTATTTTGAATGAGAAAATAGTGTGCTTAAGTAAAGGATGGTCCTCCTCACTAAATTACCCCGTACGAGGCGATATTCTCACCGTACGACACAACCGGGAGGTTTATAAACAAAACGGTTTTTACTGTAACATGGGCGTATCGAATGCGGAGACAATATTGATCATCATCCCGCACTCAGCATCCCTCCCCTCAGGGTACCAAAGTTGAAAAATTTGGCGAAACGGGATTATACCTCGGTTTGAAACTCTTTGATTGAAACTCTTTCGGAATCTTCTGACCTTGATTCAGACCTCTTCTGGTCTTCCAACTCCTCTCTGATACAGCAACAAGGATGGTTGATGACTAGAACTTGAGCAAATTTTGAATGGCAACCTCACGGCTTTGGGACCGAAAACAGGGGTGGATTTTCTGATTGGGTTTGCTTGTGTAAGGCTTTTACGGTTATTTTCTGGGGTGGAGAGTGAGAGTAGTAGGTGAGTTAGAGGGTGAGCATGATTATGGACATAATTTGGGAGAGCTTAACCATGATTTTTCTTGGGTCTTTCGTTGGTGTTCTTCCTTCGGAGCCGATCGATATATATAGGCGTGAAACAAACTTGGTCTCCAAGTATTCTTGCTACCCACTCAAAGCAATGATGCCTATGATGTAGCCTTTAAGCTTTGCAAGTAACCATGATGAAGGAGGAACCGATTGTCAAACATTTGAGCTGTTGGAAGCTCTGCAAAAGTTGATTGATGTATGACAGTGCCATACGACACACAAACTGTACCGTGCGGTACACCAACTGTGCCGTACGGCACACTTCCACCGCCAATATCCAAAAGCATGTCGTGCGTGATTGTTGAAGCTCCGTACGTGAGAGACGAGTGTCGTGCGGCATTGTTGACTTTGTTGACTTGGAGAATTTCAATCCGAGAGGCTTTCCGGGCGTTTCTTTTCATCATTGGGGACAAAAACATGTACGGGAGCCTCATTTTGGGGTGTCTACAGTCTTTGTAAAGATGACGACGAATTTGACGGATTTTGACTTGAGGGCTTTGAAGCTTCTTCTCAAGTTGATTTGCTTGATCTTATTCAATTTTGTTGAAAAAGATGACAAATTTGTGACCGTTGACTTGAGGGCTGTAGAGCTTCTTCTCAAATCGGTCTTTGAGATCTTCTTGAAGGAGATGAAGATTTGCAGATGTTGATTTGAGGGCTTTGGAGCTTGGTCTCAAATCTGAATTTGAGATCTTCTTCAATTTGGTAGAAGGAGATTGTTGACTTGTGAATTTGGCTTGAGCGATCTTTAGAGCTTTGAAGCTTTGATCTGAAAAAAACGCGGATTTGAAGACTTCTGAAGGGCTTTAGAGGCTTGATCTTCAGAGCTCAGGAGCTTGTGTGTTGGATAGAGGCTTGAATGTTCTTCGGAGCTTTGAAGCTTTGATCGAAGAACCGTCTTGTTTGATGTGGACTCGGAGAATTCTGAAGGGCTTTAGAGGCTTGATCTGAGCTCCAGAGCTTGTGTGTCTGTGATGGTAGCTTCAGTATCTTGATCACTTCAGGGAGTTCTGAAGGGCTTTGAGGCTTGATCTTCAAAGCTCTTGAGCTTGAATGCTTGAAGACTTGAAGAAATTCTGAAGGGCTTTGAAGCTTGATCTTCAGAGCTGTTGAAGCTTCAATGTCTTGATGATAAAAAAAAAAAAAAAAATGAGACAGAGCACGTCTATTTATAGGAATGTGAGATGGAGAGTTTATGGAAGACTACAATTCTTTCCTTAGTTATCTCTTCAATTATTTCCTTATTTGATTTAAAGGAAAATAATTAGAATTATATAAATACCTTTCCTCTTATTTATTTTTTGGAAAGACAATTATATAAAATGTAACATAGAATTTATTTCACCAAGTGGCATAATTTGATTGGCCAATCTTGATAAATAAATAATTGTGTCATTTTGACACGTGGCACCATTTAATTGGTCCATCCACATATCTCTGACTTTTGACTTGTAAACACGTGGCAACATTTGATTGGCCATTTATCGTGCTTGGACTTTTGACCTATGAACACTTGGCAACATTTAGTTGGCTCGTCCATAAAACTTTGACTTTGACTTGTGACACTTGGCAATATTTAATTGGCCAATTTATGTGCCCTAGCAACACATGGCAGCTTGTGATAGGCCAGAAATTTTACGTGTCTACACCGACGTTGCTGAACACCAATAAGAGGAGAAGCGAAACAGCCACCTGTATAAGAAACAAGCCCAGACCCAAAAAGGCAAATAAAGTTTGTGGGGCAAGCTTCTAGTCCGGACTCCGGACCTCCACGTTCCCGATTTTGTTTTATGATCCGAACCGTCCAATGTGTTTAAAACATGTGTTTAAGGGCCCCTGCGAGAAATTATCAAAAAAAAAAAACCAGGAAGTGCTTGATCCGAGTAGTTTTTCACAAAACTGTATTTGTGAAAAACTGCTCGGATCAAGATCTTTTCGGTAATTTTTTTTTTTATGATTTCTCACGGAGACCCTTAAAAACACGTTTTAAACACATTAGACGGTTTGAATTTTGCAAAACAAATTTTAAAAATTTCAAAACACCCAAAAATCTCCAGTCATGGATTCCTGATTGGAATAAGGAAATAGTAGGATGGTTGGACAATAATAGAGCTATGGTGGACCATCACAGGGACTTGCGGGAGGAATTAAATAAACAAAGCACATTGTCAACGGCGAATCCGGCGGAGGCGCTGTGCAGTAGGTGTTGTGCGGCAAAACTACGTCGTTTTGCTCATTTTCTTAGTATATCCAAGGGTCCTGTTTGGAGAGTTAAGTGTGGGGTTTAATTTTGTGGTTCAATTTTAGGGGATTTAGGCTATTTGGGGTAAGGTATAGTGGGTTTAAAACACTTGGATTTAGGCACTTTAGGTTTAGGCACTTCAAGTTTAGGGTTTAGGCACTTTGGGTTTAAGTTTAGACACTTTGGGTTTACACACTTTGTAATGCTTTTTTCTTCCTCCAAACAAGGCCCTTGGAAGCTTTGGAAGTGTACACAAAAATCAACCGAAATGACATAGTTTTGCCGCACAATACCTACCGCATAGCACCCACCCTGGATCCATCAACGGCAGCCATGTCCCACGTTTGAAATATATAGAACATGACAACAAAAAGGCTCACCCGCAAACAACTACTTTGAAGAAGGGAAAAAAAGCCATCAAAAAGAAAGGCCGAAAGAGGATGGGAGTTTTTCCTTTTAGTATAGGTAGAATATATATAAATGGACATGGAGGTTCTCCTAAGGGATCCTGAACAATCCTTTGGTGCAAACCTCATAGCTCATGATCGAATTTTGATGATTCGAACCATTCAATGTGGCTAAAATATGTTTTTATGGGTTCCGAGAGGAATCACCAAAAACAAATGACTAGGAAGACTTGATCGATCTGAACGGTTTTTCATAAAACTGTATGAATTTTTTTGGTGATTAATTCCTCACGAGTACCCTTAAAAACATATTTTAAACACATTGAACGGGTCAAATCATCAAAATTCGATTAGAAACTATGAGGTCTGCACGGTATTAAAGTGTATGATCCCTTAGGAGAACCTCTGTGTATAAATGGATATCTGAACCAATTTGTGCACACCTCGACTAAGTCTGGGACCCTCTAATTAACGACTTGGCAAACCTCCAACAGCACCAATGTTTAGAATGTTTGGCCTCTACGGGAATGAAAAATGTGACCTCGTAAAAAAGCACTCAATAATTATAACAATTTGGCTTTTTTTGTGGTCCAATTTAAAGAATTACTCATATAAATTTTTGTAGAAAATCGATGTCGATTCCAGAAGGGGAAAGAAAAAAAAAACGAGAAGAAGACCAAATCACTAAATCAATCTCAAAGCTAAAACAGCATGACTTCATTAGATTAGAAATAGGAACGGAACTAAAGTTTCATACACGGAGTTACCATACGGCAGCCGGGATGGTGTAGAGCAGCAAATGTACTGTACTGTGCAGGGCAATCTGGGCCGTTCAATTGTGTTTCCAACAGTCTGGATTTAAATAAAACTCTTCCTCGTACATGAAAGAGTTTTATTTAAATCCGAACCGTCGAAAACATATTTGGACGGCTAAATTTCCGCCCTGCACAGTGCAACGCATTCACTGCACTGCAGGGACCCCGGGCTCGTCACCATATATTATAGCAACAAATTATTTTTTAGAATTTCAAGGTTGATTGTTAGGTTAAAAACTAATAAAATATGGTTGTAGTTTCTAATTCCTTTGACAGTAATGGTGTTATATAAGAGAATATGTTATATA
The DNA here is from genome assembly GCA_020921065.1 of Vaccinium darrowii. Lineage (NCBI taxonomy): Eukaryota > Viridiplantae > Streptophyta > Magnoliopsida > Ericales > Ericaceae > Vaccinium > Vaccinium darrowii. The sequence continues at coordinate 26,607,083 of CM037153.1, read as the reverse complement.
AAAAAAAAAGGGTACTATTTTGAATTTTTGATAATTCCAGTAGCTCAGCAACCCTTTAGGAAAGTTCCATGCATGTGCGCACTCACAAATCTGAGACACAAGGCGTGTAATTTAAGGAAAGCATAAAATATGACTACTACATATATATATACACTGCAGACATCCGTGTAAGTGAAGACCACTTATTACCCTTCCTTTAGCATCTGCCCCGTTGTCATCCCCTCTCTTTAGCATCTCTCCACAGAATTCCACTGCCTTCTTTCTTTTGTCCAATTCCCACTCCCTTTTTAACTCTCTTCAGTTTCTATTCTCTCCCACTTCTTCAGATAGAGATTCACTCACTGAGATCTCGTCTTGTTATATACATACCCACCCACATTACACATAGGCACACAGAGATGGGGGACTGGGGGCCGGTGGTGATAGCGGTGGTGCTATTTGTGCTGTTATCGCCGGGGCTATTGTTTCAGATACCGGGCAAGACTAGAGTGGTGGAGTTTGGTAATATGCAGACCAGTGGAACGTCAATACTGGTGCACACCATCATCTATTTTGGTCTCATCACCATCTTCCTCATTGCCATCGGCGTCCACATCTACACCGGCTAAACTCATCCACCCACTCTCCTCTCCTTTGTTGTTGTTTTGCCTCTTCTTTTTGCATATCAGACTCAGATATCTAAGTTGTCGAATTTGTTTGTCATTTTTCTTGTCCTCTCAATTGCTCCTGTCGTGCTTTGGGTATATGTAATACTACTCCCATTTTGCGTGCAACAGTGTAATAAGATTGCCTTTCTTTTGGCTTATACAACACTAGCAGCTTTACTGGATTATTAAATTTTTTTCATTTGTATCTCACATGAAAATAATACAAAATCATCGTATTTACCCAAAAAATACAAAACCATCGCCTTTGGTTTCCCAATAGCTGAGGAAGGGGGGAGCAATTTAAAGCGGCGAAAAAACCCCACATAGATTGGTCCGTGCATGAATTAATACCACACGAATCTGGGATTGAATCCCAGACGGAAGGACCTCTGAGGTCCCTCCATTGCACTAAAATGAGGATTAGACTAGGCTCATCGTTGGTAAATGGGTGCAGGTGGGATGAACTTGACACAAACAACAAAACATACACATTTCAAGAGATTCGAAGCCATGTTGTATGGAAATTTCATTCCAGTTTCCTTCGCATTCTGTCACCAAATCAACGGACCAAATGTTGCTGCCAGTCTGCTTCTATTTCTTCCATCTCAGCAGACAAAAGAATGCCATTCTTTTTATGAGAAATAAAGAAGACCCAAACATGCCACTGAAAGACTCTTCTGAGAGTCTGAGATATAACTATATTACTAAAACAGCAAAATAAAAATAAAAATAATCATGTGAAAAAAAGAAAAAATAGCTCAAGTGGCAAAAGAGAACAATTGATATGTTTCCATTAATAACATTAATCAAGATATTACTTTTTCAAAAGCTTCAACAGTTCTCCATTTTTCAACAACAAAGAAACCATATCAATATCCGCGTGTTCAATAATTTGACGAACATCTATACACATTCCTGCAGCATATTTCTCGTGGAAGCATTCCAGATTTGTTTTTCCTATACATGGCGGATGCAGCATCCAAGAAAAGAACACTAGTGCTGCTGAATCATCCATCCGACACTTTAATCACCTATAAACCATCTTCACGAAAGCTTCCAGGCTGCAGCATTGAAAAGTTAAAAAGATTAAAAAAAAAAAAACCAAACCTCTTGGCATAAATAGCATCACAAATATTGCATCAAATAAGTTTAAAAAATGAATTAACCAACGAAAAGCCACATTTTTTCATCGTTTCCAAGCACGTGAGTCATGTGACTCAATGACCCTTTTTTTAATTTTTTTTTGAACAGCAAAATAAGTTTCATATATTCTCAAAAGATGAAAACATTACAATAGGAAAAGCATTGCATTGAGAGACGCAAACAATTACTCTTCTGAACCGCCCTGTTCAACCCCCCAAACCCCACAATTGCAACACTCTTAACCGGCCTCCGCCGCCAATAAACCACCACCACCCCCACCTCCCCCCCACAATCGAACCCCTCAAATTCCAAGCCCCAAAATCCACGAAAAACCCCTCAATATCTGCCAAATCAACAATCGAGCGCCGAAAACGCATCCCCTAAAGCCCCACAATTAAACCCCTCAAAACATCGATTCACCATTGCAAACCCCAAAACCTTATGATAGATCGCAACCAGGAAATACAAAACTAGACTAAGAGAGAGAAAGTCTCGCTTGTTTGTGACTTAATGACATGAAATACATTCGGAAACTAGTAGTGAAGAAGTATTAATCCAGACAACGAAAAGTTTAATTCAGATACACCACATATATGATGGAAAAGATTCCAGGCAATTCTAAATCATCCAGGAACCTTGATCGATGACACCGAACTGAATTGCAGAATTACTTCCAGTGCATAGGTTTCTTAGATTGGAGGGACTAAACAAGTCTGGTAACAGGCCAAAGTTCATTACGTTCACATAAAAAGCAAGACCAACAGGCACTTGAATGGCTTGAGAAGGGAGGCACCCTCCTTCAGCATGGACTGAGCTCCGATAGGCCAAATCAAGTCTGACTCACGAAGGTGGGACAAATGCGCCAGTTTTTCAAATGAGTCGATCTGAAAAGCTTACAAGCCATGCACCAAAGAACTTTCTATTATGATTTTTCATAAGATGGAACTACTAAATATGAAAAATTCCATCGGCTTATCAATATGAAGCAACAAGTATCCCAACAATGCAGAACCCCAAACTAGTATCCCCACAAGTCAACGACGTTGCATACTTTGTCCCTAGTAGCCAAACCATTATAATCATCAGAAGCTAGGCTCTCTCTAAATGACACAAGTTAACAAACCAGGATTTACAAATTGGATAAAAGGATTCCCAAATGACAATAAATTCGAAAACTGTCACAGAACAAGAAGTTTGTGAGACAAATGAAACACAATAATTGATAATTCCTCTTAAAAAAACCTCAGATTAGCCATCTATCAATGCAAATGCACCATAGAACCACGTTATTCTTTCTCTTTCCACTATCGAAACAATCTCAAACCAAAATTTCAGCTTAAAGACAGAAATTTTACACTACCATAACTTTTTGTAAGCACATTTTCGTGCCTCATTAGAACTCTTGCATTCCAAAACCTCACATTGGTCTCAAAACACAATGTAGACTGCAACTGGTTAACCCAATTACCCAGTATAAAGCTGTTGCAGCAACTAGTCGAATTTCAGGAAAAAATATGACAAACATAAAAAAGCAGCCCCACAGAACGACATGACCAGATTATGCTTGAAGCAAACTTCCTTTTTTTGGATCCGCGAGTGCTCAAGTTAACATGGGAAAAAAGGAAAGCAACAGATAAAGAGAAACTTCAGTTAACAACTCCGACATGACCAGATTATGCTTGAAGTTAAACTGTAATGGCGAAATGGCTGCAGGCAGTCACTGCAATTCACAACACCAAGGATTGCAGATTGTTACAAGTAATAGAGCAAACAAAATCATGCTACAGTTATTTATCCACTGAGCTTGGAGCTTCAAGTGGAAAGCTGGTACAAAACCCCAAATAGGGTTGAATCCAAACTAAAGGATTTCTGAGGTCCCTCCATTGCACTAACATGAGGATTAGACTAGGCTCATCATCTGTGTGGGTGTGGGTGGGATGAAATTGATGACACAAACAACAAAACATACACATTTCAAAATTTGGATTTTGAAGCTATATTATATAGAAATTTCATTCAAGTTTCCTTGTTATTCTATCACCAAATCAACAGACCAAATGTAGTGAAAAACTTGATTCAATACACACTACATGTATGATGGAAAAGGTTCCAGGCAATTCTAAATCATCCTGGAACATAGACTCGATGATACCGAACTGAATTGCATAATTACTTCCTGTGCCTAGGTTTCTTAGATTGGAGGACTAAACACGTCGTGTGACAGGCCAAAGTTCATTAAGTTGATCATATAACAAGCAAGAGCAACAGACACTTGAAGTTGAGCTAAAGTGTGAATTATATTATCCGGATTGGCTTGAGAAGGGAGGCACCCTCTTTTAGCAAGGGCTGAACTTCGACAGGCCAAATCAATTCTGACTCATGAAGGGGAGACACATGCACCTTTTTCATTTTTCCAAATGAGTAGATCTGGAGAATCATAAAAGCCATGCACCAAAAAACTTTATATTATGACTTAGTCGTACTTAATACGCGAAACTCAAACGCCTTATCAATATTAAGTTCACTTCTTCAAGTAGTATCACAACAATGCAGAAGCTGAAATTAATATCCCAACAAGTTACTGACATTACATAGTTTGTTATTCCCTAACCATCATAATCATCAGAAGCTAGGCTCTCTCTACATGACATAAGTTAACAAGCCATGATTACAAATTGGATAAAAGGATTTACAATTCAACAATAACTTCAAAAGTAGTCACAGAACGAGCAGTTTGATAAAAAAAAAAATTAAAAAAAATTATAAAAAAAAAAACACAAAAAATTATGGTTAATCTTAACAATCCTCAGATTAGCCTTCTATTAATACAGATGCACCATAGAACCATGTTATTCTTTTTGTTTCCACCATCTTAAACAATCTCAACCCAAAATTCAGCTTATAAACCAGATTTTTACACTACCATCATTTTCTCGCCAGAAAATTATCATGCCTCATTAAAACTTTTGCATTTCAAAACCTCAGATTGGCCTCAAATCACAAAGTCCTGTTGTCAGAGATAAAAATTCACTAGCACACGTCAACATCCAGAAATAAGATGCAGACTGCAACTAGTTAACCAAGTTACCCAGCGTACAGCTGTTGCAGCAACCAGTCAAATTTCACGAAAAAATAAAATCTGGCAAACCTAAAAAAGCAGTCCCATTGGAAAGAAAAATCTGGAGAGTGCTCAGCTTAACATTGCAAAAAGGAAAGCAACAGATAAAGAAAAACTTCTAACAACGCCGACGTGCCCATATTAAGGATAAAACTAATCTAGTACTAGTGAAATGGCTGCAGGCAGGCACTGCAATTCATCACAGCAATGATTACAGATGGATACAAGTAATAGAGCCAACAAAATAATGCTTTTATCTACTGAGCTTAGAGCTTCAACATCATGAAGCAAAACAAACCTAGATTGAAGATTTGATCATAGTTGGACAAGAACCACAAGAAGAAAGAAAGAAAGAAAGAGGCAGGGTAGGTTAAGATAATAGGAAAGTAGAAAAAGAAGCAAAGCGGCTTGTGACTCAATTGGAAAAACTTTGGCACTTAGATTCCCAAAAATCAATGAAAGCACACAAGTAATGTAGCACAATAGCAAAATCTGTGTACATGAAATTTATCTAGAATGTTGTGGAAATTATATACTATATATGAGATCACAAGCCAGCATGGTAGGTGTTTCAGATTTTTTTGGGTAAATAAGTGTTTCAAATTGAAATGAAAGAAGCGCAAAATTTACAACACTCTGTATTTAGAATTGTCGATCCTTGAAAATCCCTAGTATTTGCGTAGCACTCCAACAAAAAGCTTACGAGAACATAGTAGGAAACATGAACACTAAAAATTCTACATCCTCCATTTATGATGTTCCCTAGATAAGCAATGGATAGATACAACTTCCAAGACAATTTGACATATTTAGACTTGTATCAACTAACTAACAACGAGAATCCTCTCAACCTGACTTCGACTACCTCCATAGATCTATGCAATAAATGATACATCGACATAACAAGTTCTTAGTCCACCAAACATGTGTATGTCATAATCCAAAAGGGCAACTAAATAAGAAAAGGCATGCCAAACCACTATCGTACGTCATAAACTAGAAAGACAGCCTAACAATTAACAACCTTGCATGTGTTAACATAGTCAAAAGGGCAAGTAAATAAGAAAAGGCATCCCAAACCACTATCGTACATCATAAATTAGAAAGACAGCCTACAATTAACAACCTTGCATGTGTTAACATAGTCAGTTGCCAGATTGATTACCAGCAGCACAAAACAAGAAGACAACAACCATAAAACAACGAAGCCAAGGACCCATGTACACGTGGAACATTATATCAAAGAATATCAAATACAAAACCTAAAAACACAAATAAATCGGGGACTAATTGTTTGGAACGAGGTAATTTGCTGATATAAACCCTAACATCTATAATACTGGTGACCGGTGACCATAGCAGCGAATGTTGTACTCTTCTTCTTTGTTCGATAATTTATTTTGGTGATTTGGTGATTACTAATGTAGGCCGTAAATCCGTGTGCTCTACTTTTTAGTTAGATAGTTTTATGTTCGTGCTAGTGCGTTTGGTTCGTAGCCTAACATATACTTGATAACATTATAAGACGAATAATAAACACAAGAATTGAATCAAGAATTAAACCGTAAATAAAGGGAGGAACCCTAACCTCGAACCTCCTTCCGCGGTGGTGCGGCGGGTGACGTGGCGTGACAAAGAATAGCGCGGCCAATGAACGACAAGCTGGAGAGAATACCAACCACATAGAAAACTATGACCAATCCAAGAACCCAAGGCATCAACATGAATCCAATGAAGAACGTAATCGAACCACACAGCATCAGAGTCAGCGAAATCCCCAACAGCAGGGACGCGAACCCCCCCGGCGTTATCTGCGGCGGTAGCCTCGACGGAGAAACCGACAGCGGTGGGTGCACCGCCGGAGAGTCGTCGGGAAAATCAATCGGCGTAGGAGGAGATCGGAGGATGTTGAGAATCAGAGCAGTAAGCTCGACAAAAGCCCTAGATTGATGGTGATCTTGTCTTCTCATCGTAATTTCCTCCTAATTAGTAAACAGGTAATTGAATCTCAATCCCTAATGGGACAAAGAAAATAAGATTGTGAATTACTATAATCGAGGGGAAAAGGATAAATTCTGAAACGAGATTGATACCCCTCTCTCTCCCCCGCTTTATCTGTACGTAAATTGGTTGGGGGATTCTTGAATCAACTTCTAATAAACGTGGAGAGTCTTGATAGGGACGGTTTGCTCGTTTTTCATGGGGATAGTAATAATTCTAGAGAGAGAAAGAATTTGTGTTTGGTTGGAGGGAAACGCAACATACAGAAGATCATTACTTACTCCCTCCGTTCCTATTTGTTTGTCCCTTTTGGGGAAGTGGGTTTTTAAGAGGTGTGAAAACTTTGTATTGTTTTTTCTGTTTTGCCCCTAAATACAGTCAATATTACTGTGACCAATTTTGTGGGACTAATTTGTTATATGAAACTCAAAACATATGCAATATGGATCTTGTTTGATAGATATCAATTAGTTTTATTATACAAAGTTTTCAAAATTATAAGAACCGTTATAAAGTAAAAGATAATGGACAAGCCAAATGAGATGGAAAAAGTACTTTTTAAGGGTAAAACTGTAAAGTGACCCTGTTTTGATGGATATTTTTAGAAATGGGACAAACATTTTGGAACATCCCAAAATGGAAAGAAGGACCAACAAATAGGAACAGAGGGAGTATATCTTTTGGATGGAGATGCCAGATTAAAATATCGGAGCTGTACTAATCTTTTTCTCGGGTTAATTACCTCTTTCATCCTTAAATTATTCCAAACTTTTTAAAATTCATCCCCTAATTATGCCGGTTGCTTTGCATCCCCCCCCCCCCCACCCCCCCGACCCGCGCCCCCCCCCGGGCCCCACCCCCTCCTACCCCTTTTACCCCTAGCCCCCCCCCCCCCCCCCCCCCCCCCCCCCCCCAACCCACTTGCCGTCCGAAATTCCCTTTTTTTTTTTTTTTTTTCAAATTTTAATAAATTCATTTTACTATAACTTGATTATTAATATTAATTTATTACTTTATTTCTTTTATTTAGTTAACTCATTTCTTTATATTAATTCATTTAATTATTTGATTCGTTTATTTTATTTAGTTTTTTATTTAATTCATTTCTTTTATTTAAATATTTATTTATATCTTTTATTAATATCCTTTTTTTCTTCTATCTTTTTACAAATCTCGAATATGTTATTTCTCTTTTTGAATTATTTAACATCTTGTTTTTCTAATATGTAATATGTTTACTTTATTTTTTAATTACTTTATTTTTGTTTTACTTAATTGATTACTTTGATCCTGGCCCCCCAATGCCTTGCCACGTGTTCGTTATCAAACATATCTTTGATCCTGGCCCCCCCAATGCCTTGCCACGTGTTTGTTATCAGACATTTCTTTGATCATGGCCCCCCCCAATGCCTTGCCACGTGTTCGTTATCAGACATATCTTTGATCCTGGCCCCCCTAATGCCTTGCCACGTGTTCGTTATCAGACTTTTATTTGATCATGGCCCCCCCCAATGCCTTGCCACGTGT